>OZ022505.1:32338210-33538210 GCA_963989385.1 Ctena decussata
GATACTCAACAAAGTTTGAACCTAGAGCAAGTGAGCAGGGGGCTCATGTATAGCCCCACCCAGTAGGCACACAACGTTGAATAAACGTTGAAATCAACGTTATGACGTTGCATCAACGTTGAATCAACGCTGATTCAACATTGTGCCCTCAGTGGTTGGCTAGTGCCACCAAATAACGAAACCGGTCTTAACATAGAACTGCAACACAAATGTTAGCAGATGAACGGACAGAAGGACAGACATATGGAAAGTCTATATCAGAACCAGCAGAAGATCAAGTCACATCAAACTTTTATTCGGAGTATCAAAACTGACAGCAAGACTTAAAATAGATCTACGTAGGACAAATTTCAAACATAAAATACAGATACATGTATTACAAATAAGGCGACCCTGACCGTAAGTCATACACTTATCAAACAGTTATTCAAACATTTTGAGATAGGCAAATATACACAGAAATCAAAATTTAATATAATTATCCCCCGCCGCAGGAGGAGGGATATAGTTTTCTCCATGTCCGTCCGTCTGTCTGTCCGTCCTTCCATCCATCCGTCCGTCCGGAGCCATAACTACATAACCACTTGATGGAATTTCATGAAACTTAAAATGAATATATATCCCAATAAGGCGCTGACGCACATGAAGTTTCGTCGGACTGGCTTCAGTAATGCATGAGTTATTGCCCTTTAATTGACTTAAAATCAATAAAATGAGCCATAACTAAGTAACTAATTTTCAAAACTTTACAAAACTTATACTAAATCTGTATCACTATAACACGGATATGCACATAAAGTTTCGTCAGACTGGCTTCAGTAATGCATGAGTTATTGCCCTATAATTGACTTAAAAACAATAAAACGAGCCATAACTAAGTAACTAATTTTCAAAATTTCATGAAACTTAAACTAAATATGTATCACCATAACACGGATATGCACATAAAGTTTCATCAGAATGGCATCAGTAGTGCATGAGTTATTGCCCTTTAATCAATTTAAGATTGCCAAATTCAGCCATAACTGACTTATCAATGAAGAGAATTCTATGAAACTTATAGTAAACATGTATCACCATAACACAATGCTGCAGCATACATTTTGTCGAAATTCCTTCAGTTAGCAGTGAGTTATTGCCCTTGATTTGATTGAAAATCAACAAATTGAGTCATCACTAAGTAACCAATGAATGAAATCTCATGAAACTTAAAATAGTTATGTATTGTCATTACACAGCAGTGCACATTAAGTTTTGTCATAATCGCTCCAGTAATGCATGATTTAATGCCCTTGAATGATTTAAAATCCACAAAATATATCCCAGTGCTGGAAACGGCCAGTGGCCAGGTAGCCAAATATGCCTTATTTTTGTCGCAGCCACTAGAAATCTCCAAAATATGACCTTTAGTGGCCCAAATTTATCTTTCTGGCAATACTAAATGAATAAGAACTTTAGGATTTGGATAATTTGGGCCACTGAAAGCTAGGTCTGTTTAGCTTTTGGGCCACAACATTAATCTTGCAACTTTCCTGCACTGATATCCTGGTAAAAGTTGGTTTCAAATGGGAGTAAACTGCTTTTTGTTTCTTTTTTTTTTGGCCTTGTTTTAAACAAACAATATAGATATCACCAAAACTTTATGATACTACAAATTCGTTTACAATAATTCTTTGGTTTTAAGATGGAGAATTTCCTTTAAAAAACAATTCCAAAAATCTAGATCCATCTTACAAGATGGATCTTAACTTTTCAGACTGTTTTGGAAGAGAAAAACTTAGCCAACAGCCAAATTATAATTTTGGGGTACTTTATGGATCTTATTATAATGGTCATAAATTGGTTTCCAGATACAGTATTTATTTGGCTATAAGCTATAGCCAAACAATTATAGTATCTGGAACCCAATTAAGAATCATTTATTGGATCATATATCTGACTGTCATCAGACTTTCAGGTCTGGTAACAACTGTTTAGGACCAAAAATCTATTGACAATCAGGTGTCAGTAGACCTCTCCTACAAAATCAAACTAAATGCAGAAGGTATTGACAATCTGAACTCAGTCAAATGAATAAACCACTAAAAACTCTAACTGATCAATTATTAGCTGTATAGTAACAACAGATAAGCATTTAGTCATATACTGGAAATATTTCTGTGACAAGATTTTTATTTCTGCAAAAAAAAAAAATATGCCCTGTGCTTCTCATTAGAAACATCTCACATTATGTAAAATACTATATTTCTTGTTATCCATTTTGAGCTAATGCACCAATTATTTGAAATTGTGGCTACCTCAGGGCTCTGGAGTAAAGGCGACTTTGACTATTTTCTCTGCAGAACTCTGTTAGATGCCTTACACTGCAGAGACAAATCATGAAATGTACAAAAGCCCTCCACAGCATGCACTGTTCAACAGTTGGGGCTGCTCTCACTGTCCACAGTGATTCATACAGGTCATCAAAAGCCCCACACATGCATGGCACTGCAGGGACGGTACTAAGGTAAATACCATACTTAAGCCCAGCTGTATGTATCCCTGGCAGTTCCTCAGCCCTGAGGTAGTTGGTTGCAAATGACTTGTACATATACTATGAATTCATAAATATTAAAGTATATACATCATTGTCTAGATAACTTCCAGAACAAGAACCATCTGCATAAATTTAAGATCTTTGTGACATCACCATCTGTATTATTTCCTGGCATCCTCTGCATCACTTTCTATATCAGTGCCATCTGATTCACTTTCATCACTAGTTTCATCTGATTCACTTTCATCACTGGTTCCAGCTGATTCACTTTCAGAACCACTAACATCTGAATCACTTTCAGAACCAGTAACATCTGAATCACTTTCAGATCCAGTAACATCTGAATCACTTTCAGAACCAGTAACATCTGAATCACTTCCAGAACCACTAACATCTGAACCACTTTCAGAACCAGAAACAGCGGCATCACTTTCAGATCCAGCAGCATCTGCACCACTTTCAGAGCCTGTAACATCTGATTCCCTTTCAGCACTTGTGCTTTCACTGCCTGAACCTTTTTCAGCTTGTAACTGTCTAGTAGCGCGCAAAGACCGACTGCCTGGTGCTGACAAGATCCTTATACTGGCTTGTTTAAAATCAAAAAGAGTTTGTCCGTTCTGCATGACATATAAAGGCGGTGAAGCACTGCGCAACCGTTGCAATGACATTCTTGAGAATAGTTTGCTGTATATCCCCGGCCTTGTACAGCTATTAGAGTTCTGCGATTGAGACTGGATAAGTTCTGCATCATGAAAAGCACAATTACGATGTTTGGTATATTTAAAAACGGATGAAATTGCTTGTTTTGTTTTTCCAAACACGCTTATACATCTTAAGGTGGCCATTTTGTCCTTTGATGAAAAAAGTTCTGGTAGAGGCTTATTAAGATTAAACGTGCATAGCAAGCCTTTCTTCAACAACGATTGTCGTAAACGTTTAGTCAATACAGCAATACGTCGTTTTGCATGCAAAATACCCTGCTCTAAGGTAATGGTAAACGCCGCGAGGCATTAACGTTATGTAAGTATTAGTGTAGGAATGTTCCGCTGGAATAGATATATATTTCTGCTTTGTTATAGTAATGCTCAATGCTGTGAGGTATTCAGTGATGACCCTTGGTGAGTGGGGAGGTGAAGGGGAGGGGGTGGAGTAGGGAAGGAGGGATAAGAGGGATGTGCCGCTAGAATAATAATAATAATAATCTTTATTTATAGTCGCTTATTTTTATTAACAACTAACATAAGCTCTGTAGAGCTTTTATTGCGACTTAATAAAACTATATACATATATACAAGTTGAGCTGTGGATATGTGACTTGCTCAAGGTCACAACGCTAGGGCCCTGGTGGGATTCGAACTCGGGACCCTTCGATCATGAGTCGGGTACACTACCACTGCACCACTGCGCTCCACAGAATAGAAGTACCTTTCTACCTTGATTATAGGCGGCAGAAACATTACCAATCTGCGGTTTGCTGATGACACAGACGCGCTAGCTGAAGAAGAGCAGGAACTAGAAGCTCTAGTTGAAAGTCTCGACCAAACCTGCACAAGGTATAAGATGGAGTCAGTGCTGAGAAGACCAAACTGGTGACGAGCAGTGCAGATGGCATCCAAAGGGAGATCAAGGTAAAAGGGCAGAAGCTGGGTACTGTAACAAGCTTCAAATAACTTGGAGCAATTGTCTCAGATGATGGCTCAAAACAGGAGGTTCTCTCAAGGATTGCACAAGCCACTTCAGCTCTTACCAAGCTGAAACCAATTTAAAGAGATAACAACATATCTCTTGGATCAAAGGTGAAACTAATGCGCTCCCTTGTCATTTCCATATTAAAAATAAAATAATAATAATAATCGACTTTATTTTCAGAGATTTCTGTATGCCTGTGAATCGTAGACATTGACAGCAGAGCTAGAGAAAAGAACGCAGGCCGTTGAGATGAGATGCTACCGAAGGTTACTGAACATGTCGTACAAGGACCATATAATCAATGAGGAGGTTCGCAGAAAGATCCAAGCAGCCATTTGAGAGCATGATGAACTCCTGACGCTGGTCAAGAAATGGAATCTAAGGTGGTTTGGCCACGTCTTGATGTCTTCTGATTTAGCAAAGACGATTCTACAGGGCATAGTGAAAGGAAAAAGAAGAAGAGGTAGACAGAAGAAGAGGTAGGAAGATAATATTAAAGAGTGGACAGGGATGGACTCAACTAGGGCAGCTGAAAACAGGACAAGGTGGAAAGGGATTGTTTCGAAGTCATCTGTGGTGCCCCAACGACCTAGTAAGGTTATGGCATGTTGAACATGCTAGGGGGTATTGGACGAGTGATGGTTCCTGCTCACCTATGCAGTATTGTTAATTGGACAATTTCCCTTAGGAACGGTCTACACTATAATCGACTCGCTTTTTTTGAGACAACACATAAGCCTAGCATCCCCTGAAGGGGACTCCGGCGAGAAGTGAACATCCAGATCAGACGCTTCAAACCCGAGGTCTGATTAGGATCTGCACTGTTTGCCTTAAATGTTGGAATTTTTGTAAGAATAAACTAAAATCAGTAACAATAAACTAAGTACTTTTTCTTATTTTTAATTTTATTCTATTTTATTTACTTATTTATTCATTTACTTTTTTATTTTTATTTTTTTTTTATTATTTTTTTTTTTTTTTTTTTTTTTTTTCATTTTCCTTTTCTTTGCGAACCTTTGAATTGGTGAATTTGTTTCGTTAGTTCCTATTTAAATTACGCATCCAAAGGAATTCTGACAGGATCGGTGGCAATGCATTTCTTAAACGAAGCGACTGAGTTTTCAGCGCCGCAAAAGGCAAAACTCTTAAAGTTACAGTTTTTGGACTCATGGGGAAGCATGAAGACATAATGTTAACTTTGAAAAAGATGTATCATTTTAATCCTCAGAATAAACCTGTCAGAAATAAGGTTATAAAAAATCAGTATAGCTCGAAATTTTCAGAAATACGCACTGAAAATGGAAAATTTCGCAATTCTTTTGAATATTCCAGTGAATTTATATGTCAAAATAGGCATGCAATTAAAAAGGCAAGGGAAGCAAGAAAACTTTGACTTTTTCGAAAAATGAAAACACCTTCGTGTAGGTAATACACCATGCTTTCAGACTATAGGTTATAAAATATTCAAATAATTTGAAAAAGGTAAGAAATACATAAAATTATTGATATTCAGTATTCAATTCTATGTATTTGATACCCAATATTAGACAGACAAGGCTGTCTAACAGGGGCGATAACAAAATCGATAATCCAATGCCCCAGTAAAGAATGTTCAGTATGGGATAGAATAGAATAGAATAGACCTTTATATTTTATAATAAGATGTCTTTTATCAAAATCAAATTGTATGATATTATAGCCTACTTATTTCAAAGTTCCAGCACCAGGCCAGTTGTCTCATATTTTCTCCACACAGCCCTCAATTAACAGCATCAGTGGAAAGAAAATGTTAGTAGTCTGCTGTCTGCTCAGATAAAGTCATTTTTTCAAAGAATTCATGTCTTCTCAGCAACATCTCTAGCGGCATTTCATCTGGTCATTTGTAGCTTTCGCGTGCTATAAATTTGATTTTTCTAATATTTCATCTTTCTAAGGTCGTTGTTGTTCTATATTGGAGTGTTTGTATGAACTTGGGCGGTCAAAATGAGTGTCTGAAAGGTGTTTTTTTTCCAATATATTATAAGATTGGCTTTTCAAGATGATAAAATTTAGTTTTATTACTAAACATACAATCATTATGTGAACAGGTATGTGTTCACGTCCAAATTCTATGAATAACTTTACTTGATATTAGGACTATAAATATATTTTTTTTTCGGTTTGGCCGTTATATGAATAGCGGGTCTTCGACTTTCCCGTCTCACATCTCTGTCAATTAACCCCCCCCCCCCCCCCCCCCCCCCCCCCCCCCCCCACACACACACACACACACACCACCACCACCACCACCACCCACGAGATGGATGACTTGCGATTTCACAACCTATTCAACAGTGATATCAGCCATATTAGGACGATGGATGGGTGATTATGAAAGGCTATGCGCAATAGGAGAAAACGCGATGACGTCATCGATAAGGATTGCAAGGGGATTTCCCGCTCTGGTTGGCAAAAAGTCGATAGTCAATCACGCTATATTGAACGTTAAGGGGGTCGATGTTAAAATTGTAATTAAAGATGTCTTCTATTTTGCGCATTATGATGCATATTTTTTTATATATATAATGATGACGCTGGGAAGTGTAGATATCTTGAGTATGAAATATTGTTTTATTGTCTCATAATGCATTTAAATTGGTTCCACATGAAGTGCTTTAAAATGTACGTTTTGTCATGGATGCTTTAAAACATTATTTTTGTCTGTATCTGGTGTACATTTGTCTGATCATAAACCGGTTGTTTATTGTTTGTAAGTGAATGTACGTGGTATTCAGTGGGTGTTTTCATAAGGGATGTCTTTAATTATCATATGTCAAAGAACGCCGCTGCTGTTGGGTAGTGACAATCTTTCAGATTTAATAAACAAACTGTTTTGGCGGTGCGGCTAATCAACACATCAAATAGAACACGATTATTACAATCATTGATATTATAATATTAATATGTTTGTCTCTTTATATACTATCACGGACAAACAATTAGAGAGAGAGAGAGAGAGAGAGAAAGAGAGGAGAGATACAGATTGTTGTTTAGATGTCATGAGTTCGGACTACATGTAAATGATTTGGTAATTACTGATAGCCATTTCAAAACATAGAAGGTTCCCTGTTTGATATTACCGTTTTATAACATCCTCTTTTGAATCGCATTCATGAATTCTAATTTATTTTCTCATTTATTTATTAAATGTTCCTTCCCTAAGACCAGATCATTTTTTTGTTAATTTTGCATTAGTTCTCATAGTCCTAGTTTCCATATTTTATTGTGTCTTTCATTTCTTATTACCCCTGTTATATTTACAAATCTCCTTGATCGTCAAAAAGATTAAAATACTGATGTTCAATACTTCCGATTTATTTTAATTTTATTTAATTATTTCTTTTTCAGTCGAAGTTATTAAGAGAAACAGTCCGGGTCCGGAGCGAGTCAATATATGTCCAGACATAGTAATTAAATGAATTTAAGTAATTAAACATGTTAAATAACTCTCTTTTTTCGCGCGACAAGCGATTATGACAATATTCGCAAAGGTTTCATCGGTTGCTATTTATTCGAAGCCTTCCAAAGTACATTTTTGCACTTTCATCGGTTAATTTTCAGCAAAGTCCCATATTAGACCACTGTCTGTCGCTATCTTTTTGCCAACCAATCCACCCACGTGATCATTCGATGACGTCACTGCGGGGATTCCCGTTATCTCCTATGTAACCTCGTTTACATTTGAAAAGATATCCGCCTCTAGTCGGAATCGAACCCGGGACCGCTAAATCAGGCTCAACTGGCCATCGCTTAATCCACTGAGGTACCAGGGCTCCCCTTTAGTGATATATCTCATCAAATTGATTTATCTCTCTATCGCCATATGACGACTGTCACCAGTCTGGCGTCCTGTATTGACCTTAAATTAGAATTTAGCATTACAGAAAACGAGGTAAGTCATTACAAGCAGAGGTGTTCAAAGTACGGAAATCATCAGTCTCAGTCGAAAGCTCCAGCATAGCTCAGTCGGAAGCGAAGTTCGTCTGGCGAACTAGCTACATATTTTGATTCCGCACTATCACTGGCAAGTATGAATGGTTGGTTGTTCTATTCTGTGCTGCGGTGGTGTCACGGAGTAATTCCGGATCCCGTCCCCTATTCAGCTGAGAACTACTGGCTATCTTCCACCACTGGACAGTCCTCTGACATTATAAGTTTCTTTCATGGTTGTGAGACGTGGATAGAAAAATTTGTCACGAGGGTAAGCGTCGGCATCACGAGGCTTGCCGAGCGATGCCGAACAGTGATCCCGAGTGACGGATTTTTCTTTCTTGCACACCAGATAAGGATATCCGCGTGCTTCACCTGTACCTACAAATCTTTTCTTGCACACCGGATAAGGATATCCGCGTGCTTCCCCTGTACCTACAAATTTTATCTCACCCATGTTATCCCACCCAGGACCGGATAAAAAGTACGAGCATTAAATGCATTGGTTGTAATGGAGGTCACGTATCTGCGTCTTCAAGTGACGTTGGCGTTTTATATGATTACGTCACGAAAACGGCAAAATGACGTCAGTTTATGCATGCCAGACGTTGACGTAAAGAACCGAATGTCGGTCGTTGAAAGCGGCGCCTTCTTTCAAAATCAAATAGACACCTAAGATTACGCGTTTTAACAAGTTCTAAAGACAATACAAAACGTGGTGTGCAGGAAAAAGTATCTATCATGGGTGTGAGGTGCAGATAGAAAAATCCGTCACTCGGGATCACTGTTCGGCATCACTCGGCAAGCCTCGTGATGCCGAACAGTGACCCATGTGACGGATTTTTCTATCCACACCTCATACCCATGAAAGATACTTATAATCTCACCCATGTTATCTCACCCAGGACCGGATAAAATCACGAGCTGTCAATGCATTGGTTGTATTGGAGCTCATGTACCCACGTCGTCAAGTGACGTTGGCCTTTTTTATGATGACGTCACGAAAATGACAAAAATGACGTCAGTTTATGCACACCAGTCGTTGACGTAAAGAGCCGAATGGCGGTCGTTGAAAGCGGCGCCTTCTTTCAAAATCAAATTGAGCCTCTCAAGCACTAGAATTACGGATTTTAACAAGTTCTGAAGTTAAAACACAACGTGGTGTGCAAGAAAAAGGATCTATCATGGGTGTGGGGTGTGGATAGAAAAATCCATCACTCGTGACGGATTATTCTATCCGCACCTCATACCCATGATAGATACTTATAACCTTTACCTCAGAACCATGGAAGATACTTTTTCTTGCACACCACGTTTTGTTTTAACTTTAGAACTTGTGTTAAAATGTGTAATTTTAGTGCTTGAGAGGTTTCTACTTGATTTTGAAAGAAGGTGCCGCTTTCAACGACCGCCACTCGGTTCTTTACGTCAACATCTGGCGTGCATAAACTGACATCTTTTTTGCCCTCTTCGTGACGTCATCAACCGAAACCGCCAACGTCACTTGACGACGCAGATACGTGACCTGCATTGAATGCTCGTGATTTTTATCCGGTCCTGGGTGAGATAACATGGGTGAGATAAGATTTGTAGGTACAGGGAAACACGCGGATATCCTTATCCGGTGTTAAAGAAAACAATCACTGATCACAGGGTATAATCGACTCCGCTAATTTTCGCTTCCTGCAGAGACTGTACATCATATTTGGCTTCCGCCGAGACTGTCTGCGATCTCTTGCTTCCTGCCGCGACTTCTGTACATGATAAATGGCTTCCTGCAGAGACTGTCCGCGTGACTCTGCTTCCTGCCGAATTTGTCGGCAGGAAGCAGAGTAATGCGGGCAATCTAGGCAGGAAGCCATTTTTCGAGGACAGTAGTTCCTGTAGGAAGCAATACTTCGCGGACAGTCTCGGTGGAAGCCAAATATTATGTACAGTCTCTGCAGGAAGCGAAAATTAGCGGAGTCGATTATACCCTGTGCTGATCACACTTGAGCGAATCAGTAGCCAGTGAGGAGAAATAAATAAGACAGAAGAAGCTTTGACAAAAACAAATATTTAGATTCACAGACAGAGGAATGTGCTCATGTGCTCTCGACCCATTAAGCCCATTAATGCATAGCGTCACATAGTGAGAAATGGGCAAACAGTGCAGACCCAGGCCTACATTATTTGCATGAGACAAATGGGCAGTTTTCCTAAAATACATAAAATGATAAAAAATGAAATAACCCAGTCACCCCTTAATTGACAAATGAACTCATCCATGATAAGGATAGAACAGTTCACTGGGCATAAATAAGGTAAATTGTTTACTATAAATTCCCTGTTTAGTGATATCACTAATTTAAATTAGTGATATCACAATATCGAATAAGTGATATCACAAAATATGTGCAGTTAACTGAAATCATAAAATCGAAGTTGTGGCATCACAAAACAGATTAAGTGATACCACAAAATCGATTCTTTGATATCACTAAATCACAGCTATTTTGTGATAACACTAATTCGATTTTTGATATCACAAAATGTATTTATTGATATCACATATTCGAATATCACTTAATTGAAAAAGTGATATCACTGAATCGAATTAGTGATATCACGAAATCATATCCACCTTTTTATCACGAAAGCTATTTAGTTATATCACTAAACCGACTTTGTGATATCACAAATTTCGTTTTGTGATATCACTTATTTATTCCTATGTAGTGGTATCACTAAGCCGATTTTGTGATATCACAAAATCGACTTTGTGACATCACTAAATCGATTTATTGATATCATAATAATAAGTGATATCACAAAATAGTATATCATATCACATATTCGAAATGGTGATATCTCAAATCGATATATATGTAGTAAAAAATTTGATTTTGTGATATCACAGAAAAGGATTTAGAGTAAAACGGCACCTTATAAAAATAGAGCGTATAATCGGTTTTAAAGTAGTACTTTCCTGTTTTCGCATTCAAAAATGTAAGTATCTCGTCGACTATTATGAGGTGAACATACGACAATATTATAACTTGAACTACAATAACTGGAGACTTTTACCTGGAAATTTTCAGTTTTGGCAAGTCAGTACAAGATTATTTCCCGAAAGAGAGGGAGGGGTGTTTATTAGTGCGAGGGCGTTCTCACTATATCCCATCTGGCTAGCAGTAATTCTGGCATGGCTCTTTACATCCAGGACCTGTAAGGTAACACTGGCTTGCCCTCCCAGCTGTTCAGTTTCTGTTGTTGCTGCCTTAGCCAGTCTATCAGCAACCGTTAAAGTGCCTGGGAGTACATCCAATCTCTGTCATGCACACCCAGGGAGTTACCCTTGATCTTACTTTACATGTAATACAACATCAACTTTTAGTGAATGTATTTATCCATTGACCAATTATAAGCTCTGTTTGTAACACATTATTATTTTTTCTGCCATTTTTACAAAGGGAACAAATTTCGTGACTTCCCGTTTGCTTTTCTGGAAGATGTATACTTTCCAAAATGGGGTCAACTCTTAATTAAGAATTTTCTCCTAGATTTTCAGAGTCAATAATGAAATCAATTAATTATACTTTAAAATCAACAAACAAAAAATGAATTATCATAAGAAGAAAATTAAATGTACGCCACATCAGTAAAAGGTAAAGGTAAAGGTTTCCCATAGCCTAATAGCCGTAGGGGCAGTGGGAGTTAGAGACCCACTGTATCTTGGGCACAGCTGATGAAAGGCGGAGCCCATCCCTCTCCTTTCGCTGCCTTATTCTTCCCTGATTCGAAAAAGGTACCCATTTACTGCTGGGTTGACAGAGAGAGTTTTCCAGTCATCGTATGGCGACAGTGAGCCGCGAACTCACGACCTTACGGTGACTTTCTGCACAATAGCCGAGCTCCTCTAACCACTCGACTTCGGCGCCTCGACACCACATCAGTAGCCTTTACAAAATGGGGTCAACTCTTAATTTAAGAATTTGCTCCTAGATTTTCTGATTCAATAATGAAATCAATAAAATTTATTTTAATCAACAACAAACAACAGCAACAAAATGAATAATAATAAGAAGAAAATTAAATGTACACGACATCAGTAAACAAGGCAGTCACCGTTTTAGCCAAAATAACGCATCTGGCAACACACGCACACGAGCACGCACACACGGGTGCACGCAATCACGCATATATATCTATACTAAAACTTGACGGATCACTATTAGCTGTATTTTGCCAGCATATAACCCACCCTTTTATGCCTATAGTGTCTCATAAAAGGGACATTTGCAAAACGTGCAGACCCAGATCAAACGTCGCGAAACACGGCGCCAGGTCAGGTCTACACCATTTGAATTATAGAAACGTGTATTTCAATAAAAACTAACTAAACCAGGCACTCCCTTAATGCCGGACAAATTGACTCATCCAGTGCTCAAGAAATGGGTTAAATAACGGTCAGGTGTCAAAATTATTGGCTAAGAATGTAAGAATGCGTTTACAAACAGCGTAGACCCAGAGCCGACTGCTCTTAAGGAGCTGCCTGACCATGGCCTTCACCGTTTACAATCCACTTCATCACTGGCCAAATTTAGATGAAACGTCTTTACAAAAAAAAAAAAAAAAAGAAAGAAGAAAAGAGAAGGTATGATATATTAATTTGCTCAATGGCAAAAACACTTTTTGTGTATAGCCATTGCTGATGGGTTGGAAGGATGTGAAGCTACATTGCATCAACGTTGATTGAGCGCCATCTGTGTGCCAACTGGGTATACTTCATTGACGTCGCTTGAAAGACTTAAGGTGGAAAAAACTTTTGGACAAAACCAAAACTTTCAGTTTTTGTGTAAAAGGAACAATGATCAAGAAGTTCAGCATTTTCTAAATCAAGAAATGATTTTCTTTCAATCATGAAACAAACACCTCTTTTTTTTCTATGACGTCATGAAAATGTGAGGGATTGGCGTTTTTATGCAAAATAAAAAGCGCTCGATTATATATGAGCCGCGACACGACAAAACCAACAATTTGGTTGTGCACCCAGTGCAGACTCAGATCAGCCTGGGCATCCGCCCAGTCTGATCAGAGTCTTCCCTGTCCGCACTGAGGTAGCTTAGACCCTTAGCTACCCTTTGAGCGCTTAGCGAAGAGTCTGATCAGACTAGGCGGATGCCCAGGCTGATCTGAGTCCGCGCTGGGCGCACAACCACATTGTTTGGTTTTCTCGTGTCGTGGCTCATTTAATTTACGCATTTATTTTGCTCTCCGTAAAGATGTTGTAGTAAATTTCATACCAAAGTGCGAGCCGTCAAGAGGCCTTTAAAGGTGTGTAATCACATCCTCTAAATATGTCCGCATTTTGTATTGATTTAGGCAAATATGATCTTTCATTAGCTACTGAATATTACTTAATTTCACATAAAAGGTTAGATCGGGAAAAACCGTCTCAGAAAAATATATCTGAAATTTTGATATGTTCCAATGAAATATGTTTGCAAGTACTTAAGTTTTCACCGTGTAAATTTTTCGCAAAATACATTTGTTTAACTGTACCCCCTGTCCTGATGATGTCGTATCTTTCCACGTCAAATGGAGATTATTCCCAAGAATGTTTACCAGTATATTTTTACTTCCTTGTAAAACATTTTTTGATCTCTTCTGGAGAATATATCTGCACGAAAAACGAAAACCTGAATTGATATTTTAGTCCATTTTCCAGGAAGGAAGGTTTCAACATGCCAGGGGCTCATTTTTGCAATGACATTTATTTTGCGTAACGGGAAGTCTCTTTTATTGAACTCTTACGAACCCCGTATTTCGCGACGTCAATTGCTTCAGAAAACTGAGGCAAAACCGGGGAAAATGACCCCTGAGCTGTTCAAACTCTTCTGTCTAGAAAAGGGAATGGGATATTTCTACGATTGTTTCGGTTTTCATTTTCACAGATTCTCTAGTATTACTCGACATATTTTATCGGAATAAAAAATATGTCGGAAAGCGCTGTTAGCGCCCATGTTAGTCTGACGCTAATCGATCGACGTATCTACTTTGAGAAATATTTACACGGTAAAAATCTTAATATTATTTCATCAATATTCCGACTTCATATTTCTTTAAAGACCCCATTGCTCTATCATCATGAAAAATTTTGTCGTGAGGTATCGCTGCCAGCTTCTCACTACAGTATCGTCATTGTAAATGACCGCGATTAGCCAACTTTAAAACATCGTTGAATTTCACATTGGTTTAAAAAATTATATGGGTCATTTTAGTTGGCAATTAAAATGACCTACTTTCGACATCATTAATTTGAATAAAATGGTAAAAATACAATGTACAAGCGTAGGACCCAAACCACTGTCCCGCTTTTGTTTATATTGCATCGCTGGCTCAACGGGGAACCAGAAAAGGAAAACTGTATTTGGTGAAGCGATTTGTCGTTTTCTAAAAAAAAAAAAAAAAAAAAAAACACGTTTCCCATACCTTTTTGCAGTTATATCAGTATTACATGTATTAGCATCAAACCACATGTTATCATCGAACGTGGAGGTTGAAGCGTTTTTCGTAATGATTTGAGATACATTTTTCGGAGACTTTTTTTTTTTTCTCTATTTCACTTTTTTAAGTGAAAAAATGCTAATTTCAGCGGCTAATGAAAATTAATGTTTGCATCAATACACTCATAAAGCGTAGAGATTGGGCAGAAAGTATAGCACAGCTTTATGGGCCTCTTGATGGCACGTACTTTGGTATGGAATTTATTGCAATAATGTACCTCAACGGGCTGCAGAGCATTGTCGATGAATGCGGATATCTGAGAGCTATAATTTTTGCGGAAAAAAACAACAACGACAAAAACGTCAAACCATCACATTTTCACGACGTCATTGAAATAGGAGTTCTTTGTTTCATGCTCGAAAGAAAGCCATTTAGTGAGTCACAAATGACTGAAGTTTTTGATGATATATTGCTTGACTAGAAAACTGACTATTCAGGTTTTGTCCTGTTTCACCTTTGATTAAATAGTGAGCGTACAGCTTATACTAAAGTCAGCCTGCGCATTGAATAAACTGATCAAAATTTACATACTCCCTATAGTTCACAGATTGTATACCTTATACGCGGTAATTTTCGCGGGCACAAATTTTCGCTGTTAGGGTCAAAAACATAAATATTAATTTTTGTGATTTTTAATTTTCGCGGTTAGCAACATGCTCGAAAAGCAAACTAATTCTTTTTCACTTGAGTCAGTTCTTTCACTTGAGCCATTTCTTTCATTAACCTGCGGCGACCTGCCGCAGGTTAAAGAAAGAAATGGATCAAGTGAAAGTACCAGCAACTACCAAAGCAGACACAAAAAATATATGAGCACTGTGTCTACAGAAGACACTTTGTAAGAAACAGTAAATTAATCGCGATTTTAATATTCGCGGTTTCTAAGTGACCGCGAAATACCACGAAAAATGGAGCACTGAGAAAATAACCATATATACGGTATGCAAAAAGGAAAGACTCTGGCCAGACCGGCTGATCAGAGTCTTTTCTGTTTGGACATTTTCATACAGCCCCAATCAGTTAGACCCTAACATTGTATCCACTCTTGCGGCCTTGTGGCGGCCACCACAACAACCACAAGCCATACAAATCTTACGAACAGCTCTCAGCGGCCAATAGAAGAGCATGCACGGACAACACAATGCACAGACAGGAAACAATGTCCACTTTGCACAGTTATACTCGTCCGATGTATCACAAGAGCAAGGCCTAAGAGGTTCCGCGAATTCATCTTCGGAATCATACATAAAATGATATATAAGGCCCCGCATGCAACAGACACACGTTGCTGCTTCAATACAATAGCCACTATAGTCCGGCGCGGCCTTGCAACTACCACGTTTGTTAGATTCCGGAGTAAATTTACAGTCACAGTACACGCACCGAAGTCTCTTCCGTGATTTCCTTGGTGGACCATTCTTGGCATTTTTCTCCTGGTTTTGCGTCAGCAATAGAGATTTGGGTTGAAAGGTTATTTGGTCATGAAACTTATTTCCACTTATGATGGCAACTCGATTGCCTGACATTTTTGTTGATTCCCAAACCCGACAAATACTATTCACGAGATAATTTTTTGCAGTTGCTGATATTAAGAATTCTGGATTCCACCGTAAGATGCGACAGAAGTGTATTCCATGTAAAGCCAAACACCAGAACTCATGTTTGCTGTGTAGCTTAAAGTTATCGAATGTATGCCTTGTCAGTGTATAGATTTATTAGGCTTTCAGGATTTTGGTTTAACACAGAACAAATGGGAAAATTGCCCATGAGGAGCACTGAGCTCTAAGAGTATAGAGTCCTACACTGTTGTTTCACTCTTCGAAAACGCGTGCCGTTTAAGCGAATAATTCTTAGCTGCAGGGCAAATCTCGTACAATTTCGTGCAATCAGAAGTGGTTGTTGAGAGCTTCCATCAAACATCTACTTCTGAAACATAAAAGTAAGAACTTGTTGAAATTTTAACGTGAAAATTTACTAAATTCGGTCACCTAAAATCAGCGTAATTGTCCTAAATGTTGAACAACTTGGTTTTACAGTGCAATAATGCGTCACTTGGTGAAGTTGGAATGACAAACATTGTAGACCCTGATCAGACAGCATCTGTTCGAATACTTAGAATTTAACGATAAATAGAATATAGGTATACAATACAATTACAGTTTCAAATATGACAGTTCAATAAAATATTGAAAAAAAAAAAAAGTTTAGTCAATGCAGCAGTTGAAAGTATGCGGTCTTGCCGTTTCAAAAACTATGTTTTTTTTTTACACCCGCTACTTTCCTTACTTTCAGCTACCATTCTCAACAAAAATTGGACTTCTAGATAAAATAAAGCTCCAGCAACTAAGGTTTCAATGTAACTTTTACAAGATTTTTTGTACATGTACGTAGAAATGAGTGTCCCGGTATGAGAAACCTGTACAATGAGAAACCTGTGCCACCTGTACAACTTTCAGTTCAGTTCAGTTCAATTCTCTTATCGACGTTACCCAAGTGGATCAACGGTACGTAACCATAAAGTAAGAGTAAATAAGTGTTAAAGAAAACATACGTCTCAGGCTTTCGGCAATCAAGAACTGCAGGATGGTATATGAATGGATCAGGCTTGTTCTGCATGGAAGTTATTGCTCAAGGTGATTAATTTGCAATCTATTTTCCATCAACTACAACGACCATCTTGGATTATTTTCCGAAATATTGAGGTTGAATAGGATAATGGCAGCCATTTTGAAAAGCTGATTGCTCTCGGGCCCGGAAGATGAATATTAGTAAAAAGATGTACCTGCGCGTTGGCTGTCAAACGGTGACACAATTTTCTCAAATTTTAACGAATAATTCGTTGAATTTATGCAATAACAGCGATCAAACATTTGTTTCCAATGCATTAACCTTTGCCAGGTCCCTCGGGAGATGTTGAAAACCTCGGCCTTCGGCCTCGGTTTCCAACATCTCCCTCGGGACCTGGCAAACGTTAATGCATGTGTAGTGACGCATCGTCTTGGCCTGACTACCGGGTCCGGATGTAAGTACCGGGGATTAGTAGCACTAGAAGCAAATCAAGGGGCGATATTTATCTACTTCCGCCAGACATGCGCAGTTAGGTAAATTACAGCTGAGCGCCTTGTACAAAAGCAAAGCGGTGACAGACAGTGGTCTCAATTTCCATCCCTCTTGCCTTGCTTCTAAGCTACAAGGGAATTGTATAGTTTATAAGGGGTAAAAACACAATACATGAAAAGCCATGTTTAATCCCTATATTTATTCAACGTCGACGTTGAACCAACTATGATTCAACGTTGTGTGCCTGCTTGGGTAAGATGTTGGTCGGTTGGTTGGCTGTTTGGGTTTAATGGTCCTTTGAGACAGTATTTCAGTCTACATCGGGCCGTCTCCCAGAGAGGGGGAGAAAGAAAAGAGAATGACAGACGAGAGAAAAACAAAATCCAAACAATCTCCGTCCGCACCTACTGCAAGCAAAGTAGGCCCTTGCCCTACTTTTATCCAAATAAGTACGACGCCCCGGCACTGGAAATTATAACCAGCACCATCGCCCGACAATCCCCCCCCCCCCCCCACGCCCCACCCCAACACGCTTGGGTGAGAAACATTTAACCTGAATTAAAGACGAGATTCACACTGGATTACTGGTAATCATGATACTAAGGGGCATTTCCAAGAATAGAAGAAAAAAAAACATAAAAAAGTCTTTTTTATGTTTTTTTTTTTCTTCTATTCTTGGAAATGCTTAAAAGATATAAATGCAGTCACATTAACCGTCAACATTTGACATAAACAGTATCCGTAAGCAGGACTTACCTGCGCTTGATAAAGACTGGCGTGGATATGGTGTGGTCAGCATACCGCAGTAGAGATCTATTGAAAATCTACAAGGTCTGTAGAAGCACCATTTTGCTGCAATATTCTACGTTTTCTCTTTTATTGGAAATATTTCTAGGAACTACATGAGTTTGAAATATAAAACTGGATGTCAAGGAAACTAAGGATGGGTGTGTCAGGGGAAAACGAATCAATACTATGAACTGTGGAAACAGTAAGGTTTAGGGCACAGTGGTTTAGGATTGGCATAACTCATTTGTCCTGCCGTACCATAAAAATTCTAAAAATAAAACAATTCCTAAAGAAGGAACAATTTGGTTTGGTAATGCAGTAGTGCTTCCGAAAGATGCAGCCTGGTGTATGTCAACACTGTTTGCTCAGAAATCCTGTCCCAATACAAAGACTATACGTCTTACTCGCTGTATTTCCGACACGTTACAAAGAGGAACTTGGCAACGTTTTGGGACTGGAATCAATCCCAAAGACACTGACGTCTCTGATATATACACATTATTATAATAGTAACTTGATCTTGGGTCACATGGATGAGCTCGTACCATCGGATCATCCGAGACGCTTGCGTCGAGGGTGATCCGATGGTACGCGCTCATCCACGAGACGTGCTACAGTTACTATTATAATAAATTGTTTAATCTAAACCTCAGGGAGCAGCCACCCATTTACACTTGCAGCGCTAATGCATCGATCCTGATTCGAACCTGCGCGGCAGAGGTATGTAGCTAGTCGTGAGACTACCGACTGAGCTATCGAGGTGCGCCTTTTGACGTGGATGTTGACGTTACGTCACCAGTCCCGTTTCTCTTGTTCTCGTATCGAGGATGCACGTTAAAAAATGACGCGCCTGAAGTTGAAACTCAGACATAGCCTCGTTTTAAGGGATAGTGATACGGGTTCAGAAAACGTCAGTTTGATACGGCTTTCTGTATCAGATGGCCAGAAAACAGACAGTTCTAAGGATGTATCATTGGTTTAAACAATATTTTATTCAACTATGACATTATACATTCAGTACATTCAGAGTACAACTTTCATGAAAAGAATTTGGTCGAAAGCTCATAGCTTGTATAGACCCATTTCCTTAGGGTGTATCATTGAAAGGTATATAATAAAATAAAGTCTTTTGACGCTATCAAAGAGACTTCTTTTCTTTATGTGTCAGAATGGATGCATGGCATATGTATACAAATGTATATGCATAAAACAAAAATGAAGAGACTGTTTCTAGTCTATGGCCACTCCTACAGACCTCTAGTTCTTCTGTATATAATAAGGGTGACAGGGGAAAATTCATCTCTTGGAGAGATTTTTAAACAAAAAAGTGAGACTCGGTTTCAAAAAATTATATTGCTGAAAGTTCTTTCTCATCGTTTTCATCGTTTCTTCTGTAAAAAGGTTTGTTGCCGTCTGTAAAAGATAAAGTTTAAAATTAACAAATTTAATAAAACAAAAGTCATGATGCAATTAAATTCTCAAATTTCGTTAGGTGATGACTTTGTTCGTTTTCTTTGCTTTTTATTAAACGGCTTAATGAATATTAACAACTGTATTTCTATAGGTATGCCGGGCTATTGGAAACTCCTTTTTTTTTTTTTTTTTTTTTTTTTTGTTGTTGTTTTATGCATATCATATCTTTACGTACAGTATATAATGTGTTGAAACTAAAGCAAATGCAACACACTAAATAATTTTGATACCTTTTTTCAATTGAACTCAGTAGTCAGTCCATTGAATTCAAACACAGTCAATGCCAAGTTACTGTTTCATACTAATGTATACTGTAAGTAATCTTTAATTTCAATATTCGTCACAGTGTCTCGTTTTCAGAGAGGCTCATGGTCGAGTCGTTCGAGTAGCTTGGCTATGATGCAAAAGATCGTGGGTTTCTCTGTCAACCAAGCACACACTGGGTCCCTTTTTGGAAGCAGGTAAGGATAAAAGCAGCGCAACTTGAGAGATAGGCTCCGCCTTCTAAAACTCCCACTGCCCGAAAGGCTATGGTAAACCTTTACATTTTATTCTTTTTTAGTTTATTGCTAGCAAAAGTTGAACATTGCCATTAAAACATTGCTTTGCATCTATGGACATGCTAATACGCATAACCGGGTAACACAATACGTAAACCGCTTATCCGAGCCATTTCTAGACAAGTAATCAATAACATCATTGTTGTGGATGCCTGAAAAGACTGTTTTCAATCTCGTATTTAGATTGGAAATTGGAACCGCATTGTTAATATGATCAGCAATAGATCTGACATATGCGAAGCAATAATGAGCGACGTGTCTCGAATGAAATAGATTTGTTTTGCCAGCTGAGTTTACAGAAACTGCTGATTATGAAAAAAGTTGATAGATGTTCTAATTTGTGATCACTCCAAACTCTAGTGATAGTAAACACACAGTTTTACTACATTACTGGGTGCTCTCCGATCTCAGGATCGCACGAGACGCTTCCGTCGAGCGGGTGTTCTCGAATTTAAGATTCACACAAGACGCTTGTCTCGTGTGATTCTGAAATCCGGGAACATTCACGAGACGTGATACCGAGCGTCAGACAAATTTACTGCGGTACATGTAATCACACATTTAAGTACTAATTCTAAGCAAAACTGAAAATTTTGAGCTCGAGTAGCATCATTTTGTGTTGATTTTACGTTTGACGCATTGAAAGTTGTGGGAACGTTACGCGCTTTACGGCGCGATACATAAACTAACCTCATTGGCGAGAATATTTATATGGATTCGGAAAAAATGAGACCCTCACTTGATTCGGATTTCGGGATCAGAAAATGTAATTGATTGAAAATGGTATCACTTTTAACAAAACTGTGCATTCTACCCATATATGTAGTATATATACATGTACTTTCCCACTTCCACATAACCGTTCGGAGACCAGTCCGTTTTTGTTCCTGGTATATTTTCCAAGAGACTATGCAACTTCTCTAACTGAACTATTTCCTTTGTTTCGACTGTGAACGGTTTTTGTGTAACCTACAAACAAACAGAAATAACGACATTTCTTGGCAATAATAAAAGATCAAGCCTAATCAAACTGACATTTTCTTAGACATGATCGCTGTCTACGTGGGCGTTGCAACAAAGTACACGTGCTCTACTGTGTTTATAAAAGAATAAGCGAAAAATAGTCTTTGTTGGATAAACAACTTACACATTCAGAAGACATACAATAACACACAGTATTTTACCATTGGTTTTGGGAATTCACTTCCCAAACAAAAATCGTTATTAAGCTCGTGTGGCAACGAAACATCTCCGTGAAGTTGGCAGTACTTAACTTAGCAGCAATAGACAGTACTGGCACCAGTACAACGTCGTTTCGACGCAATGTGCCTGTTGGAATTTTGGGCATAAACCTATGGGTATTTTATAGGGATCAAACATGTTTTTTCATGCATTAACATTTGCAAGGTCCCGAGGGAGATGTTGAAAACCGAGGCCGAAGGCGGCCGAGGTTTCAGGGACATTGCAAACGTTAATGCACTGGAAAAATATTTGTTCTTTATCATTGCATAAATTGAACTAGAATGCTACAAAAATAACGAAATGTTGGCGCATTTTTTTTTCAACCTCATCGCCATTACCTTGCTGATTCCTACACGCAATATGCATGTCTATAAAAATCCTCGTTTCAGGCCCTGGTCAGCTACGTGAATTTTGGTGCAGTCTTTAGCAGCATTTCACAAGTCATAATCATGTTCATCAAAGTTTTCACTCGATGTCGTCTGCCATTTCATTTTTACAATATTCGTATTTGTATAGCTCTTCCGTTTAAGTCTTTAGGCGATATCTTCAACAGCAGTCTTGCCGCTCATTTCTGTACTGACGGAGTATTGCCTCGTGGTGGTCATTATCGGCGCGTGAAAACCCATGTTAATACATGGTTTTGTGTTCGTTAAAACATGCTAACTAATAGCGTGTGACACCGATGCAATAATTTCGGATAAAGATGGCGAACAAAGTTTGAAAGATTAAAAATGAATGTGGACCACGGTTTTTCAAATCCTATTATTTATTTGATCGACCAGTTTTCCGTCAGTCCGATTTCCAGTGCGTGTTTGCATAAAAAAAGAATCTGTGTGCAGTTCTAATCATTCGGGTGCTATTATATCTGGTAGAAGTTAATATTTGCACAGAGCATTAAACTTTAATGATGGTTTGTTGAATGCTGAATGCGTTATTAAACCCTGGTTCATTGAGTTTCAGTCAATACTAAAACGAGGTATCTATTTGTTTTGTTAAATGGCATTCGTTTGTTTCTGCAATGAAAATTTAAATGTTGCTAAGACTAGTCCCAGAACTTTTGCATGGACTCAACAAATGTTTAGGTTTCTCATGGCATTCGCTTCATTGCAAGTGCTGTCAATAATTGACCCAATCGTCTTCGCCTGTGTTCAGTGGAATAGCACATTTGCCTGAATCCATTTGCGGATGCTATAAGAGATACAGGAATTTTATCACTAATTTCTGGCCCACTCATATACCGAATACAAGGTAATTTTCGTGGTTTTCCATTTTCGCGGTATTTCGCGGTCCCTTAGAGACCGCGAATATTAAAATCGCGAATAATTTCCTGTTTCTTATAAAGTGTCTTCTGTAGACACAGTGTTCATATTTTGTTTTAAAATCGCGAAAATTTAATGTTCAAGTTTTCGACCCTTAACCGCGAAAATTTGAACCCGCGAAAATTACCGCGTATGCGGTATTACACCTCGCATTACTGAATTGGCTCTGTGAGACCGTTTGAGCCAGCGCGTTTGCGAGTTTAAATATGAGGGACAATATTACATGTGGCAAGTAAAATACTATTTGATGAAATGTTACTGTAGTAAGAGGCAGATACAAACGTGACCCTTAGGAGGAATGAACACACTCAAGACTAGAGAGAGAGATCTCGAGAGAGAGTTGATAGAGAGAGAGAAAGAGAGAGAGAGAGAGAGAGAACAACAAGTTCGGTTATTATGTCATATGACAGAATCTTTAGTTCCTGATCACTGTCTATTGGTATTGATTTGGCAATATCACTAACACCTGCCCGTTACATTTTCTTCAAGAAATTAAATACAGAAACGCGTGTCTGTCGTACAAAATTCGTATAGTTACGTTTTTATTGAAAGCTGTAGGCCGATATCGCTTCTGATGAACAATTTGTCCCCGAGGATATCATCAACCAAGTTAGTCACTGTTTCAGTGTTGGTTTTGGTTTTTTAGCATTGATACTGATGAAAGTAACCTTATTAACTTAAATCAGGTAACAATTTTCTAAATTATTCAAAAAGTAAGACAAACGTGTGATAGCGACGTGTATCTTAGCGGGGTTTGGCTTCCATTTTTAAAGCATTATTCTGTAGGTTCTTGCTGCATTGATCTTCCTGATGCACTTGTCCGTCTCGTTTCTCGAGACAAATGAGAAGAGTTGGCTCGGTGTGGACGCCTGTACTCGCGAGTTAATACGAGGGGCGTTCGGAAAGTTTTGCAAATGGCGTAATTTCTCGGTAACCACCATACAAACAGAATGTCTGATTGCAAAAACCCGTAAAGCTGTGATATACGTAGAGAAGTCTGCAAACACGGTGCATTTTTATTTAAAAAGGACGCATTATTAACTTCCTTGAAAGAGGTATACCCTAAAGACACTGCAGAATTTAATGTTAGTAGGCCGTAATTTGTATATCAGCAGTCTTTGATTTTTTTTATCTTTGTGAGTTAAAAACAATGCCCAGACAATGTAGTTCTGTAAATATCGCGGAAATAATTTTTAATCTAGGTTCCATACTGGCCCGGGAATATGGACTATCCGTACTTCATGTAGTAGCAATTTCTCCATTTCTACTAAAATTTAATGATTTTGAAATCAAAACAAGTGTATAAGCATTCAAAATCTTGTCAACAAGAGCATTTACATGGGTCAACGAAAACCTGTCAATAGATCAAATTAATGCCAAAAATGAAGCGTCTACAAGCTTTCAAAAATGACGTTCACGTAAATTTCAATAACGTCATAAGAACTGCGCATTGCTTCGTAAGGAATAAATCAATAACAGTTGTCACCCTTCTAACTTTTGTATGGATATTGTAGGCAACGATGTCCTAGCAAATAACAGAGATTAATTTTGTATTTACAAGGATATTTGACTTGAATTCCTAACACTGAAAAGATTTTACATATAACATTAGACCAGTGGTATGACTTGGACCAATCAAAATGCTTCATAAATCAATAAGAAAAAGTGTCTTCGTGTAGTGTTTGGTATCATTGTAAAGACAAAATCCAGAGCTTTCAGTACATGCATAGCAGTTGTACCCAGCGTGCCCCTAAAAAAAGTCATGAGGTCATTTGCAAAACTTTTCGAACGCCCCTCGTACGTAGGCGTCTGCCATCATCCTATTCAACCTCAACATTTCGGAAATGGTCGTTGTAGTTGATGCAAAGTAGATTGCAAATAAATCAACAAACAGCAGATACCTTGAGCAATAATTTCCATGCAGAACAAGTCTGATCCAACTTATACCATCCAGTTTTTGATTGCTGAAAGTTTGAGATGCATGTTTTCTTTAACATTTGTTTACTCTCAATTTGGCATCGTAAGAATGTAAACAACATCGCTTTAAACATTAGTCACGACGGTGACGTCAGATTACAAAGGCATAATGACGTCATATAGGCATACTTAGGTAGCACACCACCAATTTTTGTAATTCGACCGAAACGGGAGAGACAAAGTTGCATGGCGGATTCATTTTAGTGGCCCAGCACAAGCATACTGAAAGTTCTGTCATGGTGCATCAACAGCGCGTGAAAACCCTCGTTGAAACACGGTTTTTCGCCGGTTGATGCACGGCTGTTAATACCTCTCGGCACTGCTTTTTATGCAATAATAGTGGATTAAATATGCAAATTACGCCGTAACGTTATGGCAGAGCCTCGCATCTTCTTTTTTCCCCGACTCTTTTAATAATTCAATAATAAATGAGCACTCGTGTAAGATCCTCTATTTTCAGGAAGGATGAAAAAACACCTGTGGCATATTTAGAATGGCAAGGAACACCGAATTCCGTGGAATTATTTGACAAAGACACACGATGTTTGAGTTATTCAGCTGTCACGATTTAGGGCCCAACCTACTTCTGGTCATACCTGTGTCTGACATTTGTTTTCATAAGAAGATATCGTTTTATTGTTTTGTTATTTCTAGCATATTCAGAAGCCGCGAAAAGCTATATTGAGCAGCAGTTATTGTGAAATTCAGTTGCAGTTTGACGCCTGTTGAATAATTCAGTCGGCCGTTCCAATTAGCGTTTGTTTACACAATAGTAGTATATCAAGTGTCCCTGGAGACCAGATTGATCGTGATTTCTCTGACACACTCTGAGACACTGCATCAATATCAATAGTGATGCGTTTAAATAGAGACTAGAAAGGAGTTGGCAACCAAAATAACCTGCTTTCGATATCACAAACTCCATTTTATAGTAAAATGAAGATCGCCTTTGTGTATTTATTGCTCAGCGACCTGAGGAATGAAGGTGTAAGCCCACAATGTCACCGTTGACCAATCCTAAGCAGATACCACACATTGACCTTAGCCAAAAGGCCGAGAAGCGATTTGCGGTTCTGCTTTGTTAGACTGTCGTAAAATTTCTAAGCATTGGGACTGGTAGGTCTAGGCAAACAGTATCAGAGTCTACACTGTTTGCCATTCCGTCGGCATCATTTGAATGGATAACTACACAATAAAACACACGGCTCGATGTGACGACATTCACCGTAAATCATTTTAGTTGTCCCAACATTTAGTATCTTTACGGTAACAGTTTCAGCAAATGTCCTGTTTTGTTTTGTTGTTATAGTGGCTCCGCTTTGTGATTCTTAGGCCCGATTTCACGTCGCCTTAAAACACAGATTAACTTTTAGTTATCGAATATTTTACCTGCAAAACTAGTCATCGATTAGTGCTTAAAACATGTCTTAAGGCGACGTGAAATCGGGCCTTAGATAGCTTCATCTACTTAAAAATGGTTGTTTTGGGTTTAACGGCTCTTTAAGACAGTATTTCAGCCCATATCGAGCCGTCTTGCGACAGAAAAGAGATATGATAGTGGAGAGAAAAATGTCTAAACAACAACCCCACATGCACCTACTGCAGGCACAGTATGCCCTTGCCCCACTATTATCCAAATTGGGGGACATAGTAAGACATATTATGATTAACTACATGTATACCTAACCCCGTATACATAATATGAGCCGCGACACGAGAAAACCAACAATGTGGTTGTGTTCCCAGCGCAGACTCAGATCAGCCTGGGCATTCGCCCAGTCTGACCAGAGGCTTTGCTGTCTGCATGAAGGTAGCTTAGACCCTTAGCTACCTTTTAAGCGCTTAGGGAAGACTCTGATCAGCCTGGGCGGATGCCCTGGCTGATCTGAGTCTGCGCAGGGCGCACAACCACATTGTTGATTTTCTCGTGTCGCCGCTCATATGTATGTCATTTGTGCACATAACCTTTTCGTACATATGCAGGATACATGATAGTAAGGATAACAAACAACATTTCCAAAATATAGACTTTATTAGGAGTTTCATAAGTGTATAGTGGTAACACTAACGTCCTTGTGAATAACTTCAGATTCCTTTATATTTCTATACTACTCAAAATTTACCTAGCATAAAAACTTTAATCCGATTTTTAAGAAGAGAAAATCAAATTAAGAAAATTTCAAGAATTGAAACTATGTGTCTAATAAACTAACATAGAACTTCACTGAATACTTAAACGTTAGAAAATTGAAGAAATATGAAACATGCATGTTATAACTTTTACGGTAAATGGGTACGCTTTCAGGGGAAGCAACTATGTCGTTTTCATTTTTACAACGTCCCTTTCCAACTCAACCCCCCCCCCCTCTCTCTCACACACACACACACACACACACACACACACACACACACACACACACACACACACTTCTCAGTGTGGCTGAAAAGCCTGGTGGTGTACCCATATCGGGGTCTATCCTTAAAGGAAAGAATTTGCTTCTACAGGAGCAACTTCCTTTCTATAAGAGCAGACCCTGTTGAAAAGGGAGGCAAACGTGAAAATAGCAGATTTACTTCCCCTTAATGTGTATCTAATTACCTTAAATAGAAAATTCTAAAATGATGATAAACAATTATCACTATAATTATGTTTTGTGTTCTTAGCCTCCTTAAAGAAAGCCTTTTTTCAAAGACGCCATATTCATTATTGGAAGTGAAAAAAAATACGTCCCCAACAATTTTCCCCAACTTGATATAGCCACGCACGTTACCGAAAATTCAGTTCATGGATGTAGGGTAATATTAATTATGTAAAAATGACCACACTAATATTTCTTTGATTTTCCTACAAAGTATACCAAAAGATTTGCAAGATAGTGTGGAATACAACAGTTTTGACTCAAGAAGAAAACTGAGTAACATTTTGCTCATTTTCTCAATTTTCCATATATACTATTAGAGAAAGATGGTCATGTAATTCAGGGCAAAAATGATAGCATTAAATATAGACTAAAATTTGGAAAAAAAGATCTAAGTGTAGCTGAAAAGTGCACTATATGGACCTTACACAACATGTTTTTGTTGTTGTTTTGTTTAAGAAGACAATTAAAGACAAAACGTATCAACGTCCTATATAATTTATGCTATTTCAAGTTCACGCGATAACGTCGTTTGCAGGTAAATTATATGGGCTGAAGGAAAAGGTTGCCCATGAAAATGAAAGAAGTCGAATATCGAAAAATCTTGCTTTCCTTTCGAAAGTGCTTACAACTGAAGTCATTTAATTCCTTGTTTCAGATGTTGTGCTTTGCTAGATTTTAATGTTCATTGTTATATACCTAATGAGACTTTACTGTAGAAAACAGCCGTGTTGTAATCGACAGCATTTTACGTTGGTTTCCTTCTATTTTCAATTGTCGCAATGACACAGGGTTTCAACACTGTTAAAACACGGGTGCGCCATGGTTTAAACACCATTAAAGCCCGCTTTCGTGTCGTCTGCAGAGCTCTGGAATCAAGATGGCGTCCGTAAGAAGGTATATAACAATGACGATAAAACATTCTTTTCCTGTGTTTTAACGTTTGCCCGAGCCCTCGTGTATTAACATATTGCAGCCCTCACCGCTGCGCGTTCCGGACTGCAACACGTTAATGCACTCGGGCTTGGCAAACGTTAAAACAGGGAAAAGAATGTTTTATCCTCTTATTGATTAATAAAGTGAGCAGGCGCCGGTTTTAGGTTAGCGGAGAGCAGGGTCAAGTACAAGTCTGTATTTTTCGAAAAACCCTTGTTTACGGGAGAAAGTTCCATATTTACTTAATTATTTACATGTATTTATTTTCATGGACTGCTTTTTATACCTGGAAACATTCAGAGCAAACACAATTCAGACATACAATAAAGAGTAATTTTGCACTGAGTATAAACAACACAATATTTCTACAGTAAAAGGGGGTTGAGTTTTCCTTCAGGGGGAGAAACTCTATTGATTTCATTTCTGGTCCCTCTCTGAATGGAGTCAACTTTTAGGCATTCAACTAGGAAGTCACAACCTTCTAAAAAAAACCTTCTTAAAAAAACTTCTAAAAAAAACAACAAACGTTTCTTCGTTTTGTATTAATAGCGTGAAAATATGGTAATGTATCCCTACACTCTTCTCATTTGAAATAATTTTAGGACAAATTCTTTCTTTAAGAGAAGACCCCATTTTGGAAGGGCTTCTTTGTCCAGAAAAGCAAACACGAAATCAAAAGAGTAATTTCGCTTAGTACGGCTGGCGGTAAAATATGAACGTGTTACCAATCAGCCCAACAGCCCACCTTGCGGTGTTGTCTGTACTGAAAAATGCAGTTCGCTACCATTTGGGCTAAACGTACGGATCTCTCTCTCTCTCTCTAGAGTCATGAAATGTAATTGTGCGTATCATAATATATAATGTGCGCTATATTTGCTCTTTGCTATTTAATCCTTAAAGCGCCAATAAGCAGACGACAAATTTACGTCTGCAAAATTGCAAAAAAAAAAGGTTTCGTCCAAGCTATGCCATACTGAGAATTCAAAGACTAGAGTGAAAACAGTGTAGATCTAGATGATGCGGCTCATTTGGAGCCGCATCATCAAGAACTACACTGTTTGCCAAGTCTGCTATTTGTGTCTCTGGCGCTAAATTAAAGTGTTTTCAAAGCATGTTGTCTTGAAGCCAGCGAGAGAAAGTTGATTATAAAGGAAAGGACGAGTTACACTTTACTATTGCAATGTGCCCACTGAAAAGGCCGATTTTCGAAGGTAGGCAGATAACCACAAAAACATATAGAAATGTTAGCTATATGTTTCTAGTTCATTCTGTACGATTTCATTTTCCCGTATTTTAATGTCTTTTAGGTTAATTTAGCGGCTGAATGCATGCACTGTCTGCAACATTTAACATTGAGCCTATGGGAATTTGAACTACCAACATCCACTATACATCCAAATTTCACTTCATCCTACCCTCGTAACCACTACAATTTTTATACATAATTATTCCTCATATACATATTCATCATAATCGGGTTATATTACAGTGGTTACGAGGGTAGGAGTAAACGAAAAATAAACTTTTTGGGTAAATTTTCACGTATCCAACACTAGGACTATAGGATTTATATCAAAATCGTATTAGTATATTTTGTAATTGATAGAAAAAGAGGCATTATTCGACACAACACGTCTTTTTCAAAGTGTTCATCTATGTAGTATATGTTCCTAATGCCCCCATCAAGGATTCCGTGTTTGTGTTTGGGGGGGGGGGGGGGGGGGGGGGGGTTGCAGCGCTGGGTATGCGTATAGGTATGGCGTTGTGTAAGGCGTTCGACTGAATGTCCTCCATCATCATGCTGTGATATAACCTCTGATGTTATAATGTTGCGACGTGGTCAGATGATGTATCTCTGCATCAAGCTGATGCATTGTAAAATTCTGTGACCTCGAACTTTGGTCCAATAACTTTATACGAAAAGTTACTTGGATGAGATTTCTCCTTACCTCTTTTGATATCTTTGGTGTAGGAGTGCTGATATTTGATCAGATCATATCTTTAAAATGTATGAACTGCAAAGCATCCATGCACACTGAGTCCTTGAACCTTATGCATGGACCAGGATTTCACTTATATCTCAACACGGTTTTTGAATTCGCAACATAATTACAAATAGTTGGTCAGTCAAACAATGCAAAAAAAAAAAAAAAAAAAAAAAAAAAAAAAAAAAATAGAATGCTCATACTATTTTTAGGTTACGATGACATATATTTAAAAGTTCACTGTTCTTTTCCTTATATATTCAACTTAATATAGGCATCGTACCAAAGACAGTGGTTCAGTCAGACTTTGCAAATGACGTCATACTATTTGTAGGTCATTGTGACTTGCATTTCATGATCCATTGAATCAATAATTTATTTCGAAGTAATATTTTATTGAATCTTCATCGGACTTGGAATAGTAAGTCTTTACAGCGCTGCGTCTCATATGGTACTAAATGTAGGTCCCTGTGACCTATAATTTTGGTTCACTGATTTTGTCTAATATTTTAAACATCTGTACCTATGTAACATCCATAAATGCGTAATATTTCATAGTTACGTAATTAATATTTGATTTGATGAAGCTTTCATTATACGTATAAATAGTGAATAATGCTTCAGAAAAGAAGAAGGGTGATGAACTTTTCATGCACTTGCATGAACACAAGCGTGCAAAAGCGTTTCGCCAAGCATACGTTGTCTTAACAATATTGGTCGGTTATAATCGACATACTTGTCATTTGTTTCATTATTTTCACAAAAGCAAACGTTTATATGCTTATTATTGTGTTAATAAACACTTGCAAAATCTACTTTTCTGAGGTTTCGTAAAAAATCAAATAAAATTTCTCCTTACTAGATGGTTTGAGCGAAAATATCCCTTTTAGACTGTGGATAAGAACCAAAAGTATCATATCTGTCAGTTTGGAGGGCTGATATGCCAGCGGAATTGCTGATTATATCGAAAAACCGCAGGTACTTAGTGTACCCCGTTCAGCACCACATATGCAATAAACCGGAGGTCACGTGATTATTTATGAAACCGCAAACTTAAAAATGTGCTTATATAAACTGCCAAATGCCAAGCTTTTATAAACATAAATTTTATCAGGATCGGTCGTGGGCACAAAAACGGCCAAAGTGTAACCCGTCCTTTGTACATAAGATATTTACATACCTTAACACATTCCCAAAAAGATGCATGGACACGCATGTCTTTATCAGAAAGTTTACTTTTTTACTAACAGTTTTTAATTGAACTTATCAGGTTTTGCCATGTACGCACACCGGAGTCCCACCTCAGTCGGAGCCCACGCAGCAGGCCACTGACGTCGTAATGACGTCTTATTAATATCTATGCGATGTGATGATGTCGCATCGACGTCAATTCGAAGTCATGTGCCCGCTAGGTGGACTCTTTCCTGGTCGGATCATCAGCTTATTGGTCCAATAAATGCAGAGACTTTAATGAGTCAACGCCAAATATGTACAGACTAATTACAGTCTCACTCATATTATATTTGTGCGTGCCATAAGCCATATATAAGCCATATTTTGTTGTGTCGTGGTGTTTTATCTATTATGCATTTTGCTCACCTAAATACACTTTTGGTAAACGCACATTTCCATTCTCAACTGAAATTTTTAAAAAAGATCGACCATCTGCAAATACTTAGGTATATTAGAATCGTATATATATATAAAACACTTTTGTTCACATGTTTTGCTTTGATGAAGCTTAATAATACAAAACTACTGAAACATGCTTAAACGAAATTTCGGTTTGGTCATTGTCAGGAGTTTTGTTAAAACACCGCCAGATTTGTTTTACAAAGCTAAAGTTTTGTACGTATAAAATGTGTATACATATGAGTTACATAACATTGTTTTTATTTTGGAAATGCATTTGCAGAAGATTGAAATTTTATTTTCCAAGTCAAAATGAAACTGCTCTTTTACAGGATAAGAACAATATCGCAGACATTTCATTCCGCGCATAACAGTTAAAATGTAATCTGAATATCTCCATTTCTATTTACACATGTTAAACATCAAAGTACTTATTAGTGCACACGCTTACATACAGATTAATAGGAGAGAGTCGGGTAACTTCGGAGAGGCGGGTAAATGCGGACATACCATTGCAAACAATGAAAATCCAGATGAGACGGCTCATAATGAGCCGTCTCATCAGGATTTTCACTGTTTGGCCAGCTATTTTGTTTTAGTTCCAGACAGCTGATATGTCACTGTCCGAATTTCCCCGCTGTCCGAAGTTACCCGACTCTCCCCTATCCATTTCAATAAATTTAACCAAGAGCCTTTGTGTGCTACTTGATTTAACCCATTTATGCCATGAAATTGGATGTGTCCATTCAGCATTTTAGGGATGCCTAGTTAATTCATTATCAGTTTTGATTGCTGTAAATTTTACGCAAACCATGTAGACCCTGATCAGACGCCGCAGTCGCAGAACGCGGCGCCTGATCTTAGACTAAACTGTGCAAACAATGTAGACCCTGACCACTCGCCACGTTCTATAGCGTCTGACCTGGGACTGCACTATTTGCCCATGTCCCTTTTTATGGGACGCTAGGCATTAATGGGTGTAAATGCATTTTTGATACACCACAGTCATGAGAATGTACCTTAACAGAGCTCCTTTATTGCCCCGGTGCAGGCATGTATAACTTTGTTTAACATTAAAAACACAAATGACTTAGCTAACACAATACTAACATCGGCTTTCAGTATCAGCCTAAAGACATAGTGAAATGTTCCACTGAATAAAAGGCCACATCATGTGATTTCCAACAATGGGGCATTGGTAACAAGCAAAGGCTCTGTTCAGACTGCACATAAGTGCAGTCTGATCAGAGCCTTTGCTTTACAAATCAGCCATCTAAGGATGTGACCCAAGCCATAGAGCCAACAGTGAGGTCACTTATTACCCTGTATAAATGAGGAGGAGGATCTGAATATGACGGCAAAATTGCCACATTGTTGGAAGTCACACGATGCAGCTCAATTTAATGACCAATCAGTGTCCCCCATGTATGCACGAGCTGTGCGTATCTTTTCATGCGACGCCATTCAACAAAACGCATTTTGGCATGTAGGAATACTCTCATTTTATGACTCTCATCAAAATCACTTTTAAAACACATATGACCTGCTATGAGACTGGTTTCTATGGAAAAGCTGGTCTCATGGCGTGGGCAAATACGTAAATAGCAGACAAATCATACACAACATCTACAAATGGATAAGTGGTGGATCTAGGTAGACATGTTTAATTGTGCTTTACTTGTGACAGACCGATGTGAAGGTGGTGAAAGTCGGAGATGAACATGTTAGTGAAAACAGATCTGTAACTGAGAGAACAGGGCCCAGTTGTTCAAAACAATGTCGATACATAAAGAGACGTTTTTTTCTCAAGCATATTGTACGCAAAAAGCACTGTTATGTTTTGATGAAAAAAATGTGTAGAGCTTTTGCAGTGCAAATGCTTCTCACATTCTTTCAGCAAAAATATTAGAACAATTGATTCGTTTGTGTATTAGAAAACTTAACAAATCTTTTACTAACGCCTACGATGAACAACTGGGCACAGATAGTTAACGTTCTAGATACATGTATAACATTTTTTCTGTCCAATTCTGAAGGAGGACCAAAGGAACTAATCCAAGACACGCACCTATAGCATTTTATGTATTAAACTATTGACCTCCATGTTGACAGTCGATGACAATGGCATTTTGTATCAACACTTGAGCCAGTCGAGATGGTTTCATCTGGGATTATCAAATTTCACTTACTCTCACAGCATGACAACCTGTCATGGAAGCTATCCTGAACAAAGTCGACAGAGGGCGTAGCTACCTATACGCAAATACGAATGAGCTTATCAAAAGTCAAAGCGCATCTGCCTAGTTGCATGAAACTTTGTAAAGTGGGCAAGAATTCAACTCCAACTGCCAACAGAATGACCATATGACATATGATAGGGTCATGACCCCTAGATTTCCTCCCAGGGAGTATAAAACATAATTGTGAGAATAATGTCATTGTCCTAGCTACGTCCCTATGGCCAGTTGACTTTTGTTTGCAACTTGAATGTATTTTGCATGTTAACAACAACTGACATTATTACATTTCTGAATAAAATTTATAATAAAAGTTGCATTTGTTGAAGAAAGTTTGCCAGCAACGTATATATATATAATGAAGCTTTCGATCCTAAATACTTGCATGTATTATTTTCACAATTTCTTATTTAGTTTAAACATATTTTATTCATAATTTCACTGACATGCAACATAAGATATACACAAAATAGAGTTAATGGGATTGGAATGAAAGCAAAATGCTTATAGGATTCCTCTTCCTACCCCATTTCTTATTTAAAAAGAGCTATTATATATTTTCTTCATGTTTTTTTTTTCTTTTTACTAAAATTAGTATTAATAAAGATAACCATATTGCATTTGTATGTGGGGCAGGGGTACCATAATGACCCTTCATACAACTGCAATAGTTCTTTGGAAATGAATTGTTTGCGCCTCTTTTATTGTTTAATCTCTACTATTTTGTCTCTTGTAAACGTTGATGAAATGTTGTCTCTATCCATATTTGTTTCTATCGCCGAATATGATGGAAGAGATATCTATTTCTTAGACCAGAAATTTGGCAGACAGAGAGAATGTATTGAGCGAATGTCTTTTGAGATTTTGTCAAACTGCCAAGAAAGTACCCAATAACAAAAGCGAATGATAAAGTGTTTATTCGAAAGCCAAGTTGCCATGTTGAAGAAGTGCACTCCATTGTTTGTCAAAATAACATAGATATAAACCGGTTAAAATAAGGCAAAAAATGTTGGGAAAGAAATGTTTGGAACTATCTTTTCGCCGAAAAGTAATATTAATTGCTATATCACAGGAAAATGCCAGGCCCTGAATACTCTACTTTCTTTTGCCAGCCTACTCCATGACGGAAGCCCGCCTATGCATAACCAGTATTGACTATAAAGGCTTGGTTACAGTCAGCGTTTCCAAGCGTCAGTGGAATGTAAACCGCGAGAGGCTGAAATTCTGCAACAAGCTGCTATACACGACGGATTTTCTTGACTTGTTCCGTCGACTCGGGATGTTCTGTCTGTGTGTAGAAAAAATTTCCTGGCCCCATCCCGTCCGAATTCGAACCCACAAACTCCGGCTTTGATGTCTAGGACTCTAACCACTATGCAAACAGTTTGGATCCAGATCAGGCCCCACAAACGTGGGGCCTGATCTGAGATCCAAACTGTTTGCTGTCTAGACATAATTACTACAAGAGTTGGTTAGACCAATATTGTCAAAACATTCTTGATTTTTGATGCAGGCGACAATTTCAACAGACGACAAAAATAACCAGAATGCAATGGGTTAACAAGCACTTACTGGAAAAAAAATCCATCACTTCTGGCTTAGAACAATCGATAAAACTACATTCAAACCTATGACATTAACTTACATGAAAAACTTAACATCATTCTTTCTCGTATAACTAACTTTTAAACACAACTCGGCATTCTTGTGGGCTGTTAATGGTGGAAACGGTTAAGACAGGTAAACACTATACAAATATACATATCTAAACTCTCTTGCATACAACGCAACCTCATTTCGTCCTTTAAGCCGCCCCTCAGAGTGTAAATAACCGGTTTAAGGATAATTTATTTGCGACCGTAATCGGGATTCCATTGTACACAGCCTTTCATTATGACCCTTCTAATGTAGTGATATGACTGAAATACTGTGGAAAAGGTCGTAAGCATCCAACCAACCAGCCATCAAATAAAAGTGAACTAAGACACGTCTATCCGCTGTTCCCTTCGTGCATGTAGATTGATTATAACTCTGATAAATGACAGCTTTTTGCATTTCACAGAGAAAGAATCGCTTCTATTCCATCGTTAGAAACAGCTAGACAATGAAGTTCCTCTTGCACAGAATAATATGTGAACATTGTATTATCAAGCACACATTTTTTCGCCATCCTGAAAAAAAAAAACGATTTTCGCGGAGACGTCACATGGATTTTCTCGCCTTTCTGGTTTCAATGAAAGATGTCTAACTCATTACTTTTTGTAATTGTAACTCATGTAATATGCTGTGAAATTAATTTTGACCAGCTATTCCTCAATCTGACAGTTTATGCCACTCAGCTATCTGTTTCCGGGGACAGTTCATTACTTCATTCCAGTGATGTTGTTGGGGTCCACGGGTTCGAGCACCAATCTCCAGCCGCCCAACAACTTCATTTTTGGTCATTCTATCCCAGTCAAGGACAAGAAACTCAAGGCTGATATTCTGTAGTCCCTCGTTATAGGGGACGTCAAATAGGAATGATTCATTAAACACTGGGTTTAACGTACGTTTTTTGACGTGTGTTTTCTTCTTTGCGATGCGTTGACCATTATACAATAGGTATATCTTAACGTAGGGATCTGAAAACAGAATAAAACACATGTTGGTGATGTAAACAGGCAGAGACATTATGTAAAAAGGGTTTGTATCCGTAGTTTTATATAAAAAGAATCAAAATAATTTCTTTTTGTAATCATTAAGAATCTTGTGGAAAAGGGTACACGTTTTTTTTTTATAATTGAGCCGCGACACGAGAAAACCAACAATGTGGTTGTGTGCCCTGTGCAGACTCCGATCAGCCTTGGCATCTGCCCAGTTTGATCGGACTCTTTGTTAAGAGCTCAATGGGGAGCTAAGGGTCTAAGCTACCTGCATGCGGACAGCGAAGACTCTGATCAGACTGGGCGGATGCCCAGGCTGATCTGAGTCTGCGCTGGGCGTACAACCACATTGTTGGTTTTGTCGTGTCGCGGCTCATATATTGTTTTTTCTTTCCAATCATTATAAATCGTCAGATAAGAAAAAAAAACTATGTCTTTCCAAACATACTTTAATAAATCTGAGTCGTTTTTACATGTTATAAATAGTGCGGATTTCTATGAGACAGTTCCATAAAGAAAACAGTGAAATTATCTTCCGGAAGTACCACAATCAAAGATCGCAGTCCTCCTCAGAGATGAAAATCGTGGACAGACGACCAGTACAACATTGTATTATGTCTGAGATATAGTGTATTTTTGGTACTACCCCAATTTAAAGCACGTCTCCGCTCTCTTTATGTAAAGGTCAGAAAACGTAGATGATACGTAAATCACTGAGGTTGCGCTCAAAGTAAGCCCGATAGTATATATATCTGCAGTTGCAAGAACATCCGAATTCAACTGGAGCAGGAAAATAATAGAAGTGAGCCGCGACACGAGAAAACCAAGGAAGTGGTTGTGCGCCTAGCGCAGACTCAGATCAGTCTGGGCATCCACCCAGTCCGATCAGACTCTTTGCTAAGCGCTTAAAGGATAGCTAAGAGTCTATAGCTACCTTCATGCGGACAGCGAACACTCTGATCAGACTGGGCGGATGCCCAGGGTGATCTGAGTCGTCACTGGGCGCACATGCCACTTTGTTGGTTTTATCGTGTCAAGGTTCAAGTAATTTAGACTGTTCGAGTCGATGTTCATAAATAGTGTGTGTTCTTTAGCGAGAAAGGCGTAACGTCAATAACAGCAAGTAGGCGAATCTGTCATAAGCCAGGGCGGGAAAACTTTTCAGGAGTATTTGTAAAACTGAAACTTATTTACCAGAAAGTCCAGTGATATCCATCTTTGGCAAGTTTCTTGCTTTCAATACGACTACTGTTAATCTGTTCGCAGCTGGCTGGTAACACAGGGACACTAAAATCTCTCCACAACCTTGGGTACGAAACTGAAAAGAGAGAAGAAAAACTACATGTTGAAATGAACTAATTTCTTAACTCATTTTGGTTTGAACAATCTTATTTGAGCCGCGACACGAGAAAACCAACAAAGTGGTTGTGCGCACAGCGCAGACTCAGATCAGCCTGGGCATCCGCCCAGGCTGATCAGAGTCTTCGCTGTCCGCATGGAGGTAGCTTAGACCCTTAACTACCCTTTCTTTGAGCGCTTAGCAAATAGTCTGATCGGACTGGGTGGATGCACAGGCTGATCTGATTTTATCAAATCACATGTATATTGCACAATGAAAAGCATCAGGACTTGACAGTAAGCTTATAGGGTCCTATAAAAGGGACACAGGCAAAATGTGCAGACCCAGATCAGACGCCGCAAAACGCGGCGTCTGATCTGGGTCTTCACTGTTTGTAAAAGAAAAATGGACACTTCTCTTAAAAAGAAAATAAAAATAATATAAGTAAACTAAACCAGACACCCCTTAAACGACCAATGAACTCATCCAGTCTATCAGAATAGAAGAGTCCACAGGGGCATAAATGAGCCGCGACGCGAGAAAACCAACAAAGTGGTTGTGCGTCCAGTGCAGACGCAGATCAGTCTTGGCATCTGCCTAGTCCGATCAGAGTCTTCGCTAAGCGCTTAAAGGGTAGCTAAGGGTCTAAGCTATCTCCATCCGGACAGCGAAGACTCTGATCAGACAGGGCGGATGCCAAGGCTGATCTGAGTCCGCGCTCGACGCACAACCACTTTTGTTGGTTTTGTCGTGTCGCGGCTCAAATGGGTAAAAAGATTGACACTGAGAACAATGGATACATTTATATAAAAGCAACTCAGCAGTTGTTGTTTTACGTTTCGGCTACTGAACCCTCATGAGTGACCCAAGAAACGATGACGGTCAAAGTGAAGAACGTCAAGCTAGCTGACAATCGGGAACGACTGTTCATTGGAAAGGCTGTACAAGGACAACTAAAATAGGATCGAAAAACTGAGCCGCAACACAAGAAAACCAACAAATTGTCATGTGCGCCCAGTGCAGACTCAGATTTGCGTGGGCATCCGCCCAGTCTGATCAGAGTCTGCGCTGTCCGCTTGGAGATAGTTTAGACTCTTGGTTATCCATAAGTGCAAAGGGAAGACTCTGATCAGACTGGGTGGATCCCCAGGCTGATCCAAGTCTTCGCTGGCGCACATGCCACTTTGTTGGTTTGTCGTTTCGCGGCTCATTAATGATTGATTGATTGATTGATTGATTGATTTGTTGCTTTACGTCCACGGTAAACAACTATGGTCATGTCGGGACGGTCAGTTAACCTAACCACACTATTCCTCCTAAGAGGTTAACCAGTACTAAGTGCACATACTTTCGCCAGTAACTGACGGCTCATTAATGAAGTCAACGTCTTAAGATGTCTCAGTAATTAGAGAAATAACGTTGTCTTCGGCTCTCATTTCATGCGAGATAAGTTTCAAATCCGATAGATGAAATCCTTGCCGGCAATAATTTGAGAGACGGATAATCTCTTTCAAAATAAGCTGACAGTCAAGTAAATACGGAGCCCGGGAGGGGACATGGCAATACATATACTGATTTCGTTCCCACGAAATGCATTTCGTTCCCACGCATTACTTTTTCGTTTCCTCAGTTTAGTATTTCGTTCCCTCAAATTAATATTCCGTTCCTACGCTTTACTTTTTCGTTTCCACGCATTCCTTTTTCATTCCCTCAATTAAGTATTTCGTTTCCTCAGAATAGCTTTCCGTTCCCACGCTTTACTTTTCCGTACCCTCAAAATAGCATTTCTTTGCCTCAAAATAATATACCGTTCCCACGCATTACTTTTTCTTTGCCTTAAAATAATATACCATTCCCATGCATTACTTTATCGTTGCCTCAAAATAATAATTCGACCCCTCAAAATAATATTTGGTTCCTCCAAAACAACATTTCGTTTCCACGCATCACTATTTCGTTTGCACGTTCTAATATTTCTTTCTCTTGCAAAATAAATTCGTGTCCTTAAAATAGTATTTTGTTATCTCGCAATAATATTTTGTTCTATCACAGTAGTATTTTGAGCGCACAGATTACTATTCCGTTCACACGAAATGATATTTCGTTCCCACGATTTACTATTATGAGGCCTCGCAATGAATAAAACTACATCTATTTTTAGCTTTACAGAGATCAGTGTATCATGGGCGTTGACAAGAGCTCTGTTTTGAATAAGGGCATTTCATTATGATAATCAGTTTGGTCAACATTATATTTAATCTTTGAACATGGCAATTGAATTACATGATCAGATTCTACCAACAATTTAAAAATAAGAAACTGAGAAAATGTAGCATCGTTATAATCACAATAGAAAAACTTTACGCTGGCACAACGTATACCAAACGTTGGAAAACATTATTGGCGTTTCTGAACGTTGGGTTGAGCGTTGTCCGAACATCGCGTGCTCACTCGGCGGTGTCGACCATCAGTTCGCGGAGTACTTGTATGGTTCACGAGGGGCTCTGGGTTCGTGATCAGTAGAGCCACGATTTTGTCCACATCTGTTACATTTGAGAGGTGGCTGGAGGGGCGCAGAGATGGTGATAGTGATGGCTGAATTGCTTCCAGTGAAGGGGAGTCTGCTTTTGTGACTTCCTGTTTATTTCCTTTGGCAGTGTGACCATTTCGAGGGGCCTGCTCTGGAGGGAAGAATTTGCTCCAAGGCGAGTTAATTCTTTCCTTTGAGAATTGGCCCCAGTTTTTGATTTGCAGAGACTGGGATGGCTGAATTGCATCCCTTGAAAGTGTACTCATTCACCTTATCATTTAGGTACTTGGTAAGACAGCTAACCCAGGGCCCGGAAATACTCCAGTAATTTAAAAGTGACAGTTGGCATAATAACCTTTGAGCTATGGTAAAGCTGTGGTGTTGGTGTATCTCCATATTTTTCTGTCATGTTTCCACAGGGAGACAACTCTTATGACTTCCTTCTTGCTTCCCTAGGTGACAGTGCCTTTTCTGGAAGGCCTGCTATGGAGCGATAGCATTTGCTTCGATGGGGGCAAATTAGTTTTTTAGGAGTTGGCCCCGAATTAGAGGGGGCACAGAGATTGGGATGACTGAAAGTACTAGACTGGGTGCAGTTAAGAACATAGATAAAATGACAATAATAATAATAATTGTAATACAAAATTATGATAATAAAAATAATGACAATGTTGAATAGAAAATAATAATAAAATAAAAAATATGGTTGGTCTTCAATACAAACGGAGTCAAATTAAGACTTTTAACATTTAGAATAAAGCATTTAGCCTGGAAACCAGGCTACTAAAATACTCTATGGTTTTGCTTATACCACCACCGAATAGTTTTGTGAGAAAACGAAAAGCTATTTCATAGGAAAGAAATGTTAATTTGAGTGAACGAAATATTATGGTAAGGAAATGAAATAGTATTGCGTAGGAAAGAAATGGTAACCCGTGGCCACGGAATATTATCTTGAGGGAACGAAATTTCAATCTGAGGGAACGACAAAGTAATGCGTGGGAACGAAATATTAATTTGAGGGAACAAAATGTTATTTTGAGCGAACAAAATTGTAAAGCGTGGGAACGGAATATTATTTTGAGGGAACGAAATGCTGTTTTGAGGGAATGAAATAGTAACGTGGGGGAACGAAATATTATTTTGAGGGAACGAAATGCTATTTTGAGGAAACGAAAAAGTAAAGCGTGGGAACGGAATGTTACTTTGAGGGAACGAATTATCAAATTGAAGGAACGAAAAAGTAAAGCGTGGGAACGGAATATTATTTTGATTGAACGAAATATTAAATTGAGGGAACGAAATCGCAATGCGTGGGAACGAAATGCATTTTGTAGGAACAAAATCAGTGTATATATTGCTATGTCCCCTCCCGGGCTCCGTAAGTAAAGGCAACAGGCCAGAGAGATATCTATTCTGCGTAGGCGAAACTGAAAAGCAAGGCTATCACGTAAGCTGTATTATCATTTTATTGACTTTCCTTAATAGTATTAAGCACACCAAACTCTTTTAATCAACTCCAAGCCCTTGGAAACGCATAATTGCTTTACAGTGCCTTTTATATACCCATTGCGAAATGATTCGATATGGTTTAAGTGCATGTCAAATGCTTCAGATTGGCTGTCAGCTTCATAAGGATTGGTAATCGCGTGCAAATAATAGAATGCAATAAATGGACCAATATTAACAAACAAGAAAGCGTAGCAGATTTGTTCTTTCTCAGAAACAGAAAATTATTTCATCGGGTGGATGCTTGAAACATTGAATAAAAGTTTCTGAGAAAGTATGCTAATTCAGCAGTGCTGGAAACGGCCAGTGGCCCGGTGGCCAAATGCTCCTAATTTTTGTTTCGGGCCACCAGAAATCTCCAAAATATGACCTTTAGTGGCCCAAATTTATCTTTCTGGCAATACTAAATGAATGGAAACTTTAGCTAGTGGATAATTTGGGCCACTGAAAGTTAGGCCTGCTAAGCTTTTGGGCCACCACATTAAACTTGCGAGTTTCCAGCACTGTTCAGTATCAGCAAACACTGTTTTACAGTCATCTCTCGATATCTCGAAGTCAAATTTCAGCCCAAACTACTGATATCTCAAAGAAAATTTTCTGGAACCAGAAAATTTACTTTGAGATATCAGTAGTTTAGGATAACAGGAGTTGAAATGTAAATAAAGAAAGGAAATACATTCTTTGATATAAGAAGATATTTTGAGATATCAATATTCGAGATATCGGGAGTTGTTTCAGAATTTGTATAGTAATGCCAGTGGTTTTTCGTTATGGTTTTCAAAAAATCTTTCGTCGTTTAAAAGAAACTGTCACACAGACACTGACAGTCTCATACATACAACAGTGGAACACAATATGTAATTCGTTTATCTGAACCAATTCTTGACAGTAATCAATAACCCCATTGTTGTTAGTGCCTGAATAGATTGTTTTCACATCTCGTATTTAGATTGGAAATTGGAACCGCATTGTTAACGAGATCAGCACGGCAGCTGACATATGTGGAACCAAATTGATAAACGTGTCTCGAATAAAAATATAGTCGCTATTTTTGTGTGTTGTCAAAAATATGGCTAGCTATGGTTACTAAGATGATAATTCAATGTAGAGCTGAATATGACAAACTATTACCCACTAGGCACACAAGGTTGAATGAATATTGAATCAACCTTGATTCAACGTCATGACGTTGAATCAAGGTAGATTCAATATTGATTCATGACGTTGAATCAAGGTTGATTCAATATTGATTCAACCTTGTGCCTGCTGGGTAGGTTGTACCATGCCTGGTAGACGCAATATTCTGTTCCCACCAAGAAAATAAAAAGTCAGGCTTCTGCAAATGGTAGCCAAAATATAACAATGTTACTCAACTTTTATGTATACATTTATAAAGCATATTAGTTCAAAATTCAGCTCTGTAAATGATTAACTGATGGAGACATCACAAAACTACTGATAGTGGGCAAACCGAAATTTCGCGGTAGCCGAGTGGTTAGAATGGCTCGGTTATTGTGCAGAAAGTCGCCGGAAGGTCGTGAGTTCGCGGCTCACCGTCGCCATCCGACGACTGGAAAACTCTCTCTGTCAACCCAGCAGTAAATGGGTACCTTTTCAAATTAGGGAAGGATAAGGCAGCGAAAGGAGAGAGATGGGCTCCGCCTTTCATCAGCTGTGCCCAAGATACAGTAGGTCTCTAACCCCCACTGCCCCTACGGCTATCAGGCTATGGGAAACCTTTACCTTTTTACTATCAGGAGTTTTGTGATAACTTCACAGGTTCTTTGAATTCGAAACAATAGTTGTCCACAAGGATTTTAACATATATACATATAAGTCGAATAGCATTGTTATATTTTGGTTAACTAGTTGCAGAGTCGGGTAACTTCGGACAGGCGGGTAAATTCGGACATACCACTGCAAACAGTGAAAATCCAGATGAGACGGCTCATCATGAGCCGTCTCATCAGGATTTTTACTGTTTGGCCAGTTATTTTTTGTTTTAGTTCCAGACAACTGACATATAAAGGAAACAATGTCACTGTCCGAATTTACCCGCTGTCCGAAGTTACCCGACTCTCCCCTAGTTGCAGAAATTTCCAAATATGAATGGAATTTTGTGCGGTTACCAGGCGCGTAATGAAGGGAGGGGGTGGACAGCTTTATTGCTGAAAATAAATGATTTTGCTGCTCCTTCAACTTTACTTTAGTTATGTTGGTTCGACAAATGAGAAAAATATAAAAGAATCACGACCTGAGGTGGCCTCAAGACAAATACCTGTTCAGAAACCAGACTTCTAGTACTGGTACGCTTGGGGTTAGACCTTTAGTTAGTGGAGCCTCAATGAAGTCTCAGTTTCTACAAGATAGCAATAAAAGATTTTGTTTGTGCCAAGAAAGAAATCTATCCTGATGTCTCTCCATAATCAACTCAGGGATACCATCATGTGCATGTCATTGCTTGAGCTTGTTCGGTGTTTACAAATTTCTTCAAAGTAAATTACCACCACATGAAAAAAATGCCCCTACACATCCTATTTCGAGTCATTACATTGCTCATCGCTGAGAGATTGAGAAACAAAGCACACACCCTGATACGACTGCTGCAGTCTAGGCATACTCTATAGAGGACTTCTGTCCAATTATTATGATACGAGTAATTATGGTAAATAAATGCACTTCTAGGGGAATCAACAATGCTTTTTTCATTTTTTGCCTCCCTTCTCAATTGGGATCTACTATTAAAGAAAAGAATTTGCTCCGAGAGGAGCAAATTCTTTCCTTTAATAGTAGACCCCCATTTTCAAAGGGCTTCGTCGTCAGGGAAGCAAACTGGAAGTCACAAATGTTATCCCCCTTCTGTAAGCATGTCGGAAAACAAGAAGGTGCACCAATTCACCTAAAGACCACATTTTCAAGAAACAGAGAACAGACATGGTAAATGGCTCCAAGCAAATTCCCAAGTGTCAGCCAGAGAATGATAATAACTCTATATTTGTATGACATGAGATCTGCCACTCGAAGATGATTACGGAAATTGAGAAAGTTGTTCGGAAGTGGGTGTCTGATGGTGTCATTTTAAGACTGGATAGGGCAATTAAGCGAGACACAGACCACACAGACCAAGGTCGAGAATATTAATATCATAACAACTGCATAACGCAGAACTTTTGGAGATGTATCGGGCACGATTTTTTATATAAGATTTCATCATATGCAAGCCCAACTATATGGTCGAGTTGGGTACCTTTGGACAGCTGGTAAATTCGGACACACCACTGCAAACAGTGAAAATCCTGATGAGACGCTTCATAACAGTGAAAATCCAGATGAGACGGCTCTTAAGGATTTTCACTGTGAGCCGTCTCATCAGGATTTTCACTGTGAGCCGTCTCATCAGGATTTTCACTGTTTGCTCAGTTATTTTTGTTTTAATTCCAAACAACTGACATATAAAGGAAACAATGTCACTGTCCGAGTTTACATGCTGTCCGAATTTACCGGACTTGACCTTAATGAGTCTTAGTTAAAATCAGCAAGAAAGTGGTTGAGGAAGCTACTTGGCATTATTTTAAGTATTGGGACAGTAAGGACAGAGTTGATATATACCTGCAGAACTTGTTCAAGCTGGAGGGGAGACCATGATTGATGTTTTAACAGATATCTGTAACAGGATCTGGAGAACAGGAGAATGGCCTACCCCATGGACTCAGTCGCTGATTATTACTCTCCCTAAAAAGGGCAACCTACAGCTCTGCCAGAACTACAGAACCATCAGCCTCATCAGTCATTCAAGCAAAGTCATGCTGAAAGTTATCTTGAACAGGCTTAAGCCACAAGCCGAAGAGATAATCGCTGAGGAACAGGCTGGGTTCCGAGCAGGAAGGAGCACCACAGAACAGATCTTCAACCTTAGAATCCTGTGTGAAAAATATCTCCAACATCAGCAGAATCTGTACCATGTTTTCATTGATTTCAAAAAAGCCTTTGACAGGGTATGGCATGCAGCCTTATGGGCCACCATGAGGAAGTACAATATCAATGCAAACCTAGTTCGCACCATTGAGCAGCTATACGACAAGGCTACAAGTGCAGTCCTGATAAATGGCAGCACAGGAGAATGGTTCAGAACAACAGTTGGAGTAAGACAAGGATGTCTTCTGTCACCCACCCTCTTCAACATTTTTCTCGAACGGATCATGCCCGATGCTCTGGAAGAACATGACGGAAAGGTTAGCATAGGCGGCAGAAATATTACCAACCTGCGGTTTGCCGATGACATAGACGCTCTTGCTGAGGAAGAGCAGGAACTAGAAGCTCTAGTTGAAAGTCTCGACCAGACCTGCACAAGGTATAAGATGGAAATCAGTGCTGAGAAGACAAAACTGATGACAAACAGCGCAGATGGCATCCAGAGGGAGATCAAGGTAAACTCAAGGATAGCACAAGCCACTTCATCTCTTGCCAGGCTGAAACCAATTTGGAGAGATAACAACATATCTCTTGGATCAAAGGTGACACTTATGCGCTCCCTTGTCATTTCCATATTTCTGTATGCCTGTGAATCATGGACCTTGACAGCAGAGTTAGAGAAAAGAGATGAGATGCTACCGAAGGGCACTGAACATTTCGTACAAGGACCATATAACCAATGAGGAGGTTCGCAGGAAGATCTAAGCAGCCATTGGAGAATATGATGAACTCCTGACGCTGGTCAAGAAACGGAAACTAAGGTGGTTTTGCCACGTCTCAAGGTCTTCTGGTTTAGCAAAGACAATTCTTCAGGGCACAGTGAAAGGAAAAAGAAGAAGAGGTAGACAGAAGAAGAAGGTGGGAAGACAATATCAAGGAGTGGACTGGAATGGATTTTGCCAGCTCAACTAGGGCAGCTGAAGACAGGACAAGGTGGAAAGGGATTGTTTGAAGTCAGCTGTGGTGCCCCAACGACCTAGTAAGGTTATGGGATAGAATAGAATAGAATAGAAGGACAGAACTGAGGAAACAGCAGTCTGACCAGAGTCTACGCTGTTCGGCATTCAGTCTGCATCATTTGGACACATTACTGCATTGTAAAACCATAGCGTTCAACCTTTTGAACGATTACAGTAATTAGTTTTAAAATCCTGTTTCCAGCTGTCTTAGTTTGCTGGCAAAGTCCATCCGTGTCCACTCTTTAATATTGTCTTCCGATCTCATCGTCTGTCTAAAAGTAAGAAGGAAAATTCTCAGCAACTCTTTTTATCTTTCCTTGTATACATGTATTTAAACTTGTCATGGGCTTATACTTGGTCTAAACTAGATGTACAGTGTTTAATCAGGCACCTTTGGGTCAACATTGATAGAATCCTTACGGTAAGTTTGTTGTTCCAGGAATAGCAGAAGAGTGATCAATCAAATTGGGAGAAAGGAAGGCAACTGGAATCAGACTGGGCGTATCTGCCTATTGTTGTCATATAATGCTATTATTATAAAACCATTGCTTTGGTTTGAAATCTTATTTTGTTCTCCATTCATCATAATTACTTGTCATATGTTCTGCTTAGTGTTGGTACATCGATATTTGCCCTCAGTCTATAATAGTTCCAAGACATTATATTTCCACGGCATGAATCTCTTTGAAGGCATATAAATGCATATGCGAATCGAGCATTCTCATAACAGTAACCATCTTCGCAAGGCAAAGGTACCAAGTCCACTATGTTCCTTACGTACGTAAGGAACAAAGTGGACTAATTACCCTTGGCTTGTGAAGTTGAACAGTCACTTGAGCAGTGTGGTCGTTTTCCCTGATGTGTTCCTTGCTTCAAGTAAACCTTCCTTCTGAATTTGTTTACGTACCACTGCAGCCGGTGTTAAGTGCCGTGTGGTGGCCGTAAAATTATTCCCACACTTTATCATCCTGCAGATGCAAATGGAGTTCCGCTGAAGCCGGTTCTAGACAGGCGTAGGCAGCGTTGCAACAGTTTTCGCATTTGAACCGACTCAGTTAAGCCGAGTCTGCTACTTTTCGTTTCCCTTATGCGTTCCTTGCTGCCAGAGGAGCGTCCTTTAGAACTTATTCAAAAGGCCAACTTCGCATCCCCAGGCCTGACTGCAGGACGCACTTCAAAAATTAAAACATGTTTTACAAGCAGCTGAGAACGTTAAAGCAGTTATAAAAGCACATACTTCTGGACAAAAAGTCTAAAAGTATTTGCAGTTGCTCAACGTATAATAATACTAATGATAATGATAACAAAAGTTATAATAATAATAATAGTAATAATAATAATTATTAGTAGTAGTATTATTATCATTATTATCATTACCATTATTATAGATTCGGCAATAGCAAATACTTTTATGTCATTACAAATGAATTATAATAATAATAATGATAATAATAACGATTTTTTATGATTATTATTATTATATTGCAGGGTATCGCTTCTATGTCAGTCTTATGTATGTTCAATATTCTGGTAGCCATGGAGAAGTGCAACCCTTCTTACTAGGGTTTCAAATGGCATAGTTTATCAGCACCGCGCACACGAAATTAAGCAACATTATTTTGTGGCTTCAAAGTAGTGCTTAGTCTGGCATTTCAGAGGATTCCATGGCGTTTCTTTGGACTGGCTTAGTAAAAACTTCTATAAATGTGCCGCGGCACGGGGAAACCAACGGATGTCCGCTGTCGGCATGGAGGTAGCTTAGACTCTAAGCTACTCTTTCAACGCACAGAAAAGACTCTGATCAGACTGGGCGGATGCCCAGGCTGAGCTTAGTCTTCGCGTGGCGCAGATGACCCTTTGTTGGTTTGTCGTGTTGCGGCTCAAATGTGTATGGATCTGTAGATGTCAGAGAGTAGCTTCCCCCCCCCCCCCCCCTAGTAGTTTTTCCCCCCGGAAAAATGACTATGATTTCTCTATAGTAGAATTTCCCACCGGAAAAATGGCTATATAGTAGAATTTTCCCCCGGAAATATGACTATATAGCCAATTTTCCCCGGGGAAAATCTACTATACTTGTTTTAGCATAGCCGTTTTTCCCCTCTATAGTGGATTTTCCCCCTGGTAATATGATTGCAAGAAAACACGCTACATAGCGGATTTGCTCCTTCTCCCATCATAATATTCAGTGAGGCTCATAACTAAAACAGAAATATGAGTATCTGTCCGTAAAATCGTAAACAGATGCTAGACCGCATGCATGTGTCCATCAGTCTTATTTTTGTTTTGGGAAAACAGGTAGGCATTTTGCTTTGCCATGTTAGCCAAAAACCGGCTGTGAGTGTACGTGAATGTGTGCATAAATTTGTATAATTTTGTGTTTGTACAAGCGTTCATCTGTGTGGCGCCTGGACTAGTGTTCGCCTTTCATGCAGGAGTCCTGGGCTCGATTCCCATCGGGACACACGTCCGATTATCATTTTCAATGTTATAAACTCACTACTAAATCAAACATATCTGGACAAAGCACCCGTTCCTGTAAGCTGGCATGTGTATAGATATCTGCGATGTGGAAAACCGCCTCTGTGTGTGTTCTTCAGGTTAGCCGTATCGGATGTTTGTCCCCAGGGCCAACAGCCACTAGAGCATCATATCCACCCTGGGGCATCCGGAGTCCGTCCAGGTCTTGCGTCTGTCGTTGATGTGGTGCTGGTCATGTTTCTGTCTTTGCGTGTTCTTGTTCTGTGAGGCTGTGATGTCGCTGTAGTGTCGTTGCTTTCCTTTAGGGCCGCGTGTCGGTGTTGGCAAAGAAGTAGGTCGGTAGGTCGGAAGCGGCCCTGGCTGTAGTTGATGATGCTTTCTCCCAGGGCCGCGTTGATTGCCGCGATGTGGAGCAAAGAAGTTTCTTGTGACTAGGGCTTGTCTGGATCCATCGGGCTGGTGTACGTCAGCTTCTTGTCCCTGACGATCTCTACTGTCTCCCTGATGGCTGCGAGCTGGCATTCCGGCTTTGGTGCTGACTTGAACTTGTCCTGCCAGAAAGCCCAGTGGGCAGCATGATGGATTTTGCTGTCCGGTCCCTTTGTCACTTTGATCTTCTCCCAGCTCCTGCTTGTCACACCAATGCAATCCTTTGGTTTTCCCTTCCTTCGGAGCTGAACGATTGCAACGTCAGTGTGTTCCATGAATGTTGCCGCTTCCACACTGTACTTGGACAGCGGCTTCTCCTCGGAAAAGGACTCATTGTGGTACATGTCTCGGTGTGACTCCGATAGTTGAGCGTTGTCTTCGGCCGGTTGTGGCTGTGACCTTCGCTTCCGCTTCGGTGCTGGTGCTGGTGGTGATGTCATCTCCACGTCCTTTGGTGGCGTCGTCGGTGGCGGTGGTGGTGTGGAGGCCGTCTTCTCAGGAGCTGGCTTGACTGGCGTTGATGGCGCTGGAGCTGCTGGTTTCGGCGCTGACTTCGGCGTTGGTTTCTGTGCTGCTTTCTGTACTGTCTTCTTAGCAGCAGGCTTAGGAGCAGACTGCTCCTTTGCCCTCGAAGGAGTAGGCTTAACCGGCCTATCCTTCTTCTGTCCAGGCTGGCAAGAGCGCTTGCCAGCTGAGGGTGCAGGCTTAGAGGGGTCAGATTTGCAACGATCTCCCCCTCTCCTGCTTTCGGCCCTCTTGCTAACTTGACTAGCCTCTGGGTTGACTGTCCATGTCAAAGTTAGCCGGACAGTGTTTGATCCGTGATGGAGGTCAAACTCAGGGAAGCCACTAAGGCGGGCTCCCTTCAAAAATCGGACTGCGAGTGCTGGAATCTTGTAGTTTTCCATCTCTGAAGAAGCGATGTTGTCTGTTCGACGTTCAACGCAGGAATGTGACGATGAGGTGGTCGTGACGGAAAACCGCCTCCCTCTCGTTCCTTAAATTAGTAATTATTGATTATTATAAAAATATGGTTGCTAAATTTGCATATTGATCTTTTGGAATTAATCACGTTTATTACCTCCCTTGAAGAACTGATACATTTCTTAAGCAATTTATTCCGTAAAATGCCTCTATTCCATTCCGTTCCGTTTCGTTCTGACAAATAGCTTTACCAAATTTCACTAATAGCCAATTTCCCGGTGGGGGAAAAAGGACTATGGGGGAAAAGTGGCTCTATGAGGTCCGGACAATCCACTATATAGCCGTCCTTCCTATAGTCATTTTTCCGGGGGGAAAGGGGGAAAAAACACTCTCTGACAGTAGATCCTAAACTGTGGCGCCTGCAACTGCAACACATGCGAAGTCGAGTCAAAGCAATCGCAGTTCGCCAAATCTTGTATAGGGCAAGCAGCGAAGTCAACAAAGATTATATCATAAATGCGTTGGTAAGAAGCTGAAAGGTGACACGAAACATACCATTAAGGTCTGCCTTAAGATTTATCAAAATATACTCCAGTCCAAACAATATGCAGCACAGCACTGCCAAAGGAGCAAACAAAACATGATTTTCATGAAATATCTTACAATCTATAAAACTGAGGTTTCAAAATGTTCCAGCCAATATACAAAAGGCCTAGGACATTGATTAATAATTATTGCGCTGAATTCGCAGACTAATGTTCAGATCATGCGAATTTCACCGAGACAATAGCTAGTTAATCAACATTTGTGTATACAACCATGTTATACCACCAATCTCTTATTTATCCAAAATCTAGCACCACAAATGACCGATTTTTTGCCAAATAGAACCATTCAGGAATCAGTTGCCGATGGATAATAGATGGATAATGAAGCAAACTTCTTTCTGTCGAATAAAGCTTATCCAGAGGCTTATAACTGAGTAATTCATAAGCCTCTGGCTTATCCCAATCAAATGAAGGACTCTGACTACATGTACGAGCGTATATATTATACACTTGCAAATTGTTCGAGAACAAATAAATATAAAGAAGAAACATGAAAGAAAAAAAAAGAAAAAAGAAGAAAATCAGTATTGTGTGACATTGTTTAAGTTATTGCATCATCGTATTAAAACAGTTATAGAAGATGTTACGAGGACATATCAAAACGTCTCATGCATACACTACTCAAAAACTTCAAAGGAGTATCTAATATCTTTTTCCATGGCCAATGGTGCAACGCATCTCCTCTTTGAGAATCAGTTACTTTCGATCGACAAAGACACGGAGTTTCCAATGATTTTGCCTTTTCTTCCCTTTTTTTTTTTTTTTGAAAGAGAGTCGAGGTTTTTGACTGCAAAAGTTTTGGTCCAATATTTATCCTGCCCATGTACATGGACTGAGTTGGAAAAACTGGAATTTTAGAGAAAAATGCAATTGTTCAGAACAGGTGAAAATCATGGTCGCTTCAACCAAAGTCAAACGAACCATTTTGTCTATGACACTTAACGTCTTACAAGGTGACTCATTCGAAATGATCATTTTGAACTCAAGGTTATGAAAATTAATAGACTTCCAGGAAAATGCCTCAATTTACAAAAAAATCGAAAATCGCAAAATTTGTTCCATGGTAATGAGCACGGAGCATCAGCTGTATTGGAATTCTTGTCTTAAACCTCGATCCTTTTTGAAAGTCACTGCAAAAGAATAGGAATTTCTTGACCACTGGCGGTCGAATTTATGGACCGTTGAACTGGGTATATGTAATAGTAATGTCTAAGGGAAAATATCAGCTGCTCCTTTAAATATATTGAGCAGTGTAGTACTGAAACCGGTTATCTGTCCCTACATGTCAGTTGGAAGCGCTTACCTCAAATTGGTAGCGTTTGAAGGCTGCTTTCTAATACGAGGCTCAATCAGCAGGGAAATAAAGGCTCTGTTTACTGAAATAACTCTTGTTGTATTTTTTTTCTATGTATTTGAAGCTAATTTACCTATGGTCATGCAGTGCATACTTGGTTTCTTGTTTGAATGATTTATTGCTCATGGCAAACGGTTCCAATATTTATCACCTCTCAGTGTAAGTAATCAAACTCTAATAATTTGGTTCTATGGCTATCAAGTACGAATGGTGATTTTGGTAGTAAGACTGGTTGGGCCGAGTGCGCTTCATGAGAAACCGCCATTATCGCAGAATGGAGCAAATTCTTTTTAAAATTTGACTGCTATTGAGAAGCGAAAATTTGACTGCTACTGAGAAGGGAGGCTCTGCTTGCTTCTCCTGAAAGTGTACCCAGTCATCTTAAGTCTCTTTTTGCGTTAACAACGTTTTAAGATGAGCACGACTGTGATTTAGACTATTTCCAGCATTTTCAAGAAAACTCTGCAGGTGTATGGATGCACGTTCAAGGGAGATCACTCTCTGATCTCAAGATATTTGTCTCCCTTTTCGCTGGAATACTCTCAAAACAAAGAATTTCCTCCTTGAGAGAGCAAATGAGCCGCGACATGAGAAAACCAACAAAGTGGTTGTGCGCCCAGCACAGACTCAGATTAGCCTGGGCATATGCCCAGTCTGATCAGACTCTTCGCTAAACGGTAGCTAAGGGTCTAAGCTACCTCCATGCGGACAGCGAAGACTCTGATCAGACTGGGCGAATGCCCAGGCTGATCTGAGTCTGCGCTGGGCGCACAACCACTTTGTTGGTTTTGTCGTGTCGCGGATTAAATTCTTTCTTTTACGAATAACTCCCTTAGGAAAAGGGATTCGATCACCTAGTAATGAAGCGAACATTAAGCTGTTAAAAATGTATCACTTATTAACAGGCGGTCAAACGATGGAAAATATCAAAGTACTTTTAAAAGCTTCCTATTTTCAGACTTCAAAGTGCCTCACTGTCTGACTCTTGATTGGTTTCTCTACTTAATGTTTCCGAGGTTCTATTTTTGAACTTTTATCGCGGTTTTAATAAATCAGCTTAAATTTCAAATGCGTCTGATTTTCCTCCGTATGAAAATAGAATAATCTGCACAGAATTGACAAATGTCAATTACAAGTCAAAATTGTTATTTTAACCTCAGAAGCTTCATTTAACAGTGTAAACACTTTCAGAATACATATTTTTCAGCTTTAAATAAAAACACACACGTACTCTTGCATAAACTCAAACTCTACATATGCGATACTTATGATGCCGAATTAGAGTTAGAGTGATTGGTACACTTTCAGGGGTAACAACTCTGTCAAAATTGTTTAGTCTTCTTTTTCAAAGGGGGTCAACTCTTGAAGGAAAGTATTTGCTCCTCTAATGATTTATTCTATCAGTAATATACAAGTACATACAAGAGCATGGTTATATGTGTTTCAACCCATCGGGCACACAACGTCGAAATGACGTCGTATTGACGTCGATGCGACGTGATGACGTCGCATCGACTTCAATACGACGTCATTTCCTCGTCATGTGCCTGCTGGGAAATAGCATTGTAACTGAGGGAAATAATCAGTCCACCTGCATAGAATAATGAGCGGCTGGCCAATGGCAACATAACGATTGGTGGGAACTTCTTATTTCCGAGGCTACAATAAAGATTACTTGTTATCCTTAATGGAACAATAAGGCTGACCCAGATTTGCGTTATAAAACCATATAGGCCTAAGAACATTCTCAGATCAATAAACTCGATAATGAACCAATCCTGATTTTTTTCTCTTTTTTTGCGAAACAAGATTCATCAATATAACTCAGATGAAAGCTATCGTTATTGCATTAAATATTGGATCATCTTACAATTATTGTAACTAATGAATTATTGTAATTATCATGATATGTCAAAAATGCTGCGGGTGAGCGGTAAAGCAAAAAAAAAATCAGTCTGATCTGGGTCTAAACTGTTCGCTTTAGCATTTCAGTCCCAATATTAAATCTTTTCAGTAATTTGATGAATTTGCTTCCTCCTGTTGCTATTTTAAATATCGGATTCTTATCAACCTGTGTGATTATCATGTGCTGATAACACGTTTTTCGCAAAACGTACAATAGAATCCTTTATGCTTTAATGCCTTTTTAGTCCAGTTCTCATAATGATGTTGCCCAGGAGGCTCAACGGAACGAGTCCATAGGATGCACCTCCTGGCACCGAGTCTGTCCAAGTCCTCTCCAGTTCGAACGGGAGAGTTTTGTCCTTTATGCACACGTGGGTACTGGAATATAATGTAAAGAATTTTCTGCAGAATTTTCGGTCTGCTAACTTTACCGAGCTGCCGCATCAACATTGTCTGAGCGAAAAGCTGAGGGTACGAATAGTCGGCTCTGTTGCATTAACTGGAAAAAAAATAATCACTTTGCACGCTTTATCATGTTCTCGGAGATCCAGTTTTATTTTTTAAACAGGGCAGCTGATAAACAGATTCTTAGGGGAGAGTCAGGTAACTTCGGACAGCGGGTAAATTCGGACACTGACATTGTTTCCTTTATATGTTTGTTGTTGGGAACTAAAACAAAAATAAACTGGCCAAACAGTGGAAATCCTGATTAGACGGCTCATTATGAGCCGTCTCATCTGGATTTTCACTGTTTGCATTGGTATGTCCGAATTTACACCCATGTCCGAAGTTACCCGACTCTCCCCTAGAAGATGCTTTAAACAAAGAGCAAACCAATTTCCATATTACAAGCATATGACCCAGGCGGTACTATTATTATTAAAAACAATCATATTGGGCAATTAAACCACAGATCCGTAAAGATGTCCTCAATAACATAGAAGCTATCAAGTATCTCGGCATTACCAATGAAATGAAATGGAACACATGTCAGCAATATTTGCACAAAGGCTAATAGGACCATTGGCTACCTCAGACGTAACTTGGCAGCATGTCCACAAGAGGTTAAAGAGTTAGCCTCGTACAAGGGACTGGTGCGTACAGTCCTGGAGTATGGTAGTTCAGTTTGGGACCCCCAAAGTATAATTCTTCAAGATGAACTTTAGAATGTGCAGAAACGGGCAGCTAGATTTGTAACGGGAAATTATACATATGAAACTGGGAGTAAGACTGGCATTCAGGAGATCTTAAGTGGGAATCTCTGAAAAAGAGAAGGGAGGATAGTAGACTCATGGTCTGAAGGGAGCAGCCAGTATACCCATAAATGACCATGTTCGCCCAAGTAGGCACACAGGAATCATCATTCCCTGGCTTTTCAAACCCCATTGGCTGGGACTGATATTTACAAGTCAAGTTTCTTCCCCCAGACTATAAAAGATTGGAATTTCCTGGAAGATTCCCCTATTTCTGCTGCTGAGTGTGCACAGGATGCAGGATTCAGTTACTAAGTTTACTTCTCTTGTAAGGGCTAGGGACTAGCTTCCCTGATCACAGGTCCTGGTGAATGATTGTCCTTGGACGTATCACCAGTAAGCAATTCTGATTCTGAATCTGATGTCTGAGTAAGGTGAACTTTGCACAACAAATAATCTGTTGCTTTCAATTAGGTTGTAATCTGGGATTGTCTAGAAAACTGCCCTAAGGCAAAACGCATACGACGATAAATGCCCTGTTGGAAATTTAAATCCAGTCACAATCCCTATAACACTGGGTGGTTGCTTAGTCCCGGTGAGCGATGATTTTTTCTGACAATCGTCAACGATTTTTTCTGACAATTAGTGTCTCGTAAGCGTGATGAAGCAAAAGGGTAAGTGAACAAACTTATTTTCAGTATTTTCTCCTGATCTTTTGCAAACAGGCTATTTTCTGAAGCATTTTATGAGCGCATTTAGTCGTTTGTCACATTTTTTCTGTGAAATAACCTCTGCAAACCAAGGACGAAAATTACAGCAAATGTCAAGAATTTGCTCCTACAACGAATTTAATGTCCCGGATTTTTTCCTACAGTGTCCCGGATTTTTTCCTACCACATATATTGCATTTCAGATACCCAAAAACTCGGATTATAGACTCGGCAATTAGATTTTTTTAGTGTGTGACCTAATTTTAATTCGCCGATTGAACATCAGAAGCATTACTGACTTGTATGCCATGGTACACCTTAAGGAAAACTATCACTACAGGTGTTCATGAGTGAAAAAATTCATTACACGACAGAAAGAGAGGATTTTTTTTATCTTTTATGCTTAATAATTACAGTGATCAGATTGTTCCAAGTTGATATTGCTGGCGTCAGAGAATTAACCTTTCTCCTTGCCATTTCACTTCAGTGTGGTGTTGCTAAGCGTTGATGGTTGGATGACTCCTTTTCAAAAGTATTTCAGTCAGATAAAGACGACGGTAGGGGGATAATGAAAGGCTATGTGCAGTGGAATCCCGTTTACGATGTATAGATTTCCGCCAGTAGCAGGTATCGAACCAGAGACCGCTAGATCAGCAAGCCAGCGCTTAACCTACTGAGTTACCTGAGCTGCTGTTGCTCAGTGTGTTTAGTGGTATGATATCGGGTGTAAACGCTGTTTGCCCCTAGATGATGGTGTGGAAGTGTCGAACAAAAGCAAAACCAAAGAGTGCCAATCATATCATAAAAAAGTTTGGAGTGCAATACAAGATAAAAGATACAAGCTCTTTATTACGAATTTTCGGCCCTCATAGGAGCACACATAGTGGTACAGAATGACCAACCAAGCAAATCAAGGAAAGAATTCCAAATGACAGAATGTGAGCAAAATAAAAGATACAAAATAATAAAGCATATCTCCTAACAGATGATACAAGTACCATATACATGATACAATTAGGATAAACACATACTAGCCCTAAAGTAGTCTCAGTGATATGATATATAACTACATTGAACAATTGTCCAAGATGAAGATCATTCACTGCCTAGACAAGTCAGTGCAGTGGTACCATCATAGAGACCCATAGCAGGTAGACTGGTGCATGCCCCATTTATGTAGTGCCCACCAAACACAAAGAAATGAAGCAATCCAGGGCATACTGCAAGTACCCCCTAGAGTCACCCCACCCAATGTGTCAAGTGCACACCACCTCAAAATAGTAGCCCGCAGCCACCGATAGACTGACACCAACTTGCTCACAGTTTCTGTTTACAACTTCGCGCCAAACCACCGAGCACCCTGCCAGCCTTCATAATTCCACATGTACCCACCACAGCCCCATCCGCAGATGAGACTGCCATGCATATCACTTCTATATTGGCACCCATCAGAACCACCATAGCTATGGAACCTAACATATGTCACATAAGGTTATTATAAGCAGAGGCGTAGCTAGAATGAGGCCTGGAGGGGCAGGCTTCAACTTTCCCCCTCTTTAAAGTAAAAAGATATACTTTCGAGTGAAGCACCTCTGAGTTTTGCCTCCCAACTCTATGAGGGACTATTCCCAAAAGAGAGAATCTGCTCCTCCAGGAGCAAATTCTTCCCTCTGAGAACAGACCCTCCAAAAAAAAGGACTTCTGTCCAAGGAAAACTCAAAGGGACAACCCACAAAGGAAAGAATTTGCTGCAGTAGAAGCAAACTCCTTCGTTTAAGAGCAGATCCTTCTAAGAAAGGATTCCCATCCAGGGAAAACTTGATGAGAAAGTCACAAAAGTTGTTTTCTTTTGTAAAAATGATGGTAGGAGGCACATGGCTAAATGGGTATACTTTTGAGAGAAGCACCTCTGCATTTTCGCCTCCCTTTTAAATGAGAGACAATTCCCAAAGAAAAGAATTTGCTCCTCTAGAAGCAAATTCCTCTGTCTGAGAGCTGAGCCCTCTAAGAAAGGACTCCCACCCAGAGAAAAATTGAAGAGACAACTCTTCACGGAAAGAACTCACTCCTGTAGGAGCAAATTCTCTCGTTCATGAGCAGACCCCTCCAAGAAAGGAGTCCCATCCTGGGAACAGTTGAAGAGGAAGTCACAGAAGCTGTTCCACTTTGTAAAAATGGTGGAAGGGGGCGCATTTTCAATAGAAGAGGGATCTCTTATGGAGGTGCATGTATTCATATTTCAAAATACTTCTTTTAGCCCAGTATTAGGTCTGGCTACGCTCCTGAAAAATAAGCATCACAGAAATTGTAGTTGTATGAGTCAGCTAACTGCTGCATGGCAATAAGTGCTGTGTGGCGGCCGAAAAACGTCTCGCCAAACTTCACCACAGGGCAGATTATATAATTTCTGGTCATTTTGGAAACATTTATTTCATTTTGAGTCATTCTGAAAATAGAGTGACCGAGCCGCTGCTAGGGGCATGGCTGGTGTTGCACATTACATGTATAGCACGGAACTGAAAACTGGTAACTTGAGAATAATTATGTGAAGTCTGTTGAAAAAATTACAGTATGCAGTGTCATTGAAAAATTAATGGAATATGGCAAACAGTTTATAACAATGACGTCATATATCTGTTACCATAGTAACTAGGAGTTCAGAATCATGCCAGAGTGACGTCATCTAGACGTCATTTTGCCAAGAGTTTGTAATTCCAAAATAGCTAGTATCATTAGTATGGGAGTATGGCAAACAGTGTTTACTACGCTCCATCAATTTTTCAATGACATTACATACTGAAATTCTTAAAACAGAAACTTCAGATTTTCTCAAACAAATAGAAACGTCACTGAAACAGGCGTTAGAAGGTGTGTAACGGCCGTTAAATGTCTCGTCGTGCCCAATCATTTTGCAGATTATATAATTTCTGGTCCTTTGGAATCATTGATTTCATTTCGACAAATTTTAAAAGAGATTAGCTCCTGCTAGGGACATGGCTGCAATTGACTTGATTGATTGATTGATTTGATGCACAACGTCCACGGTAAACAGCTATGGTCATGTCGGGACGGTCAGTTAACCTAACCACACTATTCCTGGACAGGCTTAGACCTCCTTAGCGGTTAACAAGTACCAAGTGCACATACTTTCGCCAGTAACTGACAACTGCCCTTCTTGAATCAGCGGAAGGAGAAACGAAAGTATGTGGCCAGACCGGGTTTCGAACCCAGGACCTCTGACTTATGAGTCAGGTGCCCTACCGATTGCGCTACGCGGCCCGGCTGCTGCAATTGAACCGAGTATGTTATTTTCATTTATTCCTTTTATGCATCCCTTGCTTTCAAAGGATTGACTTCTCAGAACATTTTGGTTTAAACATTTCTGTTCTGGTGTTGATGTGTAGTATGTAAAAATGTTTTAGTCCCTCAAGCGTAGAACCGGCTGGACCTGTGCATTGTCAAAAGATAGTACAAAAGGAAATATTGATGCTTTGGAATCACACACATACACACGTACACACGCATGCATGCACGCACAATTCTGGAGAAACAATGTAAATTTACTATGCCTCATAAGAGAAAAAATAGCCTGACCGTGGCGGCACTCAAATTTGCAACCAAATTTGAAGCAATAGAATGGGCTACATGGTGCATACAATGGAAAGGCTGGTCTTCTGATGACTGACAAATATTTTGTCATCCATTTATGCACCAAAATTAAGTTTGAAGCATTTTTTTTATCTTGCTGTTCAATATATGCGCAATAACGTATCATAATAACTACTCATTTTGTAGTTTGCGTTGTCAGAAAAAATCCGGCGCTTTAAATCTATTGTAGGAGCAAATCCGGGACTTGTAGGAAAAAATCCGGGACCTATGGAAAATGAAAATGGGCTTACATACCTATTTATATTATTGTAAAGTGTCAAAAAAACACCGATTTATGATTAAAACTAACGTTACCCTTTGGTAAACTTCGCAGACATAGACATAGAGGACAGTTCTACAAAATGTACCCTAAACGAAAGTTTCCAGGTTTCTTTTATCTGTTGACCACGTTAAACATGTGTATTTTATCTAATTTGCCTAATCTCTACCAAAAATAAGCATAGGATTTGTAAATAAATGTTTTATTCGACTAAACTCACCATTTTTTCGCACCAGTTTTCTGTTATGACGTCACGAAGAAAAAATCATTGACGATTTGGAAAAAATTCGGGACCGTTGTCAGAAAAAATCGTTGACGATTGTCAGAAAAAATCATCGCCCACCGGGACTAAGCAACCACCCAGTGTATAAGTAACCTAGATTTGAGCAATTAAAAAATCAGGTCGATAAACATGATAAACGCACCATAGTCTAATCCGTTTTCCCCTCAGCATTGTCTTTTTATAGAACTTGGTGAATAGGCTTCCCTGCAGTCTCATTAAATATCAGAATCAAATCAATCAGTGTGATAATTATCCAGAAATGGCATTTCCTTTCTTCGAATGTTTATTGACATTATACTCTACTTGATCTGTGCAAGTCCTATCAAATGTCAAATATGATGTCCTTTAACACTGCAAATCCCAATGCAATACAAAGGTCCAAATGCCGTCAAAAATCCTAGTGTTGGGACAGATAGGTCTGGGTAAAGAGAGCATACCCAGAGCAGAATGCTCCCAAATGAACAGTCTGGCAAGGGCATACGAAGTTCAAGAATAACTGACAAGTATTAACTCCTTAAACACCTAAAATGAAACTAGTAGAATTTGCAAACAGCGTAGATACAGATTGTGCCGCCTCATCTGGACCTTCACTGTTTGCGCTCGATTCTTTGAATTCTCAGTATGATTTAGCTTTGACGAAAGATTTTATTTTTAATTTTGCAGACGTAAATTTTGTCGTCTGCGTTTTTTTTTTTTTTTTTTTTTTGTGTGTTTTTGGCAGTTTAAGGTTTAATGAAGATGCCAAGGTACTGTCACAACCACAGATAAAAGCCTACCAGATTGACAGTCATCTGAAGCCAATATGATTTTGAAGAGCAAAATATCTGCATATCTGATATGTACATGTAAACAAAGCATACTAATGTTAAAGTGCATCTAGTTTGAAGTTTGCGAGTCTCCTAACAGTGTAGGTGTAATCTTATTTAGTTTTTTTGTCTTCATAAACCCAAATGCATTCCAGTCTGGAAATGCAAGTCATTCTGTTAGTTTCCATGTTAATAGAGTGTTGATGCGAATATCAGAGTATGCAGATACATGCGTTTAGTTTATTTGGATTTAATATTGATAACATGCATCACCTGAAAAAAATGTTAAAATGATGCAATTTCTTTGGGTTGCTGCTTGAATGTTTTGGATCAGTATTACACATTGAAATTGGATAAATGAGTTGAAGCTGAATACACAAGATTCTAAGATTGTTCATGCATATTCATTGAATTCTGATCAGCCTGCCAGGATGCTACATTCTTACAGATACATTTTCATGGCGTCTACATCTGCAAATAAAATTTAAATGTGCAGCTATATTGCCTATATACCTGTAGTTCGTACTAAACTTCGTTAGGGTAATCAGCAAAGGAATTTATTGTTAGACAAAAACTTTTACAAAATCTACATAATAAACGTTAGAATGTTTATCCCGGAAGCAAAGAAGGTGTAAAAACATGATAAAATATTCATGTTGCCGCTTGTTCAATATTAAAGTTCACACTATTTGCCCATCCCAGACTGTTCTGATAAATAGTCATAATTGAGCCGCGACACGAGAAAACCAGCAATGTGGTTGTGTGCCCAGAGTAGACTCAGATCAGCCTGGGCATCCCCCCAGTCCGATCAGAATCTTTGCTTTGCGCTTAAAGGGTAGCTAAGGGTCTAAGCAACCTCCATGGGGACAGCGAAGACTCTGATCAGACTGGGCGGATGACCAGGCTGATCTGAGTCTGCGCTGGGCGCACAACCACATTGTTGGTTTTGTCGTGTCGCGGCTCAATTATATTAAAACAACCAATTCAGCTGCGAAAAAAATTCCATAGGGGGCGTGACGTCAGTTTATTGACTATAAGGTCTAACATAATACTATGAGGAAATAAATACAACAAAATATTCAATGTGCATTTTAGCCGCAACATGAGAAAACCAACAAAGTGGCATGTGCGCCCAGGGAAGACTCAGATCAGCCTGGGCGTCCGCCCAGTCTGATCAGGTCTTCGCTGTCCGCATGGAGCCAGCTTAGACACTAAGCTACCCTCTAAGCGCATAAAGTAGTCTCTGATCAGATTGGGCGGATTCCCAGGCTGATCTGAGTATTCGCTGGGCGCGAATGCCACTTTGTTGGTTTTGTCATGTCGCGGCTCATTTTGTTTAAAACAACAAATTACTTCAGCCAGGAAAGGCCACAATTAAAGCACACCCACGGCCCGAAAGAAGAAGAGACATATAACGACAAAACCCAAAAGCACACCTGCGATAGCAGACTTATTCTACCAAGGAGAAATTGCCTTGTAAGATTGCTGATGCCTTTGGCTGTATAGGGCTTCAAACCTCGTTAATAAGGCATCACAGTTAATCACAATTAATGGTAAAACATAAACTACAATAAGACTATATGACAATCATAAAAAAGAGTAAAGGAAACCAAGTCAAGTCAAACCATTTATTCACCTAATCCATTTACAATGGCAACATAAGGTCATACTAACAGTACATATTTTTACGAGGCGTCAGAACAAATGCAATACGATATCAACCCTGGAAAACGTACACGAGATATCATACGGATGTGCCCAATGCTGATGAGGGGCCACAGTCCGGACTATACTACAAGTTCAGCCTAGAGCACAACATCAGCACAGTCATGTAGTCTAGCCGCAAGTACCCCTTTGCTGATGGGAGCTATAGACTAAAATACAGCGAGCCCAGACTACAGCCCGCCATCAGCATAGTTATACAGGTGTATAAGGGTTTTACTATGCAAGGGTTTGGCAAAAAATGGTTGGTTGGGTTTTCAGTGTTTAACCTTAAAGCGCCAAAAACTCAAACAAACAAAAGAAATAGAGACGACAAAATTTACGTCTGAAAAGAAAAAAAAATACTTCGTACAAGCTATATCATTTTGAAAATTCAAAGACTATAGAGCCAGATGAGGCTGCTTATTATGAGCCCGCTCCACATTTGGATCTACACCGTGTGCAAATTCTACTATTTTTATTTTTGGACCTTAAATGAGAGCTTAAGTATTTCATTTATTCAGTTGATAGCAAATTGTCTTCCAGAGAGAGGGAGAAAGAAGAGAAAAGCAACACAGACAAGAGCAAACATTTCAAACAACCTAATCCACACCTACTCAAAAGCGCAGCAGGCTCTTGTCCTGCCTTAAACCTACAATAACCGGACGCCAAATGCCTAAAGTTTAGCGGCATCTTCGCACAGTCTTCCGCCCCCAGTTTGACAACGATGACGACTGCATGACAATGAGTTTTACAGCCTTTTTTTCTTATATTCCGATTACAGTCTGCAACGATGGGCCCGCCCGAGTACAATGATGATCAGAATCCGACCAGCTAAAATAACATTTAATAACAGCAATTCTGATATTATATTAACATATTGTGCGCAGGTGCTTAATACTAATTACTCTCTGCGTCATTATGATAAAAATGTATCCCAGAGCTATAAAACAAAAGACAAAGATGATCAGTGACAGCTATTATCTCAGCCATTACAGAAGTAAAATCTATAGTGGTGCTAGAGGGCGCGAACTGAGTTTGATATCGTATAGCAGACTCAGTAACATTAAAACCGAGTACGATAATTTTATATCTTTGATGGATTCCTGGACTCAGAATGATCCATCTTTCTAAATTCTATTTATCTTCACTGTAGCCGATGTCATTGTTAAATATTTACACTTGTCACTGACTTCCCATAGGTAAACCTATTTGAGCAACTAGCTTCATACACCGACGAAGAACAATTGACCATGTGACGTTGTCGTCAAGCGACGTCGTATGTAAACAAACGTCTTGATTGGTTCTTGTAACGTTCGATTGGCGCCACGTCAGGGCGACGATTGTTCAACGTCATGGCCGAACACGCCGTTACTAACTTTTCTTCGACCCATATTTTGCCTTTTCTACACCAAATTACCACGAAACCGGCACAGAGAGGTTCATAAATAAAGTGTAAATATAAGAATAAAAACTTGATTTTTCAGCGTTCATCGTGTGAAGAAGCCAGTGGTCGTCGCTAAAATTCTACAAGAAGCGCTTCGCGCTTCATGGAATTTTAGCTCCGCCCACTGGCTTCATCACACGATGAAAGCTGAAAAATCAAATTTTAATTCTCTAGTGGCGGCCACCAAAAGTCTCCATGTATTTTACTACAGCTTATTTCATATCTTCTGGTGCCGTATTTATAAAACGACTTAAGTGGTTGCTATGCTGTTGCTAAGGCTAAATTTCTTTGAAGGAGGGAATCTCCAACATAGCAATTTAGCCTTAGCAACAGCATAGCAACCACTTTTCGTTTTATAAATACGACCCCTGGTCCTTTTGAGATCTTTGAGTTCATTATCAATTATTCTGAAAATAGAGTTTCGCTCCAGCCGTTGCTTCTGGTAAAGGACAGTGCAGAGCAGTATTACCTGTCATGATCCAAAGACCTACAGATGCGCAGGCTGATCTACTATCATTTTCTGTCTGTAATACTTCCCTGGTCGGTTCGTCGGTTTTATGGTCGCAAATTGCGTTTTACGCTCCGCAGGCGCGTCGCCGTAAAACGAAATTTCCGACTATAAAACCGATGATTTACCTCCCCAAAATGACAATTTTCAAGACAACTATCCCCCAATTTTATTTGCAATGTGAATCGTAGGAAAACATGGCACATGTAAGACAAGACTGCAACTGCCATCAATCAAACACGTCAAATGGAAGACATCGCATACAAGAACTGGCAGTTTTACTTCGTAAAGTCACACAATCTGATTATTATAAAAGCATTAGTTTGGATAAGATTGATATTTAACATCAAAATCCGTCTTATCAGTATGTTGCTTCTTCCGGTTTACATATTGGATACGAACAGAAATAAGGGATAATGTTAAAACTGGTGGTTGATCAGATCTTATTTTGTTTTATCATAACCATATACATGTATACAGTGTCTATGAGCAATTTATGGCTTTAGGGTGTATGGGTACACCACCATGTTTTCCCGCCATTTTCTACGTTGCAAAGGCAAGAGTTTTTATGACTTTGACCTTCTATAGGATCTACCGTAAAAATCTAAATATTGGGACACCAAAAATAATTTCCATAAATGTCATAAAATTGGAACAGTTTGGTTTTACAGTGCAGTAATGCGTCCAAAAAAGCAAATGGGATGGCAAATAGTGTAAACCCTGATCAGACTGCTCCATGAGGAGCAGTCTGATCTGGGTTTGCACTATTTGCTCAGACCTAAACTGTCCCAATATATAGAAGTTTTACGGTACTCGTAAAGGAACGATTCTGGTGCTAGGATTCTTTGTCTGTTCTTAGTAAGAGTTGACCCCAATTGTGAAGGGACACAAATATGAAAATGACAGAGTGGCTTCCCCTGGAAAGTGTAACTATTCACCTTTATGAGTTGAACTCTTTTAAAAACTATTGCATATTTCCATGGCCGTATATGTTAGGGAAAGCTTTACCGTCACTTTATTAAGGTTATGGTTATCACTGATTTGGGGCAAAATAAAAAATCTGCATAAAATGCTGAAAATAAAACAGATCTTCCTGAAACTTAGCACATGCCTTTTTATGCTGTTTCTCACAATTCAGAATCCCAAAATGCAGGACTTGTTGATGTTTAAAAGGATTTATATAAGAAAAGACCAAAGGGCAATTTTTGGCGAATGAATAAAAAAAAATGACCATCATTAATGAAAATGTAACTAGGTCTGAACATATATTAATGCATTATAAAAAGCGTCCTAGCAATTATTTTTTCTATTTTTTGCACGCTATCATGATAAAAAAAAGGGTGCGGCCTGTGTCCAAATATTTGTCTAACATACACAGTAGAGTCTATTTTCAAGGTTGAATAATTTCAATAACACACCTGTAATGGTCATTGTAATGTATTATTTATACTGTGAGTATGATATAGGTATAACTGACCTACCTGTTTTTCATGAATGCAATAAGTATACATGCACTATATCATGGTCAGACATTTGAGAAAAAGCTACTGTTTTTATCTGGTCTACCTTACAATTTGAGAAAGAGTTGGGACAAATAATTGCTAGGACGCTCTTTTTAACTCATCACAGTATCTTCAGAGCTAAGTACATTTTCAAGAACAGATTTTATTTTTCAGATTTCTGCGAAGAAAATTACCCTTTGATCTTTCCATATAAAAACACATTTTTTAAACAGCATGTCCCTATATTTTGTATTTCAAACTGTAGAGACCCACAAAAATAAGAAATCTGCTAACTTTCAGGGAGATACGATAATTTTTTATAGTTTTATTCAGATTTTTGTATATACCACAAATCACCACCTTAATTTTCCTGTCAGCTTTTTCCACCTGCATACGCAATAACCCTTATGGAACAATGTGCCTGGGCTGGATTTGCGTGATAAAGCATATAAGAATACTACGAGGTCGATAAACGAGAAAATAAAGCCATCTTATTTTGGGTGATTTTATCATATATCGTTATGGTTTGCTGAAAGAACTGCTCTTGTCCTCATTCAGTGTCAAAACGTAATCAATCATTGTGCTTTTCTTTAGCGTTTCAGAGTAGCCGTGTTGTCAGAGAGAAATCAGCGCTCTGGGGCCGTATTCATAAAACGACTTAAGTGGTTGCTATGCTGTTGCTAAGGCTAAATTTCTTTGAAGGAGATTCCCTACAACTATGAACTTTGGTCTGGAGGAACAGTCTTACAAAGACTGTTCCTCCAGACCAAAGTTCATAGTTGTAGGGAATCTCCTTTATAGATATTTAGCCTTAGCAATCGCATAGCAACGACTTAAGTGGCTCTTTATGAATACGGCCCCTGAACTTATAATCTAGAGTCCGTGCGTTTGGAGCGAGTTCGACTCAGGTTGTGAGATTTTTGTTACGTGCCTAAAGCATACGAAAACAAAATGCAAAACGACCACCTGGGAGATACGGTAAAACGTATGGTCTTGATTTGTGAAGCAAGTTACGTCATAAAAACAGCAGCCGATATATAAAAAAAATTAAATACTTTTCCCAAGCTCAGAAATTATCCTGATTTAATACCAACCCTGACAGCAAAATTATGTAAAACTAGAAATACACGATATGCTTGACGAAACGATTCTTCTGCTCTTTGTCTTGGAGTGCAAATAGTTCTTGCTTGATGCATGTGCAGACAACGTGACATTTTGCAGTTTGATTTTCCTTTGAAAGCTAGATGCACCTAACGCATCTTGTAATTAACTGGAAAATCAATGTTAAAGGTTGGCCGTGGCATGAATATAAAATACAATGTAGTTGCGTTAGGTTATGCCGGAAGATCAGTTAGGCAGCATAATCTTTATGATACTGTTCGATAGAATAATGTATAATTTCATCAACATGCCCTTGAAAGTTTTTTGAATAACCTTGTCAGTTAATATGGAAGTCTTAAAGAAGAGTTTGACTGACAGACCAATAGTGTAAACACCATCAATACCCTCAATCTACGAGCAGCTATTCTATATATTATATATATTACGGACGTAAACCGCGAAAATTCATCTGAATGTAATAACAGCAATTCCATAAATCTGCGGACGTAAACCGCGGTTTACGTCCGCAGATTTATGGATTGCTGTTATCACATTCAGATGAATTTCTTAACCAATGAAACCCTTTGAAGCAAAACGGCACACCAAAGAAACGAAATAACTCTAAACAGGAAAAGTGATACAATAAGTCAAGTACTGGGAAGCTTTATGTATGCTATGTGCGGCCGCCACCAGAAAATACAAATCCTGTAAACATTGGAAGCACATCTCAGAAATGAAAGTAAAGCTGTTCATGAGCTAGATAGACTTACAGATCACATAGGACAGGAAAGACACAAAAGTGAAGTATGGAGAGTTCTATTTATGACCACCACATAAAAGACTTTGTACAATATTAAAAAAAAAATCTGGATTTCTTCATGAACAGAGAATATACACGGGGTTATCGACACCTGAGGATCAATTTATATTTTCTGGAACGAAGTTTTTACATATTGATTGGTAAATGGATTTAGTTCGAGTTCCATTCAGTATCAAAACAAATCAGTTCAACAGCCAAAGAAACGCAGAGTGAAAGAATTATCACCTCAATCGATTCATAGTGAACTTTTCTTTGAATGTTTAATAAAGGCAAAGCAAGTCACAAGATTAAGGACAATGTCCTTCATGCCGGGTTGCATGGGTGTCAAAAAGCTCAGTAATGAAATTGGTTTCAACTGTTATTGTTAATCTCAATCTTAAACTTGTAGCCTAGTTTTATTCCTTATGGTCTTCAAAGATTTCAGCACTAGAAATTGATCAGGCCTCTAGTAAACTATAATTTTGGAATGAATATCTAACACAAGAATCAGAATAACAATAGTCGTCAGTATAGTTCTACTTCAGACGGCTCATTAGGGACCGTCTCAGGTGCAGCTGCACTGTTTGTAAGATTGTGTCTCGTTAAAGAGGATAAACTAAAAGCCAAAACTAAGATTCTTTTGGTTTCTGTTGCTGCTTCCATTTTAATAGAATATGACTATCAAAGACACCGACGATTTTCATTGTTATTTCGGCACATATATAATGTACATGTGAGCCGCGACACGACAAAACCAACAATGTGGTTGTGCGCCCAGTGCAGACTCAGATCAGCCTGGAGATCCGCCCAGTTTGATCAGACTCTTCGATAAGTGCTCAAATGGTAGCTAAGGGTCTAAGGTACCTCCATGCGGACAGTGAACTCTGATCAGACTGGGCGGATGCCCAGGCTGATCTGAATCTGCGCTGGGCGCACAACTACATTGTTGGTTTTGTCGTGTCGCGGCTCATGTCATTATTTGCTTACTGTTCCTCTTGGTGCCACTGGTATATTATTGTCTATGACTGCTTCAGTTCCTACACACATCTCCATTAACCCATATATCCCCTTTATTCTTCCACATTGAAAATTATAAATCCAAAGAAATGAAAACACGTTAACTTGCAAATCAATAGAAAGATTTCAGTGTCAAGCAAACAGATCTGCAATTCAGGAGGTATTATCAAAAGCAAGTAAAATACCAGTTTGCATAAACAAAATAATGAGCCGCGACACGACAAAACCAACAATGTGGTTGTGCGCCCAGCGCAGACTCAGATCAGCCTGGGCATCCACCAAGTCTGATCAGACTCTTCGCTTAGCGCTTAAAGGGTAGCTCAGATCAGCCTGGGCATCCGCCCAGTCTGATCAGAGTCTTCGCTGTCCGCATGAAGGTAGCTTAGACCCTTAGCTACCCTTTAAGCGCTAAGCGAAGAGTCTGATCAGACTTGGTGGATTCACTGTCCGCATGGAGGTAGCTTAGACCCTTAGCTACCCTTTTTAAAGCGCTAAGCGAAGAGTCTGATCAGACTTGGCGGATGCCCAGGCTGATCTGAGTCTGCGCTGGGCGAACAACCGCTTTGTTGGTTTTGTCAAGTCGCGGCTAAAAATTTAATTTAATGCTGCTGAAAAGGATTTCCTACTTTGTCAAAAGTACATCTTTTGTCTGTCTTTGGATTCGACAATCTTGGAAGCTTAAAACTTTGCAGCAGACAATCTTGCAAAACGTTTTAACCTTGTAGGCGTAATTTTATTTAGTTAAGCCAGAATATAGTTCAATAATTGATTCATGTCTGGGGGTGCAATTAATGCTGCATTAAAAATTGATGATAAGCATGCCAGGAAGTTCGCTAAAATGAAGCAAAATCAATTGTTTGACGTCTTTTTAGATTTTATTTACTGTTGTTGCAACACATATCAACCTTGCTACGTAAAAATGGAGCATTAATATTTTTACAAACTGTGAAGGTTCATGAAGGTAGGATGCTCCATATATAATATGATATTTGTGTGAAAGGTGCAATACCGGCCATGCAAACTAGCACCAGGTTTAGCAGAAATCTTGTTTCAAAATGACTCTAACTGAACTCCACGAACCAACTGATAACAGAAATAACACAATCTGCACTATGATAAAATATGGGGAGACGTTGACGACCGCTACCCGGTACTTAACACCACCTGTGGTGAAAATAATAAGTTTGAAAAGCTAGAGATTTTTTAAGCAAGGATTACATCTCTGCAGAGATGCAAGTGTACCAATTAATATAGCTTAACTGTACACTGTAAAAAATTTCCGTAGATTTTACGGTAGAATAACTGGCAACCAGCTGCCAGTCCATTTCCCGTTATTTTTACGGGCGTTTGCCTGTAGGACATTGTTGGAAATCACGATATGGAAGTGTAATGTTAACTGGCCGCGCTCGAAAATAGCTTTATATTGTTGAAGGGCCAACTGACCAAAACAACACCTGTTCTATTCTGTCCTACTCTGCTTGATGATTTCTGCAATTTTTACGGGCGCCCGTAAAATAACGGGAAAAGGACTGGCAGCTGGTTGCCAGTTATTCTACCGTAATATCTACGGAATTTTTTTACAGTGTAATAACAGGAAGTAGGTCATGTTTCAGCATTGTATTCCAACTGCAACGACTTTAAGTCCCAAGATATTGACTCGAGCGACATTGAATAATCTAAATGCCATGATATTGATGAATACGTTTATTTTTAACTGGTTTATAAAAGATCTGTGACAAAGGAAAATGTTCATAATTGCGTTCGCAAACAGGAAATATGATTGATTCGTTATGTTCATATCCTAGTCTTGTCAAAATAAAGGGCCCTTGCCGCATTTATACCCACGGAAGACACATATATTGCTTCCCAGTCCGGGTAGACTGATCAGAGTCTCACGTTCTGTCTATCTTCCTCAGGATCCTTATATTGTGGAAGGAAAACTGAGATTCTCACCAGACTGCACGGATACGCAGAACGATTTAAATATTCGCCTTTCAACATGTATTATGTATATGTTTGTGTCATAGTCCAGAGTTTTGTTTTAAATGGCTACCTCATATTTAAAATGAGACCTGTTTATTAAATGTTATCATTCCGATATTCTAGTTGCCATTTCCAAATGCCACCAAGTCTCTAATAGTTACCTGATACCATTGACGACATCAACAATCTATTTTCGTCTTCTGGAATAGGAAAGTCACAGAAACTGTGGCATGAGAACTGGTCCCCAGATTATAAAACTTTTTTTCCATGCTCAACTCATTTGAGCATGAAATTTTACCTACTAATAAACAGAAAATTACTGATAAGTACAGTTGTTTTCTTTCTCAGTTTAGCTGAGTATGAAATTTTCTCTGCTTATGAATATGAAAATGCCAACATTAGTTGGAATGTTCATATTCATAAGCAGAGAATATTTCATGCTGAGTTGAGTTGAGCACGAACAAAGTTTTATAGCCTCGGGGCCGGGTTCAAGCTGGCTCCTATGATGCATGTTTTAGTTGTTGTTGTTTTTGTTACCAAATGCATGGTAATCCCAGGTTAGTCAAGTCAAGCATGAACCGCATTGGTCCCATTGCAAGGACGCCATTGGTACGTCGTGAAAGTTCCACTGACGCTTCTGCAAGGATGTCGAAATTACCATCATTGATGCAATGGAAAAGACAAAGGTCAAATTCGTACAGCGGGAAAATTCGGACAGTGATTTTGTTTCGTTTATATGTCAGTTGTTTGGAATTAAAACAAAAAATAACTGGGCAAACATTAAAAATTCTGGTAATGACCCGTCTCATCTAGATTTCACTGTTTGCAATGGTATGTCCGAATTTCCCTGCTGTCCGAAGTAACCAGACTCGACCCTAACTAAGACTGAATCCAGCGTACTCTACTTTTCAATATTTTCGTCAATTTGGCTTTGCTATGGTGAGGCTGGTGGTTCTATAGTTAAAGGTATGACATAGATTACAAGCTATCTTTCTTATGGAGAATCAAAACCAGATAGTGAATCCAAGAATTTTGTTGAGATACCTCTATGGTTAAAAAGTGAGGTTTCTGAGGGAACATGCAAAATACGTGCAAAAACAGTCCTTGAAAATGACGGCCCACCGAGACCAGTTAATATTAAGCTGAAAGAAATTTGTATGTCTGCAATGTCAGATCCTTTGGGAAGCCTTAAATTGTTTTTTCACTTAATATTATGCATAATTGATGCATTTACATAGAAGAACATCAATACAAGAAGACATTTGAGCCGCGACACGAGAAAACCAACAATGTGGTTGTGCGCCCAGCGCAGACTCAGATCAGCCTGGGCATTCGCCCAGTCTGATCAGAGTCTTCGCTGTCCGCATGAAGGTAGCTTAGACCCTTAGCTACCCTATAAGTGCTTAGGGAAGACGCAGATGCCCAGGCTGATCTGAGTCGGTGCTGGGCGCACAACCACTTTGTTGGTTTTCTCGTGTCGCGGCTCATTTCCCTGTCTTTTATTAAAGAAATACGAATAATACACGTCTGCAGTATAAAAGACGGTCTAGGAAAATTAGAATATTATTCATCTGTCTGGTTTAATGATAAAATTTTGTCGTTAGGTCGGAACAAGTACACAGCCTTGAAACGTGAAAGTGCATATTCTTTAAATGTAAATTTCAATGCTAGTATGCTTTTTTAAAATTGAAGTAAATCAACTCTGAATAGAAAATGGATGCTTTGGAAGCATGGAATGCATTAAAGAAAAGAAAATAGTAGGCTTTGTTTTAATGAGTACGTTGGAGACGCGTTGAAGACGCAAAGCGCATATAAAAGTCAAACTCAAAACCATTATTTATTTCTTTTATGAAAACCAGTTACTGCCTATTTTCCGCTTCCAGTATATGCTGATTTTATTCCATATTAAATTTAACACCAGAAGAGTCTTGTGGTGGTAGAATATGCGTATTTTTTTAATTTGCCTTATTTGAGAACTGACCAAGCAGTTTGAGAAGCAAAAGCCTGAGTTGATCTGAATTTTGGAAATGTTTGGACTTTAATGAACAGTGTGTGCTTTGAAAATAAAAAAAAATATAATACATCAAATGAGTAGGTATTTTGCCTCTTATCTAGATGCTTCAGAGAATCAGTTCGGGAGCTCTTTCTCGTTTAAACACTGGGACTAGACTAACAGAATTGCAACATTTTAATTTACACCTTTGTTGTTTTGGAGTGGCTGATCTCTTTGGCAGGAGTATGACAGTTCTATGCTAATTAAAACAGGTAGAGAATAACGAAGACAGAAAATTGCCTAGCAACAGTGCGATAAAAACTGAAAGAAAAAAGAAAGTGCTGACGCATTTTTGTAAAAGCCTTGGTGGTTTATCGCCCACACTCCTGATATGCTTAAAGTCTTCAATCACCCAGCCTATAAATAAATCCCTGTCTGTCAATTAGCGAGAATAAGTGTCACTGTCTTTATTAAAAATTGATACCTACGTCTTGATCAATTGTCTGCGATGCCCTGCCTATGGAATTGTTACCGTGAAAACAATATTGGAGCAGACATGCTACCGTAAAATTTCTACACACTGAGACATATGAGCCGCGACACGAGAAAACCAACAAAGTGGTTGTGCGCCCAGCGCAGACTCAGATCAGCCTGGGCATCCGCCCAGTCTGATCAGAGCCTGCGCTGTCCGCATGGAGGTAACTTAGACCCTTAGCTACCCTTTAAGCGCTTAGCGAAGAGTATGATCAGACTAGACAAATGCCGAGGCTGATCTGAATCAGCACTCGGCGCACAACCACTTTCTTGGTTTTCTCGTGTCGCGGCTCAATTATAAGTCTGAGCCAACAGTGCAGACCCGGATCAAGGAAGCAGTCTAATTAGTGTCTACACTGTTTGCCATTATATATGTTTCTTTTGGACACATTACTTCAATGTAAAAACAAACCCGTTCCATTTTAGGACAATTAGGATAATACTTCAACTCCCGATATCTCGAACATTGATATCTCAAAATATCTTCTTATATCAAAGAATATATTTCCTATTTTATTTACATTTCAACTCCTGTTACCTCAAACTAATGATATCTCAAAGTAAATTTTCTGGCCAGAAAATTTACTTTGAGATATCAGTAGTTTGGGCTAAAATTTGACTTCGAGATATCGAGAGTTGACTGTAATTTTAGGTGTCCCAATTTTTTAACAGTTGGTGTTCCTTGTAAATCGAGGATTATTCGCAAAAGTTCGCTCAAAATGCTGGCAAAAAAAATCTTTTGCGAAATGGTTAATTATGGCTTTTATCATTGCAAAGACCCAGTATGAAATCGCGAATTCAAAACTTTGCGAATATTTGCTTACCTCAAATTCGCGAAAATAATTATTTGTCAAGAAAGCATTTAATAGTATAGCAGTTCCCTATAGGACAAGTGAACGTAGGAATTCAATGGTAAAAACTCACACTGGTCCGGCATTCAACACAGGTAACGAAGACAACGTATATGAAACTTGCTTGTTCCACTCATCAGGATAAGTTTGTTTCACAAGTATAGTCTCATGGACCATCCGACCCCCGACTCTTGAAATAGGAATCAAAAGTTTTACTGAATTGATGTGCATAGTCAAGAAATGCTTGAAAACATTTTTGGGGCTACAGCGACTAGGCAACGAATTGATGTAGAAACTTTTTGAAGCACTGTATTTATACTGCATGGAATTTCTTCGAAAATCTAATCTGACTAAGCGGTACATGTACATGTATAACAAACTGCCGGGTCCGTAAGAATGATAGTTTGAAATTAATCTAAGAAGTATGCGAAAACAATCGAGTTTTATACTACGGTACGTTGCCTTCGTTGCCTATGTTGAATGCCAGACAAGTGTGAAAGTTGGTCAGTTACGATTAAAGCATCATAATATACATGATAAAGGACCATTATGTGTGTCGCACGACCCTTGCAGCAAGGATTTGGAAGATGAAACAATCGCCTTGAGAGGATGTGCAGAATTAAGACATTCCAATGAAGCTGACTGATATTAAGCTTAAAGGAAATTGTCTGTCTGCAGTTTTATCCTTTGGGATATCTTATTTGTTTTTCCTCTTAATTTCATATTCCTAATCAATAACTTACATAACACAGTGTCAATATTATATTAGGGCTTCCGAATTGGCAATTATTAGGAAACAATAGCGACCATGGATTTTCGAGAGTATTACATAAAATGAATACAAGACAAGACTGAAGAAACCAATTTGAAATTCCAATAAATATCATTAGACAAGCGCGAATCGGTTGTCTGTTCACGGGCACCAGATGCAATGATACCAAGCCCGGGGTTATAAAACTTTTTTCGTTTTCAATTTAGCTGAGCATGAAATTTTACCTGCTAATAAATAGCAAATTACTGATAAGTACAGGTGTTTCCATGCTCAGTTTAGCTGAGTATGTAATCTTCTCTGCTTATGACTAGAAAATGCAGACATCACTTGGCTTTTTCATATTTATCAGCAGAGAAAATTTCATGCTCATCTGAGTTGTGCACGAAAAAACGCTTTATAACCTCTGGGCCAGATTAAAAGCAAATTATGTACAAACTGGTTTCATTACATCAATCACCCAACAAGCACCCACGGTTTTAAGCATGCCCTAGGTTTTGCAAAACGAAGCTTACGTGTTTAATATTTAGCATATACTGACACTTTTTATTGCAAACATCTTCACCATAAAATTGTTGTAATAGTATGTGGCCGGTATAAGAACAAAGCAAAGACTCCGACCAAGCTACGCGCGTCCACAAATCTTGCCTAGTCTTCGTTTGTTGCAAAACAAATTCTTCATGATCTTTTAGTTGTTGGCACGGATATTCAGGCCTCTCTGAAAGAGGACTTTAACACCAGTCACCGATATTTTGTCGCAAACATAAATATTCCGATAAGGCGAATGGATTAAGAGTGCATCGGTGAAAGAAGATAAAAGTAAAGCAGTCATTCTAGAAATCCCGTTTCCAGTTTGTTAAATGAAGTATCAGTTGATATTGTCGCCACTCCGCGAGATGCAGCATACCAGAAATCGGTATATATTCGCGGAAGTTTTCGTTTCTCCAAACTCCGTGACAGCGAAGTTTTGGCGAAAAGAAAAACTATCGCGAAATGCTTATGACCTTTATAAGTACAGAGTTTTTATGAGGAGTACAGATGCAAAACAATTGTCCATAATTTGCAAAAATAAACTTCTGCTGAAGTGTTCCAGTTTACAACCATCTGTGAGTAGGTACCATTCATACTTGATTCAACTAGGACTAATCGGCCATTTACTAATGAATTCTGCTTTCAGTGTTCAGCTTCCACAGTATCCACAGACATGAAGTTTGTCTTGATTGAGTAATTAAAAGTGTATCAAAGTTTTATGTGCTTTTTCATTCTTTACTGAAAACAGCTAAGTAGAGTAAAAGGGCAATTATCAGAAAATAACACAACAAAGTCTACATCCCACCCACAACACCAAACGGGAAATAGTTCCAGATTTAATTAATTCATTCTTATAGACTCCAACGAACTCCATGAATACTGTTCTCCAAGATCATCAATTACCACCTTCTTAACCCCAATCAGAGCACCGCTTGGCAAACTCTGTGAATCTGATTCACGGAATTGGCCAAGCGGTGTTCCGATTGTGTGCAAGGAGTGAATGCGAGTCTTCCGGGCCCAATTATGCGTGGATGAAACGCACACGTTCCAACCGGACAGCGTTTGTACACTGACAAGTGCCGGTAAGTGAAGTTGCCTATCTCTTAGGATTTTTCCTCTGTTTTATTGACGAACCCGGTCACTTGGCAAATATATACAGAACCAGTGCCAACCAAAAGCACAATGCTTGAGCACGTGTCTACGATGAAATCTAATCTTGATTTAGTTGTTTATGATTTTGTCGGAAACTAATAATAGCAGGCTGACAATAATATTCCTCCGCCTACGGAAGGCCATAAATTCTGCGAAATCATCAATTTTACGACGCTTTAACAAAAATAGATTGTTGAAGAGGATTGGAATAATAAAGGGAAAGTGCAGACACCATTCAGCCTTGAAACGACATTTACTCGCATCGTGTAACCAGCAATATTCACGAAATATTTCCTTTCGATGATATGCTATTTATCAATGCCGAGAAGAACCAGTAGCAGAATCATGGATTCTAAACTTTGCAAAGATTACAATTAGCTCAAAATCGCTAAAAAACGGTTTCCCGTTGACAGCATAAAATATGAGAGCAAGCACATGGTGTAATTACAGGGGCGCAGCTAGGGGCAATCACACAGTACGCATAATCATGTTTGATACTCATTGAGGGCACTAATAGGGGGCTAAGCCGCTAAGATATTTCAAATTTTCGTGTCTCTTGGCAGTTAGTATTAAAATTATGCCCAATTAACAACATTTCAGCATTAAAATACGCAGGTGTGTGTTGACATTTTGTCAACTTGACAAAATTTCAAAACCCACCTGCGTATTTGCGTAAAGGTAACTACGTCCTTGAATTACGAACTATCTAATAGTACTGCCAGAGTGCTTAGACTCCCTTTTATTGCATTTTTTATCATGCGAGTACAAATGTAAACCGGTATAAAAATATAACAAGTTAAAGGCATATCACGACCATACAACCGACAGATTTTAATTAAATCAAATCCCACGTGTCAGTTCATGTATTGAAAATAATCCTTTCCGCCTACCTGAGCCTGTGAAAATAGCATCTCTCTGAAATAGGGATCAGATTCCAAAAAGAATCAATACAAGGGTATGAAGTTTACAGCAGTAAAGACAAAATCAATACAAGATATGAAGTTTACTTCAATAAAGACATCAATAACCTTATAAAGCCAAAGAGTTCAATTTATAAAGATTGCAAAAGTAGCCTAATTTATCTATGTTAAGGCCTAAACCGTCGGTTATAAAATCTGAAAATTTTAGTTCTGACATGCAATGTTATATTCGTTTTAAACCTTACTTGTAATTGACAAACCTTGGTACATTTATACTGTTTTCTCTGTGTGTATTCTCGTGCTGATATAAATTGAAAATAAAAGTAATGACAAAATAAATAAATAAATAAATAAATAAATAACTTAGTCGCGGTGTTTAAACAAACAAGGATAGTACTATATATTCAAATAAAGTGGCTGGTATTTGGTTTAAACATATTCTATTTCAAATCATCACATTTACATGTACATACATGAACATATACAACATGTAAACATTCAAAGGATCAGAAAGAAAGCTAAAGCTTATTGAGTTCTTATCCTAGGCTGGTATATAACAATTGTTTGCATTTTTTAGTCTAGATGGCTTACATATAGCATAGTATGACAAAAACAAAAAGAAATATATAACATATGGCATGGAAAAGACACAGGCCTTTGAGGTGACATGCTACCGAAGGTTATTGAACATCTCGTACATGTACAAGGACCATGTAACTAATGAGAATGTTCGCAGAAAGCAAGGGCGTAGCTACCTGTACGCAAATACGCAGGTGCGTATTGAAATTTTGTCAAACTGACAAAATTTCAACACACACCTGTGTATTTTCATGCTGAAATGTTGTTAACTGGGCATAATTTTAATACTAACTACCAACAGACACGAAAATTTGAAATATCTTAACGGCTTAATCCCCTATTATTGCCCTTAATGGGTATAAAACATGATTGTGCGTACAGTGTTATTTTCCCTAGCTACGCCCTTTGACTCAAAATACGGAAACTAATGTTGTTTGGTCCCATCTCAAGTTTTTTTGCCTAACAAGATGCAGTAAATTGAATTGAATTGAAAGGAAAATGAAGAAGAGGTACACAGAAGAGATAGGAAGACAGTACTAAAGAGTGGACAGAAATTGACTTTGCCATCACGTCTAAGGCAGTTGAAGACACAACAAAGTGGAAAGGGATTGTTGTAAAGTCATATGTGGTGCCTGCAAAGTTATGGGATAGAGACAAAATGGCTTGAGGAAAAATCTTGCATGGAAAAAATGTTATCAGCAAATATAGGATAAAACATTATCAAATTTAGCAGAAGCATCCTCCCGACTGAAGTTATATTTATCAGCAAAAATAAAATGTTCTATCATATTTTTACATCGCTATAACGTTCGTGTTGATGGGTGTGTAAAATCTACTGAAAACGATAAAATTCGCATGACATAATATATTAGCTATATGTCATAAGTAGAAGAATAAATAAATGGAATCGATCGATGAAGAAAATGGCAAGCAATAATGCAAATCTTATGAAAATCTTTTGTCTAAATATTGCAGCAACACTGAAATAAAAGGAAAGACCTGCTCCCCCCCCACCCCACCCCTCCCTCTCCTACGAGCAGACTCTTTCCTTAAAGAGCTGGTCCCATCTTGGAAAGCTATATGAGCCGCGACGCGAGAAAACCAACAAAGTGGTTGTGCGCCCAGCGCAGGCTCAGATCAGCCTGGGCATCCGCCCAGTCTGATCAGAGTCTTCGCTGTCCGCACGGAGGTAGCTTAGACTCTTAGCTACCCTTTAAGTTCTTTGGGAAGACTCTGCTCAGACTAGGCGGATGACCTGGCTAAACTGAGTCTGCTGGGCACACAACCACTTTGTTGGTTTTCTCGTGTCGCGGCTCATATAACGATGTTCCCCAGGAGACTCAACGGAACAAAGCCATTACATGCTCCTCCAGGAACCCAGTCTGTCCTTGTCCTCCTCTGGAAATTGATAGCGTGGTCTGAAAATAATATAATCCGCCTGCAGGAAGACATTAAATGACAAATTTGGCCGCATAGTCAGCTTCGATCAGAAATGAATATTATTCCATACCGTGCAAATTGGACTTAAATGCAGACAGAGATAATTTTAGCCTTGGAATGACAATTTAAAAATTGCCAATTATCCCTGCGAGTGACTTCCAGTTTTAAGCAACTTTCCAAAAGAACTCAGTCAAGAGACAGCGTGCCAGTAATTTAAAACTTTTGCGATCGGTGCAGATCCAGATGTGACAGCTACGAAGGACTTCCCGTCTCCCCGTACATCATCCATAGTGCAAGTTTTATTTTATTTTTGTCCTTTTAGATCAGAGGATAAATTCTGAGAAATCTGAATGTTTTTATTGATTAAGACTCATATTCCAGACCATCGCTTTTATTCACTTTGGGCCCCCTTTTTAAACTAAACAGTCTTTGAATCGACTGCCTTATTAAACTAAGAAAATTGCAGCTTTTGCTGCCTTTCGTCACCAGATCATGTCAGGGTCACTGATGAGGCTCAATTAGCCGAAAATTCGAAGTACGGCCCATGATCTTGCTTTCGAATGTGTTCTTGAAGAAACTCTTGAAGATTTTTGTCCAATTACAATGCTAATACAGGAGTTTGAATCAAGATTATTATGCATATAATGTATATACTATCTGTAATATTTTACCCACATCGAAATGATATTTTGGTTTTACGATGTAAAGATATAAACAAGTTTAAGTAAACAATAACTAGCTGTTCTGCTGATTTCAATTAGGATAGCTGAATGGCTGTTTGAGAAAGAGCTGTTCATTCGGTTTAGCATGCGTATTTTTCGTGAACTTTTGTCATTTTTGTGTATGTGCTTCTCTCCCTTTTGGTTTTGAGGGCGGGATGTGAGATCTGATTGTATTAATTCATGATCATTGTCTATCTTTTCACTTTTAGAATAGGTCGCATCGAAGGAACCAAGTAACCACTAATTACATGTAAGCTACAAAATCTGATACAAATACTGATTCTTGAACAATATTCTCCGGTCAGATACAACTGGAATGGGACGAGACGGCACTTGTTTAGCTACCGATTTGACTTTGGACCCTTTACAATATTATAACTCTTAATTATCCAAATCTCCTGAAGCTGTTATCTATCAGTGTGACTTTTTCATAAAGAAAAATAAGTTGAATGAGAACACCCACATTTCTTTATTTCGCTGTTTCTACAATAAAAAAAATATTTTGGGACTTCCTGTTTCCTTCCCTGGGTGAAGTAGTCATTTCGGAACAGGGTCTCAATGCCCAAAGAAAAAAAAACTCATATGGAAGAAAAGTCTCTTCTTTAAGAGTTGAAATGAAAAGAGCAGGGTTGCTTCCATTGAATGTGTACCATTAAGCTTGAAGTTAGTGTGCCACAAGCTTGCTTCAGAGTAGACTCTTCCACTGATTAGGGGCGTAACTAGAGGTAATTTCATTATACGCACAACCATGTTTTATTCTCTACTTCTTGAAGAGAAAGCTAGTATTTCAGCCACTTTGGCAATTGGTATTGAAATCTGGTCTAATTTATCAATTTTCAGCAAGCAAATATGCAGGTGCGTTTTGAAATTTTGTCAATTTTGACAAAATTTCAATACGCACCTGCGAATTTGCCGTATAGGTAGCTACGCCCTTGTGCTATATCTGTTAGGTAGATTAAATTTCATATTGTAAGGCTGTGAAAGAGTCTAGCTTCAGAGGTTAATGCTCTCAGTTTCGTCACATCCCTTGATGCCACAATTAAGTAACGAGTTCGTAAAATGTTTTCAATGTTGTCCTCTTGCTTCCATTCCAAAATCGATAGTTACTCTCATTATTTTCTCCTAGATCGGTTTGCAATTAGATTTCAATTCAAACTGGTGTTTCATCAACAAAATTTGCGACTGAGATTTCGAAATGATCAGTCTCCTAGAAAAACAAGTTGTTTTCTTATAATCGTACAGTGAAATGAACTGTTTTTTTTTCTTTATGTCAACTGAAACAAGATGAAGTGGTGACCTTTTACAGGCCAATAAAACTGATGTTTTCCAGAATTTAAAAAGGGCATGATGATAGCAAGTTTTTTTTGTCTATCGGGTGTCTCAAGCATGTCTTTTGCATCTATTTATGGGATAACTTGCTGTTAGGGGTGGGATGTAGAAAATTGATATATCGATTTTTTGGAGAATTTATATATTTACTAACTTAAAGTTTCTTTGTCTACAAAGTATTTGACATGGTTTATGCTTTTGAGTTGCTAGTAAGCTATCTGACAATCTCGTGTATCTTTTATTAAAGGCAGGATTTCTGAAACCCCCGGTAGAGGATTAGCTACCTGTATGAGACAGTAAGTGGCCGTGGCTTAGCTACTGTCCAAATTAGACCACTGTCCTGTTTTAGCCAATAAGAGCTGTCAATACTGTCACAGGTAAATAACCCAGCAAATCAACGGCCAATCAAATTAGAGATAAATCTACAGGAGCTACTGTAGATGTTTAACCTTTGGTGGCTATTGGAAAACTGAGAATAGGTAGCTAATTTTGCCTTTTATAGTCCACTCCTGCCTTTAAAAGGAGCTAGGTGTGGTAGTGTAAACACAATTCATCATCATATTTCAATTCTCATATCGACGTTACCCCCGCACCTCAGCGGAACGTATCCATAGCCGCAGTAACGGGGCGCCGTAAACACAATTCAGTCGGGATGGGTTTTATATTGCGTTTTTATTCAAGGCAGAGAAATGGAACTGTTTGAAAATCAATAAAGCTTTCCGGGGCATTCGGTCATGTCGGTGTTATTCCATTCCTTGATTGTGGGACGGGGATATTAATTTCTCATCAATAACGATACAATCATTATAATCTGCGGAACCAGAGCAAATTAGAACTTGACTCAATAAAGGCAGTATCAACTGAAACACTATTGAACCAAAGTTGAGTAACGTCATTACGTTGAATCGAAGTTGGTTCAGGTTTGTTTCGACATTGTGAGCCTATATGTACAGACATAGAACCCCAACCCAAATAGGAAGAGTTATCAGGTGTTCGCGAGTAGTAAACATCACCTGCCTATTATAATACACCCACCATGTCTATATTTCTGATATAAATGTCAGTGAAAATGAACGTCCGGTGACTTAAAGCTATACGTGGCCATAATGGGTGTTGTCTTCCCAGCAGGCACATGGCGTCGTCATCACGTCGCACTGAGTCGATGCATCGTCATCACGTCGCATCGACGTCAGTGTGACATCAATTCGACTTCATGTGTCCGCTGGGTTTCCAAGCAGCTGATATATTACTGTCTGATAAAAAAAATGAATGGGAAATCTCTTGTTTTGTCATTTTGGCCATTTCAAGGGTCAAGCACTGAAAAGACTGACAAAAAAAAGAAGAAATTTGCGTTGGAACCGCAGTATAGTAGCTCTGAATTATATATCTGCACTTAAAATGCGTGAGGGAGATTTAATATAGAGGCAATTATTCACTTCAAACGCTACTGCATTCCTTTTAATCATGCAACACATTAATGAAGTTACATGCTTGGAAAATGGTTCTAGAATTGCCGTGGTCTTGGTGGCTTGGTGCATTTCAATGATCGATATTTTACTCAATTATTTTTCCATTAGTCTGTCTTTTTCAAGAGTTGCGTCAGAAATGTAATTTGCACTTGAGATTTAGAACGATTTGAATTTGTGATGTCTCCTAGGAAACAAGCTGAATCTGAATTATTTAAAAATGCCGCGGGGAACAGTATTATTTTCTATTAACCTTGTGTAACATATTTGTGCGGGATGACTTTGTACTGTCTAGAACCAGGGTTAAGATTTAGATATAAAATGAGCTTCCATTTGTTTGATCCATCCAAATGGGAATGATAAGGACAACTTTAACCCTCGAACACCTTGGAAACTTTAAAATTGCTCTGATATGCTTCAACAGCTACTGTGCCAGACGGCATCACAACTATCTTCAATATGCCTGCTGCATGAGATAATACTACTATGCGACATACCAAATTAGAACTTATTTGCCAACACAATAGACACAGATGTGAAGGCCATAATATGGTCGTCTAGTCTGGGCTTTCACTCTTTGTTATTTATTCTGTTGCTGTTTTTAGTTTTGAACGGCCTCTTTTCTTTAAATGGTGCACTTATCCATACTCATGGATGGAAAAGTTATTTCAGATATTTGGGGGTGAAATGGCTTATACAAAGTCAGAACGTTAATTTTTCCGATTGCAACCCCTATGTCAGTGTTGTAAAACTGTTATTTTTTTTTTTTTTTTTTTTTTTTTTTTTTTTTCAGTTTTAATATGTTCACCCAGTGGCATATATAATTGCTTAAAGTTGTCCTACATCTCAAATAAAGTTTCACGAAAATCAAACATTGTGTTGAGATTGGTCACTTACAGCCAAAACGCGTCGAGTGTTCGAATATAAACTCTTACAACGTTGTCCCACAAGAGTTCAATTACCATGTTTCAAATTTGACGCGAGAGACGATAACCAATGGTTGTATCGATTTATTTTTATTTTCAACAGAGTCCGTCCCACTTACTGAAGCTATAAATAGACACAGGTAAACCCATTATATTGCATCTACGTCAAGAGTACTCTATGATTACCGTCGTTTGCATTATTTAAGTTTATACGCATTAAAGAAAAATCTATGGTTCCTCTCCATGATAATATTAAGCAGCGACGCGAGAAAACCAGCAACGTGGTTATGCATCCAGCGAAGACTCAGATCAGCCTGGGCATCCGCCCAGTCTGATCAAAGTCTTCGCTGTCCGCATGGAGGTAGCTTTGACCCTTAGCTACCCTATAAGCCCTTAGCGGATGCCCAGGCTGATCTGAGTGTGCTTGGCACACAACCACTTTGTTGGTTTTCTCGCGTCGCGGTTCAAGTATGTTTTGTAAAGCTTGTTGACAGAAAAAATACAACTAATCAGCAAAAGTGACCCTATCTTGATTTCATTAGAACCTCATACCGATTTCTCTTTTGTAGCACCGTCATGGCTGATTCAGTTAAAGGTTAGATCATAGATAACACAATTAAGAATTTCGTCTTATTTTTGGCGATAATTTGAGTCGACTATGATAGGCTGAATCAGGGAACTCATACTGAATAACAAAGAACTTGTCACCTACAAAACGTTTGTGTATGAATAAGGAATAGTCCATATAAATGGATGTATAACAAACTATCCTTGTTCAATGCATATTTAGAGATCATGTTTTAAATGCATTTAACTCAAACAACAACATGTAAAAATACCGAGAATGAAAGTTAGTTACATTTTATCAGATATAAAAGCTCTCTGTAAAACGTGCATTTACGACAGGGATTGCAGACACCCCTTATAAGGCTACTTCCATTAGGCTGGGGGACGACCTTAAAATCTTTGAAAGGGACCGAAACTGGCCTCTTGATTCAAATAAACAAATGTCTTGAAAGAATATGCCACGCACCCCTGCTCCAAGAGTTCTCAACATAAAAGAGTTTGTAGCGTGGATGGATGTTGAACGGTTGGAATATATTCCTGATTTGAGGAGACTGGGCTTTACAAGTTCAACGGCTGTTAAGTTCCTGAAACTATCAGACTTTGAGGCGTTCAGTACTAAAGCGTCAGCCGGTAATCGACGAATGCTACTTAATGCTGTAGAAAAGCTGAGAACTCCAAGTTCGAAATTGGGCATGAGCCCGGACGTTGGAATTACTACAGGGACTGGGAATGATGTTGCAGCACACAAAACAGATAAAGTATCTTCTCACCATAATTATCCTTAAGATTCGGACACAATGAATTTATCCGGCCAAATATCGAAACATAGATATGACAGTGCAGATTCTGACTAATCTGAAGAACTGTCCGATCAAGGTCTGTTCTGTTGAATACTGTTGTCCCAATATTTTGGCCATTTAGTATAAACATGGGTTAACTGTCAACGTTCGTAACCCTACTTCCCTATTGAAGAAGAATACCAAACAGTCTGCAAATTCTGTATTTAGATGAAATCAGTGCATTCGGCATTATTGTGCACAGTTAATAGCAATTCCTCCATTTTTCAGCCTTTCTATTCTCGACATTGGCGCAGAGAAGTCTATTGGTCCGAAAGGAGCCGTAACAAGAAAAGGTACATTACAGTAACTGCGAACAGGTTGCTCGGCCGTAGTCTGATCAGTCTGTACAGTCGGTATATAAGGACTCGCAGAAATTTAGTGACAGCAATGATTCTAATCAGCTTGTGAGATACGCAGGCTGATCTTGGTTTTCGCTACTCTTACATGCAAAAAGTATTTTTAGACGATGCAGTGTAAATTGTACCGGAGTTCAGCAGACAAGAAATAGCACAAAGACGAATTGCATTTTCTCGTCAACGATATTTTACATAAACATATGTTGTTAATACTTTAGGCTTTAGTCTTAACATACAATCATTTACAAACAGTGCAGATCTGGATGCGAAGGCTCATAATGAGCCACTTCATGTTGAATTTCGTTGCTTGCCATCTCCATTAGTCCTTTTCCGTCTTAATAGAATTATTCCTAAGATCGGCCCGTTCAAAATTCAAAGATAAAATCATGTATTTAGGAGTGAACAGGTTAAACAAGACTTCTTGAAATATTTTGGTTTAAAAACTGACATTTAGTATCAGTTAATCAATAAACTTTAAAGGCCCCTTTGCTCTACTAGTTGTATAATTTTCGGTATTATTTCGATCCGATACAGTCTCGTTTATAAAAAAATAAAGAAAAAAATAAATGATTAAAATGATAAATAAATAAAACGAATAAATAAAATAACTTGGTGCCTATGCGAACAGCGAATACCCTGTAGAAAGTATCTGTAAGGACACGTGGTCAGACTGCATGCGGCCCAAAACAGATAAGTATATCAAATGTTTACTTCTCATAAAAAAGGCTATTCGGCTCTTCCGCATGCTTGTATCAGTATTTCTTCCGCAGTTAAATGTTTTAAAATGCTCTGACAGGAAAAATTTTAAAAAGTAGCACAGACTCATTTTATAAATAACGGACTTTTCGAAGACGAAATATTCTGTTTTAGTTCTGTAGGTCATGTATTTCAGTCTTAACAGTCTTATCAGTTGTAACATTGCTATGAAACGTTGATTCAAGTTTTTCTGTTAATTCTCTATAAAAAAAAGATATATATTGTGACACCCATTACACGCTATGTAATCACGTGACCTAACTGTACAGCGACAAATGTTTTCTTGGTAACCAAAATGCTTTCTTGGGACGATTTCCAGAGAAAGGTGTTTGCACCATGCAAGTATTTTGAAGAATTCCTTCTCTAATACAGCCAGAAAGATGAAAGTTCTTGCATCAATAAATTCATCATATATGTCGGTTATTACAGAAGAGGTGTCATTTTGAATGGACGGAAAAGAAATGAGCATATGACAATCAAACGGGTTTGAATTAGTCTTTCACTTCTAACAAGAAATGAATAAACTTACCGTTACAACGAAGCGCAATGTCATCATTTTTCTTTCCAAGTAAGCAGTTTGGTTACTCAGAAAGCAGTTGTCGCTGTACAGTGGATCACGTGATTACATAGCGTGCATTAGAACTGCCTCTGCGAGGCAGTTCTTTTGAGGGAGCAGAACATAGGATTTATGAAGAAATAAGAAAAAAATATCAATATTCCCTCTTACCGAGAGCTCTGATGCCTCATAAAATATACAAAGGAAGATATTTATCATTTCAGATGATCATAAAGGGAGAAAGAAGGAGCTTTTTTCCGTATACCAAGCAAAACACACCACATTTGCATGTCAGTGGATCGTCTGGATCCACACCTACAGCTACAGTCACGTACCAAATGATATATGGGTCGCCATCTGGACCACCTTTACCAGGTGTTCCACCACCTAAGTTGCCGCCTCTACCAGACTCGAAAGAGTTGGATAGTGATAAAGACGAACAGTGAGATAAATAAGAAGTTATGGACATGTTTATACTGTCGTGTTTTACTTGATTCTACAAAGGATGATACTGTTTTATTGCTTTGATTGATTGGGTTGGGAAATAATGCATTGGAATAATATATTGTACTGCCACGATTTGAAAAAAAAAAGTGTTAGATAGTTCTCCATTTCACCATAATCAGGCAGCGGTTCTGCTCAGCAACTGTTTAGCACCTCTTGGAGTACGGATAATTTGAGCCGCGACGTGAGAAAACCAACAATGTGGTTGTGCGCCCAGCGCAGACTCAGATCAACCTGGGCATCCACCCAGTCTGATCAGACTCTTCGCTAAGCGCTTAATGGGTAGCTAAGGGTCTAAGCTACCTCCATGCGGACAGCGAAGACTCTGATCAGACTGGGCGGATGCCCAGGCTGATCTGAGTCTGCGCTGGGCGCACAACCACATTGTTGGTTTTCTCGTGTCGCGGCTCATTTTCATGCCAATATATTCACCTGATTTCATTCCCGCAAAGCCGTTTTTTTCTCCTCAAAACGAAAACGTTGCTTAAACAACTACGGTTTATGCAAATAATCCAGGAAAACTAAAGATTGCTGTTGGTTTCCTATCCAGGAAGTATCTGCTAATGATTTCAGAGGGTTTAATATAAAATACCGGAAGTTTTAAAGTATAGACAGACCAGCACGTACAAGTAAAGATACTTAGACTATGAACATTTATGCTTACTTCTAAAAAAATAAAGGAAATAATAGAGGCCTTACTACGACGTCGACGACAGCGTTCCAATATACACTTCCATAGGAGATCAAAGTGATCGGGAACTATTTTCTACCTTCTCACACCGAACTTCTCCTAAAAGAAAGAATATGCTCACCAACAGCATAATATTTCCTTTAGTTAAAAGGAGCCCCCACTGGAGATGGGATTTACCTTCTAGGGAAGCAAATACTATCCCATTAAAGTTGGCTCTCTTGTAAAATGGCGGTCAACTTTATGACAGTTTTTATCTTTGCACTTTACATTTGCCGTGTCAAGTTCAAGTTGTCAAGTTCAAGTTTTTATATGATGGGCCTAAGCAAGTTCGGCGAGCTATCCTTCTTAAAACAGTATTTTTATTATTTGCCAAATAAATGTTACATAATGAGTGATCAATTATTTACATTACATGTGCGTTTGAATTAAATACATGTCTGTGTAAGATTATTGTATGGAACTACATGCTCTTGTCTGTTTAATCTGTTCTGTATCAATCCAGGCCGTCAGTCACCTGTTTGTAGACAGGAAGAAGAAATGTGTTTTTTCCTCAAAAATAAAGGACGTTTTGGCATTTACAAATGAATTTAAAAAACGTATTTGACTTTTACGTCCCTTTCAACAGTATTTCGTCATATGGTAGGGTGATAATTAATAATTGACAATATTAGGATGAAGGTGTGAAGAATATTCTGTCATTGACGGAATGAAATCCGGTACCGCTTTATAATCATGTCGAACACAGCAAAGACTCTGGTCAGGGAAATAAGTCGATGAAACTCATTCGCCAGACTCTCTGTCTCAGAAAAAATTGTTTAAGATAATAAACAGTTTTCTGTTTACTCAGTATTCCTGGGATATGTTTTAATTTTGTAGGCCAGACATAGCATTTTCCGGTTTCTTTGTCGCAAATTCGGATTAATGTTTGATTCTTTGGTTGATCTTGTTGAGCGGACTCGAAAATGGTAAAGTATGAAAATTAAGTCTTTTAGTTTACGCCAATATTGATAACCACAAAATAATAATAATAATTGAAACGCATTTTTATCAACATACCAGTTTACTATTTATCTTGGGATTACGCGTCGTCTATATTTAGCAGCTGCTCGGTACAATGTGGGGCTGGACTCGATAAAAATAGAGCTGTCATACCTGTCCAATAGATTAGCAGATGTATGAACCTTATCGTTTTTATTGGCCAACGTATCGCGCGTAGTGGTGAAACGTTGTGACTTTATTCGCCACGGACAAAGCTATCGAAGTTTGTATTCGAACGGTCGACGTGCTTTCGCTGTATCTGAAATAAGATAACAGGCAAAGCGCCATAGCACGTACTAAAAGCGAAGACTCGAGTCAGTCTTCGTTATATGTACTAGATTCAACCACCCTAAACAGTCTGGGGACTTACGGATTTCCATAACGCATATCTGTGATGGGTAACCATGCACGTTACATGAACTGACATGAAGGCTTACCATAACATTGTCACTGGATTTTTTACCACAAGATGTCACTACATGTCCGAAGGATGAAACGTGATGGAAAGCCATAACGTTGGTTTCTTCTGGTGTTATGGCTTACCATAACGAAGGCTAAAACCACCAAGTACTTTTCTGTCGAGTAATTTGTGCACAACCTTGAGTAACTCGTACAGTTTGCATCCGCTACAAAAAAGCAAGCATAGTAGACAATTTTGATCGTAACACTTTATAAAAAATAGATAGTGAAGTTGTATTTTTCTTGCAAATAAAACGAGTCAAATGCACAGCAATATTTGCCATATTTGACAATAATTCTGCAGAAACTATCAGAGAGTGTTTTTTCCCCCTCCCCCCCCCCCCCCGGAGCAATGGCTATAGGAAGAACGCCTATATAGTGGATTGTCCGGACCTCATAGAGCCACCTTTCCCCCATAGTCCTTTTTCCCCCACCAGAAAATTAGCTATTAGAGAATTTGGTACGGCTGTTTGTATTTTGCGGAACGGAACGAAACGGAACGGCATGGAACAGAGACATTTTACGGAATTAATCGCATAAGAAATATATCAGTACTTCAAGGGACATAATAAACGTGATTAATTAAAAAAATCAATATGCAAATTTAGCAACCATATTTTTATAATAATCAATAATTATTAATTTAAGGACCGAGCAGAGTGCGATTTCTCTTCTTGGACGGACACCCGGCGCCAGGTGTGTGCAACTATGGTTACGTACCGTTGAGCCACTTGGGTAACGTCGATACGAGAATTGAACAGAACAGAACAGAAAGTGCGATTTCTGCCCATCGCAGATATTTATATATGTATACATATGCATGCAAGCTTACAGGAAGATGTACGAACGGGTGCTTTGTCTGGTAATGTTTGATTTAGAAGGGAGTTTATTACACTGAAAATCATAATCGGACGTGTATCCCAATGAGAGTCGAGCGCACAACTCTTGCATGAAAGGCAAACACTAGTCCAGGCACTCCGCTGCGCGCATGCACAGATGAACGCTTGTATAAACAAAAATTATACAAGGTTATGCACACAACAACCGCTTGTGGCTAGCATGGAAAAGCAAAACCACGTCTACCTGTTTTCCCCAAAACAAACATAATACAGACAGATGGATACATGCATGGGGTTCAAGCATTTGTTATCCATCGATATTTTACGGACGGACACTCATATTTCTGTTTCAGTTATGAACCTCACTATTATAATTAGAGAGAGAGCAAAGTCCACTATGTAGCGTGTTTTCCTCCAATCAATTTACAAGGGGGAAAATCCACTATAGAGGGGAAAAACGGCTATGCAAAAACACGTATAGTAGATTTTCCCCGGGGAAAATTGGCTATATACTCATATTTCCGAGGGGGTGGGGGGGGGAATTCTACTATATAGCCATTTTTCCGGTGGGAAATTCTACTATGGAAAAATCATAGTCGTTTTTCCGGGGGGAAAAAACTACTAGGGGGGAAAAGCTACTCTCTGACAGAAACAACCAAAATACAGACTGTTTATGCTGAAAATAGTTGAGGGCTGGACCCAATACCAATTTTAAGTGTAGACAGGTAGAAGTAAAAAGTATGCAAAGACCAGGCACTGAAACAATCAAAATCCAAATCCAGCCCTCAAACCATAGTTGGAAACAACTAAGATTACAAATAATCAAGATACAGAGAACATATGGCCAACCGAGTGAGCAGCTTGTTCCCAAAAGGTGGCCACTCAGCAACCCAAACCGAACCAAAAATAATAATAACATACATAAGGTAAAACATCACAGAAACTCTGACACCAAAAACAGGCAACAAAGAACCACAACAGAACTACCGCCTTGGAACGGTCAGTAATGAATTACTGGGGGGGGCTTAAATCGATTTTACAGGCCCAACCTCACCCTCAGTTTCTGAAGTGGTACAAAACATTTACATGTAGTTGGTTGTTCGGTTCGCATGATAACCCTCTAACTCGTCAATGAATCATCACGGTAAACACATAAATCAAATTTCAACACCATGAAGAAGCAAAGACGAGGACTCAACAGATACAACGGGCCGTCTGACAGGTGGAGATCCCTGTCCTGCCAAACAACCCCACTGGAAATCTGAAGCAAAAGAAGGTCACCAGTTGAGCCCCGGTGGACCAAGCAACAGACAAAAAGGCTCCGGTCCCAACCAACTAAAATATATAGCTTTAGGTCGGGGCCATCATAGAGTCTGACGACCGATCCCCCGGTGTGCAATTAAAGAGTGCAGCAAACTGCCAGTGGGTTAAATTACCATCTTAGTGAGTTGGACTGAAAAATGTAAGAGTTATGGCTGACCATCACAAATATGCATGGAAATCCATAAGTCCCCAGACTGCTAAAGCTAGGTCTGATGCAGGCATTGTTAATGCAAATCTCAATACAAGACAAATTGTTTATTTTCTCAGGTTATAAATAATATAACAACATGAGTGGCAGAACAAGTAGCTAAATATTTTGGCGGCAAATTACTTGAGGAAAATCGAAAGCACTTATTCAATCTACTAGAGGGCAACGTAGGTGTTAATTCAATTGCAAATTTTGTGTTTCCTAATAATTTTGCAGTGTTGTCATAACTGTCAAAGTCTCGCTTTAAACGTGTCAATTTCATCACATGACTAAAAATAAAACCTGAATGGACATTGATCGGAATACTTTTTTTTGTTATTGTTGTTGGTTTAAATCATTCATGAATTAACAGCCATGCACAAGATACTTTTGTGTCACGGACTATTCATATTTCTATAGAAGGTAAGAGAAAGTTCACTATAAATTTATCTCCTGCTACGCCCAAACACTCGGCCATAGACAGGCATGATCCATGCCAGTTGCATCTGCCCTCAGAACCAGAGAACAGTCCTCCACACCCTCCATGCAAACCCGTGGTTCGGACCGGCACGGAGGATGTAAAGGGCCACTTCCTTGAAACCTAGCTACAGCTATACTTAAAGATATATACTTAAAAGGGGCGGCGACTGGCCCGGCCCAGATCCGTCCACACTCGAGCCCGTGGCGCGACATCAGTATGTATAACAACTTACCGTCGGCACACAGCGCCAAAACATCGAATCAACGTCGATTCAACGCCACGACGTTAAATAAACGTTGATTTAACGTCAATAAAGCGCCGCGCGCCCGCAAGGTTTCTTTAATAACTTTCGATTTTCCTCTAGCCATTTGTCAATTTAGAACATATGCAGATCACATAAAGAATACAATATTACAACATTGACCATTAACACCAACACTGTCAAGCCCAACATAGGCATTCCCATGTTACCATGGGAAAACCTAACCCTTTTACAATGTTTTGCCAAAAGACACTAAAAAGTACCAAAATGTTAATTGTCTCAAACGATAATATGATCTACCGGGTACGCGTAATGAATTGTGACGATTGAGGGGGGGGGGGGGGGGGGGGGGGGGGGGGTATTGTTAGATATAGCATTCAACCAGATATAGCGATAAACATTCGTTACCTCAACCTCAAATATTGTACTTAGACTTATTCAGTGTGTTGTCTGAAAATTTTCATTACTATTTCAATAAACGAGCATAGATTGTTTATAGCTCTCTTATTACTGCTATTCATTAATAAATTAAATTTGATTACGTTTGGATTTCTGAAAAAGTATGGTTTTATAAATTTTCGTCTTTCTTCGTTGAAATACCTGCATTTTAATATATAATGAAATTCATCACCAATTTCGACATTACATAGCCAACAAATTCTCTCATTTAATGGAATGCTTAGCCAGCGTCCTATTTCTATAGGTAAACGATGATTGCGTGTTCTAAAAGCTGTCATTAAACGGCAGTTTTTATTTGACAAATACGAAAAATAGTTATTTATTTGGAAAGTTTCTTTAAACATACGATAATTTATTCCGCTAGATGTTATGTCTACCAGCGAACTCCAATTTTGTATGTATTCGTCTTTAAGCTTTTGTTTAAACGATTTGACGAACCAGCTTATGCTTGTTACATTGTGCGCATACCAAATATTACCATAGCCGTTTGTACAGATTAAGTTTTTGATATTATTGAGCCATTTTGAATGAAGTTTCCCTTGCTCATTTAAGCTATAGATAAGTTGATAAACAGACAACGCCGTTTCGTTTATGCCTTTAACGTTCATTTTAATCCAAAATGATACTGCTCTGGTATAGATGTCGATTGAAAGTGGATATGCCCCTAGCTCTCCATAGACCATAATTGACGGTGTCGATTTCTTTAGATTTAAGATTTGTTTAAAGAATTTTAACTGCACCTTTTCTATGACGTCTAGATTTCCGAAACCCCATATTTCGCTTCCGTAAAGTAAGATAGGCTTTATGATTTTATTAAAAAGATCTACTTGCATATTAATCGGAAGATTTAGAGTCCTAATTTTACGTAAAAGGGAAAACAGAGCCATATTAGCCTGATCTGCAATGTGTTTTTTTGCCTTTAAGAACGAACCGCTACGTGATAAGAAAACACCAAGATATTTATAGTCACCAACAATTTCAACTTCTTCGCCTTCGAACTGAAATTTTAGACCCTGGGGAATTCTTCCTCCAGAAAATACTACAATTTTGGTTTTAGATACATTTACTTTTAATTTCCATTCATTGCAATAGTTTTCAAAAATATCTAATGTGTTTTGTAGCTCGTCTTTGCTGTTACCAAATAGAACTGTATCATCCGCAAACAATAAAATGAATAATTTGAAAAATACATATATATTTTCGTCGTTTAGTTCACATTTTACTCCGGGTGCATTATGATCATCTAGATAGCTTTTCAGATCATTCAGATAAATAGAGAACAACAAGGGAGACAAATTTTCACCTTGTCGGACACCTGTCTCACAAGGGAAAAAAGCCGAGGCGCCTTCCGCAGTTTTAATCCTTGATTTAATGTTACTGTACATATTAGTTATGAATCGGAAGCATTTTCCATTTATATTGCAGTTCAACAATTTTTGCCATAGGCCACTTCTCCAAACTTTATCAAACGCTTGTTTGAAATCTATGAACGCGCAGTACAATTTGGTTTTATTTGCTTTGGCTATATCTATTAAACCTTGCAGTATAAATAAGTTGTCTATCGTAGAATAACCCTTGCGAAATCCGGCTTGGCAAGAATCAATTGTGTTGTTTTCATCAAAATATTTGGTTATTCTATCATTTAGTATTGCCGTAAAAACTTTCCCCAGACAACTTAGCAAAGTAATTGGTCGATAATTTTCGGCAAGATTTATATTTCCTTTATTTTTATAAATGGGTAGGATGTTCCCTAATGTCCAACTGTCTGGGACCAATCCTGAATCGAAAATCACATTGAAAAGTTTAACATATATAGGCGCCATAACGTTAATAGTGGTTTTTAGATGTTCATTTAATATACTGTCAATCCCAGGGCTTTTATTATTTTTTAAGTTTTTAATGGTTTTAATAATTTCATTTTCAGTAAAAGGCTGGTTTATATCTAGGTTCATGCTCCCAGTAGTATCTGTATTTGTAAATTCGGTGCGTCCTGACTGGATGTCTTCATTTTCATCATAAGTGTGATTTGCGTTAATATTTTTAAAATAATTAAATAAGTCGTCTAACGAGGCTGTGTTTGTTGTTTTTTCATTTATCGAATTTATTATTTTCCAAAACTCCCTAGGTTTTGCATTTTTTAGTGCTTTTAGCTTCTCTATTTTTTCATTTTTATATCGACTGACATTTCTTGAGATTGTTTGTTTGTATGCTTTACTTACGTTTCCCAACAAATTCTTATAGTGTGTTGTTTTATATTTGTTATATAACTTCCTAGTGTTGTGGTACAAATTTCGAGCTGTACGACACTCATAATTAAACCATTGTTTATTTTTGCTTTTTTGACAATTATCTTGTTTCTTTTTGCCCTTAAGACCAAACGAACGTAATGATGTGTTTTTAAACAAGTTTTCAATTTGGCCTACTACGCTATTTATACCTTGATCTGTGACGTTGTAACCGTCTATCATTAAATCAAGTTGGGAATTTATTTTCAACAAGTCGCCATAGTTGATATTTGAGACAAACGTTTCTTTTTTGCTCTCATCCCATAATTTTAATTCGGGCTCGGTACATTTAACCGATTTTACTTTATTTTTGGCAATAGGAGGACGCAGCTTGATAGCCAGTGAAAGCGGGCAATGCGTGTCAGACAATAGTGGATCAAAATCGAGGATACTAAATGAGATTAACATTTCGAAATTAAACGCTGATGATAATATGTAATCAACAGTGCTTGCATTTCTGCACGTAAGTTTTGGCGTATCAAAATCAACTCTGCCGTTAAGTATAAAAACATTATTATTCTTGCAGAACTCAACTAACTGGTGCCCATATGCATTTGCACTAGAATCTAAGTTTTTACGTTGCAGTGGTACATTTTTTGTTTCGAAACATCGAAAGATACTCATATTCTCATCATACAAATCGTTACTGTCATATATATCACATATAAAATCGTCACATTTTGTAAAGTCAGATAACGACGCTGTTCTGGAGTTGAAATCTCCAAATAATAACACATTCTTTTTATCTGAGCAAAACTTGTTAAATTCAGTTTGTAATTCAAGGTATGGGTCAGAGTGGGCATATTTCGAGCCATTAGGCGGGATATAAATCACACCACAAATAAGATCTTCATTGTTAGACAAAATGCATTTTGATATCGTAAACCACAGAACAAGTTTAGATTCGCTCTTTATAATTTGGATATACTGGGATAAAATGTCTTTCACAATAAGGGCAATGCCCCCTGACCTATACCTTGAAATTTTCCTTCGATTTTTAGTATGTATTTCGTAGCCATTAATCGATACAAGGTCGATATCGTCCAGTTTACTTTCTTGGATCCCAATTATATCGTATTTTTCCAAAAAAGTTACAAATTCCGGACAATTTAACTTTGACTTTAGTCCACATGTGTTTAGCGACAATAATTTTAACTCATTTTTGCAGCTATCATGATTAATTGTCAAATTTTCTCGTTCCAAGTTTATGTCAGTTTGAGAACTCGTACTGTTGCCCTCATCGCGCCGCTATGCTTCAGAACTTATTTGGTTTTCAGTAGCATCAGTGGAGGAAGTTGCACCTTGTGTAATGTCAGTTGAGCCTCGATTTAAGCTAACACTGTCTGGTAATTCATTCTGCACGGTAGCAGGGTCACAATGTAAAGAACTATCAACTTCAATGTGACTTACATCAGAGTCACTTTCTGAACTTTCGTTTTCACGGTGTTTCTTTAAGGATTTATCTGCGTCAAGAGGCGAAGACGCTTTGTGTTTTCGAGTTTCTGAATTATCTCTGCTATGAGTATTTCCTTCTGTACTCATAAGCATACTGAATCTATTTGATTTATACAGAAACTCATGTGAACAATGATCAACAGTTATTATTTTTCAATGCACAAATAAAACTCAGTTACACTACAATGTCACACCACAATAAGGAACAGCCTTGAAAAATGCATTGCACTTTCACGGACCAACTCTTCATTGATCTGTTTTTATTATAACAGACTACATCTAGTTTTCCATTCAATTACTGTTACATAAAGGGTATTCTTGCAGAAAGCATGCTAATCTCGAATAACATATTGAAATAAATTTCCCTTGGGTGATACTTTTCTGTTACAGATCTAATTTTCGATTCATAATGATCATGCAACTGATATGCATTTCAAGTAGGAAACATATTTGCGGAAATTTTACTTTAGTATATGAGTACACCTTCATAATTGAGCCGCAACACGACAAAACCAACAAAGTGACATATGCACCCAGCGAAGACTCAGATCAGCCTGGGCATCCGCCCAGTTTGAAAAGAGTCTTTGCTGTCTGCTTTATGGCTGGCTAAGGGTCAACGCTAGCTCCATGCGGACAGCAAAAACTCTGATCAGACTGGGCGGATGCCAGGCTGATCTGAGTCTTCGCTAGGGGTCGTTGTCACTTTGTTGGTTTTGTCGTGTCGCGGCTCAAATATGTTTCTTCCATTGCTATAAAGGGAAACTACTTCTGTGACTTCTTTGCTACTCTGATCAATGAAAACCTTCAAAAAGGGGTCTTCTCTAAAAAACATATATTCTTTTTTATTGGGTGACATAATCCTATTATGCAACAGTCCTGTGACACTGCTATTTCATCAAAGAAAATACCCCATCTCACATAGGTAATGACATAAAAATGGGTGATGTATATGGCAAAGTAAAGCAAGGGTAAATATTCATGGGTACCGGATAACAGAATTTTACATTGAACAATTAATTAGAATAATTTCTGTGTAAGCAGCATTTGTTTACAAGAGAGTCAAGTATAAACAGCACCATACCAAAAGCTCCACAATATTGTAGACACTCTGTAGAACAAGAGTGCAATATCTAATATTTTTGTACTTCACATATAACACGGAATTAACTATTATTTGTTAGAGAAAATTTGAAGTTTCTGTTTAAAGAATTTCACTATGTCGTGTCATTGAAAAATTGATGGAGCAATGACGTCATAAATCTGTTACCATAGCAACTAGGAGTCCACACAGTTGTCAAAATGACGTCATCCGATATCGAGACAGCATTCTGCCATGGTACTAAGCACAACAGTTGGCAATTGCATAGTTGCTATAGTAACATATCTATAACGTCATTGGTATAGGAACATGGCGAACACCCTGTTCGCCATGCTCCGCAAATTTTTCAAGACATTGCATTCTGATTTTTTTTAAACAGAGACCTCAGATTTTCTATTACAAATAATTATTCTCAAATCATTTAATTCTATGTTATATTTGGTTGAGATATACTCTGTTGGACTTTAAAAAAGCTTGTGCACTTTAACAGTTGCACCAGGTTTAATCGAACAATGAGGTTGTGGTCTAACAACGATATTTTATTCTGTTATTTTCTCATCAATCTGTCTGCAATTAGATTTCTGTTCAAGTGTTGCTTCAGAAATGAAATTTGCGCTTGACAGTTCAACCAGTTTAGTCTTCTTGAAACTATGCAATATTTTTATGACAATAGTGGCCGCGGGGGGAAACGTGTTATTTTCTTATTACCTGATGGAGAGAATTTGTACTGTGTTCAAATTTGCTTCAAATGGAAATTCTTCAGAAGTCAATGCAAGTCCAACTATTTTCATTGTTTGCGCTTAAAGTGTCAAAATCAATAATGCTTACTACAAGATGGCTTGGAAATACTTGTATCTAGTATAGTTTGATTGACAGATGATATGTAGATTTTTAAGGCATGCATTCTCTGCTTCGGATGCTAAATGCCTGTGGGATCACAAGCTCAGAAAATGAGCCTCGACACGAGAAAACCACAAAGTGATTGTGCGCCCACATAAGATAAGATAAGATAAGAAATTTTATTTTGAGACGGCATGACATAAGGCAACAAGAAACATAAGCCCTTAAGGGCTTTTGACCGTCTATAACATAGTTAATCACAGTATTTGTTTAAATTCAAAGATAGTAGGACTGTAAAAACATATATACACACTGAAACAGTAAAAATTTGCAGATTAATACAGCACAATACTACATAGCAGATTATCATAAATATAAATCTTAAAAAGTCAAGAGCATTAAGAAGTTTTAAGCACATACATCATAAGCTAACATTTGACTAAGATACTAAAACTGTACAAAATAACTATTGTGTATATTTTTATACAGCAGACTGAGATCCGCCTGGGCATCCGCCCGGTCTGATCAGACTCTTCGCCATGCGCGTAAATGGTAGCTAAGGGTCGAAGCTACCGCCAAGCGGACAGCGAAGACTCTGATCAGACTGGGCGGATCGCCAGGATGATCTGAGTCTGCACTGGGCGCACAACCAGTTTCTTTGTTTTGTCGTTACGCGGCTCAAATATATATTTCTATGACTGACCTTTTCATGGTGCCTCTCAAAGGTTGACATTTAACTCGTGCTTTATTATATTTTCATCTTTCTTCAACTGCTTATTTTTATTCAAGTCGTGCTTCATAAATGAGCTCTCTCCGAGATTCTAAACGATTTTATCTCCAAGAAGTCATGCTGAACATGAATAATCTGTCAAAAATTGCCGCTGGGAACCATATTGTTTTCTAATAATGCTGCGGAGAAATAATTTGCACAGCAGTTTAATTTGTGGTGTCTTTAAAGCTTAAGAATTTCCATCTATCACTACACCTGCTTTGAGCATTTAAGGGCGATTCGGAAAATAGAAAACATTGAAAAAATTTGTGACTTCTAGGTTCCGCAAAACCTACTACTCTTTAACACTATGATTAGGCCTTTCATACCGACAAAACATCTGGGCCCAGTTGTTCAAAGCATCGTTAGCTTAACGAGCTCGTTAAGAGGTCAACTCGTTAAGTGTTTTATGACTTTATAACTAAATACGCTGATATTTTTTGTTGAAAAAATGTGAGAAGCTTTTGCAATGCAAAAGCTTCTCACATATTTTCAACAAAAAATATTGATGTATTTGAGATATTAACGTTTGAAATTTTAACGTCTCGTTAACTGGCGACGTCGTTAGTTTTGAACAACCGGGCCCAGACCTCTTTTTTCTTTTATTATTTTTTTTTTTTTTTTTTTTTTTTTTTGTAATACATATTTTATAAAACAATTTAAGTCATATACAGACACTCAAAGAAAATAGTACTGAGCATCACAATTTAGCCAGTCTTTTGTATATCTACGTGAATGTTCAATAATTTTGATTGCCTATCACTGCCCACGAGCGACCATTTACAGCACCAAATCAGCAAGTATTTGAACTGCCATTGACTTTGTTTATACATTCTTAATTTAGCCAGTTACAATTTATCGCCATTCTACGAGAAGAGCAGCGTCATGACAAACACTGTGGTCTGACGTATATGAATTACCCATGCCCAAGCCAAAATCCATGCCGTGAAACACGGGTAGTGTGTGCAAGTTTATGTTCAGCTCATTTTTAAACCCCAAAGAGACCTCTCTACTCCTAGCGTGCTAGAAAAGATCTATATTGAGCCGCGACGCGACAAAACCAACAATGTGGTTGTGCGCCAAGCGCAGACTCAGATTAGCCTGGGCATCCGCCCAGTCTGATCAGAGTCTTCGCTGTCCGCATGGAGGCAGCTTAGATCCTTAGCTATCCTTTAAGAGCTAAGCGAAGAGACTGATCTTACTGGGGGATGCCCAGGCTGATCTGAGTATGCGCTTGTCGCACAACCACTTTGTTGGTTTTCTCGTGTCGCGGCTCAATTATACGAGAAAAATGAAGGCCCTGTTCGCCACTTGAAAGTTCCTCACAGAGCACACGTGCAACGTTAAGTACAAGGTGTACGATGCTATCTAAGTGCCTATATACAGTATGTAGGAAGCAACAGGACGAAAGACAGCAGAAGGCCTGTATTTATTAGCCAAGAAAGTAATCCAATTAAACAAATAGAGCAACATAAAAGCACTGAAAGGCAAGCTAATGCAATGCTTTAAAATGCTTTCAGTGGAGTTAATTTAGCTAATTGCTTTTTGTCTTGGTTATGGAGCTCTAAAACAGCCGTAAAAGGAACGGTAATTGTATTGCAGATCTTTAATTGCAAGAGTTCCAGAATATGTGGATTTTGAAGAGAATTTCCAATGATTTCTGTGCACTCGTTACAGTTGCTCCTCGAAGCAGCTCTGATAAAGAGCCACAACAAATGTTGTTGTTTTTTATGGAGAAATAGGAAAAGAACGGGTCTCATAACTGTTGTCACAGCCCACTGCTATATGCAGCTCAGTTGTGTTTGCGACGTTCTCGGCAACAGAAAGTGCACTTTCTCTAGCTAGCTAGGTCACTGTGTTAGGTATGGATACGGTTGTAATTAGCCATCGCATCCACGAGTGTTGTAAAATTTTCTTAAACATGCATTTATTACGAAATGGTAATTAATTTTACCCTTATAGTGCAGCCTTGATATACCGAATTTCAAATTAAAGGACTTCCAAACTTTTAAAGTTGGAAGAATTAAGTACTACAATCATCAGAAACAGTGGTGCGGGGCTGACAATAAGTGAAGCTAGCGTCAAACTGTATCGGTACTAGTAACAACTAACTTACCCGAAGATGTCTTGGGGTAATTTCTCGGGACATGGTCAACTGTTTCTGACAAATCTCTTCTGGATCCAGCGGGTAAAGAACTTCTCCTATAATGGCGTCGCGTGAGAACCGATCAAAACTGAGAAGCACAAAATGTAGTGTAATTCCTTGGAGCTGATTAAAACTGATTCCATAAAATGTGAAAGTTTCGTCATAAACAGGGTTCAAAGTTTTCCGAAGGACCCTTGTCTTGCACTTGTGCTTCTTTTCCGGAAGTAGTTGCAATTTGATATACGGGTCACATCCGCCGAGACTTGGGTCACGTGGTGGTAGGTCAGAGAGGCTGATGATAGTAACAAGAAGGGCTGATTTATCGGGGTCAAATTCGACAGCGAAATTAAGTGCACCAAGGTATTTTGGTGTTTCGCTTGTTTCACTCGTTTGCATTTCCTTTAGTTTCTCAACCATTTCCTTCTCCGGCGTTTCCCCGCCTTTTTCATACTCCATTACCGCTTCCTGTTTTCCTACATGATGTGGAGAATCAATGTTATCTGAACGAATGGAAAAGCTTCCTGGAGACAATTTTTCTGATGGACCAGAGGGATGTTCGGGTGGTGATATTGGGCTTGTAGCTTTAGTTACTTTAACAACGGATCCTCTGGATGGTCTTTTACCAGATGAGCTTTCTTTCAGTCCTTTTTTGATCGCAGACGACAATCTGTTTTGAGCGTTTTGCATCACTCGGCGTCTGTAACATTTGTATGCCACTGCGCTGACCGCCATTATGGCCACCATGACGCCCATACATATTGCAGCTATGGCCAAAGCACTCACTGAAATGAAAGAAAACAAAGTTGATTGTACTCGTATTATTCTTACGTGGTTAAACTCACTTAACTCTTTCACTACCAAAAAGCAGACGACAAAATTTACGTCTGCAAAAATTAAAAAAATGTCTTGTCCAAGACTTTTTATATTGAGAATTCAAAGACTAGAGGGCAAACAGTGTAGATCTAGATGAGGCGGCTCATTATGAGCCGCCTCATCAGGATCTACGCTGTTTGCAAACTTTGCTAATTGCGTCACTGGGGCTTAAAGAGTTAAAGCCTTTCATTGGAAGCATTTTGGCGTGTGGATGATTTGTCAATCTTTAGGCCCTAAATAACGCCCCCTTCGTAAAATGCAACGCCCGCGGAGCGTTTATTTGCATTAATACGCTATAAATGTACTATTTTGCTGCTTGCTCTGTCAGCTTCTGGGGCCACCAGATGAGTGAAATACCTTTGAAAAGATTTTGCGGCCCGAAACAGACAGGTGCATGTACCCAGGCAAACGTACATGAATCTAGTTGGCTGTGAGGCAGTCTTTGTGATCACGTGTTCAAACAAAACCAGGTTTTATCATTTTATTTCATTTCATCAAAATGCATTGTCTTATTTATTTATTATATCTTTATTGCGTTTTGCTAAGCTTCTTTGATGCCACCATATGATATATAATCTCTGTTTTGTTCTAGCTATGGCTTGTTTTTGTTGTTTATTGTTTTGCCTAAAACCTCATATTAGATTTTCTGCCGCAGTCTCTGATCTTGAATAATACGATTCCAGACATATCATCCATTATTTTCTTCCAGTAACAGTCAGTTTCTTGTAAATTACGAGGATAGCATTGTTGCCATGACGACCAACTAAGCCGAACATACATGGAAACTGGATAAATCAGTGTTGGCGTCATTAATCTGTAAGCGTGTTTCTTAAGGACAATAAGACAGTTCTTTCTCCCACCTTTGCCTATATAAGATAGGCTCTCAGCTCATATAAGAAATTTCTATCTTATACCTGGCAACATGTTCTTATATTAGCAACCAGACTTTTTCGTTTTTTGACTAATATTTTAATTTTAAATGAACAAAATGGACACGCAAGCATGTCGGATGACGTTTGATAGCAGATCATGGGTTTGTGACGTCACTCAATTTTAATGACGTCACTAAAACCGATTAAAAACGTCGCTAGCTCAATTGACGCGCGTGACGTGAGAGGCTAAGTTGCATTTTGTTTTCGCCCTCTGGAAGATAAAATAGTCCACATATCGTGTTTTCCGTCTAATTTAGAGGTGCAAACTGTGTTTACACCCATTTTAGGACCCGATAAACACACTGGGCTGCTCAAAATTTACTTCAGATCATTGGTTAAAAAGTTAGAATTTTCCTGTTCTGAAGTCTAATTCGACTTGAGGTTCAAAATCCGCTAACAGTGGGAGAAAAATAATCCATCATGAGCCAGTCCATGTAGGATAGGTAAATCTCACCCTCGGGGTCGGAATTTCAACCAGGGACTCGGCAAGCCTCGTCCCTGGTTGAAATTCCGACCCCTCGGGTGAGATTTCCCTATCCTACATGGACACTCATGATGGATTGTTATATTCCTCCCTAGAAAATGGCAAATTGACAAAACCGTTTGACATGAATACAAATCAAGACGTTTGGCTTGTAAAACTGTGGTCTGGGCCGGATGGAGTACATTATACTGTTTCAAAACATGCGCAGTTAGCTTTTTTAAAGGTAAATGGGTACACTTACAGGGGAAGCAACTTTGTCATTTGAGCCGCGACAGGAGAAAAGCAACAATGTGGTTGTGCGCCCAGTGCATACTCAGATAAGTCTGGGCATCTGCCCAGTTTGCTCAGACTCTTCGATAAAGTCTCAAAGTGTAGCTAAGGGTCTAGGCTACTTCCATGCGGACAGCGAAGCCTCTGATCTGACTGGGCGGATGCCCAGGCTGATCTGAGTCTGCGCTGGGCCCACAACCACATCGTTGGTTTTCTCACGTGTCGCGTCTCATTTTCACTATTGCCTTTCTTCTAAATAGGGTCAACTCTTAAAGGAAAAAAATTGCCCCTTTAGGTGCAAATTCTTTCGTTTAAGGGTAGACCCCATTTTAGAAGGGATTTGATTTGCAAACAGGAGATCACAAATATCGTATCCCTTTGCCAGAACTGCGGGAAAACGCGAAGGTTTTCCCATATACCTTAAATCCCAAAAGTCAGAGTTATTGTTTAGGGGAACTGCAAACTTGAAATGCATACTTGTCTAGGCCTGTGCACTTTCAAGGAAAACAACTCTTGTCATTTTTTTCTTGCCTCCCGTCTCATGCGTCAGAGCAGGACAAAAAGAGACTTGAAAAAGAGATGGCAGTGAATCTATTCTATTAGAGAGAACATGAATGTTGCTAAAGATTGGGATTGGTTCAGGGGACCGGTGCTATAAACACATTATCACCTCCTAGGCTAATGTCCTGAGAATCGAAACAATAAACCTCTGAACAGTTCTCCTGCTTCAAACTTTTTTTTAAAACGAATCCATCTACAGGACTTTACCCTAAGTAGTTGCCAGACGAGCTTACAAAAAACGGAACTCGCTAAAAATGAGAAAATAACTGAACATAAAGGTGCTCTTGGTGTGTATCATTCTGAGCTGGAAGTACTAGCATTTGTTTCCTTTCACATAGGGGCTATGGCTTTATTAGCCGAAACTACGTAGTCTGGCCCATTTTCCTTCTTCTGAATGTGTTCTCTGCTCTTAAAGGAACTCTTTAAGATTTTAATCTTAAAGAAACAATCTGAGAGAGAGAGAGAGAGAGAGAGAGAGAGAGAGAGAGAGAGAGAGAGAGAGAATCTTTCATTTGAGAGAGAGGGAGAGACAGGTAAAACAAACTATTGGCCCTTGCTGGAGAAGGAACTCCTTAACCATAGAGGCAAATACTTTTCTATATATACATGTATTCCGCTATTATGTTTCACAGCTGGGAAGAAACAAATAGAGGAACCAAATAAGTATTTATGCTTCCGTTCCAATCCTGCTAAATTTATATATTCACAATGTTTAGTTGAATTATATGAAATTTGAAATAAAATATGTTCAAACCAAATACTTTTCTTTTAGCATTTAAAGATTTACTCCCTTTATAATAATAACAAAAATGATTTGATGAAATATTTCATGCAATACCTCCGACATGGTCTAACTATACATTTGAATTAGAGTTTAGATAATAATCTTTGATAAAAGTGACTTTAAACAAAAACTAAGATAATTTTTTATACAATCGCGGACCGCGGTTGAAATCGCATTATTGGACAAAAATAATTTATTCATACGTCACAGTCACGTGCACGAATAAGAAAAATACCTATACACGATCACATGACACACGTGGTCAAAATCGATATTCTTACAAGCCGTGAGGAAATAGGTATAAGATTATTTTTCATTCCATATTTATCGAATAAACATGCATTTTCTCAAAACTTTTACGACTAATTATGACACCATTACATATTGTCTAACGAAATTTTGTTAAAATATTTGTTTCTGAAAACATGAAATAAACGAGGGAGACAATCTTTAAAGCGTCATAAATAAAAATATTTGAATTTGCAAACATCGTTGATCCAGGTGACTGCCTCAGCTGGATTTACACGGTTTGCCCGCCAGTCTCTGAATTCACAAACTGATATTGCTCGGAAGAAACAGCTTTTTTTTATTTTGTTTGTTTTATCTTTGGATTAAAGTTTATCGCCGTCGCCATAGATGTCAATGAAAAAGTTTTTTTTATCATTATTATTTTGATCACTTGTAAACAGCCCTTATACGTTTTGTAAAGGGAATCAATCCAAATTATGGAGTGAAAAATCCAACCGACCTTCATTTCTACCCTCTACAATTACATTACATAGTTTTCTTTAAAAAAAAAAAAAAAAAATAATAAAAAAAAAATAATGGGCTTTTCTAAAATCAATGGAAGATGTAATTTTTATATACTTGAGCGGGTTAACAACGTTTAAAAACTTAACGAAAATTTGGAGAAAAAAAATGTTGATGTTTGATAAAAAAAATTATCCACTAGAAAAGGTGTTTTAAAACATCAAGCCCCAACCATATGCCTGATCCTAAAAGGGAATGGTCTCTGCTAAAAATATTGTCGGAAATCATTCTTAAGTTGATCATTCAAACTACTTATCATCTCCGATTAGCTGACCAAGCTTAAAGTCTCTAGCTCAAATACTTTTCAAGATATCTTGCTTACCAAGTTAAAAATGCCGAAAGTTTCAAAGGGCCATAATTCTGAATAAAAAATGAAAAACTGAATAAACGGAATTCCTTCAAAAGTCAACCAGTTCATCTATTTACCATCCCCAATCAGCTGCCCAAGTTTCAGGTGCATAGCTCATATAATTTTTGAGATACCTTGCTGACAAGTTTAAAATGCCAAAATGTTCAAAGTGCCATAACTCTAAGAACAAATAGACTGAATTCAATCAAAACTTAATCAGCTCATCTGCTCATCATTCCTAATAATCTGGCAAAGTTTCAAGCCCCTGGCTAAAATACTTTTTGAGATATTTTGCTGTCAAGATTTCATTATGATTTTTTTCGAAAGGGGCGTATCTCCGAAAAAGGAGACAACTCGGCCAAGAAAAAAAACAAACACGGATCAGCTATTTTTGAATGACGAAACCATATGTGAAATTTCACAACTCTAGCATGTACGGTATGTGAGGAACGGACAGACTGACGCACGGATGGACGGACGGAGGGACGGACACACACACAACCCAAAAGCAATATGCCCCCTCAACTTCTTCGTAAGCCGTCTGTAAGCTAGGTACCGTGTGAAAAACAAAAAACATATGCATGTACTCTATACTTACAATGGGCTGCTTGATGTACTGCAGTTCCACCATGTTCTACTATGTGTTCCACCATTTTGTTTATTGTTTGTTTTATGTAATTATCTTATTTAATAAATCTTGATGTCTTCAGGATAAATAAATCCCTCGATACGCCCTGAGGGTTTTTTTTTTTTTTTTTTTTTTTTTGGCTTAATCCGTATTCCGTAAGTTAGTTGATTAAAATCATCTCCCTATTTGTTACTTAACCTAAACCCATTTTAACAGCTTCAAAACTCGGAAAAACCGATCATTTCAATCCAAAACAACAAATATGTCTTAAGAATAAATATGTCCTCCTTAACTTGTTCAGATTTTGCCACTGGAGTGGCTGTTTTATGCCAAAGAGAATTATCCTTATATGTTCAACGAAATTCTAGTTCTGTAAATCGAATTCCAATTCTGAAGCACTAACTGTTGCGCTGCGCATTCTCTTGGTATTGATCGGGCTTTCAAGCCTTGAATGCCAGGCCGAATGCTCCGCACATGATTGAAGGGCCCTTACAGCGTGTAAGTATAGCAAAAACTCAAACCGTCCAGGGCACCCGTGCGGTACGGACTGATCATTCTCTGCTTGCCAGTAGAGACATCAAGTCTAATATAATGTGTACGCGAAAAGCAAAGTCTCTAACCAGCTGCGCATTTGCGCAGGCTGGTTTGAGTCTTTGCTTTTCGCTAATACGCTGAATGCGCTTTATACGTGTCGCAGGGCATACAATGAATATAGAGTGCCTTTGATTTTCATTCGTATCTTGCGAACTATAATCAATATGCGTCCTGAATTTAACTGCTCACAAAGCTTCTGGTTAAACTCAGTGCCAACGATCTGATACAGATTCCAAATGACATTTTGTAACCTTTTGGGACCACAAAATTTCAGCAGAATATTATAATCAGAACTGGAAAACAAATTTGGATGGGAAGACACAAGAGCTACAAACATTTCGTCAGAGAACATTCACATGAGACCTCGTCTGACTGAAGATGAAGTTAGTTCAAGCGGCTTTAGTTTTAGTATAAATTCAATTAAACTCCCGAGATAATGTCTGGAAAGAGTGAAGACCGCGTGGGTTGATATGAGCCTTTTTTGGTCGCGTACGTCCTTATTTACCCCAATATGCTTTCCACGAGCTCTGACTTATTTTTTCGAGCTTTGTACATCTTTTTTTAAAGGTCTTTATTTACTCCGAGGCCCGAATAAAATATTTTTGTATTTCTGTATGATTGTTTTGTTATTTTTCAATGCCGATATTTTCTAGTTCGCAAGAAACAAGATAGACCATATATGAGGGCTGTCATACTTTCTGTTACCGGTATGGTCGGCTTACACCGGTCTTAGTGAAAAAAAGAAAAATTTGCAAATGCGTCCAACGCTGTATGTGGACAGAGATCACCCTGCTGATGCGTACCTTCGAAGTCGTAGTTTACAGAAACTCAAAGCACGTTAAAGAATGCATTTTACATGTATACAGGGGTAGTTAATACACATTTACATATCTCTGCTGTCGACCGAGAATCGATCGACTGAATACTAATGCCGGTAAACCGTACCGTTGTTTATTACCGTCGACGTAGTCGATACTGTTGGACACTTTTGCATTAATATGAAAAACGGAGCCCTCCCTCTCCTTCCGCTGCCTTATCCTTCCTTGATTTGAAGCTGTTCACTGCTGGGTTAACAGTCTTTCGGTCGTCGGCTGACCAAATCCGGATTCAAACCCGCGACCATAACCAAGCGTCTCCATTTATTTTGCCACGACATACATGATCAGACTCATTAAACTGAGTCAGCTATTTTCGTTTCTTTGATGTGTTCTTTGCTTGCAGACGACCTACCTTCAGAATTCATTGCTTAAAAATCGAACTCATGCATTTTAATTCATTTGCCTTGTGCCCAATGGCCAGCAGCTCTGGTTAATGTAAAAATAGGCTAAAAGAAATGAGCCGCGACACGACAAAACCAACAATGTGATTGTGCGCCCAGCGCAGACTCAGATCAGCCTGGGCATCTGCCCAGTTTGGTCAGACTCTTCGTTAAGTGCTCAAAGGATAGCTAAGGATCTAAGCTACCTCCATGCGAACAGCGAGGACTCTGATCAGACTGGGCGGATGCCCAGGCTGATCTGAGTCTGCGCTGGGCGCACAGCCACATTGTTGGTTTTGTCGTGTAGCGGCTCAAATACGATTCGGATTAATGAGTTGCGTGAGGAAACATAATAAAGTATCCTTTGAGATTTTTTCCTTGATTGAAAATCAATAGAGAAAATGCTAAAAATGACCCTTTGACGTAGGTTCCTTATTTATTAGCCAGAGACAAGTCAATGGTCCGACCTTGGAGTTGACAAGAAAGATAGAGAAGTTGAGTGTGGGGAAAAATCCTTTCCACTTGCCACTGTTACACTAATAACAGTGGAAATGTATTTGGACAGACTTTTCTTCGCAAATAGTGTAGACACAAATTAGACTGCTTCCAGGTCGCAGGCTCAACTCCCGTTTGGGCCTGCCAGCTACTGAGAAAACCTCTGTCAACCCATCAGTAAAACTTTTCGAATCAGGGAAGGATAAAGGCAGCGAAAGGAAAGAGATGGACTTTGCCTTTCATATTCTGTGCTTAAGACACACTGAGCTTCTGACACCGACTGTCTCTATACGGCCACTAGGCTACGGGAAACCTTTACCAGTTACTTTTTATTTTTCGAGCAGTCCGATCAGTGTCTGCTCCGTTTGCATCGATCCAACATTTTATAAAACATATAGCTCTATTTCCTGGTACATGTATATAACAAACTGAAACTGGGAAGGGCCATTACAGAAGCTAACTAGAAATGTGTCCATACAACACGGATGCCCCCGCCTAGTGCCCTAAGTAAGATTGCGCCTTGTTTAAGGTACTGGCACTTGTAGCATAACTAGGTTCACAAAGGCAGACTTCTGAGGTACATGTTTTATTGTTTTCCTTGGGCAGATGTATTTTGCTTCTTGGATCAAGAGAAATGTGTGTGCGTGTGTGTAGGTGTGTGTGTGGGAGGGGCGGGGGGGGGGGGGGGGCTTGGAGGGGAGGGGTGTCATGACTGATATGTGGTGACATTCTGTATCTTATCGCAGAAATGGATGCCATGCAACTTTCCAAAAGAAACAGCCCAGAAACAAGTAACTTTTCAAATACTAACAAACGGAAACCATTATTGTATGAAGTCGAAAAAGGGCCGTAACTCACACAATAATCGACGGATTTTGCCCAACATCGAACTTGATCTGTATTTTATGATTATATACCTGTGAATAAAATATGAATTCAATACACCAATAATTTCAAAAGATATTGAACGGAAACCAGTTTTTTTTTATACAAAATGAAGTCGAAAAAGGGCCATAACTCACACAATAATCGACAGCTTTTGCCCAACGTCGAACTTGACCTGTATTTTATGATTACATACCTGTGTATAAAATATGAATTCAATACACCAATACTTTCAAAAGAGATCGAACGGAAACCATTTCTTCATACAAAATGAAGTCGAAAAAGGGCCATAACTCCCACAATAATCGACGGATTTTGCCCAACATCGAATCTGACCTGTATCTTATGAGTATATACCCGTGTATAAAGTATGAATTCAATATACCAATGCTTTCAAAAGATATCGAACGGAAACCAGTTTTTCATACAAAATGAAGTCGAAAAAGAGCCATAACTCCCACAATAATCGACAGATTTTACCCAGCCTCGAACTTGACCTGTATTTTATGAGTATATACCTGTGTATAAAATATGTATTCAATACACCGATGCTTTCAAAAGATATCGAACTGAAACCAGTTTTTCATACAAAATGAAGTCGAAAAAGGGTCATAACTCCCACAATAATCGACAGCTTTTGCCCAACATCGAACTTGACCTGTATTTTATGATTATATACCTGTGTATAAAATATGAATTCAATACACCAATGCTTTTAAAAGATATCGAACGGAAACCAATTTTTCATACAAAATGAAGTCGAAAAAGGGCCATAACTCCCACAATAATCCACAGATTTTGCCCAACATTGAACTTGACCTGTATGTAATGATTATATACCTGTGTATAAAATATGAATTCAATACACCAATGCTTTCAAAAAATATCGAACGGAAACCAATTTTTCATACAAAATGAAGTCGAAAAAGGGCCATAACTTCCACAATAATCGACGGATTTTGCCCAACATCGAACTTGACCTATATTTTATGATTACATAGCTGTGTATGAAATATGAATTGAATACACCAATGTTTTCAAAAGATATTGAACGGAAACCATTTCGTACGTACGTACGTGCGTACGCTACGTACGTACGTACGGACAGCGGTGATACTATATGCCCCCCCTCCCCCCCCCCCCCCCCCATTTTTAATGGCGGGGGCATAATAAAAAATCGTATGCTTTTAGATGTATGAGTACACCTCCATATTTCTCTGCCATTTTTAATACAAACATTTTTTGTGAATTCCCTGGACAATGTAGCCCTTCCAAAAACGGGACCTGCTCTGAAAAAAGAGAAAATTCTTCTTTCAATAGTTCACCCCTATTAAGACGGAAGGCACAAAGTTGCTTCCCAAGAATATGTGTACGAGGCTTGTTCGGAAACTATTGAGACAAAGGAAATAACAAGGAAACAAGTAAAGCTACGAACTTGAATTTACATCACCGAATAGCTGGACTTATTGTTTATCATCGTACCAAATATCAAGGCACAGGGACCACTAGCTCGGTTTTAAACTCCGTCTGCAACTCATTAACTCGCCGGTACCGGAGCACGCTAGCGCCATTAACGCGACGTCATTCAGATTCAAGTTGGCGTCAAACCAGAAAAGAGCGATCACTCTTTCTCAAAGTACACTCCATCCAACTCAATACACTTCCTATGTCTCTGAATCCACTTATCAAATATGCTTTTGCTCCACTGTTCATCTAGTCTCCGCACAGCATTTAAGGTGGCGCGCTTCAGCTCACAGAAATCACTAAACTTGATACCCCGCAACTCAGCCTTGACATGAGGAAAAACAGCGAAATCCATGGGTGCTAGGTCAGGACTGTAAGGCGGATGAGTGATCTGGTAGAATCCTAGTAGTCCGATTTCCAACTGCGTCGTCGCTGCTGTATGCGCTGGTGCATTATCCTGATGAAATATAACATTCTTAAGCTGCTGTGAGAGCTCCGGTCGCTTCTTGCAAATCGCCTGTATAAGATCCCGCCTAACAACCTGAAAAATATAAGGCAACACTCGGCTGGTATACACTTAAATGTCGGCATTATATAAACGGTAACATGCTGATTTAATTGGTTTATGCTTTCATATGATTTGTTAACTTAAATATTAACACAACTAACCTTCGAGTAGTACGCTGAATTGACAGTTTGGCCATGAGGTACGAAGTGCGACAACAGAATCCCCTTCCGGTCCATAAACATTATGCACATGTGCTTCCCAACGGACTTGCAGACGCGCGCTTTCTTTGGAGGAGCCGATCCTTTCACTGCCCACACGCTAGACTGTTGCTTGGTCTCTGGGTCATAATAATACAACCAAGTCTCGTCCGTTGCTATGTTCCGGTCAAGAAAATTGTATATATATATATATATATATATTCTGCTGCTACTTCTGTATTATGAGGCGATTTACTAAGTTTTCTTTTGAACCACTGCCAATGATTTCCAAATTGAAAATGCAATTGGTCATAATTGCTCAAGGATCAAACAGGTCTTATTTCTGTGTAAATCAAAGAAAACCAAAGTTAACACTTTCTGTTGCAACAGGTAGTTAGTCAAATTATGTCAGTGTGGTACGGTGTTCGACTGCGACCAGGGAACTTACGGATTCAATTCCAAGCCGCCACAAACAACTTTTTATGACTATTCTTACTGGGTTGGCTAAACTAACTAGCACATAGTTTGGTACAGAGAAGCAAGCAAACCAAACAAAAATAAGAACACAGAACCGCCGCATTGGGACAGTCAGGCAGTCAACCTACTAGGAGGACAGATCAAACGAAAGATAAAGCAATAATCAGTGAATTCTTGGGAAGGATTCGAATCGAATAGCATCAGTTTGGTTTTATCTCCTGATAGGACAATTGCGAATTCAGAGCCTCGGGAAAAGTATTTGACAGAAGTCAGAAACTATTTTGCCTGTACATAGATTTGTCACAGGAGTTTAGGGTTTTTTTCCCTTGAACATTCAAAAAGAAAATGATGAATTAAATAATAAAAAGAAATAATTTTATCATATGACGTCGCATCTGAGAGTGTAATAAAGCCATGCATTAAAAACGATAATCCATTAGTGGATTAAATATGCAAATTACGTCATAAAGTTATGCGTTGACGTCCGTAAAACGTCGCGTTTTCTAATGGCAAAATCGTGACGTTTTAGCGCAAAATTTGCTAATAAAATGCGATTTTAGTGTCATATGATAACTAGAATCTTGCATTCGTGCTCCTGTATTACTGAATTTATTAAACTCGTTGGTGAAAACGATAAGATGCTCGGCAGAGCCTCGCATCTTATCTTTTTCCCCAACTCGTTTAATAAATTCAATAATACATGAGCACTCATGTAAGATCCTCTATATAATAAATAAATAAACAAACAGAACACAGTGGCTGACATTTTGAGAATCGCTTTTCGTTAACATGATCATCGATCTATGGGGAATAACTAAGAAACAGATCGGTTCATATCGGTAGGAGAAGTAAGCGGTCTTGGTGTCATCTTGAGAGTACTGATCAGCATTGCGTGAAAAGGAATTTTATGGCATGTTCGAACAAGAAAGACTGTTATCAGTTTGCGCATCTCCGCAGTCAGATCAGAGTCTTCCCATTTTCGCTTTTACATGCAATATTGGAATCTAAAATTCGAAATGCGAAGACTTGTTTCCTTTGTGTGGCTACGCAAGCTAGTGAAGCTACATGTATTTTGAATATTCATTTTATATACATGGCTTAAGGTCCTTTTTTAAATCATGCCATTCATATTTTTATAAACGTACTAACCAAGGGCCTGGAATCTCGTTGGGCAAGGGCTGTAGAAGCAATTTATTTGCGTTTTAATACAGATACGTCACGGGACACTAAACTTTAACAGGCACCGTATGGTTAGTAAGTTGATTGACTGCACGCTTTCTCTCTCTGTTTTTTTTTTTCGGTTGTCGGTTTTTCTTATATTCGCCGGGAGCACCCGCAAAAATGGGCAACCATTAACCAGAACTCAGGGTAAGCAACTTGTCTGTTGTGTAACAACCAAGACGAGACTTTTGATCATTTCCTTCTAGATTGCGAAAATCTTCAACATGTTAAAATCCTATTATATCCGACCTGCTATGTGAATTCGAGGCTGCTTGTCAGGGACTACACAGGTACTTGAGATAAGCTTACTTCAGATAATAGTGAATTGTTCCGGTCTTTTTGTCTTTTGGACATTTGTTCAAATTTGAAACCAGAGGATGGATATCAGGTTCCATACGGTGAAACTGTGTTACGCATTTCATACCAGACGATACAAACGGTTAAAAAATTGTAAAGATAAAGGTAGCCTAATAGCCGTAGGGGTAGTGGGGGCTAGAGACCTACTGAATCTTTGGCAAAGCTGATGAAAGGCGGAGCCCATCTCTCTCTTTTCGCTGCCTTATCCTTCCCTGATTCGAAAAAGGTACCCATTTACTGCTGGGTTGAGAGAGAGAGCTTTCCAGTCGTCGGATGGCGACAGTGAGCCGCGAACTCACGGCCTTCCGGTGACTTTCTGCACAATAACCGAGCCACTCTAAACACTAGACTATGGCGCCTCTCAGAACTGGTGTACATTGAGCCTTTGGTAGCGTCCGCATCGAGACAGAATTAGTAATAGTCGCTTTTGGATGTTGACGGTTCAGCCCACTATTCCGCGAGGAGATGCTGCCTTGATGGAGGAATCTACAAGAAACAGTAGGCTAAACAGCAAACAGTATACAGGTAGTCCGGGATGGTAATGTCTGTTTTTTTTTGTTTTTGTTTTTGTTTTTTTTTTTTGCTTTTTTTTTGTTTGTTTTATTTTGTTTTGTTTTGTTTTGTTAAGAATGATCAAGTTTTAATACTAGCTCACCAAGCGCCCCCAAGGCCGACCACGTTATGCATTCAGAGAAAAATCGATTCCACGGTACCTGCGACACACTGAGGTGGTGGTCAGCGAATTTCGGTGAGTCGTAATACCTACTGTTCCTGGAGGCTGAAAGTTTACCTGGACACCGGGAATGTTTACAAACACCTGTAAGCAAATAATATATTATTATGGATAGGAAAGCAGGTGATTTCAACAATTCTAAACATCAAAAAGGTAAATAGCTATTCTTCATAGTAAACACGATTGTAGGTACATTATCTGACTTTAACTTGGAAGTTTTCAGAGGTGAAATTGTATGGCTAGACACCCAGTCCACAATTCGGATGGGCTCCAACTTCGGACGAATCCTGGTCAACTCAGTCTGCGGCAAAAATATGTGTGTGTATCTATATCCGTTTATATATGTATTGTTTTGAGGTCGGTCATAATCATGTGCTTTGGATATCCCGTTAAGAAGACAAAAGGTTGCTGGAGCTGTAGAGGATCAGACTTGCTACCCATGTGGAAAATATGTGAACTGTAGCAGGTTAACTCAGCCTGTAACCATCTGGCCATGCGCCCCCCCCCTCCCCCACCCAACGGCCCAACCGCCCCCATCCCCTTGAGTCTCAACGTTGGCCCCATTACAACTCTAGGTCACCCATGACCAAACTATGACTTTAAAGTCTAATACTTTCACGAAAAGTACCACATACTAAGTTTTCGAAGTCAGCCTACTATCTTGCTTTCATAAGCCCCAGAGTTTTGAAACTGCACCAGTGTATGCATCTCACCACCCTAGGCTGTGCCCAACAAATACAGGTCACTGTGACCTACTTTGCCAAAAAAGTATTTACTTTCATTATCTAGGTCATGCAGCCCTATCTCACTTTTCATCTTAGGTGCCAGACTCCATCAGTGCTTGGACTTTACCACTGAAAGTCACCCTCCACAGAACTGGGTCACTGTGACCTACTTTTGCAGAAAAGTACCACATATTTAGGTCTCCAGACTTCATAAACCACAGACCTTTGAAACTCCATCAATGCATGCATCTTACCACTCCAGGTCACCTCCTTAATACTAGGTCACTGTGACCTGTTTTCACGAAAAATACAATATATACGGTACTACTAATCACCCCACGGCACCCCACGACACCCCACGGCATTAAAATTTAGGTATATTAACTACCAAAAAAGCATTTTAGAGAGGCAACAATGTTTTTTTACACCCCATGGCACCAAATTTTATGTATATTTGAACTAGTCACAACCCTAACGATCCAGCGTTTCTCTCCAGTTGCACCCCACGGCACCCCCATGACATCAAAATATATGCATATTAACCACAAAAAAGCATTTTATAGGGACAGTTATGTTTGTAACACCCCATGGCACAAACTTTTATGTATACTTGCCATCAAATAAGTATTTTTAAAGGTGAAACGACCTTTCCGCGAATAGGAAATTCTAAAATAAGAAAAGGCGCTTTTTGTTTTCAGGTTGAATTAAATTGAGGTTTACTATTCTTTGTTCGTTTGTTTTTATGTGATTGCGTGTTTGCTTTTACAATGATCGATAGAACATTCACAATAAACTAAGCCTTTTGCCATAAATATTTACAGTTACAAAAATTGATACCTAAAATAAATTCATACAATTCCTTCAGCGAGGTGTCCCAACACTGGAAGCATTCATCATGTCAAAACAACAATACAACAAATATGGTAGATGTATATATAAAAAATACATTAATATTGGTGCCGTGGTGTTAAAAACCTATTATAACCCATCTAAAATACTTTCTTCATAGTACATATACATAAACTTTGGTGCCGTGGGGTGACGTGGGGTGCCGTGGGGTGATTAGTAGCACCCCAATATATATTCAGATTTCGGGGTCAGCCCCATATCTCTCTTTTCATAAACATCAGTCCTTTGAAACTCCATCAGTGCATGCACCTTACCACTCCAAGTCAACCCCACAGAACTTGGTCACTGTGACCTACTTTTGCCAAAAGAAAAAAAAGTACCACATATTTAGTTTTGAGGTCAGCCCCATAGCTTGCTTTTCATAGTCCCTAGACCTTAAAACTCCATCAGTACATGCAACTTACCACTCCATGTCACCCCACAGAACTAGGTCACTGTGACCTACATTTGCAGAATGGGTACCACATAATTTAGTTTCAAGGTCAGCCTTTATCTTGCTTTTCATTATATATAAGCCCTAGACCTTTGAAACTCAATCAGTGCTTGCACCTTACCACTCCAGGTTGCCCCCTTGAAACTAGGTGACTATGACCTGTTTTCAAGAAATAGTACCAGTACCACATAATCATTTAGTTTGACCAAGAAAAAAAAAGGAAGTGGCTATTGACAACCGGTTGTCACTAGCCTCACAGGCTGCTGACAACCGGTTGTCACTAGCCTCACAGGCTAGTGACAACCAGTTACTATAAATCCTATTGTTTTCAAATAATAAAACAAGATATTTTTAGAATATTTGTTTCATGGTATTACTATTATATCATGATGTTTGTTGATATTTGTTTCCACTCTGATCAAGTTTTAAGTTGATTGTAGAGAGCAAGAAACTATTAAAAGAATCAGAATGTACATTTCTGTGGGTTTTTTTATCTACATTATTATTGTCTGGAAGTCATTGGGTTATTCATACAAATAGCTAAAAGAATTTATGCATCACATGCACACAAATTATACTTTTACCTTGATGGAAAAAAGGTTTTACATAAAGGACCTGTGACAGTTTCAATACAAATTTGCCTCTTTTTCGACAAATTACTGCAGCTTCCATGGGAAGCCAATGTTGATGATTTTAGCATTAACATGTAGACTTAGGCATTATAAAGAAGTTTCCATATTGATTTTGAAAAAAATATCACATCTGCAGACTAGCTCAAAGGGGGTAAGTGGCATTTTCGGTCATCCAAAATACACCAAATTTTCGATTTTTCTTATTTACTGAATTTTATTTTGTTAAACATGCTTGAAATAAAGTGAACACTACAACTGCATATAGCATGCAATAATATGTCAATAGAAGGTATGCTAGCCTGATTTTTGGAATGAAATGGGTCTAATTACCCCACCCATTTTTAAGCTGTAGACTATCATCCCCCCCCACCCCCACCCCCACCCCCACCCCATGCTCAGCTTGCCACTCACATATAATGTGTATATTGACAGTACACACATACATGCAAAGTGACTAGCTGAGGCATGGGGTGGGGGAATATAAAAAACTTTTCCTATTTTCCATACATTTAATTATGAAAACTTGCTTTTTACAGCAAAATTCTCAGACTGTGTGTTTGATAACCGAAAAATTGTTCTTGTGCCAAATACAGGGAGTTCCGAAGAAAACATTTCAGTGGAAATTTAAAAGTATACCAAAAGTTTATTTTTGACCATTTTTATCTAGACAAATTTACATTACAGTTGTTTACAAGAGGTCCTTTTCCAGTTACCATTACATGATATTCCCTATAGTTATATTCTTGCTGTTCAGTCAAGCAAATTTGTTTATTTACTGATTCTATCCACTAGGAAAAATAAACTACAAATTTATAATATGAAAACAAGTATTACTACTATAATCATGGAGGAAATTAGCACATAAAACTCAAGAGAAAATGGTTAAGTACTATTTTGAGTTAATTCCCTTACAAAGTATGATTTGAGTTACTTCCCTTGGAAAGGCTATTTTTAGAAGATATCTCTTCTCCATATTTTTGCTTTTTTATTTACAGATATTTTGTTGTTGTTGTGATTCATATGTAGCTTGATTTAAGGTAGACGAATACTGAATAGAAATATTGGCGGGGCATTCAAACCATTATACCGTCTAAATAACCCAAAGAGCTATAAAACATTTGGGTAAGAAAAAAACAATTTTCACCGTTTTGTTTTCCTAAAAAACAATATTTTGTATTTCTACATACTTTTTTTTACACATTTTCCATTAAAATTCATATCTCTAGCACATGAATGCACTTTCATTTCAGCAAATCATATAATCTGTAATATAGGATATTTGAAACAAACTGATAACAAAAAATTGCAGTTTTCTTGTTAATAAGTATATTTTTACATTCTTTGAAAAAATGCCAGAAAATTGAATTTCATGAAAAACGTCATGAAAAATATCATCAATCGATGGGGCATGCTTATGCATATTATTTTAGTAAAACTTACATTGTATGTTAAAGAATAAAACAAAAAAACAAACATTTCACCGTTTCGTTTCCTAGAAAAACAATGTTTAAGTTCAAAATATCCCCAAAACAGACTGCCCAAATTCTGCACCTGCTGCAAGCACAGCCGGTCCTTGCCCTATTATTTATTTTCCTGTTATTTGGTTCTACCACAGAGTAATGTCGACAAAAATGCGCAGATGGAATGGAAACTGTGGAGATCTTGATCATTCTGGTTCCTAAGGAACAGTCTGATCTCAGTTTCTACTGTTTGTACAGACCTATGTGCCCGAAAACTTAGGATCTTTACGGTAGATATTGTAAGTGTATATTATAACTGTATATACTCCACAGTCAGTTGATTTGATGATGAACAATAACTCTGTTTGTTTTTTAAACAAGCAAAACAGAGTTCTTGCGGGATCGTCCACCTTAAAGCATAAACCTATTGAGAATTACTTGTGATGATTTTACAATGAACCAATGCTTCCTGTCCTTTAAAATGCATACTAATTTATTAGCTGGTTGTCAGCAGCCTCATAGGCTAGTGACAACCGGTTGTCTCTAGCCTGTGAGGCTACTGACAACCGGTTGTCTCTAGCCTGTGAGGCTACTGACAACCGGTTGTCACTAGCCGTCGCCAAAAAAAAACAGTCATGTTTCCAATGACATGATGCCCAGAAAGCTTAGGGTTGGTAGGTTGGCAAAATCTTTAATTTCATTTATGTATTTATTTTTAGCTCACCTGTCAAGGTGAGCTTATAGTATAGCCATGGTCCGTAGTCCGTCGTCGTCGTCGTCCACACTTTTAAACACCAATATCTCCTAAACCAGCTGACCAATCTTGATCAAATTTTATGTGTAGCATTGTTGGGGTGGGGGATTGACTGCATTAGGTTTAAGGGTAGATTGGGTTTGAACTCTGGTTGCCATGGCAACATATAGCTCCCATAGACTTATAAGGGGAAAAACTTCAAAAATCTTCTTCTCTGAAACCATGAGGCCCAGAGTTTACATATTTAGTATGTACCAATGTCTAGTGGTCCCCTACATAAATCCTGCCAACCATGCCCCTGGGGCCCAAATTGGCCACGCCCCGGGGGTGATTAGCTCCCATAGACTTACAATGGGAAAATCTTAAAAAATTTTCTTCTCTGAAACCATGAGGCCAAGAGCTTACATATTTAGTATGTACCAATGTCTAGTGGTCCCCTACATAAATCCTGCCAACCATGCCCCTGGGGCCCAAATTGGCCACACCCCGGGGGGTCATTAGCTCCCATAGACTTACAATGGGAAAATCTTAAAAAATCTTCTTCTCTGAAACCATGAGGCCCAGAGCTTACATATTTAGTCTGTACCAATGTCTAGTGGGCCCCTACATAAATCCTGCCAACCATGTCCCTGGGGCCCAAATTGGCCATGCCCCGGGGGTCATTAGCTCCCATAGACTTACAATGAGAAAATCTTAAAAAATCTTCTTCTCTGAAACCATGAGGCCCATAGCTTATATATATAGCATGTATCAATATCTAGTGATCCCCTACATAAATCCTGCCACCCATGCCCCTGGGGCTCAAATTGGCCATGCCCCAGGGGTCATTTGTTTATATACTGAGGGAAATAAATTTAGCAACTTTTTACAAATCAGCGTATAATTCAGGCTTATTTAAAAAAGTGGGAGATTGTATTGTTTCTGCTGTATTAGATATCATTTTGGGTACCAGAAACCCAAAAATTGAGGTCGAAAGTTTATCTATAGAGCAGAATCGCGTCGCATTTGTACCCAAGGGTATAACCCAAAAAATGCCATAAATCTTGTTTGCAACTCATCTTTTTCAGGCGCAGTTTCATTTTCAAAGCTTACACCAGAGCCAATTTGCGGCGATGTAGACATTTGTGAACAAGGACACAGTGTTGTGTGCTAAAAGATTGTTACCTTTATAAACGTAAATGTGCTTATGGCGCCGTCAAAATTGGCATCCGCAAAGCAATTGAGACTGAGCAAAAGTCACCGTTAACGAATTGTTCCTTAATCTTGAACCAAAATGCAATGGCTTGGCCTCTAAATGACCAGAACACTTTCAAGCAATTTGTTGCTGTGAATTGGCGCTATTTTCGCAGATTTAACCACACTAGGTTCGACAGTTACGTCATTCTGACATCAGTTTTTAAAACCATCAAAAATCCTCTTGACATCACTGATATTGAACTTAAAGTTTCTCTTCTCTAAGTTCGCATAAGGGTCTTTGCATATCCACAAATTTTGTCAATTTCCGTCAACTTGAAGCATGCATTCAAATCTTGAAAAGTTCTGGTGGCAGCATTTAAACAAATGGATTACTTGGGTTAATTTTTTCCATGATAGAGTTCCTTAAGTTGACAGTAATAAAGCGCAAAAAGATTCGAGTCGAAACGTCAATCGACGATGTTTAAAATGGCTATTGAATTTTTCGGCAAAATAACGTCAAACTAACGTGCCCCATTGCCGGCTTCTTATGCGTTTATTTGTAAACCAATTAACGGTTTTCTTGTTCAAGGATCCAGTTAAAACCTTTCAAAAGCATTTTGACAATTTTCTTTGTTTAATTGTTTGTCAGCTCGCGCAAGAAATGAACTCATTAAAGTGACGTCAAACGTGCGTTAAGTCACATTTTTCGTCCAAGTTTGATGTAATTGCAGATTCCTAACGTAAACTAAGTATATGCGATCAACAACCTGGGAATTCTTTCTCCTAAAGAAAATTTCACAACCCCTTGGAAAAATTGCTAAATTTATTTCTCTCAGTACATATAGCTATATAGCTTAAGAACCTCAAAAACCTTCTTCTATGGAACCATGAGGCCCAGAGTTTATATATATAGTATGTATCAATGTCTAGTGGTCCCCTACATGAATCCTGCCAACCATGCCCCTTGGGCCCAAATAGGCCACGCCCCGGGGGTCATTAGCTCCCATAGACTTACAATGGGAAAATCTTAAAAAATCTTCTTCTCTGAAACCATGAGGCCCAGAGCTTACATCTTTAGTATGTACCAATGTCTAGTGGCCCCCTACATAAATCCTGCCAACCATGCCCCTGGGCCCGAATGGGCCATGCTCCAGGGGTCATTAGCTCCCATAGACTTACAATGGGAAAATCTTAAAAAATCTTCTTCTCTGAAACCATGAGGCCCAAAGCTTACATATTTAGTATGTACCAATGTCTAGTGGGCCCCTACATAAATCCTGCCATCCATGCCCCTGGGGCCCAAATTGGCCATGCCCCGGGGGCATTAGCTCCCATAGACTTACAATGGGAAAATCTTAAAAAATCTTCTTCTCTGAAACCATGAGGCCCATAGCTTGTATATATAGCAAGGATCAATGTCTAGTGATCCCCTACTAAAATCCTGCCACCCATGCCCCTGGGGCTCAAATTGCCACACCCCAGGGGGTCAATTGTTTATATATAACTATATAGCTTAAGAACCTTCAAAAATCTTCTTCTCTTGAACCATGAGGCCCAGAGCTTATATATATAATGTAACAATGTTTAGTGGTCCCCTACATAAATCCTCCCAACCAAGCCTCTAGGGTCCAAACTGGCCACTTCCAAGGGGTCATAAGCTCCCATAGACTCATAATGGGAAAAATTAAAAAAAATCTTCATCTCTAAACCATGAGACCCAGAGCTTATATATTTAGTATGTAGCAATGTCTAGTGGTTCCCTACATGAATCCTGCAAACCATGCCCCTGGGGCCCAAATTGGCCACACCCCAGGGGGCCATTAGCTCCCATAGACTTACAAAGAGAAAATCTTAAAAAAAATCTTCTTCTCTGAAACCATGAGGCCCAGAGCTTATATATGTAGCATGAAGCAATGTCTAGTGATCCCCTACATAAATCCTGCCAACCATGTCCCTGGGGTCCAAATTGGCCACGCCCTGGGAGTCATTAGCCCCCATAGACTTACAATGAAAAATCTTGAAAAATCTTCTTCTTTGAAACCATGAGGCCCAGAGCATATATATGTAGCTTGTAGCAATGCCTAGTGGTCCCCTACATAAATCCTCCCAACCATGACCCTGCGGTGCAAATTGGCCACACCCAGGGGGTCATAAGCTCCCATAGACTTACAATGGGAAAATCTTTAAAAAAATCTTCTTCTCTGTAACCATGAGGCCAAGAGCATATATATGTAGCAAGTAACAATGTCTAGTGGTCCCCTTCATAAATCCTGCCAACCATACCCCTGGGGTCCAAACTGGCCGCGCCCCAGGGGTTCATTAGCTCCCATAGACTAACAATGGGAAAATCTTAAAAAATCTTCTTCTCTTATACCATGTGGCCCAGATCTAACTTCTTTAGTACATATGTAGCAACGTTTAGTGGTCTCCAACTTATATCCTGCCAACCATGCCCCCTGAGATCCAAATTGGCCATGCTGCTCCCATAGACTTATAATGGGAAAGTCTTCAAAAATCTTTTTCTCTGAAATCATGAGGCCCAGAGCTTACATATTTAGTATGCAGCAATGTCTAGTGATCCCCTGCATAAACTCTGCCAATCAAGCACCTGAGGTCCAAACTGACCACACCCTAGGGTCTTCTTTGTTTATATAGAGCTATATAGCTAAAGAACCTTCAAAAAACTTCTTCTATGAAACCATAAGGCCAAGAGCTTATGTATTTAGTTTGTTGCAGTGTATAGTGGTCCTCTACATAAATCCTGCCAAACAAAACCCTGGGGTCCAAACTTGCCATGGGGTCATCGAATCCTATAGAATTGCAGCCTGTTTATTAGCTTACCTGAGCTGGAAGCGTACATTTTATAACTCAGGTGAGCGGTTGTTCCCCTTGGGCTACTTGTTTTTTTTTCATTTCATTTTGCCCCACCCGGTCCCAACTACCTTCTCTCATACTTAAAAGTCGCAACAGTAATTTATATATGTGACTAGTCATTTCACATGAAATTTATGAAACAAGCCTTTGGCAAGTTTCATGAATTTCTTATGAAATGACCACAAGTGTAAGATTCTTTTTATCATATGACCCTTTAAAATGGGATTTTAAAGCTTTCAAGCTGAACGTTATATCAATCAGAAAACACATTGTTGACATATACGTTGTCATTGATGTTACGTGTATGCGCCAAAGTGTTATTACACGTATGGTCATACGCTTTTTATGAAGCCGTGTTATCCACTGAATAACATTGACGTCATATGATAAAAAGATTTAATCAGCAATCCTCCATGTGCCACCACTATTAAATAGTGCACTACAGTTTTATTTCTGTCAACTAAATGCAAGATTAAACAATTTAATCTGTTAATTTTGCTGCCTCATGGGTGCCACCATTTTGAAAGGCACTGCTTACTACCGAAAAAGACCAGATTGGCCATATTTACCACAACTGATAGCCTGTTGGTAGGATTTTTGATTGATTGATTGATTTGTTGCTTAACGTCCACAGTTAACAGCTATGGTCATGTCGGGACGGTCAGTTAACCTAACCACACTATTCCTGGGCAGGCTTAGACCCCCTAAGCGGTTAACCAGTACTAAGTGCACATACTCTCGCCAGTAACTGACAACTGCCCTTTTGGTAGGAAAACACAAGGTTGGTCTGGACATTGGAAGCACAGATATTTTTAGCTTGCCTGTACGAATGTACAGGAAGAGCTATTGCACTACCCCCCAGCATCGGCGTTGGCGTCGGTGGCTGCGTCAGCGTTAGCTAAATGTTAAAGTTTTACGTTAAAGTTTTTTAGGTGATGGGCAAGGCGCTGTCAGGTGAGCTATCCTGTCCCGCTGACAGGTCTTGTTTATTTTGGCCTTTTCAAGGTCAGTCCCGTATCTCACTTTTCATAGGCCCCAGACCTTTGAAACTGCATAAGTGTATGGGCCTTAACACTCCAGGTCAACCCCACAGAACTAGGTCACTGTGACCAACTTAAGTGAAAAGTACCACATATTTAGTTCTTGAAGTCAGCCCCATATATCTCCCTTTTAATAAGCCCCAGACCTTTGAAACTCCACCAGTGCCACCTTACCACTCCATGTCACCTGACACAAAACTAGGTCACTGTGACCTGCTTTCATGGAAGGAACAGTCCCATTATTTAGATTTTGAGGTCTGCCCCCATATCTGGCTTTTCAGAAGCCCCAGACCTTTGAAACTCTATCTGTGCATGCATCTTCCCACTCTGGGCCACCTTCCTCAAAACTAGGTCACTGTGACCTGCTTTCTCAAAAAAGTACCACATATTTAGATTTGGAAGTCAGTCCTATAGCTTGCATTTTATTAGCCCTGGAAATTTGAAAAACCATCAGTGCATGCATCTTACCAAACCATTCCAGGTCGATCATCCCCATAATCTGTGATCTACTTTCTGTCTTTCCATTGTTTATTTCTCTGACCAAAGTTTATACCTATCTCTGTAATGATGTAATCACATGACAGATTCTTATCTTGAACATGTGATAAATGATTTTTAAGACAGGTTGTAACCATATCATCCAAGCACTAGCAGGGACATCAGGATGAAAGATAACTCAATTACTAAAGCAGCTTAGCTGTTGCCATCTTATGCTTAGCATTTTCATTACATGTACTGTCAAAGAACCAACTGGCTTGACATGCTGGCCATGGCCATCTTCTTTGAAGTTTTGCTGTTGTAAATATTGTCATCTGCTTTCATTGTGCTTTCAGGGTTAAGAAAAGGTGACATTATAAGTTATGGTGTCCTTACAGGTAGCAGTGTTTCAACAGTGATTTGTTACAAAACAAATCACTATAATTTTTCATTGCCACAAAAGCTGTATTGCTTAATAGTTGATTCCTTTTTTTGGGCCGGGCCGGGTAGCGCAATCGGTAGGGCACCTGACTCGTAAGTCAGAGGTCCTGGGTTCGAATCCCGGTCTGGCCACATACTTTCGTTTCTCCTTCCGCTGATTTAAGAAGGGCAGTTGTCAGTTACTGGCGAAAGTATGTGCACTTAGTACTGGTTAACTGCTTAGGAGGTCTAAGCCTGCCCAGGAATAGTGTGGTTAGGTTAACTGACCGTCCCGACATGACCTTAGTTGTTTACCATGGACGTTAAGCATCAAATCAACCAACCAACCTTTTTTTGGCTTCATTTTTCAGGAAAGAAGAAATCCCTCTTTGCTGATGGTTTGTTTCGAAAAAGAGTAGAAGAAGATTCGGAATCACATGGTAAGACACCAGAATTTATGGTGCTCTATTCTTTTCTATTCTATCCCATAACCAAGTTATCAGTGTGGGTAAATATTCAGATATTACAAAAAAATTATTTGAGACATCCAAGTAATTGCTGTTCTGGGGCCATATTTATAAAACCACTTAAGTGGTTGCTGTGCTGTTGCTAAGGCTAAATTTTTATATTGGAGATTCCCTACAACTATGAAATTTGCTCTGGAGGAACAGTCTGAAAAGGACTGTTCCTCCAGAGCAAATTTCATAGTTGTAGGGAATCTTCTTCATAGACATTCAGCCTTAGCAACAGCATAGCAACCACTTAAGTCGCTTTATAAATACGGCCCCTGGAGTTGAAAAGGACTTCTAGAAGCATAGGAGCAGTCTGATCTGAGCTTACTCTGTATTCACCTTTATTTGCAACCGCAGCAGGTCAAAGGTTACAGTGAATCTATTATCAGTTTTTAGGGTGCGTATATACATGTTCATTGTTTAATGGTTTGGTCATCATTTTGACAAAGAGAAGGAGGAGGGGGTGCAGAGAAGAAGGCTACTCTTACAGGACTAGAGGAATAGACACGGCTGAGACTCAGCAAATTCATTATTTGTGAAAGGGGAAACTACTATTTCCAGTAGAGGTCAGTCCATGCACCTTAAGAAGATTGTATGATGGTTCAGCCACACTTTTAGATTCCATATGCATGTCACGTAATTCTGGTTTGCTAGGATATCTGTTCATTTTAGTCTTAATACCTTTTCCTTTTATAATACTTTTATGTCAGGCTCATTTGCACAAATTGATTATCCTATTGATATTTTCTGTCTGCCTTACTTTTTCTCATATTTCCATTTTTGCAAGTAATGAAGCTCCAGATTAGTCCAAATTTTGAGGTTTAAATCAACATTTGAATTTCTCCTCAATAACATATATAATGGAATCACATTAGAGTTGCCAACTTATAACATATATTGTGGAATCACATTACAGTTGCCGACATATGATAACATAGGTTGTCATTTTTTCACTGCTGATAAAATTATATTAGAGTTGCCAACTAATAGCATGCAGCATAATCACATTACCATTTTCCAACATCTGATAAAATATGTTGTAGAATTGCATCAGAGTTGCCAGTATATAACATATGTTGTGGCACATTAGAGTTGCCAGCATATATTAATAAAAATAGTGGAATCTTATTAAAGTTGCCAACATGTAACATATGTTGTGGAATTACAGAGTTTCCAACATATGATGTATAGGAGAATCTCATAAGAGTTACCAGCATACATGTAGGATAACATGTTGTGGAGTCACATAAGAGTTGCCAACGTATGAATCCATGTTGTGGAATCTTATTTGATTCGCCAACACATGATAACATGTTGTGGAATCACATAAGACTTACCATTGTATGACATATGTAGTAGAATCACAGTAAAGTTGCCAACATATGATATTATATAGTAGAATCACATAATAGGTGTGAACATAAAATACATACATGTAGTGGAATCACATTAGAGTTGCCAACATGTGATGAGATTTGTTGTGGAATCACTTTAGAGTTGCTTCTATGAAAATCACATTAGAGTTGTCTGACAGAAGCAACTCTAATGTTTTCTGACAACATACATTTTGTTGATAAATGATTAAAAATACTGAAAAATTTCACACGAAAAATTGGCTTTTCTGGGGCTCTTTGAAAATAAGATGCCCTTACCATAATATTGACATAATCAAAACAGGATCTATTTGATGAGTGCCATCATCACCTGAATCTCAGGTCTAATATTTCATTATAGGCTGTTTACTCTTGATTATCAGTCAGGGGCAGCAACTGTTTACTCTTGATTATCAGTCATGGGCAGCAACCTATGTCATCAGCATTTACTCACACTGTTTTCAACACTCCTCTCATCAGAGTTAACCCTATAGCACTCAGAACAGCCAAAACTCCATTGTTCTGGGTGCAATAGGGTTAAATATAAAAATAAAAGAAAAAACACATTGTTGTGCCTCACTGAGATAGTTTTAATATGAGGGGCTATCACAAACATTGAGTATTGAGAATTTACGGAAATGATATCAGTCCTCTTTACATCTAAAGCTAACAACTGTCTCCAACCCTTTTTTAGCTTGCTTGTACAAAAGTAAAGGGAGCTATAATTGTTGTCACCCTGATGTCGGCATTGGCATCAGTTGGCATTTGCGTCACACTTTAAAGTTTTTCGACATATAGCGACAAATGCCTCTGATATGGGCAAGCACCAGTTCAGGTGAGCTATGCTGTCAGGCTGCAGCTCTTGTTGATCCATTCTTGTTTCCATGCTTTGCATCCTCCACTTCCATCCTCTGTGGTCAAAGTTTCTGCATGGCCAAGTACGTAGCCCTCCAGGCTTCTAGTCATGGGGTCGTGTGCTAGATTCTGTCTGAAACTAAATGGTGCCTGCACTTTTCAGAGCTCTTCATAATCAGCTTCCAATCATGACTGACAACCGGTTGAAAAGGACATAAAATCGCCAAGTCATCTGTCAATCTCATGTGGCTGTGGATAGGTGTAAACTGAAATAAATACATGCAGTCATATAAGTAACTTTCAGTGTATATGTCCATATTTGATATAAGAATTATCCTATGCTCTAGATGTTATTGATACTTCAAACATTTCTTCCAAGTGTAAAAGATATTACAAAAATTTTGACCGAAATGTGTCATATTTATGGGTAAACAGTTTGGGTTCAATTTAACTGTTGACATTTCATTGTGGTATTTATTGCAGGTGATTGTGCTTTTATGGAGAGATTGAGTGCATTTAATGTCTTTTCAAGTCTATGAAAATTCAAGTTAAGAGAGCTATTGACATTGGAAGAACATGATTGTTTGTGATGATGGTTGGTTATCTCTTTTCATATTTCATGTGGTATGTAAGGTGTATTTCTGATAAATCGTGGTCCTTTTATAGAACTGCCTCAGGATCACCTAGCAGACACCCCTAGCAGACTCACTTAGCAGACTCGCTGCACTCAGTCGAGTGCTGTTGAGCATGCGGCCAAATCTTACTCAAATCTGTTTCTGAAACATGGCATCACTGGCTCTGCCTTGTACTTGTAAGGATTCAAGAACCACAGATTATGTTTTTGTAGATAATTACATCTGAACAATCATTCTGTAATAATTCTTATCATCCACTGTGAGTAGTACAAATTAAATTGATTGCATGAATAATAGTTTGGTGCCTAATTATTAAGTATGCAGTGATATTAGCCTCATTTACTTACATGTATAACTATAATAGAAGATGATTCTTTTCTTTTCACCATACTATTACTGATTACAGAACCAGTTGCAATTAGTAGAACAACAGTTCCAACTGAAATTCATGTTTCATAGGTTATCTCCCTTTTAATGGATTGTACCACCGTATCTATTAAATATTGATGGACAGTGCTTGGTATTAGCAGCTGTTGCACATACACCAGAATTGCTTCATATACCTGTATATATAATTGGTGTTACTTTGATGAAGCCTTACGCCATCTGTGGTATTCTTATCCTGAAAACAGTGAAGCAACAATTGTACATGGTACTTTAGCCCGGGCTAGTACCAACCGGGCCCCATGATGCCTTGAGCCCACATGTCGGCCAAGAAACCCCACACCATGTTTTTTCTCCAATGCGTGAGTATAGTGCATAACTCCGTGGCTGACACACCTTTTCCTTTGCAACTGGAATTGTGGGTACATGGCATTGTAGCAATGTCTTGCCCATGCAGCTTAAATCAACTTTTCTGAGTTATCTATTAACACACAAGGGGTATGGATGCAGTATGAGGCCCACAGATCTCTGAATGAGTGGTGGCTTTGGTGCAGTGGAAAAAACAAAAGTATTCCAAAATGCTTGCCTGAGTCAGATTTATAATTCTGGGTAAGCATAACCAGACTAATATGGAACAAGTTGTTCAGAATTTACCTCCCTCATAACCAAGAAAGTGCCCAAAAAGTAGACAACAAAATTTATGATTGCAAAATTTTAAAAAGATGTTTTATCCAACCTATATCATAATGAGAATTCAAAGACTAGAGAGCAAACAGTGTAGATCCAGATGAGGTGGCTCATCATGAGCCACCTCATCTGGATCTACACTGTTTGCATTATGAGCCACCTCATCTGAATCTACACTGTTTGCAAATTCAAATGTTTTTCCTTTTTTAGCATTTTAAGTGTTAATGGATTGCACCACCCAACCTTTTAACAATATCAATGGACACAGCTTGGTATGAGCAGCTGTTGCAGTTACAACATGAAAATTGCTTCATATATCTGACGGACACCACATGAACAGATACCTTATAGAAGGTGCGTACAGGGAAGACGCAGACGAGGGTCTGACAAGGCTCTTCCCCTTTTGGTATGGGCAAACTAAAATTGAATTATGGGTAATCTAACAAATGAAACATGGAGACTGATCACTTTTGCACAAGTGTGCACAAGTTAATTGGAGTATTTGAGTATTTACTGGTCACACATAGCCAGAGGTACCTTTTTACATGACACCTTTCATATGAACTACTGGGATAAGAATTGCTGTGCTTTGATGTGAAATGTCTGAAGGGACAGACTTAGACAAGCCTGTGGACATTGCAGATATAACAGTAGTGCACAGTACACTTTTCAAGATTTTTGGCAGGATGAACTGTATATGACCTGATCAGTCTGTATGCATCTTTGGAACCAGTCTGGACATATGCCATAAGATGGGTTTTGACCGGATGTAGCAGCGATTAGGATTTCCATATAACTAATTCATCAATCTGTTCTTGGCCTAATGATAGTGTAATAAGCTTCTCACTTGCATCTAGCATCTAGATGCCAATCACAGAAGAGGAATATTTGATTTTTATTGATGTGAATTTCCGAGTAATCTTGTGTCAGTGTGCCAGTTACTGCTTATGACACTTAGTGCCATGGAGGAGGGATACCTGAGTAAGTGTAAACATCTTGACAGTAATTATTTCACTGTTTTGATGTCAGAATTACATGTGTCAAGCTGACACATGTAATTCAGACATCAAAATAGTGAATTACATGTGTTGGATAATAACTCACTGGTTTGAGCTTAGGGGTTGCTATTGCTAATTTGAAAAAATTAGAACTGCATCAGTCTCACACCGGGTAGGCGGCAATCGAAAACGCTCCTGACAATCGATTAACGTGGATCAAAAACCGTTAGAAACAGCATTTTTTATTGCAAGGTGGCAACAATTTGCAATTAAAAACGTTGTTTCTAATGGTTTTTGATCCGCGTTCGTCGACTGCATCAGCATTTTCGATTGCCGCCTACCCGGTGTGAGTCTGAAGGATTTATAATAAATAAGTACAGTGAATTATGATACAACAATTAAATGCAGTCGGAAATAATTTATTGTTGAGCCAGAATGTGGGTGTATACCATAATCAACCCTTTTAGGGCCCTGTGCGTTAACTCTTTCAAAATGGCGGCAAATACTTGTAGTAAGTTTTTAGCTCACCTGAGCTGGAGGCTCCAGTGGAGCTTATAGGATAAACAGGCTCATTGTTTTCAATCCGTCCACAATTTCAAATGACTTCTCCTCTGAAACCGATGGGCCAGTTGTAACCAAAGTTCATATGTAGCCTCCAGGGGTCTTAGGAACGAAAAACTGTTTGACAGGTCCTGGTCACATGACCAACATGGCCAACAGGCTCATGAAAACCTTTAAAAATCTTCTTCTCCAGAACCAATAGGCTGATGTCCTTGAACTTGTGGCCTTGAAACTTGATATGTACCATTTGGTACATGAGTACTACCAAGGTTGTTCAAATTATGACCTTGGGTTGACCTTGACCTTTTTTACGGTAAGGTCAAATTTGCTTTCTAGTGCTTTTATGTGGGAATATGCTAGAACAAAAGATTTCTTGAAATCTTTTAAAGATTTGGGCTTAAAAATTGGTATATACAATTATCTTAATGAGAACATGAAAATTTGTGAGTACAAAAGGTCAAGGTCATTATTTGACCTGTGACACTGGATTCTCATAATGTGGACAATTACAAACATATCCACCAATAAGTTACTGAGCCAATTGTGACCAAGTTTCATACAGAGCTTCCAAAGGCTGAGTGAATGAAAATTTGTTCAAATAGTCCAAGTCACATGACCAGCATGTAAGCCATGCCCATATATGGTAAAAACCTTTAAAAATCTTCTTCTTCAGAACTAGCTGGCCAAAGGCCTTGAAACTTGGTACATGTATGTAGCATCAAGTACCTAAGTACTACCAAGAATGTTCAAATGATGACCTTGGGTTGACCCTGACCTTTTCTACGGTAAGGTCAAATATTGGAAAATTCTAAAACGCAAGATTTCATGGAAAGTTTTGAAGATTTTGGCATAAAAATTGGTATATTGGTAATGAGAACATGAAGATTTGTTAGTACAAGAGGTCAAGGTCATTCTTTGATCTTTGACCCAAGACTCTAGTATTTTGACAATTTTAAGCATCATCCTCAAAAGCCACAGGGCAAATTGTAACCAAATTCCATATAGAGCATCCAGGGGCTGAGTGAATGAAAATTTGTTCAAAAAGTCCAGGTCACATGACCAACATAACTGCCATGCCCATATATGTTAAAAACTTTTAAAAATCTTCTTCCACAGAACCAATTGACCAATGGCCATATTTGAAACTTTGTATGTCGCATTGAGTACTTGCATACTACCAAGATTGTTTAAATGATGACATCGGGTTGACCTTGACCTTTTTTATGGCATGGTCAGATAACATGTAAATATTGGAAAATGCTGTTGAATAAGATTTCATGGAAAGTTTTGAAGATTCTGGCCTAAAAGTTGGTATATTCAAATATCTTAAAACGAGTACATTGAAGATTTGTGAGAACAAGAGGTCAAGGTCATTCTTTCACCCTTTGACCCAGGACTGTCATAATTTTACAATTTCAAACACCTCCTTGAAAGCCACTGGGCCAGTTGTAACCAAATTTCATATAGAGCTTTCGGAGCTCAGAGGGGACCAAATTTATTCAAATGGTCCAGGTCACATGACCAACATGGCAGCCATGCCTGTATTTAGTAAAAAGCTTAAAACATCTCCAGAACCAACTGACCAATGGCCTCGAAATATGGTATGTAGCATTGAGTACTTGTGTACTAACAAGATTGTTCAACTGAAGACCTTGGGTTGACTGTGACCTTTTTTATGGCATGGTCAAATATGAAAAATTCTAGAACATAAGATTTCATGGCAAGTTTTCAAGATTTTAGCCTAAAAATTGGTATAGAAAGTTGTATTATTAAGTACATGAGGATTTATAAGTACAAGAGGTCATGGTCATTCTTTGACCTTTGACCCAAGACTCTCATATTTTGACAATTTTTACATCTCCACAAATGCCACTGGACCAATTGCTCAGGTGAGCAATTCAGGGCCTCATGGCTCTCTTGTTATGTCCCCCCCCCAAAGGTGAGGGGGGACATATTGTTTTGAGTGCGGATCCCGGGCGTCGGCGTCAGCTTCAGCGTCAGCGTGACATTTCTTGCGTGCGCGATATCTCTTGAACCAGTGGATGGAATTTCACCAAACTTGCATGGATACATCATTGGGACAAGTTTAAGAGCTGGTTAGATTTAGTGACCTTGACCTCATTTTCAAGGTCACTCGAGGACTTAGATGACAATTTCATGTACCCACTTTGCGTGAGTGATATCTCTTGAACCAATTGATGGAATTTCACCAAACTTTCATGGATACGTCATAGGGACAAGTTTAAGAGCTGATTAGATTTTGGCAACCTTGACCTCATTTTCAAGGTCACTGGAGGAGTTAGATGACAATTTCATGTACCCATGTTATCTCCTAGACTAATGGATGGAATTTCACCAAACTTGCATGGATACATTATTGGGACAAGTTTGAGAGCTCATTAGATTTTAGTGACCTTGACCTTATTTTCAAGGTCACTGGAGGACTAAGATGAGAATTTCTTGTACCCACTATATCTCCTGAACCAATGGATAGAATTTCATCAAAGTTGCATGGATGCATCATTGGGGCAAGTTTAAGAGCCAATTAGATTTTGATGACCTTGACCTCATTTTCACGGTCACTGGCGGACTTAGATGAGAATTTCTTGTACCCAATATATCTCCTGAACCAATGGATATAATTTCACCAAATTTGCATGAATTCATCATTGGGACATGCTTTAAAGCTTATTAGCTTTGATGACCTTGACCTCATTTTCAAGGTCACTGGAGGACTGAGATGACAATTTCCTATTACCACAATATCTCATGAGCCAATGGATTGAATTTCACCAAACTTGCTTGGATACATCATTTGGACTAGCTTAAGAGCTGATTTAGATTTTGGCAACCTTGATCTCATTTTCAAGGTTATTGGAGGACTTAGATGGCAATTTCTTGTACCCATAATATCTCATGAACCAAAAGATGGAATTTCACCAAACTTGCATGAATACATCACTGTGACTAGCTTAAGAGCTGATCAGATTCTGGTGACCTTGACCTCATTTTCAAGGTCACAGGAGGACTTCATTATGTCTCCCCCCTTAAGGGTCGGGAGACATATTGTTTTTCCCCGGGGGTCTGTCCGTCTGTCCGTCTGTCCGTCCGTCCGTCCGTCCGTCCGTCTGTCCGTCTGTCCGTCTGTCACAAATCGTGTCCGTTCTATAACTTGAAAACCGCTCAAGCTATATTCGCGAAACTTCATATAAATATCAATCAACATGAGACGACGTGCAGAGTGCAAGAATGGTAACTCTGGCATTTATACTTTTTGAGTTATTTTCCTTGGAACTTAGTCCATCACAAAATCGTGTCCGTTCTATAACTTGAAAACCGCTCAAGCTATATTCGCGAAACTTCATATAAATATCAATCAACATGAGACGACGTGCAGAGTGCAAGAATGGTAACTCTGGCATTTATACTTTTTGAGTTATTTCCCTTGGAACTTAGTCCATCACAAAATCGTGTCCGTTCTATAACTTGAAAACCGCTCAAGCTATATTAGCGAAACTTCATATAAATATCAATCAACATGAGAGGACGTGCAGAGTGCAAGAATGGTAACTCTGGCATTTATACTTTTTGAGTTATTTCCCTTGGAACTCAGTCCATCACAAAATCGTGTCCATTCTATAACTTGAAAACTGCTCAAGCTATATTCGCGAAACTTCATATAAATATCAATCAACATGAGACGACGTGCAGAGTGCAAGAATGGTAACTCTGGCATTTATACTTTTTGAGTTATTTCCCTTGGAACTTAGTCCATCACAAAATTGTGTTTCAGTTGTGTCCCCTCTGTAACTTGAAAACTGCTCAAGCTTTATTCACGAAACTTCATACAAATATCAATCAACATGAGGCGATGTGCAGAGTGCACAAATGGTAACTCTGGCATTTATACTTTTTGAGTTATTTCCCTTGGAACTTTGTCCATCACAAAATTGTGTCTCAGTCGAGTCCGTCTATAACTTTAAAACCATTCAAGCTATATTCATGAAAGTTCATACAAATATCAATCAACATCAGATGACGTGAGAATGCACTCTGGCGTTTATCCTTTTTGAGTTATTTCCCTTGGAACTTTGTCCATCACAAAATTGCGTCTCAGTCGAGTCCGTCTATAACTTTAAAACCATTCAAGCTATATTCATGAAAGTTCATACAAATATCAATCAACATCAGATGACGTGAGAATGCACTCTGGCGTTTATCCTTTTTGAGTTATTTCCCTTGGAACTTTGTCCATCACAAAATTGCATCTCAGTCGAGTCCGTCTATAACTTTAAAACCATTCAAGCTATATTCATGAAAGTTCATACAAATATCAATCAACATCAGACGACGTGCAGAATGCAAGAACCATAACTTTAGCATTTATACTATTTGAGTTATTTCCCTTAGAACTTTGTCAGTCACAAAATTGTGTCTCAGTCGTGTCTGCTCTATAACTTGAAAACCATTCAAGCTATATTCACGAAACTTCATACAAATATCAATCAACATTAGAAGAATTGCATAGTGCAAGAACCATAACTCTTGCATTTATACTTCTTGAGTTATTTCCCTTGGACCTTTGTCAGTCACAAAATCGTGTCTCAATCGCTTTATTACTTGAAAACCGTACAAGCTATATTCACGAAACTTCATACAAATGTCAGTCAACACTAGACAACCTGCAGAGCACAGCATTTATACTATTTGAGTTATTTCCCTTGGAACTTTGTCATTCACAAAATCGTGTCTCAATCGTCTAAGCTCTATAACTTGAAAACCGTTAAGCTATATTCATGAAACTTCATACAAATATCAGTCAACATATAAATAGATGACATGCAGAGCACTGTAACTCTTGCATTTATATTTTTTGAAAAAAACTAACATTACATGACATGCAGAGCATAACAACTATAACTCTTGCATTTATACTTTTTACTTATTATGAATCCCTGCTTCAGGGTAGGGAAACATATTGTTTTTCCCTTGGCGTCTGTCTATTAGTCTATCACAAAATATCTTTACTGGATACGAGCTCATTGTTTGCATGAAAAATGACCAGTATTTGCATTAGAAATTGTATTTAAAGTTTCCGTTTGAAATTGTATTTAATGACTGATCCTTTTGACATCAGAAAGGGGGGAGACATCTGTTTTTTCGTAGAAAAACAATTCTAGTTATAGGGGATGGAAAATGGGCTGGTGGGGGACATCAGTTTTTTTCTGAAAAACATTTCTAGTTTTTTCTTATAAGAGATTTGATATGTATTGAAGGAAGCAAATTTAAAGGTTAATCATAGGAGAAAAGCTGCTTATGGTCATAGAAGGATAGAGAAGCTTTACAAATGAAAAATGAAGATTCTGTAGCATTTTTCAGCTCTTGTAAACTATAGCAAAGAAAGGATGAACCAGTAAATATAGGGGCAATATTGTGCGCTAATTAGATCAAATACGGTGTGTTGAAGATGCTATATAATTTTGCCCATTTGGTGTTAAGTACATCTTCATTTTAGCTCATTTGAGCACAAAATGTTTCTGGTTGAATATTGTGATTGCTCCCCATTAGTCATCTGCCTGCCACGCATCACTATCTTAATTGTGAACACATACTTTTGGCAATTATAGCCAAACTTGCACGATATATACTAGGTAAAAAAAGTTCCTATACATAAAATTTCTTCTGCTGCTATGGCAATTGCAGAAATTAAGAACATATATAGTTTACTAATTTCAAAGGTTTCCTAAGAATACACATGCTGCAAGGGTCGTTTGAATATGCAAGGGGTAATTTTTCATTTTCACAGAGTAACATCATTAAAATTGCTCAAGTTCGCAGTTTTTAAAATTGGTTTGTGAATAATGATTTCCCAGAATCTGCGTTCCATACACTAGAGCAAGGCCTTAGGTAAGGCTGCTTGCCAAAGAAATCAAAATTTGACCGCTTCTGATACGAGAATTTGAACCACAAGTCAGGGTATTGTGATTCCTTTAAAGACTGTTTAAATGCCACTTTCAGTGGGATTTCCATAGGAAATCGAAATCGTAATGGCTAGCAGGTGTGTAACAATCTTTCCAATTTTGCGATTATGCCATGAAAACAATGGCATAACAAAAATGTTTATGAAGAAACTTTGAAAAAAGACCGACAGGTACAGTAATAATGACCCCTTGAAAATCGCTATATTTTTAATCAAAAGGGAGATAATCTGAGAATTCGAAGAATTTAAACCTCGCCTGTAAAGCCTGTGTGCTAGACATTAAACATTTTAAGTGTTTTTCTAACTTCCTGCATTAAGGACTTTCCTGCGCAATACAAAATTTATTCCTGCGCATGCGCAGAAATGAGATGCATTCCAATTGACTCCTATAGAATATTGCCAGATAACTCTAATGTGGAAAAGTATGAGTTGACAATTTTCTGGGCATTTTGTTCTTTGGCGTCTCCCCAAACATACATGAGCTTCAATTAATTCCAATATGCACTTAGTTCCTTGAAAATATGGCCGATAGTTGGTATCGTTACTTTTTTGACGGAGTATATTATGGTATATGGTCAAGTTCGACAAGAGGAATCTGACCATCAACTTACTTAGTATAAATGTAACATCTTATGAACACAGTCATCATTATCACCCCTGGTTAACTATGTTAACATAGTTACCAAACAACCTAGTCATTGTGGCTAAACAAATTTGTTTAGCCACGATGATTTGTTTATTTGGTAACTATGACTCTTTTTCGTTACGATAAATGTTATAGCCATGATGACCAGGTCGTTTGGTAACTATGACTCTTTTTCGTTTCATAACAGCTCTTTTTCATTTCGTTACATCTTTGAAAACATAGCTAACCAGGTGTGATTATGGGCTAGGAAGCTGTACATGTATTTATCAAACTTGCAAAGCGTGGTTTTCTGGTTAAGGCTCTCTCAGTTACCTATGAATGGTCCAAAATGGACAATTAACAAGGAAGAAATTGCCTTTTACTTAGTAAAGAATGCTGTATATTGTTGCACTTAATTGCAATAATGTATTATTTTAAAATAGAAGGATGTTTAAAGGAGGATATATGTGTATGGTAGGTATGTGTCATTTGTGTCTCTGCTAAAATTCTATTGGACTGGTAATGGGGACATGCTTGTCTCAGCATTGATTCCACCACATGTCGCTGGGATGCCGGTCCCAATAGCTAGTATTTCATGACACAGTTCAGAGGTTCAGATGGCACATGTTGTAGCAATAACTGAAATCAATTTGGGTACAATTTTAGGCCTAATTATTGTAAGAATTATTCATGGGTCATATTGTTATCTTCAAATGTTGAAGTCATCTTCTTATTGTCAGACTTATGGACATATGAGGATTCTATGTGATGGCTTCTTGTCTACCTGCTTTAGCAAGGTACAGTCTAACCTCCTATGGGGTCACCACTATTAAGGGATCACCTGCCTTAAACAGCTGCCTTTTCTTAGTCCCTTGAACCAAAATACAGTGGAAATGAACCTGTATTAAGGGGTCACCTGTCTTAAGCAGCCAAATTTTGGGCTCCCCTTGGGTGATCCCTAAAGACAGGTTTGACTGTACTGATAGGTGTCTGGTTCTCTGTCCATCTTTCCATGGGTTCAAAACCCGGTCTGGCCACACACTTCCGTTTCTCCTTCCACTGATTCAAGAAGGGCAGTTGTCAGTCACTGGCGAAAGTATGTGCACCTGGTACTGGTTAACACCTTAGGAGGTCTAAGCCTGCCCAGGAATAGTTTGGTTAGGTTAACTGACAGTCCCGACATGACCATAGCTGTTTACCGTGGACGTTAAGCACCAAATCAATCAAAAACCATCTTTCCATCCATTTGTCCACACGTCCATTTGCAATTTATGTTGACCCTAGCAAATGACTTTATCTGTGAAACCAATGCACTCATGGTTCTTAAATTTCACATGCAGCATGATCAGACTGCAGGGCTTCAGCATGGTTAAATTCAGCATGGTGGAATAACAACAATAAAATCAACTTTTTCTCCAGAACCACTGGGTATTGTTTGCTGAAATTTTGCACGGAGCTTTAGTGGGGCCCTTGGTGTTCAAATCTATGAAAATGAAAAATGTGTTAGCAGAGTTAAGTCACAGTGACTTACTTTCTGTTTACGTGTCAGATTTTCACAATTTACATTGACCCTCGCATTTAAGTCCATTCAAATGATTTATTCTCTGAAACCAGGGCACACATGTTTCTCAAATTTCACATGCAGCATCAGACTACAGGGCTTCAGTATGATAAATTTTAGACTGGCCAAGAATCCAAGATGGCCATCAGTACTGAGAACAGTAAAATCAATAAAATCATCTTTTCTCCAGAAACCCATCGTATACATTGTATTGGCTGAAATTTTTCATGGAATATTGATGGGATCTTGGTTTTTCAAAATTATGAATATGAAAAAAAATCTGTAGCAGAAGTAGGTCAAAGTTTCTTACTTTCTATTTGTAAGTCAAATTTTGCCAAAATGCCAGTATCTCAATGTTTACTTTTTAGCTCATCTGAGCCAAAAGGGCAGGGTGAGCTATTGTGATCACCCAGTGTCCGTCGTCCGTTGTGCGTCGTGCGTCGTGCGTCGTCCGTCGTCCGTCGTCAACAATTTGCTTTAAATGACATCTTCTCTGAAACCGCTAGGCCTAGGGCTTTGATATGTGGTATGAAGCATTACCTAGTGGACCTCTACCAAGTTTGTTCAAATGGTGGCCCCAGGGTCCAAAATGGCCCTGGGGCTGGGGGTCTTGGGTTCGAAACTAAAATATACTTAAAACTCTTCTCCTCCAGAACTGCTTGGCTCAGATGCTTGAAATGTTGTATGTAGCATTGCCTAATGGTCCTTTACCAAGTTTGTTCAAATGGTGGTCCCAGGGTCCAAAATGGCCCTGGGGCAGGGGGGCTTGGGTTCGAAACTAAAATATACTTAAAAATCTTCTTCTCCAGACCTGCTTGGCTCATATGCTTGAAATTTGGTATGTAGCATTGCCTAATGGTCCTTTACCAAGTTTGTTCAAATGGTGGCCCCAGGGTCCAGAATGGCCCAGGGGCAGGGAGTCCCAGGTTTGAACCATAGAAATACATAGAAAAATATTCAAAAATCTTCTTCTTCAGAACCCCAAGGCTCAGATGTTTGAAATTTGGTATGAAGCATTGCCTAATAGTCCTTTACCAAGTTTGTTAAAATGATAGCCCCAAGGTCCAAAATGGCCCCGCCCCGGAGGTCCTGGGTTTGAACCAGAGAAATACATTGAAAAATATTTAAAAACTTCTACATCAGAACCGCAAGGCTCAGGTGCTTGAAATTTGGTATGTAGCATTGCCTCATAGTCCTTTACCAAGTTTGTTCAAACGAGGGTCCAAGGATCCAAAATGGCCTCTTGGCATGGAGTCCAAGGTTTGAACCATAGAAATCCAGAGAATAATGTTAAAAAAATTTCTCCTTCAGAACCGCAAGGCTTAGATGCTTGAAATTTGGTATGTAATATTGCCGAGCAATCCTTTACCAAGTTTGTTCAAATGGTGGCCCCAGGGTCCAAAATGGCCCTGTGGCAGGGAGTCCTAGGTTTGAACCATAGAAATACATAGAAAAATATTCAAAAAGCTTCTTCTTCAGAACCACTTGGCTCAGATGCTTGATATTTGGTATGTAGCATTGCCTAATGGTCTTTTACCAAGTTTGTTCAAATGATGACCCTAGGGTCTAAAATGGCCCCGCCACGGGGGTCCTGGGTTAGAACCATAGAAATACATAGAAAAATATTAAAAAATCTTCTTCTTTCGACCCACTATGCTCAGATGCTTGAAATTTGGTATGTAGCATTGCCTTGTAATCCTTTATAAAGTTTGTTCAAATGATGGCCCCAGGGTTGAAAATGGCCCCGCGACAGGGAGTCCTGAGTTTGAACCATAGAAATACATAGAAAAATATTCAAAAATCTTCTTCTTCAGCACCACTTGGCTCATATGCTTGAAATTTGGTATGATGCATTGCCTGGTGGACTCCTACAAAGTTTGTATAAATGGTGGCCCTGGGATCCAAAATGGCCCTGGGGCAGGGGGTCTTGGGTTCGAACTATAATATACTTAAAAATCTTCTTCTCCAGAACTGCTTGGCTCAGATGCTTGAAATTTGGTATGTAGCATTGCCTAGTGGTCTTCTACCAAGTTTGTTCAAATGGTGGCCCCAGGGTCCAAAATGGCCCTGGTGCAGGGAGTCCCAGGTTTGAACCATAGAAATACATAGAAAAATATTCAAATATCTTCTTCTTCACAACTGCAAGGCTCAGATGCTTGAAATTTAGAATGAATTATTGCCTAGTGGTCCTTTACCAAGATTATTCAAATGATGGCCCCAGGGTCCAAAATGGCCCCGCCTCAGGGGACCAGGGTTTGAACCATAGCAATGCGTAGAAAAATATTAAAAAATCCTCTTCTTTAGAACCATTTGGAAATGGTTGCAAACTAAATGATGACCCTAGTTTGACCTTTAACCTTTTCGTTCAGGTGAGCGATTCAGGGCCACTTGGCCCTCTTGTTTAAACTTAGTGCACAAGGGCCAATATGGCCATTTGCTTATGAATAAACTTACCTTATATCATCTTGTGAATATGACAGAGGCTGCAATTTTTAGTGATAATAACCAGTCTTACACTGTTCATTTATGCTTAACACCAACGCTGTTGGTAGTATGTTAAACTTGGGTTTACTGACTCACTTACCAGAGTTATTGCCCCTCACTTAGTCAGAATTTTTAACACAGTGGACCCTGCATATTAAGAGTACTCCATAACTATGTGCACATTATTCATAGCTAGAGTACCTCAGCCCAGAACAATAATTGGCTAAATTGAACCATCATCAACAGAATTCTCCTTTGCCTCTTATTCAGAACAAGACAAGATATGGCAGCATCTGCAATGTCAATGGACTGCTTTTGTGTTTTTAGCTCACCTGAGCCAGCTGCTCTGGGGGAGCTTAAAGGATAATGCCGGCTCTGTTGTCCGTCGTCCATCCTTCATCAGGCCACAATGTCAAACAACTTCTTCTCTGAAAACGCTGGGCCAACTGTAACCAAAGGTCATATGTAGCCTCCAGGGGTCTAAGGAATGAAGATTTGTTCAAACGGTCTTGGTCACATGACCAACATGGCCCTCATGCCCATATATGGCAGAAACCTTTAAAACTCTTCTTTTCCAGAACCACTGGACTGATGGTGAAACTTGGTATGTAGCATTGCGTACACGAGTACTACCAAGATTGTTCAAATGATGACTTTGGGTTGACCTTGACCTTTTTACGGCAAGGTCAGTTTTGCTTTCTGGTGCTTTTATATGGGAAATTGCATAATGAAACATAAGATTTCATGGAAAGTTTTGAAGATTTTGGGCTAAAAATTGGTGCTTACAGTCATCTGAATGAGTACATAAAGATTTATGAGTACAAATGGTCACGGTCATTCTTTGACCTTTGACCAAGGACTCCCATATTTCGACAGTTTCCTCAAAAGCCACTGAGCAAATTGAAACAAAAGTTCATGTAGAGTCTCTGAAGGACTAGTAGCTGAGGGAACAAAAATTTGTTCAAATGGTACAGGTCACATGACCATCATGGCCAGCCATGCTCATTATTTATATGGTAAAAACCATCCAAAATTTATTCTCCAGAACCAATTAACTGATGGCCTTGAAACTTGGTAAATAGCATTGGATACCTGACTACTACCAAGATTGTTCAAATGATGACCTTAGGATGACCTTGACCTCATTATGGCAAGGTCAAATATGGAAAAATGCTGGAACATAAGATTTTAAGGTAAGTTTTGAAGATTTTGGCCAAACAATTGGTCTATACAGTTATCTTAATTAGTAGATAAAGATTTGTGAGTACAAGAGGTCAAGGTCATTCTTTGACCTTTCACCCCAGGACTCTCATACTTTGACAGTTTCAGACATCTGCTCAAAAGCTACTGGGCCAATACAAAATTTCATATAGAGCCTCCAGGGGCTGAGGGAATGAAAATTTATTTAATGGTCCAGGTCAAATGATTAACCTGGCCACCATGCCGATCTATCTATTTTTCCTTTACCAATAGACATATGGCTTTGGAACTTGGTATGTAGCATTGGGTACACCAGTACTACCAAGAATGTTCAAATGATGACCTAGGGTTGACCTTGATCTTTTTTATGGAAAGGTCAGATATGTGAAATGCTAAAACATAGGATTTCATGGAAAGTTTTGAAGATTTTGGCTCAAGATTGTTCACCTTGATGACTTCAACAGGGTTGAACTTGACACTTTTTATGGCAAGGTCAAATCTGCTTTCTGGTGCGTTTATATGGGAAAGGGCTTAAATATAAGAGTTCATGGAACTTGGAGAAGGTTTTGGTGCAAAGGTTAATAAATACAGTCAAATAAATGAGTACATGAACTTTTTTTAGCAGTAGAGGTCAAGGTCATTCTTTGACCTTTAACCAATGTCTTTTCATATTTTGACAGTTTCAAACTATCAGGTTTGTTCAAATGATGACCCTCATTTTAGCTTTTACCTTTTTTACTCAGGTGAGCGGTTCAGGACGCGCCTTGTTGTTATTTCTATCAGCTTGCCAGAGCACTTTAAGTACTCTTGGTTGAGATTTTGTTAAAGGTAGGTTCCTGTACTAGCGATAGCAATTATGTCCACAAAATAATTTCGTCTTTTTCTGAGCAGTATTGAATTCTCTGATTTTTCTGAATTTGTTGCTACTAAGAAACTCGTCAGATGTTGAAGAAAATAGTCGTTTTCCCTTTTGGTTTATTTTCTTTCGTTGGAATTCCGGTTCTAAAAATAACTATGTTTATTATGTCTATAACTGCGTGATTTCTGATGCCATTCTCCAAAGGTCAATTTTTCTGTTGTCGTGAGCTCTCCTAGAGGTCCTGGCATGATGGATGGGTTAAAACTATCCCAAAATGCAATGCAGCATGACCTCAGCTGCGTTATCTATTTTTGGTGCGAACTAAAAATAGCGCTAACTGGTGTGCGAAGCAGAGTTAGGAAATCCCTTGCAAAACAACTTTTCTAATATTTTTTTGATTTACACTTTTTAGTGAAACTTATTCATTCCCTTTTATAAGTGCTTTCCAACAACTTGGATGAAAGATAATCAAAATTATGATGCATTCCAAAGTACAGGAACCTACCTTTAAGGTCACAAGAGCAATATAAGCATAAAAAAGAAACAAAAGAACAAAAAAAAAACTAAATTGGTTCTAGGTATCTGCCCTGCTTAGGGTAAAAAATGTTAAGACATTTTCTTTGCGCCCAACAACCGGGCTAATTTTACTGATAGTTTACAGAAATTAAGCATTTCTGGCACATGGTTATTCTGGTTAGATTGGAAATATTCTCTATATGGGTTAATTTGGAATGGATGGATGACTTGCAATTTTATGTCCTTTCTGACAGTCAGTCACATCAGGACTATTGGAAGTGTGACTATGGAAGAATCAGCGTAATCAAGCACTGATTAGTTTTAGACAGAATCTAGTCTGCAGCGTAACTTTAACTGGTGACCCCATTGTCCAAAGTTTGGGCCTCTGACCACTCAGCAATACAGACACTTTTGTCCTTTTGGGGAAAAGTATGTTAATGTTCAAACTTATGCAGAACTCTTTGTTGCTGAATTTGTGTTGTCATATGAAAACCTGTTGGGAACATTGGTTGCTATGGCAACTGAAAGTCCATTTTGTTACTTAATAATGAAAAATAGAAAAATGATGTATTTTGGGTCTCAACATTAACCATTTTTGGCTATTGCCAGAAGGTAGAAGTTAACATTTGAATTGCAGACATAATGTTTATCTGGCAGCTGTATTACATCAGAATAACATCAATGATTATGTCTACCATCTTAGACTATATAAACAAAACATGTTCCTTATTATTGGTTTCACAAAGTCTGGTGTACTTTTAGTACATCTTCATTGTTTTCTGCCATTTTTACAAAGGGGAAGAACTTTTGTGACCTACTATTTGCTTCTGTGGATGATGAAGCTCTTCTAAAATAGGTCAACTCTTAAAGTAAAGAATCTACTTCCAGAAGAGTCAACACTTAAAGGAAAGAGTTTGCTCCTAGAGGAGCAAATTTCTTCCTTTAAGAGTTGAACCTCACTGAGAAGGGTGCTAAAAATGAGAATGGCTGACATGCTTCCCCTGAATGTGTACCCATATGCTTTAAGCTGTTTTGCTGTCTGCTTGCAGTGAGCGAGAGTTGACCTTATGGGCACCGATTTGGGGCTAAGTGCATCAGATCTGTCCATTCTTTCATGCAGCCTTTCATGCAGTTTTATTCTCATTTCTTTGTTCAGCTGTCTGTCTGTGCACACTTCTGAAAAGAATTATCTTATATGGCTGACTGATTTCAAACAACATCGCAGTAAATGCATTCAACTCCAGACAACCTGCAGCAATTCCAGGTCATGGTGACCTACTTTGCAGGAAATTATAACCAGTTTTCAGGGTTGGATGCATTTCTGCTTGTGTAAAGCCCAGATTATAGGAACTTCATCAGTTCATCATCCCATCTATCCCGGACACCTGCCACAAAACCAGGTCCTGATGCTGTACTTTTGCAGACAAGGACAACTGGCTTAGTTTTTAAGGTCACATGTCTCTGTAAGACAAAGGTGCCTGAGATGGGCAGGTGTCATTTGGAATGGCCAATTGTGAATGCACTTTTGTATCTTTGATATCTTTGATAGAAAAGTGCATTCACATGGACATTCCATATAATACAAGGGCGTAGCTACCATTACGCAAATATGCAGGTGCGTATTGAAATTTTGTCAAATTGACAAAATTTCAACACACACCTGCGTATTTTCATGCTGAAATGTTGTTAATTGGGCATAATTTAAATACTAACTGCCAACAGACCTCTGTTATTGCCCTCAAAGAGTATAAAACATGATTGTGCGTACTGTTTAAGTGGCCCTAGCTACGCCCCTGTAATACCTCGCCACAACTTAAGGACATGGTACTATACTGTTCCAGAAAAAGGACACCTGATTTATGTGATTGGATAACTTGCAATTTTATTTCCTTTAAAAAGTATTTTGATCATATCAGGACGATGGGAAATTTTGAGGTGATATTGAAAATCTGTGTGCAGTGGAACCCCGTCTTTGTTTTAAAGATTTCCACCTCCTGCAGGAATCGAACCTAGGGTCGCTGAATCAGCAGGCCAGAGCATAACCCACTGAGCTACATGGGCTCCTTAATTCAAACTGGATATATTATGTGGTTTGACATACTTTTCATTCTTGGCATTGCTGTCATACATAAAGTGTTATTTCTTTTTCATGATCTAACTGCTACCAAAGAAAATATTTAATAAATTAGATACTAGCTGTCAAATGAGATACAGGTATTTGAATATTTCTTCACTGTATTGTTAATGAATTATTGAATACTGAGTGTAGGTAATCATGCATTAATAATTTGTACCACAAGGTCATAAAGGAGGGTTAAACATTTTGAAAGGTAAACTTATCTCTTTGTATTTATTAACTGGTCATCATCACAGTGTATAAGCGGACAGTCACCAAATCGGAAGCGACAGTTGAATGTACACCCGAAAATCATTAGTGACACATAAACAACTTGTGAGGTGAAATGGTCAAAAGCAGGTAAGTCCTTATCGAATTTGTTCTTTTAGATGCGGTTTTCGACGTCGGGGAGAGAATTGGATGTACTTCACCTGTAGCATTGTCAATTTGACATATCACCACCCGATCTCTGTGTAAAAATCAAGTTTTCCTGCTTTATCACCAGTTTTGTTTTATTTTCTGTCGATCGACACGGACAATCGGGGTTAAAAAGACTAGAATTATGGCATCATTTCTGTTAAAACCAACATAAAATCATCGCTACACCTTTATCCTGTGATATCCAATAGCTGAATCCATCGAAACATTACTTAAAGCAAATATATTGCCTCCTGAATCGCACACGCTCGTCTCATTCGACTGTCCGACTAGTGACAAAAACAAAAAATGGTTTTGAACGACTAGCGACGATTTTCTTGTAAGTTTTATTGAGCAGAAAATGTGTTAGTAAATATTTTTAGCTCACCTGAGCCAGAGGCTCCAGGGGAGCTTATAGTATGGTCGGGCTCCGTCGTCCGTCGTCGTCCGTCCGTCCGTCCGTCCGTCGGTCGTCCGTCCGTCCGTCCGTCCACAATTTCAAACGACTTCTCCTCTGAAACCGCTGGGCCGATTGTAACCAAATTTCATATAGAGCCTCCTGGGACCTTAGGAACAAAAAGTTGTTCAAACGGTCCTGGTCACATGACCAACATGGCCGCCATGCCCATATATGGTAAAAACCTAAAAAAATCTTCTTCTCCAGAACCAATAGGTCGATGGCCTTGAAACTTGGTATGTAGCATCGAGTATGGGAGTACTACCAAGATTGTTCAAATTATGACCTTGGGTTGACCTTGACCTTTTTTACGGTAAGGTCAAATTTGCTTCCTTGTGCTTTTATATGGCAAAATGCTAGAACATAAGATATCTTGGAAACTGTTGAAGATTTTGGGATAAAAATTGGTATCTACAGTCATCTTAATGAGTACATGAAGATTTATGAGTACAAGAGGTCAAGGTCATTCTTTGACCTTTGACCCAGAACTCTCATATTTTGACAATTCCAAACAATCTCCTCAAAAGCCCCTGGGCCAATTGAAATCAAATTTCATATAGAGCCTCCAGGAGTTGAGGGAACAAAAACTTATTCATACGGTCCAGGTCACATGACCAACATGGCCGCCACGCCCATATATGGTAAAAACCTTTAAAAATCTTCTTCTCAAGAACCAATTGACGGATGGCCTTGAAACTTGGTATGTAGCTTTGGGTACTCGAGTGCTGTGAAGATTGTTCAAATTATGACCATGGGTTGACCTTGACCTTTTTTATGGCAAGGTCAAATATGGGAAAATGCTAGAACATAAGATTTCATGGAAAGTTTTGAAGAGATATGCCTAAGAATTGGTATATACAGTTATCTTAATGAGTACATGAAGATTTGTGAGTACAAGAGGTCAAGGTCATTCTTTGACCTTTGACCCAGAACTCTCATATTTTGACAATATCAAACAATCCCCTAAAAAAAAATGGGCCAGTTGTAACGAAATTTCATATAAAGCCGCCAGGGATTGAGGGAATGAAAATTTGTTCAAACAGTCCAGGTCACATGACCAACATGGCCACCAGGACCATATATGGTTAAAACCTTTAAAAATCTTCTTCTCCAGAACCAATTGACCGATGGCTTTGAAGCTTGGTATGTAGCATTGGGAATTCTAGTACTATCAAGATTGTTCAAAATAATGACCTTGGGTTAACCTTGACTATTTTACTGCAAGGTCAAATGTGGGAAAATGCTAGAACATAAGATTTCATGGAAAGTTTTGAAGATATATGCCTAAAAATCGGTATATACAGTCATGCTAATGAGTACATGAAGATTCATGAGTACAAGAGGTCAAGGTCATTCTTTGACTTTTGACCCAGAACTCTGTCATTTTGACAATATCAAACCATCTCATCAAAAGCCCCTGGGCCAATTTTGAAACCAAATTTCATATAGAGCCTCCAGGGGTTAAGGGAATGAAAATTTTTTCAAACGTCCAGGTCACATGACCAACATGTCCTCCATGCCCATATATGGTTAAAACCTTTAAAAATCTTTTTCACTAAAACTAATTGACTGGTGGCCTTAGAGTAACTAACCCTAGAGTACTGAGGCTGAATGGACCCAGGTGAGCTACAGGACCAATGGTCCTCTTGTTACTTATGTATTCTTTATCGAAATATAACGACAACGGAGGGTAAGAACTTCTACTGGATTGAGTTTGTTTCAGAAGTCCAGTATGCTGTTTATATCTACCATAAATTTACACAGATTAGCATGGCAGGCTCAATGATTTATTCGTAAGATTCGAAATAACTTGAAAATACTGAGAGTGTTTCTGAATTTTTCTGTATAAAGAAAATGTACTTTGAATGTGTTTTTCAACAGGTGAAACTAATCTCAATGGTCAGACTAGCAGCTTAAAAGTTATGAAAACATATTTTACAAACGGCACAGTATTGTCACCTACATGTAGATCTACATTGATACCCTATGCTACTCTTGTGGATATCCATTTTCTCTGAGTTGAAAACAATTTTCAATCATATCAATGATTTTTTAATCATGAAAAACGTGTTTTATATCGACTGAACAGGTAACCGTAATGATAACCTATCGGATTTTTCCAATCGTGACCTTTGACCTTTCTCCTCCAGTCCAACCGGAAACTCGAAACTCCAAGCTCGCTTAATAATGTAATTTGTGGTATTTGACCAATGACCATCGATTTTCTGAGATATAGCTCACTGAGTTTGTCTTCACAGACACAGAATTTGCTTAGAAAATTGATCGATTAATAATAATTAAGGTCAAAATGTATTTTTACAGGTAAGGGGTGGTTGGGGTTTACATGTAGCTTTCTTTACTTTTTATTGAATTGATGGTTGCTTAAACGGTACTGGAAGACGGAAAATGCGAATTTCTGAAAACCAGTAACGCACCACAAAAGCGGTACGCGGCTAGGTCACAATTTTGATTGAAATGTTGACAGAGAAAAATTTAGCCATATGATCATTTCTTTATCAAGAAATGCTTGATAGCCTTCTCCCCAAATGATGATCCCAGTGGAAGCATCCAAAACGATATTTTTATTACCTTTTTCAAGCATTTGTTGAAAATGATCGTCATGAATGTGAAAATACAATCACTACTAGTCGGACAGTTTTTGTTTCTTGGTATGTCGCTAATGATTAGGTACAGTTGTCACTAGTCGGACAGTCGAATGAGACGAACGTGTGCGATTCAGGAGGCAATATATTTGTTTTAAGTAATGTTTCGATGGATTCAGCTATTGGATATCACAGGATAAAGGTGTAGCGATGATTTTATGTTGGTTTTAACAGAAATGATGCCATAATTCTAGTCTTTTTAACCCCGATTGTCCGTGTCGATCGACAGAAAATAAAGCCAAACTGGTGATTAAGCAGGAAAACTTGATTTTTACACAGAGATCGGGTGGTGATATGTCAAATTGACAATGCTACAGGTGAAGTACATCCAATTCTCTCCCCGATGTCGAAAACCGCATCTAAAAGAACAAATTTGATAAGGACATACCTGCTTTTGACCGTTTCACCTCACAAGTTGTTTATGTGTCACTAATGATTTTCGGGTGTACAGTCAATTGTCGCTTCCGATTTGGTGACTGTCCGCTTATACACTGTGATCATAGCTGGTGTCAAAGTTTTCTGCTGTAGCTTATAAGTTAATCAACCCTGGTTAACAATGTATATACAAGAGCTGTTACGAAACAAAAAAGAGCTGTTACAAAATGAAAAAGAGTCATAGTTACCAAACAACCTGAAAAAGAGCTGTTTTAAAATAATAAAGAGTCATAGTTACCAAATGACCTGGTCATCAGGCGGTTTAGCAAACTATGACTCTTTTTCATTTCAAATCTTGTTTCATAACATCCTTGAAAACATGCTTAACCAGGTGTGGTAATTGTGTCTTCTTAATGATCAGCTAGTAGTACAGTATAGGCTAACAAGTAAGGTACGGGACCAGGGTGGTGCCCATTTACAATTTTGATTTAAGCCGATTTACAAGCGTTTTTAGTGTTTTTAGGAATTCTTCCAAAATGTCTTTAATGATCAGATGTTGTTTATGAAATTTATCCGTTTCCTGTATTGACAGGAACAAGTCCACTGACCATATATATATGAGCCGCGACACCACAAAACCAACAATGTGGTTATGCGCCCAGCGCAGACTCAGATCAGCCTGGGCATCCGCCCAGTCTGATCAGAATCTTCGCTGTCCGCATGGAGGTAGCTTATACCCTTAGCTACCCTTTAAGCACTTAACGAAGAGTCTGTTCAAACTATGCGGCTGTGCAGACTGATCTGAGTCTGCGCTGGGAGCACAACCACATTGTTGGTTTTGTCTAGTCACGGCTCATATTCAAAACTGCCTGCTGCATTAACTTCACTTTTAATTGTTAAACATTCCTGGTAACTGCAGTTCTGACTCTTAAACCTTCCACTGCTTTTGAGCTTAAGCCTGCGCCTCATAGCCAGCACAAAGTGAGAAAGCCAAGTTCTGCTTGTGGAGGGTAATGTTATAGTATGTCATGATCACTATATGGAATGGTACACCATCATGTTATCCCCCTATTTTTATGCCCCCAACTTCGAAGAAGTTGAGGAGGCTAATTGCTTCTGGGTTGCCAGTGCTTGCATTTGATCGTCACGCACACCATATCTTAAGAACCATGCGTTTTAGAGTTTTGAAATTTCACATAATATAAGTATTCATCATTAAAAAAAATGACCCGAATTGTTTTTCTTGTCCGAGTGATCTCCCTTTTTGGAGTTATGCGCCTTTGAAAAAGATCTTCTTAGCTGGATATCTCAAAAAGTAATTAAGCTTCAAGCTTATTAGGACTGGTGCATACATAAATTGATTAACTTTTGAATGAATTCCATCAAATCTTTTCGTGGCTACGGCCCGTTGAAAATTTTGGCAAATTAGACTTGTCAGCAAGATATCTCAAAAAGTATGTATATAGCTAGAGACTTGAAGCTTGGTCAGCTGATTGGAGATGATGAGTGAATTAATTGATAAACTTTTGAACAAATTCTGACGTTTCTTTAGTAATTTTTTGGAGTTATAGCTCTTTGAAAATTTCAGCATTTTAAACTTGTCAGCAAGATATCTCGAAAAGTGTTTGAACTGGGGACTTCATAACTTCGTCAGCTGACTGGAGATGATGAGTAGATTTACTGATTGGCTTTTGAACAAATTCTGTCAATTTTTTCGGAGTTGTGGCCCTTTGAAAATTTCAGCATTTTAAAGTAGTCAGCAAGTTATCCCGAAAAGCATTTTGAGCTATAGAACTTGAAACTTTGTCAGCTGACTCAGGATTATGAGTAAATTCACAAATAAATTTTGTCAATATTTTGTAGTTCATCTTTCAGTGACCTGTCCCTTGAAGGGTCAAGCGTATGGTTGAGGGCAAAATGTTTTACAAACTCAATTTTTAGCCTACAAAGGAAAAACAACTTATGTCGCTAATTGTTTGCTTCTCTTAATGAAGAGGCCCTTCAAAAAATCTACACTGAAAGGAAAAAAATGGCTTGCAAGAGAACAAATATTCTTTCTTAAACACAGGGTATAATCGATTCCCCTAATTTTCGCTTCCTGCAGAGACTGCATCATATTTGGCTTCTGCCGAGACTATCCGCAATCTCTTGCTTCCTGCCGAGACTTCTGTACATGATAAATGGCTTCCTGCAGAGACTGTCCACACTATTCTGCTTCCTGCCGAGGCTCTCTGCAGGAAACAGAGTCACGCAGACAGTCTCGGCAGGAAGCCAATGTTCGAGGACAGTAGTCCCTGCAGGAAGCAAGAGTTCGCGGACAGTCTCAGCGGAAGCCAAATATGATGTACAGTCTCTGCAGGAAGCGAAAATTAGCGGAATCGATTATACCCTGTGTTTAAGCCTTCAGCAGACCCAGAGAAGCCAAAAAATGATAGAGTTGTTTCCGCCAAAGTTTAGTCATTCATCTTAAATTGGTCATCAAATCAGCTGTATTGTCCTGCAGAGCTCTAGATAAGAGGGAGTATTTGGTGATAATTAGGGATAATTTTTGTTAATTCTGCATAAAAACATATGTTGTGACTCCTCATCTGAACCGTCTCGATGAGACGGTTCAGATGAGGGGTCACAACATATGGTTTCGATGAGAAATAAGAAAAATTATCCTTAATTATCATCAAATAGAGCTCTGGACTCTTTTGATCTGTGAAGGTTTGCTAGAAAATGTGGTCTCTAAGGTATATAAACAATTTAGGAGTTGATTAAAATCTTGCATGTCATTAACTTTTTCATTAGATTGTTCTCTCATCACTGTGTTTCAACTCCCAGAGTAAGAAAAAATGCAGTCTGAGTTGAAAATTTATTGACTATATTGAACAATGATTCAAGAATAATTTTTAAGCCCTCAGCTGAAGGCTGACTTACTACAGTAAAGGCAGTGGTTCAACATTCATCCATCATCCATTTTCCAGCATGGTGGGTCTGTCTATTTCAAACAGTTTCAGAAGACTGGCAACATCTCGGAACTATTTAGTCCTTTTTTACTGAAATTTCATCTTCAGCATCAAAAGGTTGTTGTTGTGTGTTGTGTTGTTGCTATTTATCCACGGTAAACAGCTTAACTGTCATGTTGGGATGTTCAGTTAACCTAACCACACTATTCCTGGGCAGACTTAGACTTCCTTAGCATTTAGCCAGTTTTAAGTGCACATACTTCCACCAGTAACTGACAACTGCTCTAAGGCTTCTTGAATCAGTCTTCATGAAAATAAGTGGCTGAGCTCTGGCTCTTGAATCAGATGTGCTACTGACTGGGCGATGGGGCCCGGACTATATAAGTTGCCATTGCCTTACAGTGGAGAATTCACAAAGCTGAAATGTTGGCTATGTTGGTATGAGTGGAATACCACTCTTAAAAATCAACTACTTGCAGAAGCTTTTATTTTTTTCATTTCCAGATGGAAACAGAATTTAACAATTACCAGGCGCAAGATATTATCTTCAATCTGGAAAGTTGATCAATAGATAAAATATAAAGAGAGGATTCTCGTCAATTAGGACAAATCAATGTCATGACAAGTTACATTATCTAGGATAACATTACTGCTATTTTGTCTTTCAAAGTGACAGCTACAGCATTTATGATTAAAACCATAAATGGTGCGACACGAGACATACTTGAGCAGACAGAGTATACCCAGATCAGACTGCTCCAACAGGAGCAGTCTGATCTGGGTCTACACAGTCTGTCATGCATTCAGCCAGTTGTTGAATGATATAGGGTGAGATTCAGTGACAGAAAGTAGTATTGTAATGTGGTTTTGTGGCCCAATAAATGAGTTCTAATTGGTCTCTTAGCTATTAAGGTGACAGAGACAGCGGCGCGTCTTTATTGGATAAGGTATTGATTCAGCACACACCATAAGCATCATTAAAGTCTTCTATGAAAAGATTCAGCTCAGGTGAGGTAAGAAATAACATTGTCTACGCAAGGTGATATTAGGGGCATCATACCTTGTGTTTGCTGGACCTTTGCTATATATTTATGTACAAATACTTGGAATGCTTTGGTACATTTACATTTTTATACCCCCCGCATACGAAGTATGTCGAGGGGTATATAGTTTTCGTCTTTCCGTCCGTTCGTCCGTCTTTCCGTCCGTCCGTACGTAAGTTAACATTTGCGTTAAAGTTTTGCGTTAAGTTTTTATTCTGCTTCTGTTAACAGGAGCTTGTTCCTTGATGCTTAATATTTTAGTAAAGGATAGATACTGATAAATTTGCATCATCTAGATGCTGCTGCTGGCCTAAGGTCAAGGTCACAGACTTTGAAATATGTGCAATAGCTGCGTTAAAGTTTTGCGTTAAGTTTTTTTATTCTGCTTCTGTTAATAGGAACTTGTTCCTTGATGCTTGATATTTTAGTAAAGGATGGATACTGATAAATTTGCATCATCTAGATGCTGCTGCTGGCCTAAGGTCAAGGTCACAGACTTTTAAATTTTTACAATAGCTTCGTTAAAGTTTTATGTTAGTTTCTTCTTTCTGTCTGTGTTTCTGAAAGCCTTAACTGTAACTTGTTTATGTGTGCTTAGTGTTAGTATAGGATAGATAAATATTAGTTTGCATCATCTTGATGCTGCTGCTGGCCTATAGTCAAGGTCACAGACTTAGGAATTTGTATACCATTAGTGTTAAAGTTTCGTGTTAAGTTGTATTTTACATGCTTATATTATGAATACACTTGGATAGAATATTTTGCAATGCTACTAGGTTTACTTCTTGGTTGAAACGGATTTGTTGACATCATCTGGATGCTGCTGCTAACCTAATGTCAAGGCCAAAGACTTTGAAATTTGTATACTCTTTGCGTTTAAAACTTTTATGTTAAGTTGTATTTTTTGCTTATAGTTTCAACATATTTCAAAGGAACGTTTTGGCATTTGTCTATAGGCCTTTCACTGAGTTTGTTATAGATTGTCCACCTGTCTGTCTGTTTTTATACCCCGCCACACGTTCGTGGCGGGGTATTATGTTTTCACTTTGGCCGTCCGTGTGTCTGTCTGTCCGTCCATCGTACGTACGTCCGTCCGCACTTAGTTTCCGTTCGATAACTTAAGTATTTATCAACGGATTTCCTTCAAATTTTGCATATGCATTTGTACCAAGAATGTCTCGCTTGGGATTGTTAATGGGCAAATTTCGTTAATTTCTGACAGAGTTATGGCCCTTTTCAATGTACGAAAAATGGTTTTTGGCCTCTAGTTCCTTTACTACTTGGAGTATCATGATGAAACTTCACAAACATGATCGAAGTAACAAAAGCTTTATATGAGCACAGAAATTTTATCATCGGGGGTTATCTGCCCCTGCCCTGGGACTATATACATGTATAAAATAATGAAAAATTCCATATAAAATCAGAGTTTGAAGCAATTTTTCTGAAACTTTCAGCAAATGATCAGAGTGATGAAAGCCTCCAGTGATGCTCAAATTTACCCCATAGGAGTTATTTCCCCCTGCCCCCGGGCTATATACATGCATTAATCTGGAAAAATGAGTGTGTGAAAATGGTTTGCAGTGGCGGGGTATCACGCAGTTGTTTGCGATGCTTGTATTTAACATTTGCTTTAAAGCTGTGAATGAAGTGTGTTTTTATTAGGCGGTGCACTGGCCGGGGGTATACGTGAGCCCCTGCTCACTTGCTCTAGTCTAAATGGTTCAATTATCATAGTGATTTTATAGTAGATTTTCGCTGATATTTGTCACCTTACCTATGCTTCTTAGTGGAATCACAGATGTACTGGCCATATATTTGGAACAGTTAAATATATAGATGTCTGTCAGCAATAATATTTACTCAAAAATGCTGCCAAAATACCTTCACCTGAAGCCAATTAAACTGTATAGTATGTAAAGGTGTAAAGAGCTACCCCCAATTGAGATTACTGATGTTCAAGTATTTGCCTCCCTCTTACTGGCCACAGGTCTTTAAGAACAGAGCACTCAGAGAGAGAGAGAGAAAGAGAGAGAAAAAGGAAGAAAGAGAGAGAAATCTCTCCTTTTCTCTGTCTCTCTCTGTATCTAAGAGGTTTGAGATCTCTCTTTCCTTCCAGTGAGAGAGATTTGTGAGATCTGAGAGAGAGAGAAAGAGATTGAGATTTATCTATAACAGTATAGCCACTGAAGAAGTGATTCTTGTAAACAAGAGATTGTTAAGTTTGTCTCCCTTTTAAAAGAATGGGTGATTAACCATGGATGCATATCAATACACCTTTAGATTTGGTTTAGGCATTATCAGTCAGTTTGTATGAAAATAAATATCACCATCGGACTAAGATAAGATGGAGTTGAAATATGCTGTTTTCAGGAGGTCAATTATTTTCTTGATTGGAGCTACCAAGCAAAGAAAACCAAACAACAAGAAAAAAACAACCCCCTCCCCCCAAAAAACAAAACAAAACAAAAAACAAAACAAAAAAAAACCCATAACAAAAACAACAACAAAAAACCAAAACAAAACCAAATAACCCCAGACAACCAGACAGCATCAAACAACAAAAAAAAACAACAACAACAAAAAACAACAACAGATAACTTTAACCGGATTTTGAGGTAAACTTAGGGACACTGTGTGTTTTTTTCTTTCCTTCAACTGTAAGGGAAGCTATCCAAAGTTCAATAGTGTACTACTGTATAGCATGATGATCCCCCTTAGATTGTTTACCAGATAATGGATTCCTCTTTGGTCCATCTGCCTGTAAATCCATCTGTCAACATTTACAGTAATGATTGTACAATAAGTCTATCTGTAAAACTTGGCATATCCATCCTTTCTAAGATGTACTTCTAAACTATGATAACAGTTTATGACCTTTACTTACATTTCTTAGTCTGTTTGTCATTTTTTGCATCAGCCCATTGCAAGCATTCATCTTGATTTCTGATTTACTGTGTTACTGACAATCATCAAACATGGATTGTACTTCCTCCTTCAGGAGCAGCGAAGACTGCTTCTATTACCACTATGACCTTGACCTTCATCTCATGGTCTGATGGCTTTATCTTATCTTCATCAACTTGTTAAGCTCCATTTCTGAATTGTAGAAAAAAATTGGAATGCATCTGCAGTTGCATATTTTTGTGACCTTGACCTATATTATTGATACTTGAAATGACTTTGTAAATTTTGGTCATCCCCAGTATTTCTTATCTATTTGACTATAGTATTATAGCCATAAGCTTAAGCACTTAAAGTGCAAAAAAAAAAAGAAGAAAATACCAAAGTTGAACTTGCAAGCAGTGTAGATCCAGATGAAGGCATCATTTGATATTGAGCCACGACATCTGGATCTTCACTGTTCACCCTAGGTCTAGTCTTTGAATTCTCATTACGGTAAAGCTACTAGGCACAACGAAAATTGCCATGAAGCCTATTTTGCAACTGGGGAGTGGCGGAGGTGGAGGGGGGATGGCAGGCTCGAGGAAACTCAGATGACTTAATGAAATACTCAGCTTGTAAAGTCCCCGAAGAAAATTGTAACATAAAAATGAAAGGAATTGGGACACATAAACAATTACTTTAATTATCTTAAAATTGAATTGTTTTGTTTTACAATACAGTAACACGTCTGATAAATGCACATTAATGGCAAACAGTGTAGACCCTGATCAGACTGCTCCTGTAGGAGCAGTCTGATCTAGGCCTGCACTATATGCTCAGACCTGTCCTTCAATACTTAGAATTTTTATCAACTGATGATCTCTTTCAGATTTTGATGAGAGAGATAGACGGTCTAGAAGTTCAATGGATGTCAGAGCAGCTGATGACTCACCTCAGTCCATATCAAGAAGGAAAAAATTCTTCAACAGTTTTCGGAGGAAATTTCGATCCGGTAAAACAAAAGATAAAAATGAGAACCTTAAGCACCTGTCTAGAAGTCAGCCAAATATTTTACACAGTACACCAAATTCTGAATATATGAATCTCGAATATGATCAAGAACCATCAGCCTTCCGAAGAAAATATGAAACTGACAGAGACAGTTTTGATAGAAGTTTGACAAACACTTCTGTGACCCCTGTAAGGTCAAGGTCACAGTCTCAGAATACCAGACCTAGTTTAACCCAGCAGACATCAGACTACAGTACATCTTCAATGACCCCTCCTAGGGTAAGGTCGCTACCTCAACATGCCAGTTTACAACAGCAATCAAGTTTTAGTGATACATCCTTGACCCCTCCAAGGTCAAGGTCACAGTCCCAGCATGCCAGTTTGCCACAGACATCCAGTGAAGAATGGGACAGAGAAGAAAATGATAGTGCAATAGAAGTTGTGGAAATCTCTCAAAATACTCAGGTAGGTCACATTTCTTGTCAGGGCAAAGATAATTTAGTTCCCAGAGTGCAGCTCTGTGGGAGCTTATGAGTTAGGCAGGCTCCATCATATATTGTCATACATCCATCAGTACTGTTAGATAACCAGTGTTCTCTGCGAATCCACTTGTTGACTAGGCAGAACCAAAGTCCATTATCATGCAGCTTCCATAGGTGGTGGGATGGAAATTTTATGACTGGTGATGGTCACTTAGCTAAGATGGTGGCCAAAAAGATAACTCTATTGAAGTCAAATTAAAATTTTCATCTCCATGAAAACAGATGCCTTAAAGAGATAGAAACCTCAGCAGCCTTTAGGCTAGCTGTTTATGTAAATAACTCAGTTTTGAATTTTGATGATAAGCCCAGTTGTCTACAGGAATAAGTGGATGCTGCTGAAACTGTTATTATTACAGAGGTCCAGATAGGAAGGGATAACATTCTGTCGCCATTACAATTATGTATTATGACCCCTTGTGAGAACCAGCTCGCCAGGAGGATCTTCCGAGTGGTTAAAACAAATATGGTAAATTTTTGTTGAGAAGTAAGAAAAATTCTTAAAACTACATGTCATCATTTAGCAGTACATGTAATTCAGTCATTTTAAGCCGATGGAATGGTGACAGTGAAAGACTGTGCGGTGAAACCTTGTTTATGGTGCCACATTATCTGGGGCTCTGTGGGAGCAAAGAGTGCAGCTCCAAATCAGACTGCTCCTCAGGAGCAGTCTGATCTGAGTCCACACTATTTGCTTTGTCATTTCAGTCCAAATATTTGAGTTCATTTAGTAACTATGAGAGAAATCAATGTGGAAGTTCAGTGCAAGCACTATTGTGCCAATTACAGACAAATGAATGAGTTTTAGTTGTTTGAACAACAGAATAGGAAACATATTGCTTTATGATAGATTTTAAAAGACGCCCACAGACTGTTGGGCAACATTCAATAATAGAGAATTGCTTGTGTTTCATGTTTATTGTTCTGTAATATACTGAGGGCACAGCTTGTAGATATATTGACAAAAGTGCTGGTGGGATGAAGCAATACAATGCAGATATTGGTAGTGCACATCTATGATGTCGATGTTATGGTGGCCTTTTATAGTAAGGACGGATGGATGCCTTTTACTGTTTCATCCATTGCGACTGTATTTCAGTCATATTGAGCCATTGGAATGATGTTAATTAAAGGCTGTATTCAGTGGAACCCTGTTGACAGTGGAAAAGATTTCTGCCTCTAGCAGGATTTGAATCTGTACCACCAGCAGGCCAGCGCGTAACCCACTGAGCTACCAAGATTCCTGTCTTCCTGCAGACTGGGAAACATCCACATTACCTTTGTTTTGGGCATTTTTGCAGGCACTGCCCATTGCCTGTGAATATATAACAATCCCTTAACAATTATTTCAATTTTCACATTATTCAGAATGAAAATGCAAGATTATTGCAACCTTTTGTAGAGGACTGTTTTGAGGCGGACATCAGTTGAAGTAAATCTTTACCTCTGACACAATCAAGGCACAAGATTTCTCACCAAAATCACAGGGTATAATTGATTCAGCCAATTTTCGCTTCCTGCAGAGACTGTACATCATATTTGGCTTCTGCCAAGACTGTCCGCGAACTCTTGCCTCCTGCAGAGACTACTGTCCTTGAAAAATGGCTTCCTGCCGAGAGTGTCCGCATGACTCTGCTTCCTGCAGAGAGTCTCGGCAGGAAGCAGAACCACGTGGACAGTCTCTGCAGGAAGCCATTTATCATGTACAGAAGTCTCGGCAGGAAGCAAGAGATTGCGGACAGTCTCGGCAGAAGCCAAATATAATGTAGTCTCTGCAGGAAGAGAAAATTAGCGGAATCGATTATACCCTGTGAAAATGTAAGCAGTGTGTTATATCACACGTTTTCACAGGATGCTGCTTCCTGTATGCTCAGTGAGGAGTATGGGAATATTCACCCATTGATAATTGAGCTGGGACACGAGAAAACTTAACCAACAAAGTGGCATTTGCACCCAGCAAAGACTCAGATCAGCCTGGGCTTGGGCCATGTCTGATAAGTCTTTGCTGTGTGCTTGAAGGCTTGCTTCAGGGTTTGTGCTAGTTCCATGTGGGCAGCAAAGACTGATCAGACTGGGCAGCTGCCCAGGCTGATCTGAGTCTTCTCGTGGAGCACATGCCACTTTGTTGGTTTTGACCTGGGCGACTCATTTTTGAGCTTGTCATTGAGATAATAACATTCAATAATAAGTTATTAATACCGGTACTTTTAACCCTTAAAGCACCAAAAATTGAAATTGTGGAATTGGCAAACAGTGTAGATCCAGATGAGGTGGCTCATAATGAGCCACCTCATCTGAATCTCACCTCATCTGAATCTACACTGTTTACCCTCTATTGTTTGAATTCTCACTATGATATCGCTTTGATGAGACATTTTTTGAAATTCTACAGACGTAAATTTTGTCGTCTGCTTTTTGGCCCATTAAGGGTTAATATGATGCACACAATAAACTGCATCAGGACAGTCTCTAGAGTTGACTCCAGAGATATGGCCTATTTATTAAATCCATTATAAAATTAAATATTAATAAAATTATCGGCAGACAGTAGCTAGAATGAAGGAAATGTGACAATACATGCCCACTGAGGCTCTTACATGTGTTTAAACAGCTCCGGGGATATCAAATATTGTTTAGATAAATACGGTATGCATTACATGTCATTATTTCAATTTTTGTCATGTTTGTTTTTAGTTCTTTAATATTGATTAGAAAGGGACGGTGATGAAGTAGTTAGAGGTGCTCAGTTATGCAGAAGATTGCCATAAGGTTGCAGGTTCAAACCTGGGTTGGGCCATCCATTGAATAGGCCTTGCCTAATTGGGAGAATGGAAGCTCATCATAGAATAGTTGCAGTGTCCAGATATACATGTATAGGTAATATGGTAGTACTTAAGGTCATCTTCATTGTCATCTGGAAAGATTTCTCTCGCTGTTTAGAACACAGGGTATTAACTAGTTTGCCAGTTTTAGCTTTCTCCTGAGACTGTCCGTCATACTTGGCTTCCGTCAAGACTATTTTGCAATCTCTTGCTTACTGCAGAGACTACACAGCATGATAAATAGAGAATACCTTGTTAGTGTCTTTTGATATCAAGTTTATCAGGTGAGACCAGAAACAGCGTACGAATGGGGAGGCTTGCCGAGCCAGTCTGATGTGTTTCTGGTCGAGCCTGATAAACTTGATATAAAAAGACACTTACATGGTTTTCTGTTTATCTTGCATCATAAGAAGATTTTAAGGCATAAAGAGAGTCAAACAAATGAAAAGCAAACACAGTTTTGTTCGAACTTGCTGACGTCGCGCATGCGTTATGACGTAAGTCAGTGACGTCATTTAACCAATCGAAAGTTGTTATCATGCCAAGCGTCGGTATATAGCCAGTTGTCTTCAGAGATGGCTTCTAAAGGCATAGCCTGATAACATTTGTGCAAGCGCAGTTCTAAAGTGACATGATATCACATCATGTTATGATACCCCTGTTATCCGGTGGACGTTGCAGCAGATGCATGATAAATGGTTTCCTGTCAAGACTGTCCACATGATTCAAATTCCTGCTGAGACTCTTGGCAGAAAGCAGAATCACGCAGACAGTCTCTGAAGGAAGCCATTTTTGCAGACAGTAGTCTTGGGAGCAAGAGATCGCAGATGGTCTCTGTGAAAGCCAAATATGATTGACAGTCTCGGCAAGAAGCGAAAATTGGCAGACTAGTTTATATCCTGTGAAGGGTTCAACATCAGTTCTGAATAATTCACATAATAATACCTCAGTGAACAAATTATTGTAAATGTCAAATTCTAGTAGGCATGCCCCTGTTATCTTATTCCGACAATTTGTTGACCTTAAAGAACATTTTTCTTCGATAAATATTAGCATCCAGAGCAAAGTTGCAATGAATCACTGTTCTGTAGAAATTAGATTTTGGATAAATGGACCCTCTTAACCTCCTAGCTCTATGTATCTCTGTTCCTAGGAATCGGACTTGCTATGCCATTTACATAAAATTTATTGGCCAGACAAGTTTGGAAATATTGATTTAACTGTTCATCTGGAAATAGCCTGAAAGCCGATTGATGGTTAATACAAGATTTGAGAGATAAAATAGAAAATTATATGCCAAAACATATGCTTTTACAGAAATGAAATTAAAAAGCTCCTAAAGAATTTTAACTTAGGGTGTGTTGGTACAATGCCATTTTACAAAGGGACACAACTTTTGTGACTTTTTGTTTGCTTCCTTGGGTGACTAACTGTACAAAATTGAGCCTACAGTAATGACCCTAAAATTTCTTGACACCCAAAAGTCTTAATGACTGAAAATTCTTAGAAAGTGGATTTAAGAAACATTAATGCATCCAACTGATGCTTAGTGAAGGGCAAACATTGTAGACCCTGATCAAACTGCTCCTTCAGGAGCAGTTTGATCTGGGTGTACAATGTTTGCTCAGACCTGTCTGTCCGAATATTTAGGGTCATTACGATATACTCTTAGAGTAAAGATGTATTCCTAGGGAAGCAAATTCTTTTAAGACATGACTCTCATTTCAAGTAATGGTGGTTGTGGTGGGTCGTTGGAGAAATGAAAATGACATACATGTAGTTGTTTCTTGTGACGGTGTACCCATATGAGCCGCATGACACAGTGGCATGTGTGCCCAGTGAAGACTCAGATCAGACTGGGCATCTGCTAGCTTAGACCCTTAGCAACCCTTTGAGTGCACAGCAAAGACTTTGATCAGACTGGGCAGATGCCCAGGCTGATCTGAGTCTTTGCCTGGCACACATCCACTTTGTTGGTTTTCTCATGTCGTGGCTCATATATCCTTTTAATCTTGAGCTCAGCATATGTCTCTTTGGATACAGTTATGGACCCTGTAGATATTTTAACAGAAGCATCTGAACAAATAGGACAGCTATTCTTATGGCATGTGACTAAAAGCTCTAATGTCTTCATGATGCCATCCTTTAGTATCTCTGGCTGTCTGCAACTGAAAATCAGTAATTGAGCCGCGACACGAGAAAACCAACAAAGTGGTTGTGCTCCCAGCGCTGACTCAGGTAAGCCTGGGCATCCACATAGTCCGCTCAGAATCTTCGCTAAGCACTTAAAGGGTAGGTAAGGGTCTAAGCTACCTCCATGCGGACAGCAAAGACTGATCAGACTGGGCAGATGCCCAGGCTGATCTGAGTTTGCGCTGGATGCACAACCACTTTGTTGGTTTTCTCGTGTCGCAGCTCAATTTAATCAGTTTCAAATACAGGTTACGCTTCTCCATTAGAAAGGCATTAATTACTAGGATATTTGACAAGATAAAAAATTTAAAAGACAGAAAATTGCAAGCCTTTTTGGAGAGCCAAAATAGCTAGGGGAGGACTTTTCATTATGTCCCCCCACCAAAGGTGAGGGGGGACATATTGTTTTCAGTGCGGTTCCCGGTGCGTTGGCGTCGGCGTCAGCGTCAGCGTCGGCGTCCCACTCTTGTATGCGCGATATCTCTTGAACCAATTGATGGAATTTCACCAAACTTGCATGGATATATCATTGGGACAAGCTTAAGAGCTGATTAGATTTTGGTGACCTTGACCTCATTTTCAAGGTCACAAGAGAACTTAAATGGCGTGAAAATTTCTTGTATGCACAATATCTCCTGAACCAATTGATGGAATTTCACCAAACTTGCATGGATATATCATTGGGACAAGCTTAAGAGCTGATTAGATTTTGGTGACCTTGACCTCGTTTTCTAGGTCACAGGAGGACTTAAATGGCATGGAAATTTCTGGTATGCACAATATCTCCTGAACCAATGGGTGGAATTTCACCAAACTTGCATGGATATATCATTAAGACAAGTTTAAGAGCTGATTAGATTTTGGTGACGTTGACCTCATTTTCAAGGTCACTGCAGGACTTAGATGACAATTACTTTTACCCACTATATCTCTTGAACCAATGGATGGAATTTCACAAACTTGCATGGATACATCATTGGGACAGGTTTAAGAGTTGAGAAGATTTTGGTGACCTTGACCTCATTTTCAAGGTCACTGAAGGACTTAGATGACAATTTCTTGTAGCCACTATATCTCCTGAACCAATGGATGGAATTTCACCAAACTTGCATAGATACATCATTGGGACAAGCTTAAGTGCTGATTAGATTTTGGTGACATTGACCTCATTTTTAAGGTCACTGTAGGACTTAGATGTCAATTTCTTGTAACCACTATATCTCCTGAACCAATGGATGGAATTTCACCAAACTTGCATAGATACATCAATGGGACAAGCTTAAGAGCTGATTAGATTTTGGTGACCTTGACCTCATTTTTAAGGTCACTGTAGGACTTAGATGACAGTTTCTTGTACCCATGATATCGCTTGAACCAATGGATAGAATTTCACCAAACTTGTATGGAAACATCATTGGGACACGTTTAAGAGCCTATTAGATTTTGGTGACCTTGACCTCATTTTCAAGGTCACTGAAGGACTTAGATGACAATTTCTTGTACTCACTATATCTCCTGAACCAGTTGATGGAATTTCACCAAACTTGTATGGCTACATCATTGGGTCAACTGTAAGAGCTGATTAGATTTTGGTGACCTTGACCTCATTTGCAAAGACATAGTCATCTATGTAGGATATCTTTAGAACCAGTGGATGGATTTTCTTCAAACTTGCATAGTATTTTAATTGCGCAGGTTTTTTATTCATGAGGGTGGATTGGAAACGGCTGGTGGGGGGACATCAGTTTTTCTCTGAAAAACATTTCTAGTTTGTTTTGACTGAACATAGAATGTATACAGTTAGAAAGGTAATGTTGTCAAGTGGTTGGAGATGCCCAGCTGTGATGCTGATGCAGAAGGTGGTAGATTGAATCCCCAATGTGCCAGCTAGCGGTTGAAAAGCTTAAATTTCTGTCTGTCACTCTAGCAGTAAATGGGTAGCTTTTTCGAATCTGGGATGGTTAAAGCCAGGGAATTTAGGTGAGAGGTAGTCTCTCTTTTTCATATGCTGTGCCCACAACACCCTAGATACTCGGCCTAGCCCTACACCCACTGCCCCTAAGACCTCACCTTTACCTTTTTAGACTGCAATTACCATCTTATTCAAAGAGGCATTGGACTTTCACTGGCATAAATAAAGTCCAGAATCAACCAAATTCTTTTGAACTGGCCATTATCTATATTCCATCAAAATTAAGTCTAATGAAATAATTCTCTACTGGATTCATTTTGGAATTTTACTGGAATCGCCACTCAGAATTCTGCTCTGAGTCCCCAAAATTTGTAATTTAGCATTAATCGGTATTCTGTCCCAATTCTAGATTTTTTGTGGTATTCTGATGACCATACTTTACCTACAGGCTTTTTGAAGTAAATTACTGTGATGCATATTTGACTGGGGAGATATTTCTATCTTCTATAATATGTTTATCAGAAAATAACATAGTCCTAGAAAGCAATAAAAGAAAAGAAAATTGGCAGAATTTGTCATCAGCATTCACATTATTGAGTTAGGTTAGTGCTGCTGTATATGTATGGAAAACAATTGAAATCACTAGCGATTCTTCCATTGAGCCATGCTCACAGGGTATAATCGATTCCGCCAATTTTCGCTTCCTGCAGAGACTGTACATCATATTTGGCTTCTGCCGAGACTGTGCGCGATCTCTTGCTTCCTGCCGAGACTTCTGTACATGATAGATGGCTTCCTGCAGAGACTGTCCGCGTGATTCTGCTTCTTCCACGTGACAGTCTCTGCAGGAAGCCATTTCTGGAGGACAGTAGTCCCTGCAGGAAGCAAGAGTTCGCGGACAGTCTCAGCCGAAGCCAAATATGATGTACAGTCTCTGCAGGAAGCGAAAATTAGCAGAATCAATTATACCCTGTGATGCTAGGTGAACATGAGCATAATGACTCAGATATCCTGTGCAGATCCCACAGACTGAAAATCTTGTGTGTTAACCATACTTTGTCAAAATGTCAAGGATTGTGCCTCTCTTCGTGTCAACGTTGTCCAAATAGCTCTTGCCCACTTTGATTAGACTGTGTCTGTACTGTAGGGGGTATCTGTATTTCTCTTAACTTGATATCAAATGAATGCTCTAGCATTTCTTGTATGACATATTTATTGAGAAAATGACATGTTCAGAATGTAAAGGCATACTGCAGGTCAGTCATGCTGTTTTGCTGTTAATTATTAGATTCAGCCTGGAACATCACCGTTGTAAACGGGTGACATTGACTGTAGTCAAACTGCATGGATGCTACATGGGGTCGGCCACGCCATGTAGTGCAGTTGATAGCGCATCTGACTCAAGAGCCAGAGGTCCCGGGCTCGATACCCGGTCAGACCACATACTTTCGTTTCTCCTTCCGCTGTTTCAAGAGGGGCATTTGTCAGTTACTGGCGGAAAGTATGTGCACTTAGTACTGGTTTCAACTGCTTAGGAGATCTAAGCCTGCCCAGTGTGGTTAGGGTAACCAACTGTTACAACATGACCATAGCTGTTCACCTGGACATAAAGCAACAAAACAAAGACAACAGCAACAACATGGGGCCATTTCTTGAGATGCAGATCATTTGAGGCTAATAGGATATGCACCCAGCGAAGACTCAGGTCAGGCTGATCTGAGTCTTCGCTCGGTGCACATGCCACTTTGTTGGTTTTGTCATGTTGCGGCTCATTTGAGCTTCATCTTGCGGAAACCTGCCCTTTATATTTGCAAACAACCAAGACTCAAAGCAATGCAGTCTAGCTTAGAGCCCTTAAGGGGTGCTGTTTTAGCTTGCCTGTACGAAAGTATAGAAGAGCTATTGTTGTCACCCCGATGTCAACATCAGCCTCTGCATCTACTTCATGATAGGTGTCTGAATTGGATGTTTTGGTTTAAGGTTTTAATGTTGTGGGGGAAAGCCCTGTCAGGCAAGATACCTATAACATGGACAGGGCTTGGTGTGTAGAACTTTCTGTTCTAAATGCAAAAATTTGAAATTGTGTATTTTGCATGTCAGTCACTAAGATTTTTGAATATTGATGAAAATAAAATGGCAATATTTATGGCAGAAGTACAGACATTGGAGTGAACAACATGATCAGACTGCTTCTTGTCTAGATTATCTACTCATACACCTCTGTCCCCATGTACATGGTTTTCTGTGGGGTCATCAAATTAGATTTTAGTTCTTTTGATTACTTTTTTCACTGCTGGCGTCAAATTGCTAAATGGCTAATGGAAGAATTTTGTTGGAATAAGTAATCCAGTTTGCATCATACAATTCCAGTTTCTGTATTTCTGGTAAATATTTGGACAGTGATGCGAGAGCAAACAGTGTTTACACAGATCAGATTGCTCCTCAGGAGCAGTCTGATCAGGGCTGCACTGTTTGCCAGTCAACAGTTTTTAAAACATATCCCCTTGAGAGCTCAAAACCACTTGGCCAAGTCTGAAGATGGCAAATCTAAGTCAGTTTAAGAAATGTTAGTGGGTGTCCCAGCAATCCGGCTAAATATTGTAGATTTCCAGATAGGCTGTCATTCAGAGCTGTCATAACATTGTCTGAGTCTCTTTCATGGATTCTGTTAATTTCTCTACTGTTGGCAACTGTTGTATAGACAATTTGACAATGTGTCAGAAATAGTTAAAAGAAAAAATCATCTTGAACAGAACATTACCCATACTGTATTAGTTGTAAAATTTTTGACAGATTGAAATATTTTTGATTATTATAGTGTTTAGTTGCATGCATATACAGTGGACCCACTTTACAACAAAGGCATTAATTTGTTTGCAAAATTGTTGACGGTAAACTGAATTGCTGTTGTAAAGAATGCATATTTAGAGCATGCTAGTTACAAATTAGCAATTCTGTGCAAATCAAAATGACATTTTAAAGAATTTTGCTGTTGTAATGAGTGCCGTTGTAAAGAGGGCTGACTGTTTGTATAAAAAATATTAATTTCAAGTGTCTGAATATCTTTAAAAGACATGCCAACAAGATGCCTATTATTCAAAGTGGTAATTTTCATCATGTAGAAGGAGACCTGTAGGAGCTCTTAAGGTGTTTTCAAGAAATCTATATTTTTTTGTCCATAATAGATGAAGCTGTGTGAGTTAATTGTCTGATGTCACTGAAATGTCAAGCAAATTTCCTTGCAGTGTTAGATGCTATTTAGAATCATCCTAACCCATTCTTACTAGATGAGCTCCTTGTCATTCATAATCAGATAATGCCAGTGTGTTCTAAGAGCAGTCATCATTGCTACTAACTGCACGAATTGGGAGCAATGTCTTGAAAACACTGTACGTTATTGGTATTTTTTTCTGAACTGATTTGTCAAGACATTGTCCTTATTGATAATTTTTGTGTGAGCTTACTTTAATTTTTTCGAGGTGCAGCCTCGTATAATTTCGATATTGTTCCACATTTCACAAGATTTCATTGGTCAAATAACGTGTATGTTAAAATCAAGCCAATAATATCGAAGGACAATGAATATTTAATCTTCGTTATTCCCCGTTGTACTGCACTGTGAATACTAGCACTCTGTCTTATATTAATTCAAAATGTTTCTCTTGTTTGTAATTTTACAATATAAAGGTTATCGAAAACAGACACAGATATTCAAAACTTTCTTTTTTTCGTCGTAGATCTACTTTCAATTTCTACTTTCGGTTTAATACACACAAACAAACAAACAGTGCAACATTTTGATAACTATTTTGAAATCAGGTCGATTTCAAGATTGACCGCTGTCCATTTTGGAATTCCAGATTGGACAGCTCAATTTTGAGGTCGCTACCCAGTGGCAAAATTACGGTTGTGGGTGCCTACCGACATAGCTTACTTATTCCTGAAAGTTATTGTCAAATCTTCAACTAGCCACATATACCAAACAAAAAAAGAAACGCACAAAGTAAGATTTTACTGTTTAAGTTACCTTTTAAAGAATGATTAGAAAATGTCTATAAATCCGTATTTCTAATCAAATCTCGTTCAGACTTCATCATGGCGTAGACAAGTATCTGTACTTTCCATATGCATGAAAAATAAGCATTAATGAAATCGTAGACAGTGATTCCCATGCGTTTGTTTAAGCTTACTGTCTGCATGGACTGTAGAGTATAAATGTGTATTTGGATATTGAAAGTGAGTTTTGCTTGTGTTTTAAACGTCAAAACACGTCAGCAAATAGTCGCTGCTTTACGTCAAGAATGGAATGCAATGCAATTTCTCAGCATTCGGGTTGGACTATCATCAGTTCTATGCACGGAAGATGTACGGCATGCATACGAACCAAGAGAGGGACCTTATTGAAAACTGTGACATTGAAAATTGACCCCTGCCTTGTTCAGAGACCCGTAACAAAGTATTGAATTGACACAATTAAATCACATTTTTGGGTTGAACTGTCCGATTGTCTACCTCTAACACTATATACATTATTTTCTTAAATTCTTTGTAATTTTCAAGAAAATACCAAAATATTACTGTGTGCGTTTCTTTTTTTGTTTGGTATATAACAAAACACACTTCCATTTAATCTGCACCGATTATCTTTTTTTAAAGATTTTTCTTGGTTTAATTATTCTGATTCTTTTTTTTTTTTGACTGAAATGCCGTTCTTTACGCAAATTCTCTCAACTTTTTTTGTTCAGTTCAGTTCAGTTCAATTTTCTTATCGACGTTACCCAAGTGGCTCAACGGTATGTAAGCATAATTGCACACACAGCAAAGTAACGCTTTTATATGTCACACATGTCACCTCCTGCCCCTAATCACAGGGTATAAACCAGTCTGCCAATTATCGCTTCCTGCAGAGACTGTCCGCCATATTTGGCTTCCGCAGAGACTGTCCGCGATCTCTTGCTTTCTGCCAAGACTTCTGTACATGATAAATGGCTTCCTGCAGAGACTGTCCATGTGATTCTGCTTCCTGCCGAGGAAGCAAGAGATCGTGGACAGTCATGGCAAAAGCCAAATATGACGGACAACCAAGGACCTCTGACGGTTGTAATGTAAATTTGCCTATAAAAATAGTCAAAATTAAATTTTTGATATACCCAAGAATTTCTCTTGAAATTTGTTGCTCTCAACTTCCCCTAACTGGCCATGAATTTAATTTCTGATTATTTTGCTCATAGACTTCAATTTTTGGTGGAAAAAGCCAAATTTTGTAATTAAACGTAATGGAAACAGGAAAAGTTTTTTAAAGATACTTTTCCCCCCGTGTCTCAGCTAGCCACTTTGCATGTATGTGTGTACTATCATAATACACTTTATATGTGAGTGGCTTGCTGAGGCACGGGGGGAAAAGATAGTCTACAGCTGAAAAACTGAAAAAGTGGGTGGGGTACTTACACCCTTTATATCTAAAACTAGGCTAAAGTCCTTAGTACTGAAAAAATATTGCTTAATATCAGTAACAGTAGTGTGTATGTCAGTTTTAGCATAGTTATCAATTAAGATTTCGATATCTTAGAAAACCAAATAAATGGACTTATTTTCAGAGACTGAAAAATTCACATACCCCTCTTAATAAAATTGGTCTATGTTAGTCTAGAGGCATGATAATTTTTTCAAAATCACTGTTAGAATGTCTTTATAGTACACAAGGCTACATATTAATGCCAAATGTTTCAACTTTTGCTGCCCGAGGAAGGTGCAGTAATTTGTCGAAAAATGGGCAAATATGCATTGATACTGTCAGAGGTCCTTTGCAAGGTCTTCGTTGAAATTTGATTGGACATGGCTAAAATAGTGTCTGATCTGACCTTTCCACTGCTGTTGAGGAAACTTCTTTCGGAAGTATGGGATAATTGCTAGGTACATCATTCTAGTCTAGCTAATTACTCCCATTTCCATGTTTTATTACCATATGAACCATTTATCAAGGTAAGGTAGAATTCCTTTCTGCCAAGACTATTTCCACTGTTCTTTTTTTTTCATTCTGAGTGTGCGGTTATTGGAAACGTTTTTAACCACACCTTTTTGTTGCAATTTTGAAAAAGTTAAGCGCACTGTTCGGTAAATGGGGCAATTACGGTATATATAGCTTGGATGAAACTGAAATTTTGCAGATGTAAATTTTGTCATCTGCTTTTTCTGGCACTTTAAAGATTAGGCAATGTAACTGAAAGCCTAGTATTATAGCCACAACTACTAGAAGCTAAGAGTCGTTAAGTTCTTTCTTTAAGAGGTCTTTTACCACTGTAATGGGTTTTCGAGACATTGATTATACATATAGCACCTGATAGTGGTCTAATACAAGCAAATATGCCATGTTCTGATGTGAAATTATTCACTTATCAAATGATCCTCTTACTGAGACTAGAAAATAACTACAACTGTAGATTATGGTAGATACTCTTATGAGCTGCGTCACTGACAATGGTAGCTGACCTTTTTAGACGGGAAACCCATTTTGGGGACATATGCAAACAATGCAGACCCAAGTCAGATGCCACAAGATGCGGCATCTGTTCGGGGTCTACACTGTTTTCTTACAGGAATTTCTGTGCTAACCAGAAACTCCAAAAACTAGAAATGAACTTACATATAACACAGGGTATAATCGATCGATTCCGCCAATTTTCGCTACCTGCAGAGACTGTACATCATATTTGGCTTCTGCCGAGACTGTCCACGAACTCTTGCTTCCTGCAGGGACTACTGTCCTTGAAAATGGCTTCCTGCAGAGACTGTCTGCGTGATTCTGCTTCCTGCCGAGAGCCTCGGCAGGAAGCAGAATCACGCAGACAGTCTCTGCAGGAAGCCATTTATCATGTACAGAAGTCTCGGCAGGAAGCAAGAGTTCGCGGACAGTCTCGACGGAAGCCAAATATGATGTACAGTCTCTGCAGGAAGCGAAAATTGGCGGAATCGATTATACCCTGTGTATAATAGGAATAGGTCCACTGGTCAAAAAAGGGTTAGCCAAGACTCAAACCAGCAGTCTAATCAGAGCCTTTGTTTTCTGCCAATAGCTTTGTCAGGGCTCATACTTGATGTGTGTAACAACAGCCGCCCTGAATAATCTGCACATATGTGCAGGCTGGACAGAGCTATTACTGTTCCCATATACATGAAGCCTCCTTTTCGCGGCTCACCTAATATGGCATCATGATAGAGAATCCTCACAGTTTCCCCTGGACAAATGCTGTAATTGCGTTGTATACAATCATCATGTGAGTTTCCCTTGTTGAAAAAACAGTGTATTAGTTGCTTTAAATCTGGCAAAATTTGACAAATGGAATAAAGTAAATGTTGCAAATAATGACAGCATGCACTAAAAATTGAAAAAAAAAAAAAAATGCTGTACTGGAGTGAAGAAGGCTCAAACATTAGCTCTCTCTCTTGGCAACTTGATGTAAATTTGAACTGAGGATGTGTGCACAGCATGTACTCCCCGGGTTAACTATGTATATACAAACGAAAAAGAGCTGTTAACTAATTATGTAACAAAAAAGATACCAAACAGCCTGATGACCAGGTCGTTTGATAACTATGACTCTTTTTCGTTTCGTAACATCCTTGAAAACATAGTTAACCAGGGGTGATGTAGTTGCTGCATTTGTGGGTTACAGTTACTCTCGATAGTGGTTTGACTGGCCAGAGCAAACATAATGTAGACTAGATCTAGACTGCTCATATAGTTTTTATTTAGATTAAACTGTGAGCTACTGAAAATTTTCATGATGACTTGCAAGTCCTAATTCATTATTCATGAGAAATATAATTGGCTTTTAATTAATTATGTATTTGTTTTCAAAGAGCAAATATGGGCTTCTGGTTAAACAGTAGTTTTATTATTAGAAAGAATAGTTTCAATAAAATCCCTGTAGAAATTCTATTAAAATCCAGAAACTGAAACTGAAGAATAAAATACCTGATAGGGAAGCCATTTTTGAGTAGGATCGAGTCTGGTAACTTCGGACAGCGGGTAAATTTGGACATTCCATTGCAAACAGTGAAAATCCTGATGAGATGGCTCATCATGAGCCGTCTCATCAGGATTTTGACTGCTTGCCCAGTTAATTTTGTTTTAATTCCAAACAACTGGCATATAAAGGAAACGATGTCATTTTCTGAATTTACCTGGTGTCTGATTTTACCCGACTTGACCCTAGTGGGCAGCTGAAATCAGAAACAAAAACAGCTCAGATATTTTTGTTAACTGTTCTGTTTGTATCATAAATAAATCTGACTCAGGTTTTACTTTGTCTCTGTATGCCTTTTTTATGATTGGCTATATTATTATTTGACGTAACCTGATAAGATATAGTGTGGTGGATATTGTACTAGACTACCAATCCAGGGGTTTCAAGTTTAATCCTTCGCTTCTGTGGTCATTTGGACGAGACCTTAAACTGTGGTCTCGTCTTCGTATGACCTTTGTGTTGTGGAATGTTAAACCCAAGTTCACTCCTTCACTCACTGATAAGATGGGCTACCTATGTAATGAACATTTTAGAACCACTCTCCTATTTTTTGCCTTCCTTCGCAGTAGGGGTCAACTCTTTAAGGAGACAATTTGCTCCTCTTGGAGTAAATTTTTTCCATTAAGAGTAGACCCTGTTTCAAAGAGCTACCTCATCCAGAGACATTAACTGGAATTCATGTTAGTTTATAACATTATTTTTCGAAAAGAGGCAGAGGGCGTTTATGAGAGCAGGGGCCGTATTCATAAAACGACTTAAGTGGTTGCTATGCTGTTGCTAAGGCTAAATTACTTTGAAGGAGATTCCTTACAACTATGAAATTTGCTCTGGAGGAACAGTCTTACAAAGACTGTTCCTCCAGACCAAATTTCATAGTTGTAGGGAATCTCCTTTATAGATATTTGGCCTTAGCAACTGCATAGCAACGACTTAGAAGGCTTTATGAATACGGCACCAGGAGCATTTATTAGGATTAATACAGTATGAGTTGAAATATAGAGGCACACCATTAACAGCTTACTTGATCAGACTTCCAGTGGCACATTACAGAGCAGACTGGGATCATTTGGCTCATTTGAATGTCTAATCTGAGCATACAGTGTTTTGACACAGTCATGAATCTCATTTCAAAGATTTACTAGTAAAATATTCTGATTCTATAAAAGTTAGGTTCTAAAATATTAAGTTTTAAAGTAATCATTATGTACCTAGTGAGGCTTAGGGTTAGGGGTGCTGTCACAATGTTTTGGGTGTGGATTCTGTTGGTGGTGGCATCAGCACTAGCATGACAGTTTTTTGTATGCACAATATCTTTTGAACAGTAGAATGGATTTTTACCAAAAAATAAAGCTGATAAGATTAGGCTGACCTTGATTTCATTTTCAAGGTCACAGGAGATGTAACATAGGTATGTAATATTTTCACTAAACTATGGTATCTCTTAAACTAGTGGATGGATTTCAACCAAATTTGCATGGATATATTATTGGGGCAATTCAAAGAGTTTATCAGGGATTTTTATGACCTTGACTTCATTTTTCAAGGTCAGTGGACATCTTATAATGTTAAAGTTTTACTAAAATTTTGGTATTTCTTGGACCAGTCAATGGATTTTCTTTATCCTTTCATGGATAGATCATTTGAGATGATCAAAAATTCCTCATGTAACATTATATATAATTTAATTATTTTCAGAAAAATGAGTTAGGGGTGTATAATTAGAGCAGAGGCATATATGGATTAATACAGTATACAGAGAAAAAGGTGATTTGAAGCCTTCACTGATGCCATGTTATTCACCGGACAAATAGACATTGCAATTCATCAAGCCCTGTACCCTTATCTGCAGCTCTGAAATTATAACATTGTCATTTTGATAAGCAACTATGCTGGCAAATTGTGTGAGATCTTTGCAATTAGTCTAGACCATGCCTACTCAAGCTAACTGAAATGCTGGTAAAATGGCTGTAAAAGCTCGTCACAAAACATAAAAATTGTCAATAGCATAATTATTCTGTCTAGACATTAGACTTTGTAAGAATAATTTCTGGTGCATATTGTTTGAAAATGATGAAGATTTACATAATTATACACTTTACAGAATGGTGATTCCATATTCAGCAAATTAGCTTTTGAGCAGAATTTCGCAGCAATCTGAGAAAATTTAATGGCCAGATTCTTCAATTCCAAATGTGCTTGATCTATGCTTTGATAATTACACAAAAATATACCATCATGTGTGACCAGACCTTGGGAATATGAGGACAGAGCTCAGCAGGGGACAAGCTGATCAAACCTGGGATAAATGTATGCAGCTGAAATCTGCATGTGGAGGCTGATCAAACCTTAGAGATATGTAGGTTTATCAGATCTCAGGAGCATATGGGCTTATCAGACTTTGGGGAAATGTAGGCTGATCTGACCTTGGGACTTTGTAGTCTGATCAGTCTATATGGGAATATGTGGGTGATCAGAATTTGGGGATTTATATTAGCTGATTAGACTCTAGACTTTGGGGCTAATTAGGTAGGACCTTGAGGATATGTAAGCTGATCAGATGTTGGGGCTATGTAGGCTGATCAGACCTTTGGGATATGTAGGCTGATTTAAAACCTTGGGATATATATCGGTAAGCTGATTAACCTTGTGGATATGTTATCTGATCAGACCTTGGGGATTTGTTAGCAGATCAGGTGATCGTGCCAGGTAGGTTGATCAGACCTTAAGGATATGTAAGCTGATCTGACTATAGGGCTATTTAGGTTGATCAGACCTTGGGGATATGAAGGTGGACCAAACCTTTGGGATATGTAAGCTAATCAGACCTTGGGAATATGTTATCTGATCAGACCTTGGAATATGTTATCTGATCAGACCTTGAGGATATGTAGGCTGACCAGACTGTTGGGCTATGTAGGTTGATCAGACTTTTGAATTATGTAGGCTGACCAGACCTTTGGGATATGTAGGCTGGCCATCAGACTTTTGAGATATTATGCTGATCAGACCAAGGGGTAATATAAGGTGATCAGACTGTGGGGATATGTAGGCTGATCAAACCTTGGGATATATTAGCTGGTCAGACTTTAGGGCTATGTAGGCTGCTCAGACCTTGGGGACATGTAGGCTGACCACACTTGGGGATATATTTGCTGATTAGACCTTTAATGTCGATATATACACTTATCAGACCGTGGCAATTCGATGAAATAATGGTAAAATTGCACTGGAATTCTATCAAATTAACAGTGAATAAATATGGTCATAATGCCATTAGAGTCTGACTATCCAGACATGATCTTAGCTGTTCCTGAGACGTTAAGCCTATTAAATTAAACAAACAAATCGAATGAACAGGAATGAAAACATCTCTTTTGTAATCTCTTTGCTGATCACACCATAGAACCACGGTTCTCTGAAAAAAAAAAACATGTTACCCCGCCCTGTTACCCCACCCATTTCAAAAGATTGTCTAACATTTGCTTGTAAAGAAAAAATGAAAACACAAAAAAAATTATTTCTAATGTAACCTTTTTCTATTATAGGACATACTAACACTAACATCAGTTAACCTACATGTACCTCCTGCAGATATTTGTTGCCATTGGAAAAGTGCATGACAGTCACCCTGTTGCTCCATTTCTGCACGAACCCAGCAAAAGTTTTACTTTAAAACCTTAGAAATTGTGGTTTCAGGTGTACTCACTATGTCAGCTAACTTCCTATTATGTTTGCCATGTAGAAATTGCTTCACAATTAATTTTTTTACCTTCAAATTCCCTCCATTTCTGGCAGCCATGTTTTTTCCCATCATCCATCTGGTTATGACATCATCAAGTGTCACATGATGTGAAATTTCATTGAAATTTCACAGAATTTCACTGAAATTTTTATGCTAGTTCTTGGGCACTGGAATTTCACTGAATTTAGTGTATCAGTGGAATGCACTGAAATTTCAGTGACATATCACTGATATATTACTGACTTTTTCAGTAGGGAATTGAGTTATAGTTTTAAATTTTATAATTTTAAGAATTTGACAGTATAAGGTATCTGATCATGAACTTTTAAGTTCATGAATGGTTCATTAACAGGTACCTAATATATATTTACATGTATCAATAATTTAGTAAAGGTTCATACTTCATGGCATACATTGGCTCCATGAATGGTTCATGTAATACAACTTGATGAACAGCACAATCATGAATGATTATATCTGGTTAATGAATAGTTCATGAAATATAGATTCAAGAACAACAAAATCATGAATTATTCATGAAACACAAGTTCAAGAACTACAAATTCATGAACAATTCATGAATTACAAGTTCAAGAACTGCAAAATCATGAATGGTTCATGAATGGAATATTCATGAATGGAATATTCATGAACCAGACTGAGGTGTTCATGAACCAGACTGAGGTGTTCAGGACCTTTTCATGAATATCCCTCATGGTTCATGAACTTATGAACTATTTTTCCCAGGAGATATTCAAACATTCTTCTTTCCTTACAATTCCTTACAATCAGCTCAAGGATGTTCAGAGCAAATTTCGTTCATGTTTCAGTAAACACACCGAGAATGTAAATGTATGTATTTGGTATCAAGATAAACACAAATCTAAATTGTGAAAACATATGCATAACTTAATGCAGTTACATCCTGCGTAGTGAAACTAAAATCACTGACAGCAAAAACAGGTCATCAATGTGCTATACTGTCTAGTTTTGTATCATAGAAATTTCATTTCATATATCAATTTTGTGTTTTCTTTTTCTTGAATAAGGCTGAAATATCAGTGAAATTCTGTTAGCTGCTTTTAGTCTAAGACCAGTTCAACTGAAAATTCACTGAAATATCATTGGAGTTTTATGGAATTTCAGTCATACAGCAGAATATCACTGATATTTCGCTGTATCACCGAAATTTGGGTGAAATTTCACTGAAATTTCAGTACCATTTTCACCTGGGTGGGCCTTGGTTTTCAAAATTATCAAAATAAAAGAAATCTGTTGCAGATTAGGTCACAGTGACCTACTTTCTCTTTACGAGCCACATTTTGCTAAAATGCCAATGGCTCAAGAAAACGTGAACCGATTTTGGTCAGATGTGGTCAGAATGGTCTAATAATTGAGTTCTTTAAAATTAAGTGATTGCAGACCATCCAAGATGGCCACCAGCCTCTGTTACTAAAAATAGCAGAAACATGAAAACAACAATATCTCTAGAACCCATGAGTGGAATTGGATATGACAAAATGATGCTCTTGAGTTTTTAATGTGAAGGTGCAAAGCAGGTGCGACATGGTGTTCCACGGAACCCTTGTTGGATAACTTTGGAAGGAGAAATCCCCCATTTTATAGCTTAATAAATAGAGGATCTTACATGAGTGCTCATGTATTATTGAATTTATTAAAAGAGTTGGGGAAAAAGATAAGATGTGAGGCTTTGCCGAGCATCTTATCGGTTTTCCCCAACGAGTTTAATAAATTCAATAATACAGGAGCACGAATACAAGATTCTATTTATCCTATAACACTTAAATCGCATTTTATTAGCAAAATTTGCACTTAAAAGTCACAATTTCGTCATTAGAAAACACGACGTTTTAATGGACATCAACGTATAACGTTACGATGTAATTTGCATATTTAATCCACTAGTGAATTATAGTTTTTAATGCACGGCTTTATTACACTCTCAGATGCGACGTCATATGATAAATACAGTACCAAAATGTGAAGAGTGATAGTCTGCTTGTGTGTACAAACTGATCTGAATCTACACTGTTCAAAAATGCCAAAGGTACTTTCTTTCATGCAGTATCTTATTTCTTAATTGAATATTGAAAAAGAGCCTTAACTTAGACTTCTGCTAATATGGTTGGAGTAATAATACTCTTGAGACAGTGCCATACGTGTGAAACTTAAGCTTTTGTAGTGTGCGAAACATGTAAGTTTCCGTGTTCAGCTTCCTCAGGGAATTCCATAATGTCAAAGTGTCTTATTGTCTAGATTATAGGATGATATTGCATGATTTGAGGCTTAGGCCAGATTTGTTTGATTTCCGTAATTGTCCAAATTATTGGGACATCTTTTTCAGTTCCTTGTGTTGATTTGAACGTAACTGTAGTAGCAGTAGGTTATACCGTTTCACATTCCAACCAAGATTCCAAGTTTATTCAATGCACTCAGGTTATACACATACATATAACAACATAAGGAGCATAATGAACAATCATTCCTAACAATTTCATAGCTACGCATATGAGAAAAGAAGGTCCATTTTAGGTTTAGGTTCATGCAGTTTGTAAAATAATTGCTATGAGTATTATAAGAATCTGGACTGTAAGGCACACCAGTCCATATGTGACCACAACAAATAAATGCAAGGGAATTTTTCTACCTATTTATTTTGTTATAAGATTGGTTTTCCCATCCAGAATGACCCCAAGTATCCAAACCTTCTTGGATCATTCTGCTATAAGATGGGGGTTTCCCTTCCTAAACAAACCTTAAAATCTAGATCCATCTTATAAGATGGATCTAGATTTTCAGGGTTGTTTTGGAGGGAAACTCCTGTCTTATAACCAAATATATCTATGGTGGATGCCACTACATAATTTTAAGGCAGATCAGTGCAACAAAAGGCATCCAATTTCCTTTTTGAACTGTAGAGGACATGGACAGACTCTGTGCCAAGAGGTGCATTATGGTTTTGTTCCCTAATGAGCCTCGTTTGGAACACCATTATGAGAATATGATGAAAACAAAGCATCCTGAAATTACGTTAAATCTGAAGCATTGACAACTTATAGTAGAGTTCCAGCAACTTTCATTGGTTTTTTTTTTTTGGTCGATGAGGAAATGACAATCTGCTATGATTACATTATTTAATACAATAAAAACAAACAATTAAATACAAAACAAACACAAATTAATAGTCTAAAAACAAACAGTTAAATACAGAACAAACACAAATTAATAGTCTGACCTTGTGGTTGGATGTTTTTTTAGACTTTGTGAGAAATACATCTTAGCTCTAGAAGTGCCAAAAAAGCAGACAAAAAATTTACGTATGCAAAATTTCAAATAATGTTTCACGGGGTCACAGGTTCGAGTGTGGCACTTCATTGCACATAGCACATCATAATCATCCGGTCATACCGTCATCCTGCTGTGACAGGAATTCTCGTACAAAGGACTTAAAACCACCAAGCACAGGAGCTTGAAGTTCTAGGTAGAAACCTTTCTAAACCTTGTCATCCAAAGTGTCCAATACAACACTGTACAATAACATTTCTAACTGACCTAATTATGGTCTTTCCGATTTTTGACATTTTGAAGTGTTACACTGTCTAAACTTCAAGCGCCATCCATCCATCCATCCATCTAGTTGGGCTCTTCTCTCTCATACTTTGGACTGGTCCATTTCCAGTATAAGAGGTGTCTTATTTGATCATGGTTATAACATTTTATCTCAGAAATACAACCATTGTAGGCTTGATCAGACTGTATTTTGTGGCACTTAATCTGAGTCTACACTGTTTGCCATTTAAATATGCCTTGAATGGGCTAGGCATAGTAAGACACCTTTTAATTGGCAAAACTTTTTAATGGGCTAAACGTTGTGACCCCTTTTCATGGGCTAAGCATTATTCATGCATTATTGGAAGAACCCTGTAAATGGCCTAAGCATGGTGACATATTGGCTCAACAGTACAGAGCAGCTGGAATAGGTTCCTGTTTTGTTCAACAATCAGTGATTCCAGGAGTTAAAGCCAGTTACAGTTTGATGATTGATTAGCTGAGATTGTAGATAGATACTTTATGCAGGTAATCAGGATTCTGGGAATTAACTGATATCTTCAATCTCTTTGGAAATAGACGAAACAGTGTTTGGTCAAGGTTATGTTGATGGAAATATTGGAAATACTGTGTTTAGATTTGTTATGGCTGATCAAATGTATTTGTTAAAAGATACATAGAAACTTTAACAGGAAATTTGTGGAACATGCTGGCTATTTCAGAACATGGAAGTTGCATTTGTTAATTAATTTATATAGCAAACTGTCTAGACATGTAATTTTCCAAGAAATGCTTTCCGTGTATACTGTGATTAGAATTGGATTGATGGAGCAAAATGCATAATATTTATATGTTTTAACTTTATTTGAAATTAATTTCTGGTGAAACTTTTTCCTGCATATGGTTATTTAAGAACTGTAGTAGGTTTTAAGTTTAATATAACATCTATATAGTGTGAATGTAATTTTCAAAGTTTTGTTTTGAGTGTATGGTATAAAATTTGTGTAATTATAAATTGACATATTTCTACACCTTAATGGCTAATGACTTGCAATTTAGTGCAAGGGAGAAATGATACCCTAGGTGGGGTTATGGGGAGGAACGAATTTGCTCTTTCTTGTAGCAAACTATGTCCCTAAGAATAGCTCTGTGGTGAGGGAGAGGAACCATGTAGAATTTAGAAAACTTTTCTTATGATACTATACATTTGAAAAGGTTTTCTTATAGTACTGATTGTAGGTACCTTTAAAAAGGGTTTTCATATGGTTCCATGTTTGATTGTAGATACATTCAGAAAGGTTATCTTATGATATCATGTTTGGTTGTACATACATTTAGGGAGGTTTTCTATGGCACCATATTGTAGATACATTTTGAAAGGTTATCTTGTGGTACCAATTGTGATTATGGCACCATATTTGATTGTAGATAGATTATCTTATGGTACCATGTTTATTTGTAGATACATTTGGAAAGGTTATATTATGGTACCATGTTTGATTGTAGATACATTTGGAAAGTAATTCATGGTATTATGTTTGATTATAGGTACATTTTGAAAGGTTTTCTAATGGTACCATGTTTGATTGTAGATACATAAAAATGGAAAGATTATTTTATAGTACCATGTTCAATTAAAGATACAGTAAGGGTTTCTTATTTTACCATGTTTGTTTGTAGAGGTTTTTACAGTACCATATTTGTTGTTGATACATTTAGAAAGGTTATCATCTGATGGTACTATATTTGATTGCAGATACTGTATACAGTTGGATTTTTTTCCCTATCATGTTTGAATATACATTTGGAAAGGATATTTTATGGGGCCATGTTTGATTGGAAGAACATTTGGAAAGGTTAATTTCTGGTACCATGTTTGATTGTGGATACATTCGGAAAGCTTATCTTACAGCTCCATGTTTGATTGTGGATATTATTTAGAGTTTCATCAGTTTGAATTCCAGTAGCACAGGAATGTCAGTGTTTTCCACTGGAAAAGTGGAAAGAAAGTGATTAGAATTCCAATGGTATTTAAAAAAGGTTACCAGAATTATGTAACCAGAATTCCGTTAGCTAATTTTCTGCGCCACTGGAATAGCAGTGGAATTTGCTAGTCCAGTAGTATTCCGCTGGAGTATCATTGATATTTAAATGGCTTTACTTTAGGGGATACATTTGGAAAGGTTATCTCATGATAGAATGTTTGATTGTAGATACATTTGGAAAGGTTATCTTATGGTACCATGCTTGATTGTAGATACATTTAGAAATGTTATCTTGTGGTACCATGTTTGATTGCAGCTACATTTGTAAAGCTATGTTATGGAATCCTGTTTGATTGTAGATACATTTGGAAAGGTTTGTTATGGTACCATGTTCAGTTGTAAATACAGCTGAAAAGGTTATCTTATGGTGCCATTTTTGATTGTAGCTACATTTGGAAAGCTATCTTATGGAATCCTGTTTGATTGTAGATACATTTGGAAAGGTTTGTTATGGTACCATGTTCAGTTGTAGATACAGCTGGAAAGGTTTTCTTATGGTGCCATTTTTGATTGTAGCTACATTTGGAAAGCTATCTTATGGAATCCTGTTTGATTGTAGATACATTTGGAAAGGTTTGTTATGGTACCATGTTCAGTTGTAGATACAGCTGGAAAGGTTATCTTATGATACCATGTTTGATTGTTAACATATTTGAAAAGGTTATCTCATGATAAGTATTATGTTTGTAGATACATTTTGAGAGGTTTTCTTATGCTGCCATATTGGATTGTAGATATATTTGGAAATATATAAGGTACCATTTTTGATTGGTACATTTGGAAAATTTTGTTATGGTACCATATTTATTGTAGATATGTTTTGAAAGTTTCATCATGGTATGATATTTGATTGTAGGTACATTCAGCAAGGTTTTCTTAAAGTACTATATTTAGTCTCGTGTTCTGACAGCTCTGATCTGCTTGAGGTAGCGTGTTTGATTGTAGATACATTTGGAAAGGTTAGCTTGTGGCACTATGTGTGATTATACCCCACACATAGGCAGTATGTCAGGGGGGGGGGGGGGGGGTATATTTTATGTCATTCCATCTGTTCATTCCTTTGTTCATTGGTTTATTCATTCTTCTTTTGGTCTGTTTGTTTGTTCATCTGTTAGTCAACTTTACGTCAAAGTTTTGTGTTAAACATCTTTGGATTGTTCATATCTCTTTAACCACCCAAGATTCTTTTCATATTTGATTCATGGTATCTCTATAGCATTATCTTTGATGTAAATTATCTAAGCCACTGCGTCAGGCTCTAGGGTGGGCCAGGGGTCAATAATTAGGACATAGGCATTTTCATTGTCAAAGTTTTGCAATTAACCTTTCTGATTGCTTATATCTCTTTAACTGCATGAAAGTGGTGAACAATATCTGTGTAGCATTGCTTTTGATATGGACCCCAAAACTGCTGGGTCAGGCTCTCAGGTTGGGGCAGAGGTCAGTAATTATGACTTTACCATTGTTGTGTTTTTGGGCTTATTGTGTGTAACCTTATGATGCATTTCTAGTTTATTTCATACTTGTTTACATCATATGGATGCTGCTGCTGACTGTGGGTCAGTGTCACATACTTTGAATTCTATACCTGTATAATAATTGCCTTGCATTTTTGTGTTAAAAGTATGCTTTCATAAGGCAATGGCAGTGGTCAAGGCATAAACATGAACCCATGCTCACTTGCTGTAGTTGTAGATAAATTAAAAAAGGTATCTTATGGCACCATGTTTGATTGTAGATACATTTGGAAAGATTTTCTTATGGCACCATGTTTATTTGTAGATATATTTGGAAAGGTTATATTATTGTACCATGTTTCAATTGTAGGTACATTTGGAAAGGTTTTCTAATTGTACCATATTTGATTGTAGATACATTTGGAAAGGTTATCTTATGGTACCATATTTGATTGTAGATACATTTGGAGAGGCTTCTTAAGGTACCTTATTTCATTGGTACATTTGGAAAGGTTTCTTATGGTACCATATCTATTGTAGATATGATTAGAAAGTTTCATCATGGTGCCACATTTGATTGTAGGTACACAGCAAGGTTTTCTCATGGTATCTTAGTGGACTAGTACAACTAAGGCGACTAAGACTAAAGACTAAACGCTATGCCAAAAACTAACGATGGCGGATTGTCTGACAAGTTTGCGAAAACGAAATTCCCGACTTCAGAAACCTTTGGTGGCATATATAAGGTCTCTAAGTTCGTGAACAAAGTTTTCCAGTTTCTTCCTTGAATAGTAATCAAATAATAAATCATAATCCCTTCTTTTCAAATAAAGCAAAAAAGGAAAACGAGCTAGATCCGCCACGCTTTGTTATTTATTTAACCGTGTCCAATCACGTGTATTTCACCGTTGCGCATAGTTGTATAGGCCGTTTGCTGTCTATAAAACAGGTCGTTTTGCTAAATATCTCTTAAACTACCACAGCTATCACTGTGAAGTAAAGCGCATCTTTAATGTCTAGCTTATACATAACTAATCTATAATTTTCCTCAAAATTATATTTTGAAACTAAAAAGTTTCTTTTGAAAACTACCCATTTTTAGAAGATATTTTGACTGTATTTTACAAGGGAGTAAGTTTATTTATGTAACAGCCTTAGACTGGTCAATAATTACCTATGTCAATTGTTAGTTAATTGTACAAGTTACTCAATGGCACCTATATACCTGTTAATCTTTTCATCCGAGTAAAAATGAAGTTCACTTATTTATTGGTTGGGGAGAGAACTGATTGGTGATGAATAGGATTAATTTATCTATAGAAACATTTCTTGTTTGTGATGCATATATGGGCAGTGCATATAGCTATTACATTAAATTATTGTACTCCCCTGTACTTAAGCTGAAAATTTTGTAAATTTTTGTAAAGGATTAAATAGACAAAAGCAAAAACTTGACAAGATAAAATTCTGAAAGTCAGTTTCCAGTTATGTATTAGTTTGACAATACTAGTGGAGGCAAAATATCAATTTTATCACCAGTAATAACAGAGAAAATCTGCAAAATGACCTGTTTTATAGACAGCAAATGGCCTATACATCTTTACTAAAATGAGTTGTTGTTATTCATTTGTGTGATTGACATTTGGGTTGAAAATGGCTGAACAAGCCAGTGGAACATGCATGAGTAGGATGAAAATTCGAGTGGAAAAGTCCTCCGAGGGCGAGAAAGCCTTGGAGTGTTTTCTACCTCTAGTGGGTTGACTGGGCAGTCGGGTCGGGCGATGGTGATGGGTAGCTTTCAGTACTGGTGCGTCCTACTTATTTGGATTATTTTGGGACAAGGACCGGCAGTGCTTGCTATCTTGCAGTAGATACGGGAAGGGTTGTTTGTACGTTTTTTTCTCATCTGTCCTTTCTCCTTTCTCGCCTACTCTCTTGGAGACGGCTCGATATAGACTGAAATACTATCTCAAAGGGCCGTGAAAACCTAAACGACCAAACAACTAATTACCTCCCGCTGTCATTGTCGTAAACAAAGAAATATTTTTTTTTAAAAATCCTACAACTACATATAGTACCCTGGTGCAATGGTATGAGAGTCGGACCTGTATATGGGCTCCGACTGAAAGCAAATATTTTTAAACATAGATCGCGTTACAGCTCTTTATTTTCCTTCTCTCTCCTCCTCCCCCCCCCCCCCCCCCCCCAAAAAAAAAAAAGGAAAACGAATTTATCAATGGAATGGTTTCATTAGTTTTCATCACCTCCAGAGCCTTCAATTTTTCTCATTGTTTTGCAAAATTTCGTAGCATGCGGGGCAAATCGGATATTTTGCCAATTCTAGTAAGCTCCTAACAGTGTAGAGCCTATATAAATATACTGCGATAGTGACCTAGCATACACATTTTTCCCCAATGCCTCCAACAACGGGTCCTTCCCAGCGGCTCCGCGGAACGTATCCATAATAGAACCGTCTGGGTGCCCGAGTCCGTCTGTCATCTGTGTCAAATTCAAAGATAGTGTGCACGTTGTTCCTGGGATCGGTATCCGACCTAGCCGCCCCAAAACGTGCCTGAGTACGATCGATTGGGGCCTCGGTTTAAATTATTATCTGGAATAGAAGAAGAGCGAAACGTCGAAATATATGACAAGAACGCTCATACGAACGGCTAAGCAATGCTTTGTGTAAAGCGCTCAATAGACTTACAAGACAAGCACCACTATCCGAGGTATAGGTCCAAATGCAACATAATTGCATGTAAAACACTTCGAAGAAAGCTTCAGAATAGAATAGAATGACGACATTAGGAGAATAAGTTGCAGAGTTCTAGATGCGAGTGGGCAATGGGTGACAATTTTTGTCAGATCTGCTAATAAACCCCTCATCCGAACCGCCTCAACGAGGCTGGATGAGGGACCACAAGCCTGTCAGTTCATCTGCCGTCACACTGTGTCTGGGCAGGTTTAGACATACTAAGCGGTTAACCTGGTTACCAATACTGAGTGCACATACTTCAGCCAGTAACAGACAACTACCCTTGCCGGCAGCCCGCTAGCGCAGTCGGCAGCGCGTCAGACTGCAGGTCAAGGGGTCCTGAGATCGATTCCCAGACAGGCCACATAACGCTCGTGGAGACTGATCATGAAATATTTTCTACCGTCATTCATTCCCTTCTGCTGATTCAAGAAGGGTAGTTGTCATTTACTGGCGAAAGTATGTGAACTAAGTACTGGTTAAACGTTTAGGAGATCTAATTAAAATCTTAAAGAGCTTCTTCGAGAGCAGAGAACACATTCGAAAGAAGGAACATGGGCCATACCATGGAACAGTGTCATGGAATAGTTTGAGTAGGTTAACTGACCGCCTAGACATGACCTTAGCTGTTTACTTGGCCGTAAATGCTCAACAAAACAAACAAACTCACAACTGCCCTTAAGTCAGCGGAAGGGAGAGAATGAGCGTAGAAAATATTTCATGACCAATCTTCACGACTGTTCAGGGGCCGGGCTTTGGAATCGAACTCGCGACCGCTTGATCTGTAGACCGACGTGCTGCCGACTGCGCTAGACGGCTCGGTAGGACACATGTCAAATTCTGAGGGTACCAAACTCTCTGCATAGGGTAAAGGTGATTTCTAGAATCTCCACATGTAACGCCTTTCGTGCCTGAACTGGTCCTCCATGTGTGAACGAGACCTTGGCATGTAAATGGGCGGTTCATCAATGAAAACAACGAAAACAACAAAAAATAAAACAGGTAATGTGAATTGAATCTCCTCCAGTGACCGGGTCCTCCATGGTCGGAAAGGATTCACCACGACTGAACGAAACCGTTATAGGTGAACCAAACAAGAAGATGTAAACTTGACCTGCACGTGTGAACATGTATTCTACGTCTGACAGGGCCTCCATGTATGAACATTTCTGCTTGTTAGAATGGCTTCTCCAGGTGTGGACGAGATACCCACATATAAACGGGACGGGACGTGTGAACGAGATAGGTACATATGTACGTATGAACGGGACACCCACCTGTGAAAAGGTGCTGCACGCTAGATGGAGACCTTCGCGGGTCCTGTATTTTTCAAAGATCCAGCACGTAAAACGGGACATGCAGTCTGATTATCCAAGTATGCAAGGGATCGCCACAGGCGAACGGACAATCCATGGTTGAACGGGCTCTGTGCCTGTGAAGTGTAAACGGGACCTCCACGTGTTAACGGGATCCGCATGTGAGAAAGGAACCTTCATTTGTGAACGGGTCGTCCATATGTGAGCAGGAACTGCATTTGCGAACAGGACCGCCACCTGTAAATGGATCTTCCACAAGTGAACGGACCTCCACATGTGTATTGGACCGCTACATGTGAACGGGGCCTGCACAAGTGAACAACATCTGCAAGGCTGTACCTGCGAAAGGGAACTACATATGCGAACGGGATGTCCATATAGGAACGAGGCTTGCATTTTTCAACGGATCCTCTACGTGGTTATGGGACTGTCCATGTGTGAACGAAACGTGAATGTATGAACAGGACCTCATTCCGATGTAACATTTAGGCTCAGATGCGCAATACGTGAATATTATACAAGTTTCTATCACAAGTATGTTTGGACTGTATTGACAAGTTTCAAGGAAATATAGCGAGTTGCGACTCTAGACTGACGCTAGATGAATCCCCCTCCCAAGGAAAAAATGCTATACAAGATTCTATCACAAATATGTTTGGACTGTATTGACTGGTTTCAAGGAAACAAAGCGAGTTGCGACTCTAGACTAACCCTAGATAAATAAAATAAAATTCACGTGTCTTGTCTAAGTAATGCAGAAGACAACTTTTAAATGAAGGGACCATTTGCCTTTTAAAATTGTCCAGGGGTAGCAAGTTTTTCATTTTAAAATGGTTCCTAACTGGCTAAGTAATGACTTTCATCAGGCTGCCACTGTTTGGTGTGATGGACTTTCGAATAGGGACAAACTACATCTTCAAGACTAAAATGCTTGCAACAGATCGGCGCGGAGAGTTGGGGAGGGCGGAGGGGTTGGGTGTCCTGTGGGATTATAATTTTCTCTGCCTCGTCTTTGTCTCAACCCTATCTTTCCTTTCTACTATCGCGTTGTGAGACGGCTCGACGTAACTCAAATATTATTACTCAGTAAAACAAACAACAAACCATCAAACCAAATGCCGATTCAAGTATTGGCATCAAGCCAGTTATATTTTAGGTTTTCATTATTTACTGTCAGTCAACGTTCAGGACCGCCGTGCAGTGCAAAGTTAATGTTGACGTCGGCTTAACGAAAGCACTCGTACATCGCATAATCTATCTATCACATTTTGAAGTCATATAGGCAACAGCTCTAGCAAAAGAGAGAGCAGTTATCGCTTTGGGCTCGGCCATGTCGTGACGTTACACTTGAACGTTTTGAAGTTGGAGTGATAGAAGTTACGTTTAACAAATAAGAGCCAATGTTTTACCCTAAGGTGAATGGGTATACTTTCAAAGTAAACAACTCTGCCATTTTCATTTTTTGCCTCCCTTTTCAACGAGAGTCAAGTGTTAAACAGAATAACTTGCCCCCCCCCTCTCCCCCCCCCCACGTGCAGAAAAGTTCTTTTCTGTAAGCGCAGACCCCATTTTAATGGAATTTATCTTCCAGAAAGCAAATAGGAAGTCACTAGCATTGTTGTTGTTCCCCTTTCCAAAAATGGCGGAAAAACATCAACGTGTACTCTTTTACCTACATATTTTTTTCAGGTGACCTTTAGCCTTTCTTACTTATTGTTGAGGATTGGGGAAATGTTGAGTACAAGTTCTAAACATAATTCACACTGAGGTTCAAACTTTCCACGCGTCTGGTATTGTTACAAAAAGTCCAGGCTTCCACTCGTCTCTGTAGGCCTCGTTTTAATTTAGCCATATACCTAAATCTTGGGCCACTGCTCACACCGGGTAGGCGGCAATCGAAAACGCTCTTAACAATCGATTAACGCGGGTCAAAAACCGTTAGAAACAGCGTTTTCGATTGCAAATTGGGGACAATTTGCAATCGAAAACGCTGTTTCTAATGGTTTTTGACCCGCGTTTGTCGACTGCATGAGCGTTTTCGATTGCCTCCTACCCGGTGTGCTGCTGGTGTAATATTAAAATTTGAACCTGTTGAAAAAATGACCCAACTGGCCACTTTTCAATTATGAATATCGACCCATAGAGCATTTTTCAGTGTTGAAAATTGACCTGGGTCAAGTTTCAACATTGAGAATTGACGCGTGGGGTCATGTTTTCACGGGGTCAAAATTTAATGTTATCCGGCTCAAGAACCTTGGGGCGAATACCCCATCATTTAAAGTTTACATTGTAGTATACAAATCAGTTTTCCCGATTCAATATGATTTATATTTGATGTGACGCAAAGGATGTAAATTTTTATCAGGTTTGGCAACGTCGAAATCTACAGTCACATTGGACGCTTCAATGGATATATATATAGCCGTTCACTATTCTAAACAGTGAGTTTAGTCTTTAGTCAATAGCCGATAGCAGCATTAGTTGTACTAGTCCATTAGCCCAGTGTTCTAACAGCCTTTCAGAGCCAACTGAGTAGATCCAGTTCATGCCACCCTTGAAGAGCAGTTTGCCAACAATTTTTCTAAAACATTTGTTGACAGTACAAGTAAGCTTGACCAAACTTGAAGATGGAGCAGTCCATTATAAAAATAGGTGAGGTATTTTACAGTAAATATGGTAAAAGCTTCCTCTTTGTCAACAAACTCTTCCAAATCATTTCCTTTCTTTATTTGTCTTAAAAAGCAGTTTTCGTGAACAAAGCTAATCAGCTGCTTTAACAGGGTGATTATCGGAAGTTATAGGTTCCAGACTGGCTGATAAATAAGTCACGAGTTCCATCCTATTTTGTAATGGTATAGTCGTAATGGTATATATTTGGACGGTTTATAATGGTTGACCTTTAGTAATATCTGTGTAACTGACTTTTGACTTTTCCATCTTTGAACTTAGACAAAAATCTGTCCTGTCACGCCTAATGGTACAGAAAACAGTAGACTGACTGACAAACATTGGAGAGACCCAGATCAGACTGCTCCTATATAGGAGCGGTCTGATCTGTGTCTCTTCAATGTTTGCTTAGGCATGCCTGCCAATAGTAGTACTTAAGTATTTCCTATGGTAATGGGCTGCAAAATGAGATAATGTCTTACACCACTATAGTTTAAATGTTATGGTAATGCAAGGACACTGAATATATTGCTTGGCGACTATGCTAGTGATTTTTTTTCAGGTCAATACTGGCAATATTTATATTTCTGATTCTGCTATTGGATCTATTAGTATTCAGTTTTAATGAGTGGCAGAAGGAACACTAAAGCTTTTATAGATTAATGCATTTGGGGTCATATATTGACTTTAAGCATACTCTGAAAAATGGACAACCCTAAATTTTATCACATAGTTGTGTTACTAAGTTTGACATGCCAGCTTCTTCTGATAAAAGCAGGAAAGTGATACAGAAAATGTACTGTTATCGAGCTGTTACTTGTGATAATCCTCCAGAGAAGGAAATTTAATTCTGTGCAAGGGAATTGTCATCATTGTTGTGTTTTATCTCCCTTTACCAGTATATATATATATATAGGTAAGGGAGCTAACTGTTTTGTCAAGTGAGAATATTTTCTAGGTACGTAAGGGAAGTCCGTTTTTTTGCAAGAGAGGCCTTTGCAAAATATTGACTTTCCCTTAATCACCTAATTAGTTAAATCACCTTTATCAGTTAATTCACCTATGTATTAGTTAAATCACCCATATTAGTTAAATCACCTATATCAGTTAAGGTAATGTCTACCAAGTTATCTCCCTTCAGTATGATGTTGACTTAGTGCTTGCTTCCCTTTGATTGATCAGTTTGGAGATATACAACTGGAGTTGTAAATACTAAAATACATTGGCTTCCAGGATAATTATAGACCATAGTTTGTTTATAGAACTGATAAACAGTCTGGCTGAAAAGATTGGAATCATTTTGGTGAATTCTGTCTTACTCTACCTAACAGTTAAAGCATGTGGCTGGATGTGGCTTCCACATTGAATGTTTTAAAAACACATAATATGATTAAGTGAATAGTTGGACTGTAGTTAAATACTGATCCACAATTTTACAGAGTACCACTTCATCTAAGGTCAAGGTCATGGACTTGGATGGTTGGATGGATGACTTGAGGTTTCACATCCTTTCAACAGTATTTCAGTTATATCAGGATGATGGGACGGGTAATAATGAAAGGCTATGTGCAAATTGGAACCCCATTTACAGTTGAAAAGACTTTTGCTTCCAGTGGGAATCAAACGTGGGGCCGCTAGCTCAGCAGGCCAGCACCTAACCTACTAAGCTGCCAGGGCTCCCCATGGGCATAGAAATTTTTAGGTTTGGTTAAAATTTTCTAAAGGCATATTATTCTATAATGGCCCTGCATGCATTTAGTTAATCCCCCAACTTCGAAGAAGTTGAGGGGGCATATTGCTTCTGAGTTGTCCGTGCATCCTTCAGTGCATCATGCATACCATATCTTAGGAACCGTGCATGCTAGAGTTTTGAAATTTCACATATGGATATGTCATAAAAAAATAGCGCACACATATTTTTTACTTGTCCTAGTTGTCTCCCTTTTTGGAGTTATGCCCCTTTGGAAAAAATCATAAGGAAGTCTTGTCAACAAGATATCTCAAAAAGTATTTCAGCTAGAGCCTTGAAACTTTGCCACCTTATTAGTATCAATGAGTAAATGAACAGATTCACTTCTGAAAAAAATTTGTGAATTTTTGATCGAGTTATGCCCCTTTTTCAACGTAGTGCATTGTAAGCCTATGGAACCTTGTCAACAAAATATCTCAAGATCCCCTGATGCTAGGATCATGATTTTTTGCAGGAAGATATTGCCCGAGGTATAGATGACCTGATTAGCTTTTGAAAAAAATTGTAAATTTTTGGCTGAGTTAAGCCCCCTTTTTCGACTTCATTCTACTGGTAGGTAGGTCACTGTGACCTATTTTTCATTGTTTAGGATTTTTTCTTTGTATCTTGAACATCTTTGAACTGGTCAATCAACTAATGCAACATTTCATTCTTGTGCCAAAGTCAGACACTTTCAGAGCTGTCAACAACAAACATTCTGATATTGGTCAAAGTCATTTTTGTTCTTTTTTATTTGCATCTACAGAGAAGCAGTATATTAATTGGTCACCTGTCACTGTCTTTGAGTTCCAAGTGAGACTCATACTGGAAGCTCAAAGCTTTGCTGATTGGCCTAAAACTGAAAACAGTTTGATAAAACATAACTCTGACCAATTAAAGTCAGTCAAAAAATATTTTCAGCTGGGACAATAACAATTGAAATGAAAAGAATTTGGTATTTCCCTGATTTGTTTAAGGGTGACACCTTTGCCTATCAACTTTTCAAATCAGCTGGAGGGCCATATATATTGCATTAGTTGATTGACCAGTAGTAATAGATGTTTATCAGACTTGTGTACCATTTCATTTAACACTGAATTCCACCTCTTACTATGTAGGTCACTATGACTTATATTTTATGGACTAGTGATTTAACTTGATGTTTCCTACTCTATATATATAGTATATAGCTAAATTGGCATTATCCATAATACAGTGGGCATGCTAGTGCATCTTTAATAGCATTGTTTCTCTCATTTTTCATGCACCATGGTGAAAAATGAGATAATGCCTGTTGGGAAATGAATTATTAATTGATTCCACCAAATAAAAAGTTGCTTGTTCAAATTTATTAATGGGGAAGTGTTGAAGTTGCAGCTTGAATAGGCACCTTCAGTTTAATCAATTTGAGGTTTTGTTAGTTTGTTATTGATCTACTGTTTGTTGTCAAAATTAATTATAGTTATTGCTTCTGTTGAACACTTTATTTATTGCAAAATGAAAAGAAAGGTGCACTGTCTGTAATTACATAGAATAAATCTACGGTTGTAAAAATATTTTGTCTGATCATTCTGCGATACCCTAAAATAATGTGCTTAGGTATTGGGACACCTAAAATAATTAATTTTCCATTTGTTCCAAATGGAAAATTCATTATTTTTAGGTGTCCCAATATATACGCACATTACGGTACTTCATAAATTGTATTTTAACTGGTGGCTTAAAGCACCAGAAATGAAAATATTTTTGCAAACAGTGTAGATCCAGATGAGGGAGCTCATAATGAGCCACCTCATCTGAATCTACACTGTTTGCCATCTAGTCTTCAAATTCTCAATATGATATAGCTTGGACAAAACGTTTTTTTTTTTTTAAATTTTGCAGATATTAGTTCAGATTAATATATTTTTATATTTACTTGCTGTATACTTAGTGTACCAGAGAGTAAATAAATTTGACTTGACTTGACTAGATGTAAATATTTTTGTCTGCTCTTTTCAAACTTTAATGGTTAATTTCCTGGGGCCCCTCCCAAGAAACAGTCTGATAAGGGTGAGGGATGTATGAAACCTCAGAATAACTCAGTGCTTTGAAATAAAGAAGTTGTGGATTCCAAAGTTCATTGAAATGTCTGATTGCTTAGGGTTAAAATGGTTTTCAGACACCTGTACATTAATTAGCACCATAATTAGCCAAAAAAAAAAAAAAAAGCATGTGCATGATTTCCTCTCATGGCAGCAAGGCTGTTTACCATAGAAACCTAAAATAATGGGAGACCTCAATTTGTTACTTCAGTAATGTCTAAAATTTGAAAATGTTGGTACTTTATTCTTACTTGCCAGGCAGTACACCAAAATAGATGACAGAATGACAAACAGTGCAGACCCTGATCAGGCTGCTTTGTTAGGATGTTATATGTCTCCTTTTGGTCTACACTTTTTGCAAATACATTGTGTGTCTCATACTGTTAAATTCATAATCTTGATTCAAATTTAAGTGCAAACTCATTAAAGAAACAGTATCCATATGCTGAGGATGCCAATTACCATAAAGATTTTAAATATTGGGACAGATAGGTCTGGGCCAACAGTGCAGATCCAGATCAGACTGCTCCTTGAGCAGTCGGATCAGGGTCTACACTGTCATTCCTTATATGCAGACCCAGATTAGACAGCTCTTTGAGCAGTCAGATCAGGGTCTACACTATCATTCCATCTGCAGACCTAGATTAGACAGCTCTTTGAGCAGTCAGATCAGGGTCTACACTATCATTCCATCTGCAGACCTAGATTAGACAGCTCTTTGAGCAGTCAGATCAGGGTCTACACTATCATTCCATCTGCAGACCTAGATTAGACAGCTCTTTGAGCAGTCGGATCAGGGTCTACACTATCATTCCATCTGCAGACCTAGATTAGACAGCTCTTTGAGCAGTCGGATCAGGGTCTACACTATCATTCCATCTGCAGACCTAGATTAGACTGCTTTTTGAGCAGTCGGATCAGTGTCTACACTGTCATTCCATCTGCAGACCCAGATTAGACTGCTTTTTGAGCAGTCAGATCAGGGTCTACACTGTCATTCCAGCTCCATCTTTTGGACAGCCATTCACTGTATTGTAAAACCAAACTGCTCCATCTTTAAGACAATTACGGTAATTAATTTAGGTGTCCCGATGTTTAGAGGTCAGATACGCACTGCTGTTTGCTCTGACAATACTGTCCAAGTTTTTAGCGTAAATTACAATAGGTACCTTAATTTAAGGATGCCTTCTCAGCACTTCAGATTAAAAGTGTGATGGAATTTAAGTAGCTTTGAAACAATAGACAGTGAGTGAATGAGTGACAATACTCCTGAAGTGTCTTTAATTAACAATGAATTTCAGCAGGTTTTAAAGTGAGATTCCAAGTAGGTAATTTTGGAACAATAGACGAACTATTGATAAAACTGGTGAAAAGAAGAAAGTTATTATTATATGAGTCATGACGTGACAAAACCAACAAAATGGCATGTGCGCCCAGCAAGACTCAAATCAGCCTGGGCATCCGCCCAGTCTGATCAGAGTCTTCGCTGTCCGCATGGAGGTAGCTTAGGGCTTAAGCTACCCTTAAAGTGCACAGCAAAGAGTCTGATCAGACTGGGCAGATACCCAGGCTGATCTGAGTGCTGGATGCACATGCCACTTAGTTGGTTTTGTCATGTTTTGGCTCATATATCAAGTGAAACATGACTGCAAATTAATTGAAAATGATATTAATATTGTTTTGAGAATAGAAATTTGAGACAGGAATTATCAAACAATATCGATTGTTCTTCTTTTAATTGTTCAAATGTCATGAAAGGAACTATGGAAACGTGTGATTAGATTGGTCGAAGAGATCTACTTGGAAAAAAAAAAAGCATGTAAAAACACACCAAAAAGTAAAAGTGTTTTTCATTCAAAATTTATCACGATCGTAAAAAGTTAAAGTTGCACTATGGCAACAGCGGAGGAGTCTGTGACCCGAGGATTTATCCCACCTCTGGATATTCTAAGTCGGAAATTACGGAAGGGAGGGCGTAGGCATACAACAGAAAATCTGAGCTCAGTTAAAACGCTGGCCAAAAGTTTCACAATTGAAACTGGAATGCTATCACGGCATGAGTCAATGGATTACGGGGAGAAGGTGGAAGTGCAGGAGATTACTGAAAATGCCGAAAATGAGGTTAGTTTATCTTCTACTTTAACGCTTAAAGTGCCAAAGCCACACCGGGTAGGGCTGGCAATCAAGGGCTCTTAACAATCAATTAACGTGGATCAAAAACAGTGTTTTCAATTGCAAAATAGCGTTTTCGATTGCAAATTGTCGCTAATTTGCAATCAAAAATGCCGTTTCTAACTGTTTTTGATCTGCGTTTATCGATTGCACGAGCGTTTTTGATTGCCGCCTACCCGGTGTGAAAACATAAAAATACAACATGGTTGAATTTGCAAAAAGCGTAGATTAGATTATGACCTTGTGATGTCATGATGATGACATTAAACAGGAAGTGATGTCATGACTGTGCTGAATGTGTGATTTGACTTTGGTTAAATGATTAACCAACCAGCTGGTCAATGGTTGACCATGGACAATAATGGTCAACCATTGGCCTGTTGGTTGGTTCACTAAGGTCACTGAACATGGTCAAAGAGTTACAAAATTGTATCAGTTAGTCTTGTGAAATGACCATGCAGTCTTGACATGAGCTTGATGAACCTTGTCAAACCATGGCCAACCATGGTTGGGAGTTGTTATCATGGTCAAAAGCATAGTCAAATGTATATATATGGTCAACCGCGGTCGTATAAAAAGGCATGGTTAACCATGGTTAATAAAAAAGTATGGTTAACCATGGTCACTTACCTTGGTCCAAATAAAGATTTACATTGCCAACCATGGTTTTACCATGGTTCATGATGGTTTCACTTTGGTTGTAAATGGTAACCATGGTTAAAAGCATGGCTAACCGTAGTTTACCATGTTCATCATTTCCCATTGGATGTGTTATGTAGAACCTCACCTCCAGCAGGGGCAGGCCAGGTAGCTCTGTCAGATCATGCAGTGGGTTAAGGGCTGGCCTGCTGATCTAGTGGTCACAGGTTTAATCCTCTCAGGAGGCACAAATCTTTTCAAATGTAAATGGGGTTCCATTGCTTACAGCATATTTCAGTATCACCTCCCATCATCACCATATGAGTGAAATACTGTTGAAAAGGATGTAAATTTGCATTTCATCTTTCTATCAACCTCCAACAGGACTCGATTCCGAGACCTGTGATCTGAATTCACGGATGCTTCTGCTTGGCTGTAAAGACTGTATTCTATTAGGGTGACAAGTTTAAACTTTTTTCCTGGGAAATAATTAGCAAAAAGAAATTAATAGATTTAGAGTAGTACCTTTTTTTCTGTCAATTTTGTTTTTGCACAAACCACAACAGTAACACAACACTACAGTCTAAACTAAGGCGGTTAACCATAACTGACATAGAACTATAGATACATGTATACTCAGTTCACTGAATGTTGCTAGAAGAACGTTGCAGCGTCTATCCTGCATCATCTAATGCAGACTCTACACTGTTTGCAAATGCTTATTTGATAGGTTACACGTTGTTCATTGGCTGTTTATTCAAGGTAATTAACAGAGAAATAGCATTGAATTTGTCAATTATATACTTGCCTCCCTTGGTCCAGTAATATTATTAACACTTTAAACACCAATACAATTTGCAAACAGCGTAGATCCTGATGAGGCGGCTCATGATGAGCCGCCTCATGTGAATCTACACTGTTTGCCCTCTAGTCTTTGAATTCTCAATATGAAATGTCTTGGACAAAGCATTTTTTTTAATTTTTGCAGACGTAAATTTTGTCGTCTGCTTTTTGGTGCTTAAAGAGTTATGCCTGTCTGATTGACTCATCTCTTGAGGTGAATGGGTACACTTTCAGGGGCTGCGATGCTGCCATTTTCATTTTTGGCTAGCTTCTGAAAAGGGGTCAGCTCCTAAAGGAAAGAATTTGCTCCTCTTTCCTTTATAGACCCACGCCTTTTTTGTAAGGGTTTGCTTGTCTAGGAAAGTGAACGGGAAGTCAGGAAAGTTGTTACCCTTTGTAAAAATGGTTGGAAAACATGCCAATACACCTAAGTTAACATTTCTTGATAAAACATTATATTGAAGCTGCTTATTCCAACCACTTCGCTGAAACAATTCTAATGAACCACTTTGCTGAGGGGCAATAAGGTACTGTATTCTGATAAACACTATACAGGCATTGCATTTCACATGGGCTACAAATGATCGACATTTTCGGGGACAAAGTCTAGATGAGAAATAGAAGCTTGGATGTGGTCTTGAATCAGTTTTATTGGTATTTGGCCAGTACAGGAAATGTGAGAGGGGCATTTGTTAGCCGGAGTCACCCGTCTGTGCAAAGTCCACTGACTCAGTGGACTCCCTGGACATTGTCCATGGACTCATGGACATTTACCATGGACTCGTAGACAGTCTGAACAATGTACATGGACACTCTGGACAAAGTCCAATGAGACCAGTCAGTCTGGACAAAGTCCAGCGAGACCAGTCAGTCTGGACAATGTCCAAAAAATTAGATTCAGTGGACATTATCCATGGTCTCAGTGGACACCCTGGACAATGTCCATGGACAAAGTACACTGAGTCAGTGGACTGAGTGAACATTGTCCATGGACATTGTTCAGTCTGATTTGGTTAAAAAATTGAAGTTAAAAATAAGTGGCCTCCCTTTAAATTTAAGTAAAAAATTCTAGTTATTTGAATTAATTACTTCCAAACAATTGATTATTCATAATATCTCAGTAGACAACAAAATAATAATTACACCCATCTAGGTTTCCACTTATACAGAACTTACAAATTGGCAATTTTAACTATAATTTGACAACAACACTTTGAACACCAGTTAGTGATGGTTTTTACTTATATTTAAAGGGAGGCTACTTTAACTTCAGTTCTTTAACCAAGTCAGACTGGACAATGTCCACTCAGTCCATGGACTCAGTGGACTTTGTCCAGTCTGCCTGGACTCCCTGAACAATGTCCAGGGTGTCCATGGACAATGTCCAGACTGTCCACTGAGTCCATGGACAATGTCCACTGAGACCATGGACAGTTTCCACTGAATCCATGGACATTGTCCAGACTGGCTGGTTTCACTGGACATTGTCCATGGACTCACTATACTCTGTCCAGAGTGTCCATGTACATTGTCCAGACTGTCCACTGAGTCAGTGGACTTTCTACAGATGGGATTCTGCTTGAATTTAAAAGGCACTTCATTGCACAGAGCCCTTCACAATCACCCTCCCTGATCATCCCGACAAAACTGAAATACTGTTGGACAGGACGTAAAACTGGCAAGTTGTCCATTCATCCACATCATTCCTGGGATCACCAAGGAAATAAAGGTTTTTTGCATCCATATATTTTGTTATTTGCTGAAACTTGGTGAAGTGAAGCTTTCACAGCTCTCCTGATGGCTATTTTTCATTCTGTTTTCATACTCATTTGCCATATATTGTTGTTCAACAGACAGTCTGCAATCAAATTCCTATGTACCATAAAATTAAAAAAATTGGGACACCTAAAATAATTGCCATAATTGTCTTCAAATGAAACAGTTTGGTTTTACAAGTCGGTAAAGCATCCAAAAGATGGGCTGGCAAACAGTATAGATCCAGGAGCAGTCTGACCTGGGTCCGCACTGTTTGCTCAGCCTTGTCTGTTCCAATACTTAGAAATTTTACAGTATGAGTGGTGTTGCCTGAAAAGTGACCTTAAGCCTGCTTATCGTTAACACTCAAATTCTGCGCTTTTGTGCAAAATGAGCAGAATTTTCACTTTTTGCTGTTTATATTTCTTAGGGGTCATCGATGGTACATTCAAAAAGGGAATTCTGTAATCTGACTTCACAGATGTGCAGGCTGATCAAAGTCTTTCCTTTCCAAACATGAAATAAGTTCCTTTTCATGTTTTTCCAATCATTTAGTTAATGACAAGTTATGATGCTGTTGCATGTCTGGTTGAATAGCTATGTAAGGCTTTAAACTCCCTACAGGACCAATACAGACTTTGATCGCGGAAAATTGAATTTTGGCATATGCTATGTTTATAATATTTAGGTTTGCAGAGAAGAGAAATCAATAATATTTCTGAAATAATGTTATCATTTCTTCATATAAATCATAATTGTTTACCTTCATTACAACTGCCTCATTGAGGAGGTCTCACTGAGGAGCCACAACATATGTATGGCAGTAGGCAGAAAAATTGTCTCAGAATTATCATATTACAATCTGTTACTTCATTATCCAGTTTAGACCGGCTCTAATTACCTGCTGTATTTTGTTTGACTAAATTTGTTTCCTGCTGCATTTTGCTTTCTTAACGTTATTACACATTCTGTTGTTTTTTCCCCTGTTTTTCAGTAATCTGCTCTGTTTTGTTTTCCTGACTTTTCAACCCTTGCATTTTGTTTCTTTAACTGGTTCCATTTGCACACAGTCTTAATTATCACCCACCCATCCTCCTGATATGACTGAAATACTGTTAAAAAGGACATAAAATCGCAAGTCATCCATCCACCCATCCCTAACTTACCTGCAGCTTTCCTGCTCAAGTTTGTTTCCCTAACTGTGTCACTCATAGTAGTACCTAACTTCCATTGCCTTACCAAACTTATCGTAATGACCCTAAATATTCAGACAGACAGGTCAGAGCAAACATTGTAGACCCAGATCAGACTGCTCCTGAGCAGTTTGATCAGGGTCTACAACTTTTGCCATTCACTTAAAGCATGATCGATAGTTTGGGTGCATTAACATGTGTAAAATTCACTTTCTAAGAATTTTGGAACAATAATAATTGTCGAACTTTCAGGTGTCCAAAATTTTAGGGCCATTATGGTAATCTTATGGACAGACTTGGAGCCAGGAGGTGCAGCCGTGGATTTGTTTTGCGAAGTCTCTTGAAGACCATCATTACAAGAAATGGAACAACAACAACAATGCAACAGCAGCAGCAGTTCTATCTTTGTTTCAACCATTATCCAATTTGTTTACCTAACTTTATCATTACCTAGGGAAAGCTACCTTCCGCGGCCATGATGTTAATATGGCCGTCCCCTCTTATTGAGCCCAATAATGTAAATATTTCAGTCAGGGCCTGTGTTATGTTTGTGTATATGTCATCAATGTTCATATATTCATTTGGATTACCCATCAGTTACGGGGATTCTTCAATATCCTTGGAGTCGCAGGTGCGCCAGAGACTGGCACGAACTACGAAACAACGAACAAGGAACCTGCTCTATATTTTGTATTGTTAAAGATGAAATTTAAGAGACAGGAACAAAAAGCTGGTAATTAAATCAGATTGTATTTGTATCAGGTTCTGTTTTTGGGTGTAGGTCTCTCTTTTCCAGTTTATTATCATTCTCATTAGTTTCCCCTTCATTCCAGTGTCAGTCAAAAAAACTTTTTAAAGGACCTTAAATCCCAATATCATCTGTCGGCTCATCAGGAAATAAATTGTTTGAAACAGCCATGCAAAAGGTGTCACCTTTCCAACCTCTGGGGATTTGACAATCTTGTATTGACTGCATGTTAAGTATGTCAAGCACTCAATTATATGCATGATCTGTACGATGAGACAAGATAAATTAAGGAAGACTGGCCCAGGGCATTCCTTACTACTACTAGGATATGATTACCATCTTTGCTTCAAATATTTGAACTTCTGCCTTGGGCAAGCAATGTAGACCTTTGGACAGACTGCTCAGGGGCAGTGTGCCATCGGCGTTCAATGCTGTTTGCGACAACTTAGTTAGGACAAATGTTCTTTGAAGTTTAAATGATTTAAAGCCAATTAATTGCTGAAATCATTCGGGTTGTCAAAATATTTAATATACACATTGTAACTATATTTGTGTGGTTAAAGTACTGATGTCACATAAATTGAAAGTGAAAAACACTGGATTACTGTAGTATTAAAGCTGGAAATAACATGTTTACATGTGACGTGCTAACGAACTTTAGATTTTCATGATAAATATTATGAAGGAGGATGTTGAAACTATTCATATTAATCCTTAAAGCGCCAAAAATTAAAACTATTGAATTGGCAAACAGTGTAGACCCAGATGAGGTGGCTCATAATGAGCCACCTCATCTGAATCTACACTGTTTGCCCTCTAGTGTTCGAATTCTCAATATGATATCGCTTGGACGAAACATTTTTTGAAATTCTGCCGACGTAAATTTTGTCTGCTTTTTGGGGCATTAAGGGTTATGTGATATAGGATGTGTGATTATATTGTTTTTGCCTAAAATATTGTGTTGTATTGTGTAGTTATATCTCTGGGATCATACATGTTATTATTCAAGGAGATAGTCCTTTCTCAAATGTGGAGAATCATTATATTGTGAAATTCTGAATAATTTGATAAATTTGAAATTTCAAAATAGGGATCGATGTATTAGTAAAGAGTCATACATGTGATGAACTCCCGATGACCATGTGGGAGATTTTGATTTCATTTCAGGGAGATTGAGTTCTCCATCAGGGAGACTTTTTGACGGCAACTTTGATGCGTCGTTTCACATACTTTACTGTATTTTTATCCCCCGACCGAAAGGTTCGGGGGATATAGCGATGAGCCTGGCGTCCGTCCGTCCGTCCGTCCGTCTGTCCGTCCGTCCGTCCTTCCGTAAACACTTTCTTGTCTGCTCTATATCTTGAATACCCTTTGGAATATTTTCATGATACTTCACAGTTATGTAGAACAGGTCATGACGATGTGTCGCGTACAAGAATGGTAACTCTTGCTATTGTACTTTTTGAATTATCTCCCCTTTGGTGATTTTTTGGCAGATTCGTGTCCGCTCTGTAACTTGAATACTCTTTGGAATATTTTCATGATACTTCACAGAAATGTAGAACAGGTCATGACGATGTGTCGCAAACAAGAATGACAACTCTTGCTTTCTTACTTTTTGCGTTATCTCCCCTTGATAGTTTTAGGTGTGATTTTTTGTCAGATTCGTGTCCGCTCTATAACTTTAATACCCTTTGGAATATTCTCATGATACTTCACAGATATGTAGAACAGGTCATGAAGGTGTGTCGCGAACAAGAATGACAACTCTTGCTTTCTTACATTTTGAGTTATTTCCCCTTGATCATTTTAGGTATGATTTCTTGTCCGCTCTATAACTTTAATACCCTTCGGAATATTTTCATGATACTTCACAGATATGTAGAACAGGTCATGATGATGTGTCGGGAACAAGAATAACAACTCTTGCTTTCTTACTTTTTGAGTTATTTCCCCTTGATGGTTTTAGGTGTGATTTCCTGTCCGCTCTATAACTTGAATACCTTTTGGAATATTTTCATGATACTTCACAGATATGTAGAACAGGTCATGATGATGTGTCGGGAACAAGAATGACAACTCTCGCTTTCTTACTTTTGGAGTTATTTCCCTTTGATGATTTTAGGTGTCCGCTTCATAGCTTGAATACCTTTTGAAATATTTTTGTGATACTTCACAGATATGCAGAAGAGATCATGACAATTTGTCTCATACATGAATGATAACTCTTGCTTTTATACTTTGTGAGTTATTTCCCTTTGGTAGTTTGAGCTGCTGTTTGAGTCTCTGCTCCATACCTGTATAACCCTGGCCAGCTCCATAATTTAAATAACCGTGTACCTTTTAGAATATTGATGATCATGCTGTGATATCTTATCAGTGTTCCTAACTCTCTCTGACCCCTCCACATTCCCGTGCCCCCTCCCCCCCCCCAAAAAAAAAATTTTTTTTTTTTTCCAGATTTGGATTCTTTGCCCAAATTCACTTACTAGAGAGCTCAAAATTAGGTTTGTAGGGCTTGTACTTTAGAAGTTATTCACACATTTTGAAAAATGAATGCATCGTATGGTATACATTTGTGTATATGGTAGCTGTTTGAGATATTACCTCGTTTTAGCAGTCAAGCATACTGTTTTAGTCTGAGTGTTAGATAATCATGCATCTGTTAACAGTTAATGTCAATCAGAAGCATAAAAGAACGACAATATATTACTAATATGTGTTTTGAAGTGCACCCTTTTTACCACGGCCCATGGGGGTCTTCGGTCGGGGGATTTGCCATCTCCTCTGATGGCTATTTTTGTCTTATTTTAAAACAGAACCTGAACTATAGTACAGTAGTACAGTTTGTTTAGTTTACTTTTGAGTTACTCCAGCAGCCCCTTCCCCCCCCCCCCACCCACCCTCTCCCCCCACAAAAAAACACCTCCTTTCTTTAATTATTATAATTATTCATTTATCATTATATTACTGTTATTTGTATCATTAGTTTGGTATCTGGCTGGCACAGAATCTAGCTTTTGCAAAAGGGTATACTTGAGATTTCATACAGATTTGCCTCCCTTGAAATTTCTATTTTAGTTTTATCTACTTATCTTCTTTCATAAACAAATTAGTTTTGTTTAAAGGTAATCAGAGCTGTAAAAACTGATAAAAATGTATATAACAATGTTCAAATTCTGTTTTTGACACAAACTATACCCATGCACAAGACAGAAATATCAAAACTTTCATGCATAACTTTTACACCATTAACGATCAAAGTTATCGGCCATATATAATAAATTCGGATGTCATTTGCCATTCGGGAGAAAAAGTACCTTACGGAGTGAGCGACAAGTGAAGACACCGATCAGCCTGCACCTCTGTGCAGCCTAAACAGAGTTTTGCATTTGTTGCTTATGCGTCTAAGGGAATCTTAGCGTGAAAACAACTCTCCGACTGTATTGCGCATGTTTATTTTGTGTAGTTGTGAAACAGGGCTATCGGCTTCTTTTCACGTGACATATCTTCTTAAACACATTTCCTCTGTAATTCTTACACGGGTCAGTGGGTTTATTAGTGACCTGATTAATGTCAACAGACATGACAGTTTGTTTATTGCACAGTCAAAACAATATTTGATGCTGTGAATACTGTCCAGTTAGGCTATTGTGACAGTGACGTCACTGTTTATTTACTATTTTGGACAATGCCTATTATTTAAGACGGGTATGGTACGTTTCCATATAAGCGATATAGATATTATTCTCAACAACTTTCGGCAAAACGAAATTGTGGCCTGGTGGTTAAATAGAGAAACGAGTCCAGAAGTGTTGGTGTGGTAAACACGAGAAGGCAGGTTCGAAACTTGAAAACATTTTTTTTCCTTCTTCTTTTTTTAATTTCTAATCTATTTTTTATTTTCTTTTTTATTTATGTGTGCGTGTGTGATAATCAGACGAAAGGTTTATTCATTTTCAGCACATGGTGTATTTGCTTTGCCAATATAAATGAGCTAATCAGTTATATCAGCTATATTACGCAAAAACGAACAGATGATGTTGAATGAATATAATTTGAGAGGGGGGGGGGGGGGGGTCGTGGTAGGGCGATGGTGCTGGGTAACATTCAGTGCCGGGGCGTCCTAGTTATTTGGTTAATAAAAGTACAAGGGCCTACTGTACTTGCAGTAGATGGGGGTGGGGTGGTTTGTACAATTTCCTCTCTCTTATCAGACCTGTTTTCTTTCTCACTCTCTCTCTGGGAGACGGCTTGATATAGAGTGAAATACTGTTTTAAGGAGCATGTTTGGAATGAAACATAAAACAGATCAAAATCAAAGTAAGAGGCAGATAAGAAAAGATCTAAGACTAGGAACTGTAGGTATGAAATTATAAAAAGTTCATTTTAACAAAAAAAAAAAAAAAAAATAATGGAAAAAAATGATTTCAAGCTAAACGGGGTTTGAACCTGCAACCTTCTGTCTGAAAAGTCGCTACGTTACCTCTACACTAAACAGCATTGCTTGATAGAGGACACTCAATTTAATACAATGTTAAATTTACGGGCTGAATATTCTATGATACGCTACGGTTTCACACATCGCAAAGTAATGGTTCAGTCTGTTTACATTCTGAATATCCTAACTGGACAGTACAGGGGCCTGTTTCACAAAAATTTACCGTACGATGAATCGTGCGATAATCGTACGTTTGGTCGTACGAGAATCGCACGATTCTCGCACGATCGTTTCATAAAAACATCGTACGACAGATAGTACGATTCTCGTAGGATTTTAGTTATACGATGGATCGCAGACGTGATGTGTATTAGCTTTGACAGATGTGTATTAGGTTTTATAAACACAAAAAGTAGCGATTTGTAATACAACGCAATCATGTCAAAGAAAAGGGTCAACAGGACCTCCAATGAGGTTAAAGCCCTTCTCACTGAAGTAGGGAAGATGGATGGATGGATGCCTTGCGATTTTACGTCCGTTTCAACAGCATTTCAGTCGTATCAGGACGGTGGAGGGGTGATAATGAAAGGTTATGTGCAGTGGAACCCTGTTTACGATTGAAACGATTTCCGCCTCCGGAAACGACCTCAGGACCGCTTGATCAGCAGGCCAGCGCTTAAACCACTGAGCTACCGGTGGCTTCTAAGTAAACATGGACGACTCCTAACCAAAGACACGAAGGATCGCACCTGGGAAGTTTTCAGTCCAAGGTTTAAAGTTTTTTATCCTTAGTTGCAGATCTTCAAAACCAAGATAAGTAGTAAAGGGTGTCACTACATAGTGACACCCTTTACTTCTAAGATATGAAAACAAAAATCCTATATAAATTCATTTTACAAAAGTGGGGATTGGAGATCCAAAACCTAGGACTGAACCTCTAAAAACAAGGCTGAAACTCAGGGTTTTGAAATTCATTGTGCATTGGCTTGCCATACCCTTCCTCGATTTTCGAAATACAGTTTTGAGAAAGAAGTTCCGAGGAATTAAACTCGGGTCTTTTTATTTTGCCAAATGCTGTCTGTGATTGTATCAGCTCTTTCAGACTTGCACTGCAGAACCTTGTGGTCAGCGCAATAATTCGCTTGTATAGTATAGCAAGCTAAATTTCGCATTCTCAATTTTAGGTGTTAAGTTTTAGTCCTTTGTTTTAACTTCAAAACTAATTTTTGAAAATTGAAATTTTCTATAATCGTTTTTACAAATCCGGGTATTGAAATCAGATTTGAAACCTATGACTGAACTGAAACCAAGGTTTGAAGCTCAACTTAGGGTAAAATTTCTTAAACCTAGTTTAAAGATTTATTGTGCATTTGGCGTGCCATACCGTTGAACACAAACATGCAGTCTCCTCAGATCAGAGATCACCTAATTAGGGGTTCAAACAGTCCTAAAACCTCCCATTTTCTTGTAAGATAATTTCTCTCTATAAGAACAAATGCTGCCGTAATGATTTTGAGAATAGTCTCTAATACATTGCAGGTAAATTATCCCGCAAGAATCGCACGACAATCGTACGATAATCGTACAGGAAAAACTTCACTCAAAATCACCCTTAGGTGATTTATCATAAATTTGGAATTTTGTTAATTGGCTGATTTGCTCAAAACTTGGTATATGCTTTTCAGAAAGACAGTAGATAAATGTAGTCTATTCAAAAGTTGAGTATGAGTATGTTGTGCGATGAAAGAGGAGAAAAAGTGAAATTTACGACTGCCCTTTAGGTATCGTAGATTTGATCGTAAATTGAGTTCTACGAGGACAATAGTGAAACCGAGATTTTTTTCATGAAAGCGATTTTTGGTCGTAAGATTCTCGTACGATCATCTTACGACGAATTTCAATCGTACGATTCGTTGTGAACCAGGCCCCTGGTCAATACACATGTGGATATCTCCTTACTGGCAGGGAAAAAGGGCATGGCATTGGAAAAGGGGTATTAGAAAAAAATTATGAAGGGAAAACTCAGCATCCGGGAAATTCTGAAGGCTTTCCGGGAGCGCGGGAGATGGACTTCATTTCCGGGAGACTCCCGGATGATCCGGGAGACATCACATGTATGAAGAGGGTATAACATCTTGATAATGAGATTTCTGTCAATGTAAGGAAGGTTCAATATCCTGTATGTGTGAGCTTTTAATATACTGGCAAATCAGTCTGTCATCATGCAGTCATTTAGGGGATAACTGTCTTGAAAATTGGCATTTGGGGAGGTAAATCATCGGTTTTATGGTCGGAAATTTCATTTTACGGCTACGCGCCAGCGGAGCCGTAAAACGCAATTTGCGACCATAAAACCGATGATTCACCTCCCCAAATGACAATTGTCAATACATTTATCCCCATTCTAATGCACTTTCCACGTTTTCACCTCTCATAAAGTACTAGTTTGCACCCATTTCAAGCTCTGTCAGCAAGGTTAAACCAGATGTCAGCCAATGAGAAACAACGTTACTTAATGACGTCGGGTTTGCGATAGTATATCGCAGAATATACTGTCGCAAAATTTGACGTTATCCAATCAGACGTCGCATTATATTTGTAAGTGCATTCCAGTTGTACTCCATGGCCAGTAGTGGTTAAGAACACTGACTCTTAAAACACTAGGTATCTCGCTGCTGTAAGTTTGAGCTTTGGTTGTAACACAAGTGAGAAATTCAAGTTCTGCATGCTTGCAGAAGGTCTGGTGCGGGAGCTTCGGATTTTGCCCTGGGCTGCGGACATGAGTGAAATATTTTTGAAAGTGCTCTGAAACCCATAACCATCAACAGTTTCAGCTTAAGGTTTGGAGCCAGTGAGCCAGCTTAAAACAAATTTCAGGTGGAATGAAAAGGCAATAGTGGAATAATAATTATATTGTAACGAAACAGACAGGCTTCAAACATGTTGATGGAATTTATATAACTCTGAGATCAAAATTTGCAAGAAATGCGAGATCAGATTTCTTGCACAACACACAACAGTAATAAAATAGCTCCAGTTTGGGCCACAGTGATTAAGTTAAGGCAGTGAATTATTACATTATTCCAATAGTGTGCATTCGATTGATGTCGTCATTGATTCCCCACATTTCTGTTTATGGCAGTGATGTTGAGACTTGTTACGGAAGAGCTGTTATTGTCGGATATTGGTTTTTCCCAAAACCGAAACCACTAGTCTAATTATACAAACACTTATGGAAGACAGCAGACTGGCTTCAGCTAAGTTTGCTTTGATTAGTTAGTGGACCATTGCTAGAGTGTCAGATGTGGGATGAATTTTGGTGTTAATTTGGGGATAATTTTATTGTTTCTCTGTATAATGTGTTGTGGTTCCTTGCTAAGCTGTTGTGGTTCCTGTTTAGAACTGCCTTGGCAAGGCAGTTCTAATGAGGGACCACAACATTTGCCAGTATTTATGGAAAACAGAAAGTATCTGAAATATATCAACAACAGCTATTACATATAAGTGGAGTTGTGATTCAGTACATTGCAAATTCATATGGGAATAACACACTTCTTTTGAAATCAGGAACTCTGGATTTGTTTTCATCGTGATGCTGTAGGGGAGAGTTGGAAAACTTCGGACAATGGGTAAATTTGAACAGTGACATTGTTTCCTTTATATGTCACTTGTTTGGAACTAAAACAAAAATAACTGGCCAAACAGAGAAAATCCTGATGAGACGGCTCATTATGAGCCGTCTCATCTGGATTTTCACTGCTTGCGATGGTATGTCCAAATTTACCCTCTTGTCCGAAGTTACCCGACTCGACCCTAAAATTTAAAGCAAGATGGCATTCAGACTATGTAGAGAAACAATTAGATAATAGTAATGTTTAGAAAGTGTAAAGAAGCAAGTGTGTGCTCAAAATCTGGAACTGCCATGATATATGGATTCAAAATGTGGGACTGCAAAAGAAATTTAATCCTTCAATATTTAGTTGAAGGGTTTTGTGTCCCCTTTAGTGTTAAGTAATGCATGTGAATCTGTGGCTCATTATAAGAGAGTAGAGATCTGTTGCTTGTACTGTGCTTGTATGGAGATTTTAATGGGCAATATGTGCCTGTAATTCCTGTCAGACAGTATAATGAAAGAGTTATTTCTTGTGTGTATACTGTAATTGTGTACTTGATAGTATAAATTAGAGTTATTGATAGGTTTGTGTCAGTCCTGTAATTGTGTTATTGACAGTAAAAATTAGAGTTATTGCTTGGTTTGCCCCAGTACTGTAATTGTGTAATTGGTTGTATCAGTTAGAGTTATTGATAGGTTTGTGCCAGTCCTGTAATTGTGTTATTGATAGTACAAATTAGAGTTACCGTATTGCTTGGTTTGCCCCAGTACTGTAATTATGTAAATGGTAGTATAAGTTAGAGTTATTGATAGGTTTGTGTCAGTCCTGTAATTGTGTTATTGACAGTATAAATTAGAGTTATTGCTTGGTTTGGCCCAGTACCGTAATTGTGTAATTGGTAGTTTAAATTAGAGTTATTGATAGGTTTGCCCCAATACTTCCATTGTGAATTGACAATTTAAATTAGAGTTATTGCTTGAGTTCTGCCAGTACTGTAATTGTGTAATTGACAGTACTAGCTAGTCTCAGCCATTGCTTGGTATATGTCTGTAATGTAATTGTTTAATTGAAAATTAGAGTAACTTCTTAGTTTATGCCAGTACTGTTATTGTGTAATTGGCAGTTTATTGTTAAGTTATTGCTTGGTATATGCAAGTTTTGTAACTGTGTAATTGACAGTATAACTAAGATTTATTACTAGGTTTTCCCCAGTGCTGTAAGACCGTAATTGACAGTGAAAGCTAGGTTTATTGCTTGGGTTCTGCCAGTACTATAAACATGTAATTGACAGTATTAATAAGATTTATTGCTTGGTTTATGTCACTTATGTAATTGTGTAATATGACAGTTTAAATTAGAGACATTGCTTAGTTTATGTCAGTAATGTAATCATGTAATTAACAGTTTAAATAAGAGCTATTTCTAGCTTTGTGCCAGTAATCTAACTGTGTAATTGACTGTATAAATTATAGTTAATTCTTGGTTTGCTCATATACTGTAATTGTGTTATTGACAGTTTAAATCAAAGTAATTGTATGGTCTATAGACAAATCAGTTAACGATGTAGAAGGAGCATGTAGTTTTATCAGTAAAGAGAATGATGATCGCAAGAAAGAATTGCAAACAGCCAAGTCCGAAATCAACAAATTAAAAGAGATGTGTGAATACATGGAAAAAAATACAAGTGAATTTGCCCAACAAAATGCTAAGTTAGAATCCAAAGTTTCAGATTTAGAGAGTAGATCCATGCGCGACAACTTAATGTTCCATGGGATTACTGAGATGCAAAACGAAGACTGTGAACAATTGATAAAACAGTTCTGCAGGGAAAAGTTAGAAGTGTCTGAAGCCCAAAACCTAACATTTGATAGAGTCCACCGTGTTGGCTATCAGAGAACAAATACAACAAGGCCTATTGTGGCAAAATTTCATTATTACAAGGAAAGGGAGATAATTCGCTCAAAATCGTTTGAAAAATCCGAGCAGTTGAAACAGCAGAATTTAAGAGTAGGAGCTCAGTGGCCGCAGCAAGTCAGAGAGGCCAGGAAAACCCTATATCCTATAATGCTTCGTGAGAGACAAAAAGGAAACAATGTAAAATTTGTACGAGATAAGCTCTTCGTTAACGGTCAGGAATATGTCTTAACTCAGGACGAACGACAACCGCACACAGCAGCACGAAGATAAGGGGGTCAGGAGGAGCAGTTAAAGGTTATCGCATGGAATGTAAACGGTTTATACAGGAAACTTTCAGATATTGACTTTACACAATTTGTAAATAACTATGATTTATTACTTTTTTCCGAAACTTGGTTGACAAATAAAGAGTGCTGTAATTTAGAGATAGAAGGGTATAAATGCGAACACATTTTCGGAAATAAGTCTAGGAATACTAAGAAAGGGAGAGTAAGTGGTGGAATATCTGTGTATTATAAATCCTGCTTAAGCGATAAAATTAAGGTTATAGAGAAAACGCAATGTGGAATTTTGTGGATCAAAATACTTCGAGATTTATTCCCCTTTAATGAAGATATTTTTGTATGCCATACATATATTCCACCACCAGGCTCCAAAGTGATAAAGCATGAGGAAACTGACTTCTTTGAACAATTAGAACACGGAATTTCATTATATAAAAATTTAGGAAAAGTATTTATTACCGGTGATTTAAACTGTCAAACATCAAGTCTGTCGGATATATTAGATTTTGACGAATATTTGGATGAAGAAGATGACTGTGAAATGTCCTTTCAAACTTATATACCACCAAGAGCAAATAGGGATCACGTGGTAGATGCGGGAGGAAGGCGTTTGTTATTGTTTTGTCAAATTGTCAATCTAATTATAGCGAACGGGAGAATTTATGGTGACAGTGATAGCGGTGACTTTACTTACTGTTCATTCAACGGCATGAGCACGGTAGATTATCTATTACTGAGCCCAAATGACATCCCGTGTCTGTCAGATTTCAAAGTTTTAGGACTTAATGAATTCTCAGACCATGCCCCTTTGTACATAGCTTTCAAGCGAAAACAAATTGTGGTTAATCAAACCCAATCAAAATCTAATGCAAACATTTCCAGTGACCGAATTATTTTTGACAACGGTAAAGCGGCTATATTTAGAACTGAATTGTTAAATAATCATGCGTATTTACAACAACTAACTGATAGCGTAAACACTGGCCAGGTGGACAGTATAGTAAAAACATTTACAAATTTTATGTACGATAATAGTGCAAGTGTATTCGGAAAAAGGGTGCATAGCAAATCGAACGTAAATGAAAACTTGCCGAACAATAAATGGTTCAATGAAGACTGTTACAAGGCAAAAATTGAATTTAAACATGCACGAAATTTTTTCTTAAAGAATAAGAATGATGAAAACCGACGCAATTTTATATCAATGCGCACTAAGTACAACCGGATAAAACGCAATGCTAGACATAAATATAAAATTAGAGAGGGAAAAACGGTATGCGATTTAGCTAAAACAAAACCAAGGAGGTTTTGGAAGTCCATGAAAAATAAATACAAAAAGAAGTCGTTTAAATCGAATAATCTGACGGCCGAAAGCCTCTTAGATCATTTTAGCTCCGTATATGGAGGATCAGAAGAGCCATTTCAGCAACAAGGGCCGGACCTCGATAACGAAACTGACACTGAACTAGACTCAGAAATCACAGAAAATGAGATTAAAAATGCCGTATTTTCACAGAAAAATAACAAAAGCAGCGGCACTGATAATTTAAATGCGGAATTATTTAAATGTTCATACGACATCATTTCACCCTTTTTAGTAAAACTGTTTAACAGGTTATTTTCAAACGGTGAATATCCCATGGCATGGGCGGAGGGCATTATAGTGCCGATTTTAAAAAGTGGAAATCCTGACGAGCCGCATAATTATCGGGGAATCACCCTAATAAATATACTCGGTAAAATATACTCTCAGATTCTGTTGAACAGGCTTACGAAATGGTCCGAAAATTTCGAAAAAATATCGAATAACCAATTTGGCTTCCAAAAAGGCAAATCTACGGTCGATTGTTTTTTTGCTTTTTATTCAATTGTATCAAAAGTTTTAAGTTCCGGAGATAAACTGTATTGCGTTTTTCTAGATTATGAAAAGGCGTTCGACCGGATTAATAGATCACTTTTATGGCATAAATTGAACTTTGAACATGTAAGTAGTAAATTAGTTCGTGCAATTAAATCAATGTATAATGTTGTGAAATCATGTATCAGATTTAATTCATCACATTCAAGCTATTTCATGTCACATATGGGTCTAAAACAAGGTGACCCCAGCTCCCCATTATTGTTTATGCTTTTTATAAACGATATTATTGACAATATAAATGCTGATTTTGAAAATGTATTTACAATAGAAGAATTACGAATATTCATGTTACTTTACGCGGATGACGCTGTTGTATTCGCAAAGTCGCCAATGGTATTACAATCAATGCTAAATGATATTGAACTATATTGTGGAACCTGGGGCTTAAAAATAAATACCTCTAAAACGAAAGCAATGATATTTGAGAAAGGCCGACATACCAGTTACGATTTTTACCTGAATAACATAAAATTAGAAGTAGTTACATCTTTTAAATATCTCGGTATTCATTTTTTCAAAAACGGAAATTGGTTTAGGACACAGAAAAGACTTGCACAACATGCTTCATACGCTTTGCACAATTTATTTTCAATTTTTAATCAACTAGAACTACCGGATTCTCAAAAATGTAAACTATTTGATACGCTAGTTGGTTCAATACTTAATTATGGTTCGGAGGTGTGGGGAATGCATGAGGCCAAAGATGTGGAAATTATTCATATGAAGTTCTGTAGACGTATTTTAAATGTAAAAATGTCAACAAATTTATGCGGTCTGTATGGCGAATTAGGTAGGGTACCTTTAAAGATTCAACGAAAATTAAATATGATTAAATATTGGATAAAACTGCTTAAACTTCAACAAAATGCTATCCCCAAGAAAATTTATCTGTTACTGAAAGACGATGCTAATAATAATATCTCATATAGCGGATCGAATTGGGCATTTCAAATTAAAAGTACATTGGAAAGCATCGGACTCGCTTTTATTTGGCACAATCAGTTGGAGATAGATATCCCGTTCGGTTTAATAAAACAAAGATTGGTGGACATGTATTATCAGAGTTGGTATTCAGAAATTAATAATTCAAATAGGCTTATAACGTACTGTAGATACAAACATGATTTTGAATTTGAAAATTATTTAGACTTTTTGAAAGAAAACAAATATAGAGTAGCGCTATCTAGATTTAGGCTTTTGTCTCATGATTTATATATTGAGCAAGGCCGATATGATAATGTACCAAGACATGAACGCATTTGTAAATGCTGTCGTATGAACGCTATAGAAAATGAATATCATTTTTTATTAGTATGTCCACTTTATAGGGAGTTAAGATTAAAATATTTTAAACCATACTGTTGCCATTGGCCAAATATACATAAATTCGATAGTTTAATGATGTCAAAAACAAAATCTACAATTTTGAATTTAGCAAGGTTCGTATATTTCGCTTTCAAATTAAGGAAACAGTTTTGCAGTTGAGTATAGTCTGTATTTTAGTGTTATTTTGTATTTAAGTGAATAGTATATGTTGCTCCTCAGCAAACACATGATTTGAAAATGGTATTTCTGTGTAAGTGAAAATTGTGTTCTCACTACGACTATACATGTGTAGGCTATAAACGTTCTTGTAATGTTTAATGCTGAATAAATTTATTTGTATTTGTATTGTATTTGTATGTCAGTACTGTAATTGTGTATTTGACAGTATAAATTAGAACTATTGCTTGGTTTGTCCCAGTACTGGCATTCTGTAACTGACAGTGTAAATTGATTTCTTGAATTGCTCCAGTATTGTAATTGTGTAATTGTCAGTTAAAATCAAAGTAATTGTATTGAACATGTCAGTGCTGTAATTGTGTAATAGACAGTATAAATTAGAGTCAATATTGCATGGTTTGGACGAGTACTTTATGTAATTGACAGTATGAATATGAGTTATTATTTGGTTTGTGTCGGTACTGTAATTGAGTAATAGACAGTATAAATTAGAGTTGCTGCTTGGTTTGTGTCCAATTGAATACTGTATTTGTGTTATAAAAAGTATACAATTAGAGTTATTTCTAGGCTTTTGCAAATAGTGAAAGTGTGTAAATGGCAGTATAAATTAGAGGTATTGCTTGCTTTTAGCCAGTACCATAATTGTGTGATGGACAGTATCAATTGGTTTGTTTCTGTACTATAATTGCACAATTGATAGTTTAAACTAGATTTATTGCTTGGTTTCTGCCAGTCCTGTAATTTTGCAGTTGAGAGTATAGAATCATTGCTGGGTTATATTAATTTGCATCGATACTGTACTTGTGTATTTGACAGTAAGAATTAAAGTTACTGCTTACTTTGTGGCAGTACTGTAATTGTGTAGCTGACTGTACAAACTAGAGTTTTTGCTTGATATCTTCTAGTATTGTAATTGTGTCATTGAGAGTATTATCTAAGAATTATTACTGGGTTTGAGCCAGTATTGTAATTGTGTAATTGGCAATATAAATTAGACTTATTGCTTAGTTTGTGCCAGTACTGTAAATGTGCACTTGTACTTGTGTACTATACTTATGTACATGCAATTGATAGTATAAATTAGGGTTATTGCTTGGTTTTTGTGTCATTACTGTACTTGTGTACATGTAACAGATAGCATTTTAGAGTTTTTGCTTGGTTTGTGCCAATACTGTGATTGAGATTATAGAAATATTACATTGGTTTGTGTCGGTACTGTAATTATGTAATTTACAGTATGAATTGGAATTATTCCTTGATTTGTGCCAGTGCTGTAATTGTGTAATTGACAGTATAAATTAAAGTCATTTTTTGGTTTGTGCCAGTATAGATAAGAGTTATTGCTTAATTTTTACCAGTGTAATTGTGCAATTGAGAGTATGGAATTATTGCTTGGTTATTGTGTATTTGACAGGATAAACTGAGTTATTGCTTGGTTTGTACCAGCACTATGATTATGTCATTGAATTAAAGTATAGTACTGATGGTATGAATCAGAATTATTCTTGGTGTGTGTTAGATACATGTACTGTGAATGACTGAGGAGCCCTGGTAGCTCAGTGGGTTAAGCGCTGGCCTACTGATCTAGGGATCTCAGGTTCAATTACCATTGGAGGTGGAAATCTTTGCAAATGTAAATGGGCTTCCATTGCATACAGCCTTTCAGTATTTACCCCCCCCCCCCTCCCCCCAACACACACACCCACCCCATCTACCTGAAATGACTGAAATACTGTTGAAAAGGATGTAAAATTGCAAGTCATCCATCTATGAATGACTGGTAATGACATATATTTTTGCACTGACAGCTATGTAAAACATATTGGTTTGAACATGTTAAATGTCAGCAATAAGTTACATATTTGAGCAGTGCTGTGAAACAGTGAGTCTTTTACCATGTGCAATCAGCTTCTGCATTCCTGCATCAGGCTTGATTAGGGTCATTCCTGTGTGGTTAAGATCAATCTTTGGAACATAATAATATGTATTCAGTGATTACAAAAGTCTGTATGACTGCTAAGGCTTGTGTAAGTCTTTGTAATTCATTTATATAAATAAGTTTCCTTTAGCATTTGGAATTATTCTTTTTAAATGACTGTGTAGCTGTCAAATATCAAAACAGTGCATGCTTTAAATTGTGAAATAAGACTTAAAGCTTTCTCCCATTGGATGCACCTCTATTCTTGTCTGGCATTTTTTTTTTCACATTGTAACTCAGAGCTCCAGATAAGAAAGGGTACTGAAGATGATTCAAAGATAATTTTTCTTATTTCTCAACGAAAACGTATGTTGTGACCCCTCATTAGAACTGTCTTGGCGAGACGGTTCTAATGATGGATCACAACATATGTTTTTATGGAAAAATATGGAAAATTATCCCTAAATTGTCCCTGTTACCCCTTCTTATCGGGAGCTCTGTAACTTTTGTGACATCTTGTTTGCTTCCTCAGGATGGCTACGCACTTCCAAAGTTGGATCAACTCTTAAAAGAAAGAGTTTGCTCGTAGGGGATTCGTTTCTCAATGCCTCATTCAATTAGCTTGAAAGGGCATGGGGGGAAACTCTTGTTATTTCATTTTCCACATTCTCCACTTTATAAACAAACAGGAAGTCACAAAGTTGTTCCTCTTGGTAAAAATGTCTGAAAATATGGAGGTTTACGCATACACCCACTTGATAAAATACACTCAAATGAACTCAGTACTGATATAGATAGTAATCTAATTTGCATCTCAGGATTTGTTCTTAGACACATGACAAACATGATTGAAGAATCAAATTAATATTTGATATCTAAGAAGTTGTGTATCATCTGTCTGTCTCATGGGGCTTAATTGCATTTGAAAGTCTTTCTTCATTTAAAGTAAACCAAAATGCATGTTTGGAAGGAAAGCTCTGAGCTGAAGTCGGAACTCTTGCACTCTTTGCAATTGCTGCCATTCTAATAAGATTATGTGGGGAACACCATACAGAGATAATTAGTTTTTGATGACAGTACCTCATTTTCAAGGTCAAGGTCACAGTCCTGTATGTATAATTTTTTGAACTTGTGAATGTATTTACCCTAAAATTACATGGTTTTCAAGACAAGTGCAATAACTGAATAGATTTTGGTGACATTGACCTCATTTTCAAGGTCATTGGAGCTCTTTCTCTAAAATATAGCTCATGAGCAAGTGGGTACTATTTCATCAGACTTGTATGGATATGTTGTTGTGATAAGTAAAGAGATGGTGAAATTCATGACCATTACCCCATTTTCAGGGTTGCAGAAGGACTTCAAATTTTCTCATATATATTTTATCCTGTTTGTAATGATAATTAATTAAATTTGAAAAAAAGAAAAAATAGACCAAACTTGATTGATTGTTATCAGCATAGCAAAGTTTTAGGAAAATGATATTAATTTAGAAGTAATGCAAAGTTTCAGGAAAATGATACATAGAGATTGGAATGCACTGGTGGCAGAGGTGGGGAGGTGCGGGGGGTTGGGGGATGCAACATTTGTTTTTCTATGGAAAAATCTTATTATTCTGTGAGTTCTGAAGAAAAACAAGGACCATGATCAGTATGCTTAAATGTGCAGGCTGCCAGTCCATGGCAGTCATCATGACATAATAGCTTGCACATACTTTGAGCGCGGACTATAACAGTAGTAAATCATGGCCCAGACTATTGCTGTCAGCCTATGTGGACCTGAATTGGCCCTGGTCACACAATTTCACTATTAAAGAGTCAGGTAATTCATTAGTTAAGGGTTTATTTATCATTTCCTAAATTGAGACAGAAATTAATACTAGATCAAAGGAGCAACGTATGGGTAAACTGAATAAATCCTAATCAACGTCTTTCTCTAATAAGCGCCCCCTGCCTTTTTTGCAAAAATAAAGTTCTGTTGACTTGCCAGCCTCTGTGTTTTCCATCAGTTTTACATAGGAGAATTATTAAATAATAGTTCTGGTTTGTTTCTCTGGCTCTTCCTCTAGGAGCAAATTCTCTCCTTTAAGAGCTGACCTTTATTGAGAACGGAGGCAAAAAAGGCAAATAGTAGAATTACTTCATCTGAAAATATATCCATTAACCGTGATACTGCTGACCAATTATTAGAACTATTTGGGCAGTGGCTAATTTAGTAATCTCTTTAGTTCTGTGTAGGCTCTAAATATTCCCCCCCCCCCCCACACACACACACATGGTCTTTTGTACAATGCAACACCCCACAGGCATTAAATAGGATTAATATGGTACTTGTCTTTGCCAGCACAGTTTATCCCATTGCATTCTGGGTATTTTTTGTCGTCTGGTGAAATTGTCTTCTGCATCAAAATTGACAATATTGGTTTAACTAACTCTTGTAGAAATGATGTCTAAGCAGCAAACAGTTTGGATCTCAGATCAGGCCCCACATTTGTGGGGCCTGATCTGGATCCAAACTGTTTGCCCAGATACCCCTCAAGGGGTATCCCGAATGGAATGGGTTATAAAAGATATATGATACTGGGCAACAAAAATTTAAAAACGTCAAGACCAGTGACTACGTACGCCAGCCTTACTGCATATTGCATGGTAGCGATTAAAGTTGTATTGGTTATGTAAAACAGCCATGCTTTTTTGTTAATTTTCTGAAGGGAGACAACTTTGTGAGTTCCTATTTGCTTTATTACTCATCACGGGACAAAACCCTTCCAAAATGGGATCTACTTTAGAAGAAAGAATTTGCTCATAGAGGAACAAATTATTTTCTTTAGGAATTGATCTCTAATGAGAAGGCAAGCAAAATTGAAAACGGCAAAGTTGCTTCCCCTGAAATTTCGCCAATTCACCTTAAAATATCAATTATGGTTTGGGCAAATTAGTGTTGGACCAGTTTTCTCTGGATGTATGTGCAGCTTATTATTCTAGCAGAATAATACATTTCGTACAAATTGCTGAAAATGTCCTCAGAACCAAAAGAAAAATCACAAAAATATGGTTCTTAAAGAGGTTAAATCTAAACTAAGATTCATTTTCATGTTTTCTGCTCTTCAGAAGTGGGAAAGTCGATAAATCTTGGAAACTTGGGGAAAAAATTACAATAAATAAGATAATGAGGAAGATTGTTTCTGGTAAATTGCAATAAATAATTGATGATTCGATAATGGTCATAATTGGCAGCAAAAATTATTGGCATATAAAAGAGTTCTGTGCATTATATAGCCATGGGGAACCTCCATTATAAGATAGGAAAACCAGAAGAAATTTATGAGATCAGAGCTCCAGAAAAGAACGGGTAACAGGGATAATTTAGGGATAGTTTTCCTTATTTTTCCATAAAAGCATATGTTGTGACCCCTCGTTAGAACTGTCTCAACAAGACAGTTCTGATGATGGGTCAAAATATATGTTGTGACCCTTCGTTAGAACCATCTCACCGAGATGGTTCTGATGATGGCCACAACATATGTTTTCAATGAGAAATGAGAAAAATTATCTCTGACTTGTCCCTTCTTAGCTGGAGATCGAGACAGAGTTAATTGTCTATGAGTGGAATTAAGGGCAAATTCTTTTAAGAGTAGGTCCTTTGATTTAGAAGGGCAATTTTGTCTAGGAAGGAGGCAGCTGGAAGTCACAAAAGTTGCTTTCCATGGTAAAAATGATGGAAAGACATGGAGATATACTCGTTCATCTTAACAAACATGTCACAACCATGTGAGCTTAGCAAAAGGTTAACTATAATGGTTTCTGGCCAGTGTCAGCCATGGTTGTAGTAGCCACATGATTATTGACCATGGTTTAATAATGGATTTAAGAGCATGGCGTAAGCTGACCATTGTTTAAGCAATATGATGGTCAACTTACCATAGTTGAGTATTGTTGTAAGGCCATGGTAAAACCATGGTTACCATTGTAGAAACATTCTCAGCTGTCATCATTCTTTGGTTGACCATGATTATAAGACCAAATATGGTTTATAATTTATTTCACCATGGACACATGATCATGTTGACCTTCAGACCATCATAATAGTCCTTTGAATTAACCCATGGTCAGCCATGGCTGACATTGGATCATTTTGACTCAGTTGCTATGACGTAAAAGAATGTATAGTGCATCTTAAGTTACAGGAATTCACAAGAGAAAAATGGAAGTTTTCCACTTTTAAATAACCATTTTAGACTGCAAATATAACCTATTAATGATGCATGCTAAACATTTTACTGCTAATGGATAACTGTCTGAGAGCCTAATGAATTACCGGTTTACTTACAAATGGTTGCATTTACTTAGCAAAGCAGCTAATAGAGGCATGGCGGGTTGTCTTTTAGTACAACTTAACAAGATTTTGTCTGCAAAGTTGTGGTGATAATGGATGAAAATGGATAAGTGTTGTTGCCATTCAAACAAACTTTAAAGTAACCGTAAACCATAATGTGACATTGCGGAAATTCTGAATTTCCTGTACATACCTTATCAATCCTAATAAAAGCCCCTGTTCTAATAAACACACCCTGCCTCTTTCACGGATATGAAATATATTAACTTCCATCAATTCCTGTTTGCTTCTCTAGGTGAGGTAGCTCTTTATAATGGGATCTACTCTAACAGGAAAGAATTTGCTCCTAGAGGAGCAAATTCTTTTCTTTAAGAGTTGATCCCTATTGAGAAGGGGCAAAAAGGTAGAATTGCCTCTGAAAGTATATCAGTCGGCACCTTAATACTGCTTATTAGAAGTATTAAGGCAGTGGCTGTTTACTACACTTTAGGCCTTAAATAATGCCCCATCCTCTTTCATAAAATGCAACACCGCCGGGGTGTTAAATAGGATTGATTCCCTATAGCTATGTAAAGAGCAGTCTGATCAGAGGGTCTACACTGTTTGCCATCTAACTCTGGCAGTTTTAGCTCCTTGCAGGAAAAATGCAGTTACCAAAGTTAAAATTGTTATAATATTGGGGTAAATTTGACAAGGATTGAAAAAAATCTTTGTCCTGGACTGGCAAAAAAATGTTGGGCTACTAAGGTCACTAAGGCAAACCAAATATTTTCATGGATGTGGCCTAAATATCAGTTCTGTAACTTGCTATGATATATTCTGCTTTTACATCACCATATCCGCAAAGGTATTCAATAAATGCTGTTGCAGACTGGATCAGATATGATAAATTATCATAATTATGCAAAAGGCCATACTGCCGGCCCTTGTGCACTAATTTTAGTTTACAATGGCAAACAAAGCTGGTGACAAAAGTGTGGTACACTATACTCAGGGCTCGGGAAATATTGAAAAATGAATCGGTCCAGCCGATGACGTCATCACCTAACTAATTTCCATTGGAAAAAAAATGATACCTGTCACGAAAACTAATGACAACAAGCGAAGTCCTATGAATTAATCCCGATTTCCGTACAATGGTCGTACATTGTTGTGTTTGGTAGAGTTCTTGGTTTCAAACATTTTAAGACGTTTAGCTACGCATGTAAAAGCAAATACAAGTCTAGAGCGTGTTCGTAGGCAAAGCGGACGTGATAGAAGACATCACACTTGATTGACAGGTGGACAGGGGAGACAACATGTTCAAGCCCATTGCATTAAAATTGACAGTCATTCCTGTTTGTTTGTGAACAATACGTAAGTCCTGAGCATTAACTCGCCCAAGTTATGATGATTGTACTGTTTAACGTACCCAAATTGCATAATTTCCCCTCCACTGCCGCCGAATGGGCCGCGTCGGAAATGGTGACTTACGGAACGTGTATATTGACTAGCTTCCACCAAAGTATTCAGTTGTCGCTAGGTCGACGTTCATTATTATTCATGTTAGATGCGAACAAGAAAGACCGGTCTGACTGCTTAGTTGCACTGGCTGATACGACTGTTAGTCATCTGTGTGTGTACTTAGGTACCTTTAGCCGTCATACAGTTAAAATGACACAGCGGCGTCTTTTATCTTTACATCAAAGACAAAACGTGCTTGACCCATAAACGAGCGGGTAATTGCATATCAACGCTACCGTTAGTATTATACCTTATATATAATCGCGTAGACTCTGATCAACATGTGCTATTTTGTGCACTGATCGGCATTATTTTCGCACTGGTCTGCATGACGATATGACGATACAACTAGGAAATCGGTGAAATGGACGTTTCCATTTTTCATATTTTATAGTTCCATTATTCAAAACAATGTATATTTTTACCAGAGCGTAGACCATAACGCATCGGAAATAGTGACTATTAAAGGAAAACACTCACTTAAATATGAATATACTTAAAATTGTAGATCTCGATTAGCAATTAAATTTGGGGAAAATTTCATGAAAATCGGACTTAAAGTAAGAAAGTTATAAAGATTTAAAAAATTCAAAATGGCGGTCTCGGAAGCCGCCATTTTGGAAGTTCCTGTCACGTGATAATTATTTTAATCTTAAATAAGTGCATAAACTGCTTACATTTACAGTGTAATTTGTCTTTACTCGTTTCTTTATGATGTCAAAAGTAGATTTATGCATTTCATTCACCTGACATTTGTTTCAAACAAAAGTTATTTAGGATTTTTATTTTTGACTATGAGTTTATGACGTCATTAACTCACAGATTTGCTGGTTCCCAGCTCAATATTTTCATATCTTTAAATTGTCATATCTTTCATAATTTAAGCCCGATTTTCATGAAATTTTCAGCAAATTTTATGTTTTACTTATATCTTTAATTTGAGTCCAACAAGCACTTTAGTGAGTGTTTTCCTTTAATATTAACAATGTATCTTCGTTTTGAATCTACACTTTTCGCGGAATAGGTTCGTATTCCTAAAAAACTCCATTGCAGCCAGTATGGAACATGAAAGACTATCCGTTGTAAGGACAAATGCAAATATGAATGAACTTCGGACAGACTTTGTCAATACATTCGTCAGTATTCATCTGTTATGGATACATTCACAAACTTTTGAAGTCGGCATACGCCCTACACATACAGGTTAGTTACATTCTCGCGATCGTGAAAAAAGATGGACACCTTTCATCCCAAAGCCCAGTCATCGTGATTTTGATAAGTTGTTTTGCAGACTGTCGTAAGTGTGCGTCATTATGACACTCGTTATTGACAGGTAGGCGGTCCGACATGTGGTTCAGTGCTCCATACGGACAATCTTGAGGCGGCCTTTTCGTCTGGCTAACACCTGCGTTAATCCGATTAGTAACGACACGCGCTAGAATTTTTAAGACAGTGGCGATATTTCATACGTCGGGACAAGATCAAACGGCCGTATGTAACAATTATCGGACGAATCGGAGAAAATCTCCTAAGTATTGGGTCAGTATGGGACCGATTTTTTTGGACTTTGGGCTGTTTCCAATCGGTCCCAATTTCTGAATTTTGGTCTGGGACCGAAAGAAATCCGGTTTTCCCGAGCCCTGACTATACTCAAATGTGATAATTTTTTATGCAATTTGTCGAGGTATCAGAGAGTTAGTATGTATCAGAAATGAGAAAAACAACTTAGAGCGGCCTCATAAGATCCAAAAACCTGAAAATATGATGTACAGTATACAACAAGAAAAAGTTGATGTCAATATACTTAAAGATTACAATATAATCCACAAATAATACCAATAGTAAACATAAAATCATATGCAAATCAATTTCAGATACGGCTAGTACCTGCTGTCTGTAGGGGAGAGTCGGGTAACTTCGGACAGGCGGGTAAATTCGGACATACAATTGCAAACAGTGAAAATCAAGATGAGACGGCTCATAATGAGCCGTCTCATCAGGATTTTCTCTGTTTGGCCAGTTAATTTTTGTTTTAGTTCCAAACACCTGACATATAAAGGAAACAATGTCAGTGTCCGAAATTACCCGCAGTCCGAAGTTACCCGACTCTCCCCTACCTCTGAACTATGCCATAAAATACTAAACTGGATTTATCTGAAATTACAATTTTCTCAGAGCACATTTTTCAACATTGAAGTTGGTTGGCTGATGGCATGATAACATTTAAGCCTTAGGCCCAGCTGAAACATTAAACAGAAAAGGTCCTATATTGTGAAGTCAGCCATGTCATAGAATTTTAACAATTTTATAATAAAAAGTGTCTTATCTGATTGGAATGGATATTGATCTGTGATCTGTGTTATATCAGTTTTTTTTCCAAGAATTCCTTTAGTCAGTGATTTGATTGAGTATTTTTTGTAGAATGGAAATACAAGATTACTGTAGTTTAGATATATTGGCTGGGAATAGAAGGAATTAATATTGACCCAGTTGTACAGAATAATGTGTGTTATGATTCATAGGAATTGTCATTAATACTTGTAATCACAGATAAGATAACTGTGCTGTGTTACTGCTGGAACCACCTAGAGAAAAGATAAGAGGGGGTATTTGGTGATAATTAGGGATAATTTTTGTTAATTCTGGATAAAAACATATGTTGTGACCCCTCATCCGAACCGTCTCGATGAGACGGTTCAGATGAGGGGTCACAACATATGATTTCAATGAGAAATAAAGAAAATTATTTCCAAATTATCATCAAATACCCTTCTTATCTAGAGCTCTGAAAAATATAAAGCAAGATAAAAAACAGACCATAGTGACATTATACTATGAGTGTCATGAAAACAAGATATCTGATAGTGTCAATGAATTTGGATGCTTCTTTCTTCCTTGTATGGAATATAGAGCTTTTGTTACACTGGATGATATTGTTTTACTGTAACTCAGTAGCTGTCTTTAATTGATGGTATCGTGTTGACCAGTACAAGTGTCAGTGAAAGATTATTAAAAACAGTGAATAGGATATTGAGGGAGTTATTGGGGTGGGGAGGGGTATGTGACTATATAGAGGAGATTGGTTAATGATAATTCTGAGATAGTTTGCCTTCAATATTATTCATGTAAATCTAAATTGTAAACTAATCATCCTTTTAAGGTGTATGAGTACACCTCCATGTTTTTCCACCATTTTTACAAGGGCAGATAACTTTTATGACTTCTTGTTTGCTTTTCTGGACAACAAAACACTTTCAAGATTTGGTCAACTTTCAAAGGAAAGAGTTTGCTCCAAGGGGAACAGTTTTTTTCCTTTAAGAGATTCTATATTGAAAAGGAGGGGCAAAAACGGAAATGGCAGAGTTATTTTCTTTGAAAGTGCATCCTTGCACCTTAAATATAAATTGTAAAGTTTAATCTGTTGCTGCTTACTACAACCAGAGTCCAGTTATTCAAAGCATTGTTAGTTTAACAAAGTCATTATTCAAGGATTTATTAAGTCTTCTTGTACCCCTAAAATCAATTGTGCTCATTTTTTTGTTGAAAAAATGTGATGAACTTTTGCAATGCAAAAGTTCCTCACATTTCTTTCAGCAAAAGCTGGCAGTGTTTTTGTATAAATGTATTTAAAAATTTAAGCTCTTGCAGAGCTCTAGATAAGAGGGAGTATTCGATGATAATTAGGGATAATTTTTGTAAATTCTGCATAAAAACATACGTTGTGACCCCTCATCTGAACCGTCTCGTCGAGACGGTTCAGATGAGGGGTCACAACATATGGTTTGAATGAGAAATAAGAGAAATTATCCTTAATTATCATCAAATATTCCCTCTTATCTAGAGCTCTGTCTTGCTTTCTAACAACATTGTTAGTTTTGAACTAACTGAGCTCAGGTTCTAATGAAGGTCACAATCTGTGACAGATAATTAACAGAATCAATCTATCTATGAATTATCATTACACCACTCTTATAATTATCTAGAGCTTTGAATATGAACGAAAAAGTGTGCCATGAGTGAGAAAAAGCCACGGCAGCCATTGTCATCTGCTTCTGAGATCATGAGCAGACACGACAAGAAAAAGAGGAAGTGGTATAAAAGGGTTCTCAAGGGAGAACCTAAAGAAAAAGAAGTTGAGAAACATGTTCCATTGGCTGACAAAACTATCAGTAAATCACTGGAAAATGTCGGAAATCTAAATTTATCTGTTATGGGTATCCCCGTGAGAGCTTCATCATTTTCACATGTTACCTTTGAAGGAGATGATTATTCGTTGTCCAGTATTTCTAGTAATGAAAGTGATACCTCTGAACGTACCTCTCCGGAACTCACCGCCAGAAGCCAGTCTTTGGACCGGCGGAAACGTGAACAAGAATTTTTCCGTAAACTCTCTGCTCAGTCTTCTGATAGTGAAACTTCTACAGATACTAACCCAATTTGGCAGGATTTTAATGCCAGTAATAGTGAATCAATTAATTCACATACAGCTCAAGAGGAAGGCTCAAAAGATTCAGGATTTTCATTTTATAGTTATCTCCCCTTTACTTGGGGAAGCACCCCAAGTGGGTCCTGGGAGTCAGTTTGTTCACAGCCTGAGGAGAAAAAAGCTCTTATGCATCTGGTCCATGAGTCAGATTCTGAACAGGTAATAACGAATGGTATCATATATGAATGCATTATGATTTAGGGATAGATGAAGTATTATAAGCAGTTAACAGTGTGGTCAGTGCTTCTTGTCTGTTTGTTTGTCTGATTGGTTGACTCAGTGGATCCAAAGTGGGATCAGATATAAGCAAGACTTTCTTAGATCAAAGAGACATGGATGAAAGTTTAAATAAAATTGAATTTTCTGTTAGTTTCTATTTCATGTATCTATTTATATATTTATATATAACCTTATAAACTAAAGTTTCAGGAGAAATCATTTGTTGACATAATGGCACTTTAATGTGCAATGATGACCATTATTTTGCATTGTATTCAGAATTCTGTATTGTTTCTCTGCAGTTAAGTTGTAATAAGATTACACTTGTGGAAATCCAAACACTAGCTGGCTGTTTTAGAACAGTGCTTGTTGTTAAGAGATGATCCTTCATGGTCTTCAGTTATAAGCTGGAGATTATTCTCTTCTACTTACAAGATGGATTTAGATCTTTGGGATAATATATAGTTGAATTATACACAACTGCTTTACGTATTTGGGTTACTTTATGGAGAGAGGAAACACCATCTTATAGCTGAAGAAATCTAGCAAGAAATATGAGCCTCAAAACGACAAAATCAACAAAGTGGCATCTGTGCCCAACTGTGCAGCGAAGACTCAGATCAGCCTGGGCATCCCCCCAGTCTGATCAGAGTCTTTGCTGTCAGCATGGAGGTATCTTTGACCGTTACTTACCCTTTAAGTGCACAAAGACTCTGATCAGACTGGTCGGATGCCCAGGCTAATCTGAGTCTTCCCTGGGCACACATGCCACTTTGTTGGTTTTGTCATGTCCGGGCTCATTAATGCATTTATGGGTGTCAACTATTTATACAGTACGGTATTGTGAAAAAAGTTATTTTCTTGTTGTTTCAGGAATCTTCATTACTACATCGCCATCATGTACATATGCAACATCCTTTCCATCAGTTAGAGGTCTGGTTACAGGAGGGCAGAAATCTCGTTGTTAGGGACAGCTGTGGTGAGTAAAGAACAGGCAATAAAATTTATTCAGCTGCTGTCATTGAAATTACTGCGATGATAGCAGTTTCCTTTCTATGCTGTCAACCAAGCCAATCTGAGTTACCATATGCAAAAGTACGAGGGTTGTTCATTTAATTGTGTCACTAATGGCCCACCATACCCCATGGCTGTAAGGAGCACGTGGAAACTGCGGTGATTTCACGGGGGAGTGATTTTCTAAAATAGCATAATATTTCGGTATAATCCGTTCAGTCTTTCAAAAGTTATTGAAAGTTCCAAGTTGGTTCATTCATTATACACTCAACCCTTACTGTATGCAAAATGAAAAACAAAACAAGCTTTGAAATTAGGGCCTTCATTTAAGGTCGCGTTGGTCTGAATGTTTCAGTTTCACAGATATATAGTGAACTGTGTCAGATACATGGGACATCTGTTGTTTCTAAAAGGTCAGTTTTCAGGTGGCATAAAAAATTTAAAGGTGGTAAAACTGACCTGAAAGATGAGCCCCGTCCCGGCCAGCCACGAAGCAAGGCCGGTCATTGCCAAAAGAATTAAAAGTGCGGCAAAAGTTTTGTATGCAGTATTTTTCAATTGCGATGGATCCATTGTTCAAATTCCCGTACCAAATGGCAACACAATCACAGGTAAATTGTATAAGAATGGTGTGTTTCAAAAGTAAAGGCACACTATTAAAAACATAGACCTGCAACCGGTTTAAGAGGTCTGTGTCTTATCCATGACAATGCACCCGCTCACAAGTGTTTTCTTGTCCAAGACTTCTTGAAAGAGGAAAAGGTAGTTACCTTATTCGCCAGACCTTAGTCCCTGCGACTTTTTCCTGTTTCCTTTACTAAAGAAAACCCTTTCTGGTCATCGTTGTGAATCCCGAAGTGCACTTGGTAGTGCAATTTACCAGAGTCTTCAGGGTATACCTAAAAAGGCCTACTTCTCTGCCTTTGCAGAATGGATTTCGAGACTTGAAAAGTGTGTTTCCGGCAAGGGAGAATACTTCGAAGGGTTGAAGTAAACCAAATGTGAATGGGATTAATAACGCACCCTGTAGAACCCCCATGACAACATTAAATGAATGCCCCTTGTAGATGTCAGTCAAGGCAAGTGACAGTGCTGTCTGCTGTTGTACACTAATGTAGTATCATTTACTGTCATAGGCCTCAGACTTTTGAAACTCCATCAGTGCATGTACCTAATACCACTCCAGGTCTCCTCCAACAAAACTAGTTCACTGTGACCTACTTTCACAAAATAGTACAGATCTTGCTTTTCATAAGTCCTAGATCTTTGTCACTCCATCTGTGCATGAACCTCACCACTCCAGATCACTCCTCACAAAATTAGGTCACTGTGACCTACTTTCACAAAAAGTACATAACTTACTTTTCAGCGGGCCCAGACCTTTGAAAGTCAATCAGTGCATGCACCTAGCCACTCAAGGTCACCCCTGCAAAACTAAGTCACTGTGACCTGCTTTCACAAAAAAGTACATATCTTGCTTTTAATAAGACATTTGCAAACTCTATCAGTGCATGCACCTTACAACTTCAGGTCATCTCTCACAAAACTAGGTCACTGTGACCTACTTTCACAAAAAGTATGTATCTTGCTTATTTTCATTAGCCCCAGAAATTTGAAACTGCATCAGTGCATGCACCTTACCACTCCAGGTCATCTACAAAATTAAGTCACTGTGACCTACTTTAACAAAAAAGTAAATATCTGAATTTTTGTAAGCCCTGACCTTTGAAACTCTATCAGAGCATGCATCTTACCACTCCAAGTCATCTCCCATAAAACTATATAGGTCACTGTTATGTTCTTTCACAAAAAAGCCCGTATCTTGCTTTTCATAGGCCCCAGACCTTTTAAACTCCATCAGGGCATGCAACTTACCTCTGTTTAATAGATATGCATAATAAAATGTCGCCATTTCAGGCGAGATATAGCATTTCACAGAATTTTTTGTGTATATATATATGCAGACAGGTCTTACTTTTTTTCACCAAAAAAAAAAAAAAAAAAAAAAAAAAAAAATAACAAAAAAAAAAGAAAAAGATTGTTGAAATCGTTGTTAAAATAACTTTTTTAAACGAAATGAAAATGGACATTTTGCTTTGCTAAAGCCACTGAAATTTAAAGTCAAGAAAACTAGATTACAAGTACACTACTATTTTAAACATTTTTTGAAAACAAAATAGAAGTGTATGTGTGATTTATGTGCTTACAGTCCATTTAGCAGTATTTCAGTTATTTACAATCAACCCTCTGGTTACAGCACTCATTACAACAGCAAAATTCTGTACAACATCTTTAAAGATTTTGATTTGCACAGAATGGCTTAATTGTTTAAAATATGTTTTCTGTACAACAGCAGATTCAGTTTAATGTCAAAATGTGTGAGAACAAATGCTGTCTTTGTAAAGAGGGTCCACTTAACTGGTAAGTGTGTTGGGAAAATAGATCAAATGATGATGATATAATGGAAATTTGGGAAGAGAAGAATCAAAGTCTGAGCTGCACATAATTTATGACCTGAAACATGTAATTATGAATCCAGGGCTCAGTTGTTCAAGCCTTGTTAGTTTAACAAAGTCACTAGTCGAGGATTCATTAAGTCTTCTAGTACACAGAAAGCCAAGTATGCTAATATTTTTTGACTGAAAAAATGAGCTCTTCACATTTTTTCACCAAGAAATGCAGTGTAATTAATTGTGTATACATCTCGAAAACAAACAACTTCGATACTTTTGAACACCAGGCCATTGGTCACAATGATCATGCAGACTTTGTATATCTTTGAGACTGAGCCATGACACGCCATAACCAACAAAGTGGCACGTGTGCCCTGCAAAGACAGATCAGCCTGGGCAGCCCCCAGTCTGATCAGAGTCTTTGTTGTGCACTGAAAGGGCAGCTAAGGGCTAAAACTAGCTCAATGAGTACAGCACAGACTCTGATCAGACTGGGCAGATGAGTCTGTGCTGGGTGCACAATTGCCACTTTGTTGCTTTTGCCATGTTGCGGCTCAATTGGTCACAAACTGTTACATCTTTTCTGTCTTTTTCTAACAGGTACAAGTGATCCTTATGTGAAGTTCAAAATTGGAAATAAACAAGTTTATAAAAGTCGAGTTGTATATAAAAACTTGAATCCTAGGTGGGATGAGCGGTTTGTGATATCAGTTGAAGATGTGTTTGCACCAGTCCAAGTTAAAGTCTATGATTCTGACAGAGTCACTGATGATCCCATGGGTTCTGCTTTACTGAAGGTGTCAGACCTACTTCCAAATGAGTAAGTATTTCAGTGATTTTTATGCCCCCAACTTCGAAGAAGTTGAGGGGGCATATTGGTTTAGGCCTGACCGTCCGTCCGTCCTTCCATCCATCCTTCCATCCATCCGTACGTAAAGCCTCATTTTCTCAAGAACCGTAACTGATGGGGCCTTGATATTTCATAAGTGGGTAGACTATCAAAAACTAGAGGACGCGTATTTTTTTCTTGTCAATCAGCCTTGTACTTGCAGAGTTATGCCCCTTTTTAAAAAACAAAACAAAAAAAAACGAAAGTTTGTTCCCAAAATCCTGGGAAAAACTTTTGAGCTAGGATGCTCATATATGGCAAACTTCTAGGGGCTAAGGTGTAGATCACCTGATTTACTTTTGAGCGAATTCCGTCAAAAAATGACTGAATTATGCCCCTTTGTTGACTTTGGCATTTTTCCAACTTTTGAACCGATTGACCTAGAACCCTAATTTTTGGTATACTACTAGAATTTGATGTGCTGATCATTCTGATGTTAGTTGCGTTATGATGCATCCACTATTAACAGAGTTATTTCCCTTTTCTCATCTGTATACAGCATAATAATGGGTGGTCTGTTTCACAAGAACAGTATTTGCTGGGGCCTTGATATTTAAAAGGTGGATAGAGCATGAAAAATAAGCAGACCCTTATTTTTTTTCTTGTCAGTCGGCCTTGCACTTACAGAGTTATGCCCCTTTTCGAAAAATTAAATGAAAGTTTGTTCCCAAAATCCTGGGAAAACCATTTGAGCTAAAATGCTCATATTTGGCATACAGCCAGGGGCTATGGTGTGGATCACCTGATTAACTTTTTGGCTGATTTCGTAAACATTTGACTGAATTATGCCCCTTTGTTAACTTTGGCTTTTTTCCAACTTTTGAACCTTTTGACCTAGAGACTTGATTTTTAGCTCACCTGAGCCGAAGGCTCAGAGGTGAGCTTATAGGATGGGAGTCGAGCCGTCGTCCGTCCGTCCGTGGGTTAGTGGGTGGGTGCGTGGGTGCGTCAACACTTTCAAACATAATTATCTCAGAGACCAGTGGGCCGATCGCAATCAAATTTTATCTGAAGCATCATTTGGGTGGGGGAAAGGCTGCATTAGGTTTTGGTGCCAATCAGCTCAGAACTCTGGTTTCCATGGCAACAGATAGCCCCCATAGGGTTATAATGGGGAAAACGGCGTCATCACGTTTTCTCGACTGTTTTTGATTAGATCCTTATCATACTTGCAGGTAATGATGACATACACAAGAGCTTGGATGAGTTCGAAATTTGGTCGGATTCAAGCACAGACTACGGAGTTAGCTGCCCTTGAGCTTTTGAAAAAAATCCCATAGGGTTATAATGGGGAAAATGGCGTCATCACGTTTTCTCAACTGTTTTTGCTTAGATCCTTATCATACTTGCAGGTAATGATGACATACACAAGAGCTTGGATGAGTTCGAAATTTGGCCGGATTCGAGCACAGACTACGGAGTTAGCTGCCCTTGAGCGTTTGAAAAAAATCACATAGTGTTATAATGGAGAAAACAACGTCATCACATATTTTTAGAAAAACTTTGTCATCGCTCTATTGCCTACATTTCTCAACGGATTTTGAAATAACTTCACACAAATGTAGGGCATGACAATATCTCGAGCAAGTTCGACTTTCAGGATGCTGCGCCCAAGGTCAAGGTCACTGTGGCTATTTTTAGAAAAACTTTGTCAGCGCTCTAGCACCTACATTTCTCAGTGGATTTTAAAATAACTTCACACAAATGTAGGGCATGACAATATCTCGAGCAAGTTTGACTTCTAGGATGCTGCGCCCAAGGTCAAGGTCACTGTGGCTATTTTTAGAAAAACTTTGTCAGGGCTCTAACACCTACATTTCTCAGCAGATTTTAAAATAACTTCACACAAATGTAGGGCATGACAATATCTCGAGCAAGTTTGACTTTCAGGGTGCTGCACCCAAGGTCAAGGTCACTGTGGCTATTTTTAGAAAAACTTGGTCATCGCTCTAGCGCCTACATTTCTCAACAGATTTTAAATCAGCTTCACACAAATGTAGGGCATGACAATATCTCGAACAAGTTTGACTTCCAGGGTGCTGCGCCCAAGGTCAAGGTCACTGTGGCTATTTTTAGAAAAACTTTGTCATCGCTCTAGCATCTACATTTTTCAATGGATTTTAAAATAAATTCACACAAATGTAGGGCATGACAATATCTCGAGCAAGTCTGACTTTCAGGGTGCTGTACCCAAGGTCAAGGTCACTGTGGCTATTTTTAGAAAAACTTTGTCATCGCCCTAGCACCTTCATTTCTCCATGGATTTTGAAATAACTTGACACAAATGTAGGGTATGACAATATCTCGAGCAAGTTGGACTTTCAGGATGCTGTGCCCAAGGTTAAGGTCACTGTGGCTATTTTTAGAAAAACTTTGTCATTGCTCTAGCACCTACATTTCTCAACGGATTTTGAAATAAATTCACACAAATGTAGGGCATGACAATATCTCGAGCAAGTTTGACTTTCAGGGTGCTGCAATCAAGGTTTTTGATTAGATCCTTATCATACTCGCAGGTAATGATGACATACATAAGAGCTTGGATGAGTTCGAAATTTGGCCGGATTCGAGCACAGACTAGGGAGTTAGCTGCCCTTGAGCGTTTGAAAAAAATCTCATGGTCTTATAATGGAGAAAACAACGTCATCACATTTTCATTTTTCATCAGATCCTCTTCATACTTGCAGGTAATGAGGATATGCATAAAAGCTTGGATTAGTTAGCACTTCGGCTAGATCCCACCACTGACTATGGAGTACCTGCCCTGAGCATCCAAAAAATCAATGTCGCCACTTTTTCTTGGTTTCTACTTATCCGATCCCTTTCAAACTTGCAGGTAATGAGGAAATGCATAATATCTTAAACAAGTTCAAATTTTCGCCAGATCAGGCCAACCGCTACGAAGTTAGCTGCCCTTGACAGCTCTGTCTATTGTGCTCTTGATCGGATACTTTTTATACTTGCATATATTAAATGAGGGCATACATAATGTTTTGGATGAGTTTAACTTCCAGCCTGATTGGACCACTGACTGTGGAGTTAGCTGCCCTTGAGCATCTTAAATATCCCTATAGGTTTACAATGTCTCTCAGGTGAGCAATTGTTGCCCTTTGGGCTACTTGTTTGGTAAACAGATAGTATTTGATGTGTCGATCATTTTGATGATGGTTACTTTATGTTATATTTATTACTGCCAGAGTTATGCCCCTTTTCTTATTTGTGCAAAACATTGTTGGGATGGTCTATTTCTCAAGAACCATAGCTGCTGGAACCTTGATAATTCATAGGTGAATAGACCATAAATAATTAGCAGACCAGTATTTTTTTCTTTTCTGTTAGCCTTGTACTTACAGAGTTATGCTCCTTTTATTAAATGAAAGTTTGTTCCCAAAAGCCTGGGAGAACCATTGGAGTTAGAATGCTCATACTTGGCATACAGCTAGGGGCTAAGGTGTAGATCACCTGATTATCTTTTGGGCTGATTTCGTAAATATTTGACTGAATTATGCCCCTTTGTTAACTTTGGCATTTTTCCAACTTTTGAACCGTTTGACATAGAGACCTGATTTTTGGTATACAGATAGTATTTGATGTGTCAATCATTATTGACAGTTTTGCCCCATTACTTGTTTGTATAAAACATTGTAGGGATTTTCTATTTCTCAAGAACCATAGCTGCTGGCGCCTTGATAATTCGTAGATGAATAGACTATAAAAAACCAGCAAACCTATATATTTTTAACTTTCCTTGTTAGGGTCAGGCATATATTTGGGGGCATAGTGTTTTACAAACACATTTTCTAGTTTTCACTATTCATGGTGCCCCCCAGAATTGGGAAAAATCGCGGTGTATTCTCCTTAAATTTGGAATTTCAGAAACACCTTTACTGGCTCAAGTGGTAGGATAGGGGACATGAAACTGAATATATAATATTAAAATTCAGTTATAGCTATATATCTGGCAGTTCTCTAAGCAAGCAAGTAAATCTATGTATGTAGAGTGGTCCCTAGAAAAATTCTTCCTGCAACTGGGAATTTTCCAACTTGCAGTTGGGAAAAAAAGATACTATTTTGAATTGGGACTGGTGCCTTTTATGGGCGCCACTAATATAGAGAAAATAATCACTGTATTTAAAGTTTGATTTTTGTCGCACCTGCTTTTGCAAGGTGCGATATAGGAGTTCACTTTTCCATCCGTCCATTTGTCATTCCTTTCGTCCGTACGTACGTCCATCGACAATTGCGTCGACTCTAGCGTTTAAGTCCATTTCTCGCAAACTATGTTACCTACAATCATCAAACCTGGCATAAAGCTTCTTGTTAGAATGTTCTCAAGGGCTTTTGCTCTAATTTTTACACTTGACTTATATTTCATGGTCTGCTGACTTTGTAAAATTTTATTTTCAAAATTACGTCGACCCTAGCGTCGCCCCTAGTGTTTTAGTTCATTTCTCGTAAACTGTGATACCTACAATCATCAAACCTAGTATAAAGCTTCTTCTTAGAATGTTCTTGAGGGTTGTTGCTCTTATTGTACCTTTGACCTATATTTCATGGTCTGCTGACTTAGTTTTTTTCATCTTTGAATTAGTATAAGGAAAATATTGATGTTTTAACCTTGTCTGACCTAATACAATTGTATAAATTTGAGAAAAGCTGACACATGAATGCTTCAGAATCTAGTAATTAACTTTTTCTGGCCTTCTACCATTTGTATAAATTTGAGAAGGGTTGATATAACTATGCTTCAGAATGTAATAATGAACTTTTTCTGGCCTTTAGGCACTGAATTTATCTGTTTTAATCAAAATAGCTTTTCATATCTTTCTAGTTCTCTCTGAAGCAACTGAGTTAACCACAATTATTGATTTCCCCACCAAAGCTGTAAATCGTTCCTGATCATACTAATTTTCACAGCTTTGTTACAGAACCAAATAAGGAGCAAATAGAAATAAGATCAATGGTTATCTTTGCCAGCCATCTATCATGGACTTCATCCATGCCGCTTTACAGAGCTCCAAATTAACGGGGAATATTTAATGATAATTCTTAGATAATTTCTGGTAATTCTACATTAAAACATGTTGTGCCCCTCATTTGAAACTGCCTCAATGAGACGTGCTAATGAGGGGCCTCATCATAATGTTTATATAGAGAAATAATAAAGAAAAAATAAACAACATTTATCATCAGATTTTATCTTCTTATGTAGAGCTCTGTTTGATGGTTGTTCATGCAAAATAGCTGTGTTCTGAACATGTATTTTCTGATTAAATGTTGATTTTAGTGGATTTAATTTGCTTTGACAAATATTGCTGATCTGTAGGTCATTTTGGACAAATGAATCAAAAGTAGATTTTCGTTTCTCCTTCCGCTGATTCAAGAAGAGCAGTTGTCAGCTACTGGCGAAAGTAAGTGCTTTTAGTACTGGTTAACCACTTAGGAGGTCTAAGTCTGCCCAGGAATAGTGTGGTTAGGATAACTGACCATCCCGACATGACCATAGTTGTTTACCGTGGACGTTAAACAATAATACAACAAGAAGACAATGATATGGAACCAATGCAATTGCTCACCACATCCTGCCCTAAACACCAAATTGGAAAGGGGAAAAAAATGTGACACACAAAGCAATACAAGACATGGGAAAAGCCAAGTTATCAGCTCTTTCCAAGCAGATGGCACAAAGCCAAAGCCAAAGGTCTTTGAGGCAGTATATTTTGCTTATATCAACAACTGGCCAGCAATCATATGAGCTTGGACATGTGAATGCATATGCAAACACTGCGAAGGCTCAGACCAGTCTGCGCTGTAACAGTTGCACAATCTGATTACAGCTTTTGCTGTTGCAGGTCAAGTGCAGGTGAAGCATGAAGGCTGTAGCTCACAGTCTGGTTTGATTCTTCACCATTTTCAGATATGTTAACCCTATTGCACTCAGAACAGCCAAAACTCTATGTTCTGAGTGCATTAGGGTTAAGCCATCTCTTTTCATGTTGCGGCTTGTATGACATAATGCTGTTACTGCACATTTAATGCAACAACCTTGTTTCTGTGACTTTTGTGAATGCATTTTTGTGAAATTAAAAATATATTATGAACTGATGATGGCCTTCATCTGTGCAAGAAATGCAAATTCAGAACTGTGCAGATATTTCCTTTAAAAGGAATCAGCTTGTTTAAACCTAATGACTATTACAGTATTTGATCATGGTTCAGGGATTATTCTGGCCCAAGATTTTTGTGAGATAAAAAATCCCATAAGGTCAAAATTAATGAGAAATTTTCAAATCTGATGAGATTTTTTCTCTCGCTGGGTCAAAGTTAGTGAGAAAATTTCAGTTCCTGTTGATTCTTTTCATTGCATGAAATATAAATCATAATGGTTAATATAAAGAAATTAGGTTTTGTTTTTCTTTATTTCCAACAATTTATTAAGGAAAATAAGTTCATTAAAATGATCAAATATCAACTTTCAAACAGTTTATCTCATACCGTGTAACCGTAATGATCCCAAGTTTTTTGACAGATATGTCTGGGCAAGCAGTGCAGACCCAGACCAGACTGCTCCAAGATTGGGGTCTTCACTGTTTGCCATTCCACCTGCATCGTTTTTAGGCAGTACTATATGGTAGGTAGAACCTCAAGTCTTTGTTTGAACTTTAGGTTTACAGCAATTTTTTTTGGCTGTCAAAAAATTTAGGAACATTACAGTAATTAACCCTTGTCATGCTGAACCTGGATATGCCCCATCTTTGCAAACAGTGCAGATTGAGATCAGATGGCTTCTGAAGAAGCTATCTGATCTGAATCTTCACTCTTTGTCATTCAGTTTCTGAAATTGTAAGAATAAATTACATCAAGAAATCTGACTGGTTGATAATCGGAAGTGTGATTTGACAGGGGCCTTGCTGTTATTATTTTCATCGACCCCCACCCACCCCCCGTGTTTTCGGCTGGTTTATCCACTTTCTCGGTCGCAGAGTCTTGGAAGGCAGATAATGGGGTCGCCGAGGTCTCTACAGTGGAGCAAAACTATCTCAAAATGCCCTCTCGGCTCGTTTGGGCCGATATCAGTTTTCTTTTCTTCGTTTCTGCCTTTGAAGACTCCATTTTGCAATGAACTACAAAAGCGCTTGCAAAATATGAAACACTGATAGCTATTTTCGCAGGAAGCTTTGCAGTGACATTGACGATGCTGGTTACCCGCATATGTAATGCAAGTCATTTGGCGCCAAACATTTCCGGAAACCAAAGCCTTCAAAACAATCCGAATGTACCGAAATGGTCGCATGTGTGAATACAGAAAAACACGGTGCGAATTGAAAGAATTTCTCGGTGCGATTTTTTTTCTCAATCAGCGAACTTTTTTGCGATTTCGTGTAAAAAAATGCGAGAATATCGCGAAATCGCGCCAGAAAATGATCCCTGATGGGATGGTTGGACTGGCTCCAGTCCATGTTTTATTTTTGGTTCTGACGAGAGGAAACAGCTATAGAGCCACATTAAGACTTTTACCATTGGAATACAAAAACCATTTGAGCCATGACACTACAAAAACAACAAAGTGGTTGCGCCAGTCTGATCAGAGTCTTTGTTGTCGGCATGGAGCTAGCTTAGACCCTCAGCTACCCTTTAAGCACACAGCGAAAACTCTGATCAGACTGGGCAGATGCCCAGGCTGATCTGAGTCTGTGCTGGGCACACATGCCACTTTGTTGGTTTTTTCGTGTTGCGGCTCATTTAGCCTTGAAGCCGGGCTAGTAGATCATGGTATCCGCTGTGAAGTTGAATCAGGTTGTTTGTCATGCTGCTTGTCATTCTAATTAAATAGCCAGTTGTGAAATTAATTTCTTGTCAGAGTTAGTGGAGTTGCTTATGTCACAAACATATGCTCCCGTGTCCACTTTTTGTTAATCAGGGTTTATATACATCAAAATATTTTTCAATCTAAGTAGAGTCAGAAAATGGTTCCTGCGAATTTTTTCATGACCTTTATAAGGTCAAGGTCAAGGTCAAATGCACGGCACTAAAATTTTTCACCTTTATTTCATTTCTTTCCATTTTAAGATATTAATGTCGTGTTTCAAAGGCGTAAATGAATTAAGTTTAATGAAAATTGTCATTTGATGGACGAAATCAGGAAAACGATAAGAAAAATTGATTTTGGAGAGCTTTAGCGAGCATTTTACGGGTATTAGCAGTACTTTTCCCACATAAATACAATGAAAATTGAGCTTTATATAGACTTGGTTGACAAAACATTCAGTTACAGACTTCGTATGGTATTATATAGCAATCCCTTAAATTATGAAAAATAGGGTTGGGCCCTAACGAACACAGTTGTTGCCATGGCAACCAGTATTTTCGGCCAGCAAACCTTATGTCGAATCTGATTTCTATATCCGCAATGCGCTAGCTGATTCATTTTATGGTCAGCCGTTCGAGATGGAGAAATAATATGCAGAAGGCCCATAGACTGGTAACAGTAAACACCTTTTTGTAGGTAAGTGGAAATACCGTAAGTCGAATGGTCACACTAAACACCGTATAAACTGATATCGTAGGTGTGAGATTTCGGAGAAAGTCTAGGGTACATGAAAGCTTGCTGTACAATTCTGTTTTCTGTTTTAAAGCAAAACTAGTGTAGTGTAAGAGATTTACAAGCAGGTATAAGAAACGAGGACTGAGCTTGCACAGAAATCATCTTGCCAACTAGGAAACAGCTTTTATAGCTCAAGGCGAGGATACAAAGTAATCAAAAGTGACTAAGATATCTCGCCATGCTATTATATTATGTAGCCTAAAATGTTAAAGGAAATAATATCAAAAGTACAAAAAGGATCGGGTCTCTGTATCGTGCCATGCGCACTACTGCAGGGAATGCTGGTTTGTGTTCATTATAAATATGAGTCAAGAAACAAATGAGAGACATAATTTTACATGAAAATTTTGTTTTGCTTGAAAAACCTGTTATTACTATACCAGTGTTCTAGAGGACCTGTGCCGCATTGCCGAATATTTCCGTACCTAACCAAAAGATTCTGTGTTCTAACAAACGAACGCGAACATTTTTCTGACTGAATAGAATAATTTATACATTATATACCTAATCCTCTATTCTACCAGCAGACTGTTTCAGTTTTAGGGTTTATTTCTTCAATCATTGTTTATGTTCAGATCCCCGGCATGTTGGTATAAAAAGATAACAGATAAAGACCTATTACCCTGCCAGTAATTGTTTCAAAATTATTAGCAAGGTGCACTAATTTCATTTCTCTACGGAGATATTATATCTATACTTCTGCAATTTAAATTTCTAAAAGAGAACGTTTTGAATATATATTAATGTCTACGCTTAATACATAATGAGTCGTAAAAGTCGCGAAATTAAAAATAGGGAGTATGATGACATAGAGTATTCTAGAATTACGTGTACTGCTCCTACATAATTAACTGCCTTAATATCAGACATATCGGTATGGTGTAATGTGATATGTTGCAAGGTTTAGAAAAGCCTCGAAAACTTGTGCCAGATCACACGATAAATCCATATGGAAGCTATGACATAGGCTGTTTATCTCTATATAAGAAAGACTCAAGAAGCGGACAAAAAGAGAGTAAAAAATCTGATTTGAAATGCTCATGCTGACAAAAGAGTTAAAAATGCATTACGCTCAATGCAGTTCAGGATCACATTCATTATCAAGATAAATGTGTCGAATTCCCACCAGCTGTCCCAGAAAATATATTCTTCCGCACAGATCGTTGATAAAAAGCTGTGAAAATCATGTAATTTTTTCATGGTACAATAGAAAGATAAGAGTTCGATACATTTCCTTTTACAGACAGGGTAATATACCACCCCGGCAGAATGGGAAGGTGGTGGGAGGAGGTAAGGCGGTGGCTAGACCACCACATGTGATCTGGTTCATATCATGTTCGTGATTGATGAATTTTTTCTTAAGAAATGAACGTATGTTATAGCGATAATATTTTTCGCGTCACGACAAAACCAACAAAGTGGCATTTGCGCCTAGCTCGACTCTGGGAATCTGCTCAGTCTGATCAGAGACTTCGCTGTCGGCATGGAGCTAGCCTAGACCCTGAGCTACCCTTCAAGCGTACAGCAAAGGCTCTGGTCAGACTGGGCGGATGCCCAAATTGATCTGAGTCTTTACTGGGTGCACATACCACTTTGTTGGTTTTGTCGTGTCGCGGCTCACATATGCTAAAAGTGAAATCGTTACTTGCGAGTACAGTTGTGTTACTAGTTTGTTGAGCATAAAGATCTATGGTTTAGTATTCATTCATAAGCTTCAGTCAGGATTCAAACTGGTTGCTTAAGTCTAATACAAAACACGTTTTTATTTCTTCAAGAGAATTAAAGTCACACAGCTGTACTTCAAACATTGCAATCTAGTTCATTGCACATATAGGATGTTCTGTTTGCAATTCAGTTAAGGTTTGAGCACTGTTTAAATTTAGTCGCTTAAGGCACATATTGGAAGCTGTGGGCGGGTACATAGAGGTTTTCAACATATTTTTTTTACTCTACCGACTTTATTTTGTCTACATAATTTGTAGGGCATAAAAGATAATCTTAGTGTAATATGGTCAAAAATTCTAAATCTCATACGAGTTCGTTGCTAGGGGCTCCAACCGGTTGCTAAGGACACATTTATCAACAGATTGTAGAAGTCCGTCAGTTTCTTACAACAATGTCTTCATATTTTGTTTCGATAGAATATATTCCGGATGGATTTCAGTAAACAGTCTCGAATTCGCTAAGAGTTAGTTGCTAAGACTGGTTGCTAAGGATGCTAAGGATAAATGTATAAATAATTGTTCTAGAACAAGTGTACTTAAATAGTTTTTTTTCAACAAATTGTTTAAGTCCAATACTTACGCTTCAAAAGTATATACAACAGCTAATATGATACATTGTAAATAGAAGATGATTTGTTTGGAATTCTTTCAATAGCTCTAAATCTGTTGGAAGATGGTTGTCAAGTGCTTAAAGCGGTCGCTAAGGACAAATATATACCCATACTGTTTCAATGATTTTTCAAAGTCAGCCGACAATGCTTCAAATTGTCTTGAAAGTTTGATGCACATAAACGATACCCCTTATGACGTTCAGTACAATGTCTCATTGAAAATTTGTTAAGAGAAAGATGCTAAGTGCTAAGGGTCGTTGCTATGGACAAAATATACGCCTCTTTTCAACAATTAGTTATAGTCTGTAACTGGTTTGATAAACATAACTTACAGTTATCTATATAAACATTGATTATAGAAGATATTTCACTTGGAATAAACTAAAATTACCCAAATTTGTTACAAGGTGGTTGCTATGGGCTCAAACTGGTTGCTATGGACATAAAGATACCCATATGTTTCAACAGATTTTCAAAGTCAGACATCTGTGCTTTAAATATTACTTCCAATTGTCTTCGTAGTTTGTTGCTCATAACAGATATCCAGAATGAAAGTAAATCAAAAGTCTATAATCTGTTGACAGGAAGTTGCTAAGGACTAAAATTGGTTGCTAAGGACAAATGTATAGACTGGTTTGTCAACAGTTTGTTAAAATCCGTTACTTGTTTGTTAAAGATAACTAATAATTGTCTGCATAATACATTGATAGTAGAAGATATCTCATTTGGAAATAAGTAAAAATAATCCAAATTTATTAAACGGTGGTTGCTATGGGCTCAAACTGGTTGCTAAGGACACATAGATACCTATATGTTTCAACAGATTTTCAAAGTCAGACAGCTGTGCTTTAAATATTACTTTCAATTGTCTTTATAGTTTGTTGCTCATAACAGATATCCAGAATGAAAGTCAATCTAAAGTCTAGAATCTGTTGATTGAAAGTTGCTAAGGACTGAAACTGGTTGCTAAGGACAAACGTATATGCAAGTTTTTCAACACATTGTTAATTTTCATAACTTGTTTGTTAAATATTACTTACAATCGTCTGCATAACACATTGCAAATAGAAGATATCTCATTTGGAATTCAATCAAAGGCTCCAAATTTGTTACAAATTATGGTTGCTATGGGTTAAAACTGGTTGCTAAGACAAATATAAATGCATCATTTCAACCAATTGAAAATCTATCAGCTGTCCTTTAAATATTTACAACAGTTTATATAATGATTTATTACATATAATAGCTATTCTTCGTGGAATGAAGTAAAAGGTTTCAAATCTGTTAAAGGTTGGTTGCTAAGGGCTAAAACTGGTTGCTAAGAATAAAGATATACACATTTCCTTCTTGAAAATTACAGGAGTCCAACATCTATGCTCCAAACAAACCGTTGCGCATATAACAATCGAGATTTACTGCCCCAAAACCCATCAGGTTTGCACAACAGACTCCAATGCTTATCTTTAAAATGCCCAGTTTTAAGAAATATGTTTGCATAAATCTGATGCCATGGCAACGGATTTGATAATTAAGATATAATCTTGAATACAATGGCCTGCTAAACTATTTTAACCATAAGAATGATCTGAGAAATGCCATATTCAATGCGCGTTTAACGAAACAATAATCATAGTGTTTATATCTATATATTTTCTTCCGACCTTTAATGAAATGACCTTGACCTTGCCACACTAGCGGTCTAAGTCAATTGTAAAATGAATTTTTAATTACAAACATTTATTTTCTATCGATAATACCAAAATTTAGTCCCATATCGTGCACTGTGCCCACCATAAATCAGGACTTCTAAAGTTTTCCTTTCTATTTTGAAGCGTTGACCTTTGACCTTTGACCTTGACCTTGAAAAGTGATAGAAAAAATTCGCAGGAACCATTTTTGAAACCTACTTGTCAAAACAAACATTTTGGTATATAACATTCCTGATTAACAAAAAGTGGACACCGGATTACATAAGCAACTCCACTAAGTCTGGTGATTATCTCCCTGAAAAATCTTCATCTAGTGCTAAATCGTTACATTTTAACAGGATTTATTGATCAGAAGCAAAATGTTGCATTTGAAATATCTATTTGTTGTAAGCACTTGTATGGCTGGCTTACCGTAATCGACCCATTTACCGCACATGCCCCTATAACCGCACACCAAGGCCATTTCCGGACAAACTGCACAAGCGCACACTGCTTTTTCTTTGAAACTCTCACAAAACCCAATAATTAACAGGGAACTCATGAAAAGTATAAACACAAAGTATTTCCAGTCCTACCCATGTTGCCTCTTTCCAGTCACCCTGCATTTCATTGTTCTGAGTGTGCGGTTATTAAATACATTTTAACCACATCTTTTTGTTGCAATTTTGAAAAAGTTAAGCGCACGGTGCGGTAAATGGGTCGATTACGGTATTTGGTGTTTTTGTCTGATACTCGAAGAGTGACTGCAAAGTGAGCATGTGTTTCAATTCTCATAACTATGTTTCCCTCGCACCGCAGTGGAATGTATCCATGGCTGTTGTAGGGGGAACTTACCACCCAGCAGGCACATGACGTCAAAATGACGTCATACTGATGTTGATGCGACGTCATTATAATGCATCAACGTCAGTATGACATCATTTCAATGTCATGTGCCTGCTGGGCATGCATCTGTCCATATGACTACAGAGTACTGATAGCATGGTATACACAGGTACTGTTTTATCTGGGATAAGTAAAACGACTGATGATTTTTATTTTATCTTCGCGATTCCAAGAATACGCTTATCCAAGCCACATCCAGAGTGCCATTCAAAAGTCACTTGATATTGTATAACTGACGAATGCAACAACATCTTAGCATGTAACATGGTCCCACAAATAAAATCGCATATGTTGAATGTCTCACAATCATTCTCTGATTTTACCTTATACTTAATGTAGAGATACATACCTGTTGAAAGTAGGCATGGGTTTGGAAAGGTGAATCAGCTTACGAATTCATGAACCACAAACAAAGAAGTGAAACTACAGCAACGTCTTTGTTCACAAGCCACCTACTCTAAGTAGTGCAGACCAAAACCTCACTCCTGTACTCCCAAAATTAAAGGAACACTCACTATAATCAGGTTGGACAAACTTTGTTTTAGTCCAGTATACAGTCAACTCCTGATATCTCGAACACTGATGTCTCAAAGTATCTTCTTATATCAAAGAATATATTTTTTATTAACATTTCAACTCCGGTTATCTCAAACAACTGATATCTCAAAGCAAATTTTCTGGTACCAGAAAGTTTACTTTGAGATATCAGTAGTTTGGGCTGAAGTTCGACTTCAAGGTATCAAGAGTTGACTGTAGTTTGAATTCAGGTGCACATACATAGTTACACATTTTTTATGCTTGCTTGCATTTGTGCTATTCCAACATTTGCACAAGTCCCTCTAAACTTATGAGTGCAGTCTATATTACATGTGTATCGGGAATTGAATGTACACTGATCAGATCTGGCCCCAAGGTTATAAAACTTTTTTGTGCTCAACTCAGCTGAGCATGAAATTTTACCAGCAAATGAATAGCAAATTTCTGATAAGTACAGTTATTTTCTTGCTCAGTTTGGCTGAGTATGACATTTTCTATGCTTATAAATATGAAAATGCCTTTATGTTTATCAGCAGAGAAAAGTTCATGCTCAGCCGAGTTGAGCACAAAAAGTTTTATAACCTCGAGGCCTGGCCAGTTTTAAGTCAGTATGCAGTTTGCTATTGCTAATTCAATAAGATCACCTTTAAGGTTCTTTAGTCAGTCCATTTCAAATCTCTAGAGCATGGTAAATTCAATAAGCTTTCTGTAAATGGACATACAAATGGTCGTGTAATTTGGTTTGGAGATATTGAGCCCAGCAATCAGTCTAAATAAGAAATGCCACTTGGAATCAGAGCGCGAAGAAATGAGGATTTTGTTGTTAATGCTATTGATAGTGTCAGTTTTTCTCCAAAGAGACAAAAATTACCATCAAACCTGCCTTAGTCTTTCGTCACTGGTCATCTCTGTTAAGGGGCCACCTGTCTTTTAGGGGTCCCAATACCATAATACAGTAGAGCTGCACCTGTATATATAAAGAAGTCTCCTGTCTTTATAATGCAGCCGGGCCGCGTAGCGCAATCGGTAGGGCACCTGACTCATAAGTCAGAGGTCCTGGGTTCGAAACCCGGTCTGGCCACATACTTTAGTTTCTCCTTCCGCTGATTTAAGAAGGGCAGTTGTCAGTTACTGGCGAAAGTATGTGCACTCAGTACTGGTTAACCACTTAGGAGGTCTAAGCCTGCCCAGGAATAGTGTGGTTAGGTTAACTGACCGTCCCGACATGACCCTAGTTGTTTACCGTGGACGTCAATCAATCAATCTTCATTATGCAGCCATTTTTGCATTCCCTTTGAAATACTGATTAGGACAAAGTTCAGTCACTCATTCATGCCAGTTCTCATTAAAATCATATGTTGTGGTCCCTCATTAGAACCACCTAGATGAGGTGGTTCTTTAGGGGGATCACAACATATTATCCTCAGTTTTCTGTAAAATACAAACTGTATGTGTTAAATTCTTACTGAGGCAGCTGTACTAACAAGGGATGCAACACGTTTTCAACAACTTAAAGTAGTTGAATTTGCAAGCTGTGTATATCCATGAGCTGGCTTGTCCGGATCCACATAGTTTGCTCTCTAGTCTCTCGTTTTTGAAATTTTGCAGACAAAATTTGTTGTCTGCTTTTTTGGCTTTTGAGGGCTATAATGAAGAAAAATTAAGGAAAGCCGGTCCAGAATTTCTATCAAATCTCTTATCGGGATCTATGAGAAGCTCCACTTGGAATTGGAAAGCTCTTAAATAAAGCTTACAGCTTGTAATCCTGTGGATTTATCAGGCTTCCTTCTTTTCTATCAAGTTCTAGACAGAGTTGTTTAGAGTTTAATAGATGTTATAATGAGTTTTATTTGAGCGGGCTTCTCATTTACTCCTTATTTGGTGTCCTATTTTAGCTCCTAATTCCAGGCTGTGGATTCCTGTTTTTCAGAGAATTTCAAAACAGTTTTATTTTGGGGTCACTACTACTCTTGTTCATGAAGCTGGTTCTAAGACTCAGTCCTCATGTTTTCAAAATCTTCAACCATAATAGAGGAGGTCATATAATCTAATGCCTGTGGAAAACAGTAAGAAACTTCTTTCACCAGACACAGTACATGGTTAATTTCCGGCATCTCCTTATAATAGATTTTCAAAGCTTAGGAAAAAGATGATGGGCTATAACAGAAAAGGCTTTGTCAAGAGCTAAAATGACTTCTCATTAAGGCAAGTTTAAGGTACATGTATAAGCTACAAGGGAACTCACTTTAGCAGAAATATTTGCCTTTATTCTCAAAGGGGAGTTACTCTTAAAAGAAAGAATTTGCTCTCTATAGAGAGCCAATTCTTTCCCTTAAGAGTAATCCCCTTGCAGAAGGGAAACAACTACCAGGGAAGTAATTTGCCATTAAAGTTGACTCCCTTGTATAACTGTTGGTCTGAAAACCACAGCAAGTTATCCGTATAAACCTTAATTTCAAAGCTAGACATGATAAGGCTTCAAGTGTCATAGAGGAGATGTAGAAATGTCATATTTGTCAAGATGATGTCATAAGAAATATTTTGTTCAATGATTAGTCAATAAAAGTACTGATCATATATTTATAGTAACTTAACCGACTTCCTACAGGAGCTAAAAACTGTTTTAAGTGGCTTTTGCTTAGATCAAAATTGTTTAGGTTTTGATATTTATTTAAAATTTACTTAAGAGTATATATATGTTGCAAGTAATTTTTTAAGGTTTTCTCATGCCCTGAAAGTCATGCTGCAGTACCATCTTAAGGTTGATTATGTTTCATTGTATACGTTTGTCATTGGTTTATTTGGAATGGATGAGTTAACGGAGCACTGTTTCAGGTTGGACAGAATATTGCCGCCGGTGGGATTTGAACATGCTGACTTATTGTTCCACCAGTGCTCCAGATAAGAAGGGGTAACAGAGATAATTTTGGGATAATTAGCCATATTTCTCAACAAAAACATATGTTGTGACCCCTCATTAGAACCGTCTCGTCGAGACGGTTCTAATGAGGGGTCACAACATATGTTTTCGTTGAGAAATAAGAAAAAATTATCTTTGAATTATCCTCAATACCCCCTCTTATCTGGAGCTCTGTGTTCCACAGTCGGGAACCCTAACCACTAGGCCATCTTGATGCTTCAGTTTGTTTGGTAAAAAAACAATAAATTAAGTTATAAATATTCTTTTTTGTGCAGCATACAAACATCAAATGACAAAAGTTCTAGTTTCTTACCCAAATCAACACATTTCTTCTTGCATAATTTGTTCTAAATTCAAATATTCTCAGACTAATTCATTCCCATGCAGGTTGTAAGATAGCAAATCAGATTTTCTGCCTTATTGGGAACCTAAAGCAATTTATTTCAGCCATGACAATCTAGATTACACAAGGATGGCACAAAGGCACAGTATCAGCCTTATTATTGAGATACCATGTTATCCCTAGAAAGGACATTTTCGCTCTATAAAAGTTGCTGCCTGGAATTTCTAATGCATTATAATTTTGCCAATATTTTTTCTGAATTCTCAGAAAGTAAGTAAAATAATAAGTTTCTCTAAAATGTATGAATGTATAAAGACAAAAGTATTAGATTGGTCATTTTGCAAAGGATTCCCCAAGTCTGCTTCTCACTGTGTAAGTGCTGTATTTGATTTTGCACCTTTAAACTGCATAGATGAGGTTTTACTGTGGGGCCGCTACACAAGAAGTAAGAAAAATTTCCATAAAATTATATCTTGTCTGGAACTGAGAGATTGACTCAGCAGAACAGTTTTTCACGTCCAAGCCTGAAAATCACTATATTCTGACTGGTTCATTAATTGAGTTTGGAAATTTGTGGTTTAACCACAAATTTCCATACTCAATGAATAAACCAATCACAATATTATACTGGAATATATCTCATACAAGATTAACAGAGCTTATATAATAATCGGTTTCGATGATAATATGGGACAAAATTATATAGTAATCGGTTTTGATGACAATATTGGAAAAAATTTCCCAGTATTCCATAGAAATATATGAGCCATGACAGGACAAAACCAACAATGTGGTTGTGCGCCCAGCGCAGACTCAGATCAGCCTGGGCATCTGCCCAGTCTGATCAGAGTCTTCGTTGTCGGCATGGGGGTAGCTTAGACCCTTAGCTACCATTTGAGCACTTAACGAAGAGTCTTATCTAACTGGGTAGATGCACAGGCAGATCTGAGTCTGCGGTGGGCGCACAACCACATTGTTGGTTTTTTCGTGTCACGGCTCATATCGATGTTGTGACCAATCATTAGTGCTTATGGCTGTCAGAGTTTGGCATAATGCTTCCACTATGAGAATTCCATAAGCTTTTTTATCGTATGCCAGTGATCTCCGCCAACAAGCATATTGCATGGAGATTGGGACATTTACTTTTAGGCCAGTGGGATCAAACATTGTGACCACTTGTGCATAACCACTGGCCCCACCATTTCTCCTAATACAATTCTGATGTTCTGTAGCTTCTCATCAGTTCCCTCATAATAGAGTATTCAAAATTTTATTGACTGACATATCAGTTCGGCTATAAGACGGGTTATCCCGCTCTAGAATGGAACAAAATGGGCCGCAACATGACAAAAGCAACAAAGTGGCATGTGGACCCTGCGAAGACTCAGATCCGCCTGGACATCCACCAATTCTGATAAGAGTTTTTCGCTGTGGCATGGAGGTAGCTTAGACCCACAGCTATCCTTTCAGTGCACAGCATAGACTCTGATCAGACTGGGCAGATGCCCAGGCTGATCTTAGTTTTTGCTGGATGCATTTGCCACTTTGTTGGTTTTTTCATGTCACAGCTAGTCTTAGATTATTCTGCTATAGGATTTTTTCCCCTTCCAAAGCAATATCGCATATTTTAATCTGTCTTATAAGTTGGATCTAGATTTTTATCTCACCTGAGGCGAAGGCTCATAGGTGAGCTTAATGTATAGGCAGGCCTCCGTAGTCCGTCAGTCGTCCGTCCATCCGTCAACCATTTTAAAAGGTCTTCTTCTCCGAAACCGCTGGGCCAATCAAAGCCAAATTTTATGTGGAGCCTCCATGGGTTGGGGGAACGAAAGTTTATATGCGGGGTCTGGGTCACATGACCAGATGGCTGCCACCCCCATATATGGTAAAAACCCTTCAAAAATCTTCTTCTCTAGAACCAAAAGGCCTGTGACCTTGAAACTTGGTATGTAGCATTGGGCATGAGGGCCCATCATAGTTTGTACAAATGATGACCTCGCGATGACCTTGACCTAATTTATGACATGGTCAACTTTGGTACTTAGGCTTTTATATGGGAAAATGCTTAAACAGCGGATTTCTCAGAAACTATTTAAGTCTAAGGTACAATATTTGGTATTTATGGTCAACTAAATGAACAAATGAAGATATTATGTCACTAAAGGTCAAGGTCATTCGGTCTGTCCATCTGTCATCAAGATTTTCAAACATCTACTCCTCTGAAACCACTGGGCCGATTAAAGCCAAATTTCATATGGAGTCTGAGTGGGATGGGGGAACGTAAGTTTATATGCGGGGTCTGGGTCACATGACCAAGATGGCCGCCATGCCCATATATGGTGAAAACCCTTCAAAAATCTTCTTCTCCAGAACCAAAAGGCCTGTGACCTTGAAACTTGGTATGTAGCATAGGGCATGCAGGCCCATCATAGTTTATACAAATGATGACCTTGCAATGACCTTGACCTAATTTATGCCATGGTCAACTTTGGAATGATGGGCTTTTATATGGGAAAATGCTTAAACAGTGGATTTCTCAGAAACTATTTAAGTCTAAGGTACAATACTTGGTATACATGGTCACATAAATGAACAAATTAAGATGTTATGTCACTAAAGGTCAAGGTCCTTCGGTCCGACCATCCGTCGTCAAGATTTCAAACATCTTCTTCTCTGAAACCACAGGGCCCATTGAAGCCAAATTTCATGTGGAGTCTCAATGGGATGGGGAAGGAAAGTTTGTGCGCGGGGTCTGGGTCACATGACCAAGATGACCGCCATGTCCATATATGGTAAAAACCCTTCAAAAGTCTTCTTCTCCAGAACCACCAAAAGGCCTATGATCTTGAAACTTGGTATGTAGCATAGGGCATGTGGGCCCATCAAAGTTTATACAAATGATGACATTGCGATGACCTTGACCTAATTTATGACGCAGTCAACTTTCGGTACCTTAGGCTTTTATATGGGAAAACGCTTAAACAGTGGATTTCTCAGAAACTATTTAAGTCTAAGGTACAATATTTGGTATACATGGTCACTTAACTGACTAAATGAAGATATTATGTCACTAAAGGTCAAGGTCATCCTGTCAGCCCGTCCGTCGTCAAGATTTTCAAACATCTTCTCCTCAGAGACCACTGGGCCAATTGAAGCCAAATTTCATATGGAGTCTCAGTGGGATGGGGAAATGAAAGTTTATATGCGGGGTCTGGGTCACATGACTAAGATGACCGCCATGCCCATATATGGTGAAAACCCTTCAAAAATCTTCTTCTCCAGAACCAAAAGGCCTATGACCTTGAAACTTGGTATGTAGCATTGGGCATGCAAGCTCATCATAGTTTATACAAATGATGACCTTGCGATGACCTAGATTTAATTTATGACATTGACAACTTTATTACGATAGGCTTTTATATGGGAAAACTCTTAAATAGTGGATTTCTCAGAAACTATTTAAGTCTAAGGTACAATACTTGGTATACATGGTCTACTAAATGAACAAATGACGATATAATGTCACTAAAGGTCAAGGTCATTCGGTCCGTCCATCCGTCGTCAAGATTTTCAAACATCTTCTCCACTGAAACCACTTCGCTGATTGAAGCCAAATTTCATATGGAGTCCTAGTGGGATGGGGGAACGAAAGTTTGTGCGCGGGGTCTGGGTCACATGACCAAGATGGCGGCCATGTCCATATATGGTAAAACCCGTTCAAAAAACATTTTCTCCAGAATATAAAGGCCTATGACCTTGAAACTTGGTATGTAGCATTTGGAACTTTGGCCCATCATAATTTATACAAATCAGGACTGTGCATTGAGTGTGACCTAATTTATGGCAAGGTCAATTTTGATGCATTAGAAAATGCTTAAACAGTGGATTTCTCAGAAACCATTCAAGATGATAATTGGTATTTATGGTTAACTAAGTGAGCCTATGAAGATATTATGTTGTTTAAGGTCACGGTCATTCTTTGTTCATGGTCACTGTGATTCTGTTGCCTGTCAACATTTTCAAACATCTTCTCTGAAGCCATTGGGCTGTTTGAAGCTATGTTTCATACAGAGCTTTACTGAGTTAAAAGAATCAAAGTTTGTTGAGCTGGTCATGGTCACATGACCAAGATAGACACCACGCCCATATATGGTAAAACTCCTTCAAAAATCTTCTTATCCTGAATCAAAGGCACAATGACCTCGTGGCATGGTATGTAGCATTGAGAACTGGGGCCCATCATAGTTTGTACAATCATGATGGTGCATTGGCCTTGACCTAATATATGACAAGGTCAACTTTATGTTATGCTTTTATATGGGTAAATGCTTAAACAGTTGATTTCATGGAATTTTTATAAGCCTAGATATAATAATTGGAAAATATGGTAAACTAAATGAATACATGAAGACATAAGGTCATTTTTTGAACTTTGCTCAAGGTCACTGAGATTTTAAAATTAAAATATGCACACCTTTAAAGTTACTGGTTTCAAATTTGTAACAAATGAGCGAAATGACAAATTGTGTCTATTGACAGAAGGTGTCAGGTGAGCTACAGGACCATTGGTCCTCTGGTTGGGATTGTTTTAGAAGAGAAAAACATCTTCATCTTATAACCGAAGAAATGTGGTTGTGTTTTAATCTCAATGGAAGAGAAAATTGCATAATTGAGGAATTTTGAGATTTTGTATGGCATGACTTATTAAATAGAAGAAATTATATCCATCAAGAGATCAAATGAGCCGCGACGCGACAAAACCAACAATGTGGTTGTGCGCCCAGCGCAGACTCAGATCAGCCTGGGCATCCGCCCAGTCTGATCAGAGCCTTCGCTGTCCGCATGTAGGTAGCTTAGACCCTTAGCTACCCTTTGAGCACTTAAAAAAGAATCTGATCGAACTTGGCAAATGCCCAGGCTTATCTGAGTCTGTGCTGGGCGCACAACCACATTGTTGGTTTTCTCGTGTCGCGGCTCAAATATAAATTGCATTCTGATAACAAGAACTGATCATTTTAGATTAAATCTTTCCATTTTCAGACAGGCAGACAGTTCTTATGAAATATTATTCTGATTTTTTTTTAACATCTGAATTTCATTATGATTGAAAATTCGGTTAGAAGTAATCTGATAATGTCTGATGATGCAAGCCAGGCATCTATCTGAAAGATGAAGGGATGGATGACTTGTGAATTTATATCCTTTTTAACAGTATTTCAGTCATATCACTCTGGACATTTAGAGGGTGATGATGAAAGGCTGCATGCAATGGGACCCTGGTTATGGTTGGAAGAACTCTGCTAAGAGCTAGATTCGAACGCCAGCTGCTAGCTTAGAAGTCCAGCTCTTAATTACCCCATCGTGCATCTGTAGATTTTCTAAGATACATGCTGCAGTTCTTCGAAGATGACAAATTAGTTTTTTTTACCTTATTGGGAATCTAAAGCAGTTAATTATAGCTTAGAGCCATGATAATCTTTAGGTAACTAGGTTACAATTAAAGGCAGCACCAGAATAGTACATTTTATTGCCTTCACAAGCATTGAAACCTAGGGCCCAGCTGTTCAAGCATGGCTAGCATAAGAACTTGTTTAAGTCAAAGATTTGTTAAGTCTTATAGTACATGTAAAATCAAGTGCGCTTATTTTTTTGGTGAAAAATGTAGAAAGCTTTAACAGGGTTACACCCTGCGTTTATTGTCACTGCCAAACCATGTCTCAACCATGTTTTATCAAGGTCAAAACGTGTTTTTTGACAATGTTCTACCAATTATTGACAACCTTATGACCATGTTTGAAATATGGTTTGAACATAGAGGTTAAATGGCACCATGGTCACATCGTCACATCAGACCAAAACATGGACACAAAAAATGATTAAACATCATTTGACAAACATTTAATGAAGTGATATGACCACAACCGAAATGAAATAACTTTGTTTTGACCATTGGCATTTCATTTCCATGTCATTTCAGTGCTGTAATATGTCTGAATATATTGCATAAACAATGTTCCACCCTTGGTTAGACCATGGTCAAAATACAGTCAGATCATATTCAGAACATGGGTCATGTATGTTATGGCTATGGTGCCATTTAACCTCTATGTTCAAACTGTATTCCAAACATGGTCATAAGGTTGTCATTAATTGTTAGAACATTGTCAAATAACACATTTAGACCTAGATAGGACATGGTTGAGAAATGGTTTGGCAGTGATAATAAACACATGGATATTTCTAATATTAATTGTTACTGATGAATTTTCCCTAAATAAAATCTGCACTGATCCATTTATCATCATGACAGTTTAAATAGTTTTACACATATGCTAAGCTTTTGTTTAAGTCACATTGCATTTTAAGCTGCCATTGCAGATAACTGGAGGAAAACTATATTATTGAAATATAAATGTAACAATCAACTCTGATTTAAAGGCAGGATTTCTGAACCCCCGGTAGAGGATTAGCTACCTGTATGAGGCAATAAGGGGGCGTGGCTTAGCTACTGTGCAAATTAGACCACTGCCCTGTTTAGCCAATAAGAGCTGTCAATACTTTCACAGGTAAATACCCTAGCAAATCAACAGCCAATCAAATTAGAAATAAATCTACAGGAGCTACTGTAGATGTTTACCCTTCGGTGGCTATTGGAAAACTGAGAATGTTCTGTTCTGTTCAATTCTCATATCGACGTTACCCAAGTGGCTCAACGGTACGTAACCATAGTTGCACACACCTGGCGCCGTGTGTCCTTCCAAAACTGAGAATGGGTAGCTAATTTTGCCTTTTATAGTCCACTCCTGCCTTTAATACATAGCTTCAATTTGACATCCCTGTTCTTGTATTGCTATATTTTTCAAGGAACCTATTAAGATAAATGTACACCAGATATCTTTCTCAGATGTTTTCAACATACTCTAGCTGAATTTCAAAATGCCATCGCCTTTTAAGAGAGCATAGCCTTTTTCCCACCCTTTCCGATCTTGTAGCATATCACTTTGCGTCTTCTCTGATAAATGATACATCTGATTCTTCAAAATAACTGTCTTTCAAATTTCTTCTGCTTGTTCTGTCATATTTTCACAGGAAAAGGATAAAAAAGGAAAAAGGTTTTCTATTGGTGGGCTCTGGAGTAACAAGATATTTTATTGGTGAACTTTGATCACCATATCAAATAAACAGGATGTGATGTCATAATGATGACATGAAACAGGAAGTGATGTCATGTGATCATCAAGTAATATGACCATGATTACACCATGGTTGACCATGATCAACCATAGTAGTAATTTTTACCCTCTTTTTGTAGCATGGACAACCATGGCACACCATGGCACACCATGGTGCACTATGGTTAATATAATTTGGACATTTATGACAATTGACCATGGTCAGCATGGTCAACCTTTGTAGTAATTTTGACCCTCTTTTCTACCTTGGACAGACATGGTTAACCATGGTCAACCATGGTTGATCATGAACAACCATACTACAAACATTGTCTTTCATGGTGTTTGATAATTGACCATGAAAATACATGGAAACCTTCTAAAACCATGGTCACTATTTTGCCTGGGAATATTCCAATGTACTGAAACAAACAAAGATTAGATTTCAATGGCCATGGCCAAAAGAAACATGTATAATTGTAAATGGTATGAACATGGTCAGAATGTAGTCAATTTAACAGCACTGATATGATATGATTATGGTCAGAATCATTGCCATTTAAAGAACACTCATAATGCAGACAATTTAACAGCACTGAAAGAAACATGATCTGAATATGGTCAGAATGCGAATGATTTGACAGCATTGATATGAACATGGTATACTCATGGTCAAAATGGTGACATCCTATGACCATTTCAGTACTGTGTGCTTTTTCATGGGCATTTTGTGGTTGATCATAGTTTGACCATGGTCAGCAGTGATCTCACATAAACACAGGGTAAAAAGCTCCACATTTTTATGGCAAAAAATGAGTTTCTTTGCATACAATATTTTTGAAATTATTAGCTCACCTGAGCACGAAGTGCTCAGGGTACTTTTGGGATACCGTGATGTCCGTCGTCCGTCGTACGTGTGGACGGACGTCCGTCCGTCCGGACGTCCGTCCGTCAACTTTTGCTTGTGTACACTCTAGCGGGCACAGTTTTGATCCAATCTTTCTGAAACTTTGTCAGAATGTTTATCTCCATAAAATCTAGGACAAGTTCGAAACTGGGTCCTGTTGGGTCAAAAACTAGGTCACTAGGTCAAATCTTAGAAAAACCTTGTGTACATTCTAGAAGGCACAGTTTTCATCCAAATCTCATAAACCTTTGTCAGAATGTTTATCCTCATAATATTTAGGACAAGTTCGAAACTGGGTCATGTCGGGTCAAAAACTAGGTCACTAGGTCAAATCATAGAAAAACCTTGTGTACGTTCTAGAGGACACAGTTTTGATCCAATCTTTCTGAAACTTTGTCAGAATGTTTATCTCCATAAACTCTAGGTCAAGTTCAAAACTGGGTCATGTCGGGTTGAAAACTAGGTCACTAGGTCAAATCTTAGAAAAACCTTGTGTACACTCTAGAAGGCACAGTTTTCATCCAAAGTTCATGAAACTTTGTCAGAATGTTAACCCTCATTATATTTAGGACAAGTTCGAAACTGGGTCATATCGGGTCAAAAACTAGGTCACTAGGTCAAATCATAGAAAAACCGTGTGTACGCTCTAGAGGACACAGTTTTGATCCAATCTTTATGAAACTTTGTCAGAATGTTTATCTCTATAAACTCTAGGCCAAGTTTGAAACTGGGTCATGTCAGGTCAAAGACTAGGTCACTAGGTCAAATCTTAGAAAAACCTTGTGTACTTCTAGAAGGCACGGTTTTGATCCAAAGTTCATGAAACTATGTCAGAATGTTTATCCTTATACTGTCTGGGATAAATTTGAAACTGGGTCATGTCGGGTCAAAAACTAGGTCACTAGGTCAAATCATAGAAAAACCTTGTGTACACTCTAGAGGACACAGTTTTGATTCAAGCTTTATGAAACATTGTCAGAATGTTTATCTTTATAAACTCTAGGCCTAGTTTGAAACTGGGTCATGTCGGGTCAAAAACTAGGTCACTAGGTCAAATCTTAGAAAAACCTTGTGTACGCTCTAGAAGGCACAGTTTTCAACCAAAGATCATGAAACTTTGTCAGAATGTTTATCGTTATTATATGTAGTATAAATTTGAAACTGGGTCATGTCGGGTTAAAAACTAGGTCACTAGGTCAAATCATAGAAAAACCTTGTGTACGCTCTAGAGGACACAGTTTTGATCTAATCTTCATGAAACTCTGTAAGTTTATCTTTATGAAATCTAGATCAAGTTTGAAACTGGGTCATGTCGGGTCAAACTATGTCAAAATGTTTATTGTCCATATATCTAAGCCCCCTATGAAACTGAGTCAGGTCGGGTCAAAAACTAGGTCACTAGGTCAAATCTTAGAAAAACTTTGTGTTCACCCTAGAGGGCACAGTTTTGATCCAATCTTCATGAAACTCTGTAAGTTTATCTTTATGAAATCTAGATCAAGTTTGAAACTGGGTCATGTCGGGTCAAAAACTAGGTCACCAGGTCAAATATAAGGAAAACCTTGTATACGCTCCAGAGGGCACAGTTTTGATCCAATCTCAATGAAACTTTGTCAGAATGTTTATTCTTACAATATCCAGGCCAAGTTTGAAACTGGGTCATGTCGGGTCAAAAACTAGGTCAAATATTAGGAAAACCTTGTGTACGCTCTAGAGGACACAGTTTTGATCCAATCTTTTTAAAACTTTGTCAGAATGTTTATCGTCACAATATTTAGGCCAAGTTTGTAAGTAGATCATGTCACGTCAAAAACCAAGTCACTAGGTCAGATATAAGAACGACCTTGTGTACACTCTAGAGGGCACAGTTTTGATCCAATCTTCATGAACCTTTGTCAGAATGTTTATCCTCAAGATATCCAGGCCAAGTTTGAAACTGGTTCATGTCAGGTCAAAAGCTAGGTCACTAGGTCGTGCACACCCTAGAGGGCACAGTTTTGATCCAATCTTCATGAAACTTTGTCAGAATGTTTATCTTCATAAAATCTAGGTCAAGTTTGAAACTGGGTCATGTCAGGTCAAAAGCTAGGTCACTAGGTCAAATCTAAATTAAGTTATGCTGCAAGAATCAGAACTAACATTGCAATGATGCCAGCCACAAACTCCTTGGAATACATTAGTTTCACCATAGTGAGATAATGATGCTATCATTCTATCATCTGTCTTTGCTTAGTTTAGTCTAGTTCAAATCCATCAAAGGAACTCAACATGAACGGGAACTTTTCGGAGAAGGAACTCAACATGAACGGGAACTTTTCGGAGAAGCGACTCTGCCATTTTCAGCTCACCTTAGCCTTACAGTATTGGTGTTAGCTGCCTCTGTCATCCATCCATAAACATTTTCAAACATCTCTGAAACCACTGGGCAGACTAAACTCAAATTTCATATGGAGCCTGCACATGGGTCAAAGGATTGAAAGTTCATCAAATGATCTTGGTCACATGACCAAGGTGGCCGCCATTCCCATGTATGGTAAAAACTCTTATAAATCTTCACCAGAGCCAGTGAACTGATTAATGCTCAGGTGAGCGATTCAGGGCCACCATGGCCCTCTTGTTACAGTTATTACACCTTGTTAATTAATGATGTTGTAAGCTTTGAACAAGTAGGACCCAGGACTTATATGTTACCATTATAAAAAATAAATGTTGATTTAATGCTGCATTTACACCATGTACAAAACAGGAATCATAACTTTTGTATGTGCATTTGAGAATCTGATATTGAAACAGCAGTGTTTAAAGCATTAAATAAATAATTGAAAAGCAGTTATGAGCATTACTTTTGTTTCATATCACAAATCATCTATTGATTCTTGCAATTCGTTTACTGCAGCTTGAAAAATTTACTTCTAATTTTCCTGAAATTCTGGGCCTGGTTGTTCAAAACTAATGACATCATTAGTTAACAAGACATTACATTTTCAAACATATTATACAAGAAAAAAAACTGCCACTTTTGCCTAACAAATGTGAGGAGTGTTGCACAAGCTCCTCATACTTTTTCTGAACCCCCCCCCCCCCCCCCCCCACACACACACACACACTTATTAGTGACTTTGTCCACCAACTATGAATATACAAGGGCTGTTACCAAAGAAAAAGAGCTGTTATGAAACAGAAAAAGTCATAGTTCCTAAACAACCTGGTCATGGTGGCTAAACAAATTTGTATAGTAGTTTTGGAACTATGACTCATTTTTGTTTTGTAACAGCCTTGAAAACATAGTTAACCAGGTGTGTTTGTTAAGCTGAAGATACTTTAAACAACTGGGAATGAAATTTCTTTTTCAGATCACACCAAAGCATTGTTTAACTCACTGATGCATAAATGAATATTTCAAGGGCAGATTTTCCTGTTAAATCTTCTCTGGTGAAATGTTAACACCCTGCCTGTAGTCCTATTTTCAGTTCCCGTGTACAAAAGTACAGGAAGAGCTGTTGTTGTCACCATGGCATCGGCATCCATGTCCACATTGGATGTTTTAGTTAAAGCTTTTGATGGGATGGACAAGGTGCTGTCAGGTGAGCCATCCTGTATGCAGACAGGCCTTGTTCCTTGTATATCATTATTAAATTCATCAAGTAAAATAGGAAAGAACCATTCTGTTAACTTTAAGAAGTTCACAAAAGCATCTGACTTGACTGACAGTGATTTGCAAGTGCTTTTCATGGTGGCTTTGAGGTACTTGACTCATCTGTACTTTCTAATTCTCTCCTTTCAGACAAACTGACCTTGACCTTCACCTCTCAGATAAAGGCAGCAAGAAGGTAGAGGAAGACATGGGCTACATCAGGGTACAGGTGAAATTGGTGCCTAAGACACAAGAGGAGAAAGAACAGGTGGGTTGGTGGCAGGTGTGCTGAGATGGTGAATGGGTACACTTTCAGGGGTAGCAACTATGCCATTTTCAGTTTTATTTTCCTTCTCATTAGAGGGCAAGAGCAGCAGTTTTTTTCCTGTAAGAGCAGACCCCATGTTGGAAAGGCTAGCTACATTGTCCTGGGAAGCAAACAGGTAGCCATGAAAGTTGTTCCCTTTGTTAACAAAATAGGTAGCCATGAAAGTGGTTCCCTTTGTTAACAAAGGGAACCACTTTCATGGCTACCTATTTTGCAGAAAAATATAGCAGTTTACCGATAAAACATAAGTGGGTTAAATTTCTAAAAAACTAAAAGACATATGTATTTGTCTGTAGAACAGGGGAAGGGGTGTTCCCCTTAAAAATTTACACCAAATCTGAGTGTAGTGTGATTAAGCTATAGCTATGGGCTTCTCCAAAAAAATCCCAAAATCTAGATGAATAATAGAGGATGGGATTTTATTTGGAAGGGAAAACCTTTGTGTTATAACACACATATGGCATTACAACAATATGGTAGGGTGCCCTCATTATTTCAAACACTGATATCACAAAGTACCCTCAGTCAAAGTAAATTAATAAAAAGTATGGACACATTTTGTAGAATTCTTTACATTTCAACTCCTTTCATAAACTACTGATATGTCAAAGTAAATTTTCAAGTCCCTTGGATTTTGAGATATACGGAGAGCAAACTATTGTCATCAGCCTCCAGCTTCTACCAGTTTTGTTAAGCTTTGTGTGTTGTATAATTATTTTACCACAGCAAACACTCATCTGGGCCACGACATGAAAAAACCAACAGAGTGGCATGTGTGCCCAGAAAAGACTCACGTTGGCCTGAGAATCCGCCCAGTCTGAGCAGGGTCTTTGTTATGCACTTAAAGGGAGCTTAGGGTCTAAGCTACCTACCCAGGCTGAACTGAGTCTTTGCGTGGCCCACATGTCACTTTGTTGGTTTTGTCATGTTAGAGCTCATCTATGTTCAGTTTGATGGATCTCCGTTGTTGCCAGATTTTTCTATATGACATTGTGCATATGCTAGTATGAATCTTTGCTGTTTATGTAGTTGCTAGGAACACTGAAAGCATTCTGCTGCTCATTTGATGATGAAAATAAATATGGGTTGATTTACTGTTTAAAAATAACAGAGCCTTGTAAAATAATTTCAGGGTCACAGTTCTTTTAGTAGATCCATTCCAGGGTCACCTAAAAAGGTTTGTGAGAATGCTGACTAGAGTTGGGAATGAATCATGAGAAAAGGAAGACTTTCATTGTAGCTTTAAATGCAGACCCAGATCAGCTAAAATGAGTTACATCATTAAATAATGACCCGCTTTGCTGTCTGCATATCTTTAGGTGAATGGGCACATTTTCTGGGGAAGCAACTCTACCATTTACATTTTTGCCTCTTTCCTCAATAGGGGTCAGCTCTTAAAGGAAAGAATTTGCTCCTTGAGGAGCAATTTCTTTCATTTAAGTGTAGACCCCATTTTGGCAGGGCTACATCATACAGGAAAGGAAGCAAACAAGAAGTCATGAAAGTTGCTCCCCTTTGTAAAAATGGTGGAAAACATAGAGGTGTACCCATACACCTTAACATGCCAGGTATGCTAATGTCAATAGAAAGCCGTCACATAATTACCTCCCAGATAGACTGAAGTAGAAACATACTGCAAAGGCCTAGTTACTGTTCCAGCAGGCACATAACATAGAAATGATGTCGCACTGACATCAGTGTAACGTGATGATGTCACATCAATGTCAGTATGATGTTATTTCAATATCCGGTGCCCACTGGGTATGGGTCTGCTAATGTTTGCAATTGCTGCTTTGAAAATTTCCTTTCTTATTGATAGTGGTGTGTACCATATAGCTGGTTATTTTTGGCAGCATGACATTTTATCTTTTCAAATTTGTGCTGAAATTGGTGTCTCTGTTTCAGCTGAGTCTGTTGAAAGACTGAATACATACATTGTACTTCTATGATTAAGTGCCAATTGAGCCGCAACATGACAAAACCAACAAAGTGGCATATAGACCCAGCAAAGACTCATATCAGTTCGGTCCTCCCCCATGTCTGATCAGAGTCTTCGCTGTCCGCATGAAGGTAGCTTAGACCCTTAGCTACCCTTTAAGCGCAAGCGAAGACTCTGAAGCGAAGACTCTGATCAAACTGGGCAAATGCCCAAGCTGATCTGAGTCTTCGCTGGGCCCACATGCCACCCTGTATGCTTTTTCATGTCAAGGCTCATATACCATTGGCATAGCATGATAAGATACCTTACTACAACAATTTAACATATGCTAGGGGGAAAGACTCAAATCAGCCTGTGCATCCACATAGTCTGATCAGAGTCTTACCTTTTGCCTTATCCCTTCAATGAATCTTGGCAAATCTAGAAAATGAAGGTGAAGGCTCTGTTAAGTTTTACTGTTTGCTTATGCACGTGGCTTCATTTTAAGGTTCCTTTCTAAGTGATGTCAATCAAAAATGCCAGAACAGACAATGTAAACCCAGATAAGACTATGCCTAAGGGACTGTTCAGTCAGGATCTGCAAACCCATTTTCATCAAGCATCCTCTTAAAGGATGATGTACTCAATTCAGTGGTGGAACAATCCATCCTAGAAATGGCCCAGCATGGCACATGATGTTGTAATGATGTCACAGCGACATCCTGTTGCATCAATGTCAGTGTGATGTCATTTCAATGTCATATGCCCCCTGGGGGCTGAGACAGTCTAAAATTTGCAATAAATACAATTATCCCATGGCACAAATAGAAACCATTAATGGCCAGCTATTTGGTACTCAAAAAAAGTGTTAGAATGATAATGACTGATCCCTTAATTTGCACACAATCTTTCCTTATTTTGGTCTGTTTGTACCTGTGACCCTCCTGTCCTGTTACATCTTGGATTTGAAATGTGCACCACTGCCCACTTCCCAGTCACAATGTTATCTTGAGGTTAATGGGTATACCTTCATATTTTTTCTACCATTTTTACAAAGGGGAACAACTTTTGTGACTTCCATTGTGCTTCCCTGGAGGATGAAGCCCTTCCATTTGGGAGTCTGCTTTTAAAGGAATGAATTTGCTCCTAGAGGAGCAAATTATTTCCTTTAAGAGCAGATTCCCATTGTGAAGAGAGGCAAACAAGCAAATGGTAGAGTTGCTGCCCTTGAAAGTGTACCTATTCACCTTAATCAGTGGATACACCTCTCCAGGGGTGATAACTATTACGGGTACCTGGATGTATTTCTATCCTTTTTTCGTGGGAGACTATTATTAATGGAAAGACTTTGTTCCAAGATGGATGCAGATTCCTTCCTTTCAGAGTTTGAAGGGATACTGCTAGAGTAATCTCCCTGTGAAGAGGGAGGTAATGAATTTTCAGTGACAGAATCTTCTTGATTAGAAGAAATATTTTTGCAGGCACGTGACTACAAGACACATTATTTTCATGTCAGCTTAATTTCAGTCTCATTTTCCTTTACATATCATGCATATAATTCTAAGATTTTCAGTATTATATTCATCAGGGATCATCGGGTAGTGAGAGTGAATATTTTGAACGATCATCAACACTTTCAAAGGTATTTGTATGTAACATTATGCCAGTTTGTAATCTAGTTACTACCATATTTTCCCATGTTAACCAAAGTACAGCAGAATTGTAATGCCAGCCTTTGCTCCAATACCGTATACGCGGTAATTTTCGCGGTGTTCAATTTTTTGCGATATTTCACAGTCACTTAGAAACCGCAAAAATTAAAATTGCGAAATAATTTCCTGTTTCTTACAAAGATAATAGGTAGACACAGCGTCCATATGATACATTGTATTTTGTTTCAGTTTGCTTTGGTAACTTCTGGTACTTCTCATTTTAGCCAATTCTTTCATTAACCTGCGGCCCCGCCGCAGGTTAATGACAGAATTGGCTAAAATGAAAATGAAGCAATTTTGCTTTTTGCGCATATGTTGCTAACCGCAAAAACTAAAAATCGCAAAATTTAATGTTTCTGATTTTGCCCATAAACCGCGAAAATATGAACCCGTGAAAAATTACCGCGTATACTGTACTACGCGTCCATTCACCATTGCAACATTTCGTTGTTGGAGCAGGTTCATAAACGTTCAGTTTTCACAAAAAGAATAATAAAAAGACAAACCGTCAAAGTTATTTCTTCATTAACATTAGCTTGTTGATCCTGTCACAAAATTTACCTGTAAGTCTGTAGCGGTAGATCATTGACGCCATCCTCGGCAGTCACTTTGTTAGCATGAGTTCATGAATAGAATACAGCGAAGGTCTGATATAGAATAACGTCACAAATCAAATTACCGCAACTCTTAACTAAGCGGTGCTAATACAGATATGATTTAATAAAAAGAAATCAGTTTTTTAGAGGAATATTTGATCTGACAGTTGACCAACATGAATTTTCATCGCCTTTAGACGAATGTTCATTGCATTAGATAATAGATGCATAGTAAGAGTCTTCATTCACATCATTTTCTCATAAAGTGTAAATAGTCATGCATTTTCACACTTGCAGACATACATTAATACTTTGACGGCATAGGCGGTGTTAGCAGTGATGTTGGCAGCGACCTTGGCCACAGGATATAATCGATTCCGCCAATTTTCGCTTCCTGCAGAGACTGTCCATCATATTTGGCTTCTGCCGAGACTGTCCGCAAACTCTTGCTTCCTGCAGAGACTACTGTCCTCGAGAAATGGCTTCCTGCCGAGACTGTCCGCATGATTCTGCTTCCTGCCGAGGCTCTCAGCAGGAAGCAGAATCACACGGACAGTCTCTGCAGGAAGCCATTTATCATGTACAGAAGTCTCGGCAGGAAGCAAGAGTTCATGGACAGTCTTGGCGGAAGCCAAATATGATGTACAGTCTCTGCAGGAAGCGAAAATTATTGGAATCGTTTATACCCTGTGTTGGCGCCTTAGACTTTTCATTGAGTTTTCTAGTTTAGCTCTGTTTTGTCACACTGTGCAGAGAGGCAAGACTGCATTCTGGTCACAGAAGTTTTCTTAATTAGGGCCCCGCCAGACGAAGTCTGCGGAGGCCCTATAGTAATCACCTTGTCCGTCCGTCTGTCTGTCTGTCCGTCCGTCTGTCCGTCCGTCATCATTTCGTGTCCGCTCAATAACTCTGAAACCGATAAAGATATTTTCACGAGACTTGGTACAAATGTAAAGCATCATCAGACGATGTGCAGAGAAAAAGAACAATAACTCTGCCTACAATTTTTACTGAATTATGCCCCTTTGAAATTTTGAGTAAAAAAATCGTGTCCGCTCCATAACTCTAAAACCGTTAAAGATATTTTCACGAGACTTGGGACAAATGTAAAGCATCATCAGATGATGTGCAGAGAGCAAGAACCATAACTCTGCCTACAGTATTAACTGAATTATGCCCCTTTGTAATTTTGAGTACAGAAATCGTGTCCGCTCCATAACTCTGAAACCGTTAAAGATATTTTCACGAGACATGGGACAAATGTAAAGCATCATCAGACGATGTGCAGAGAACAAGAACCATAACTCTGATTACAGTATTTACTGAATTATGCCCCTTTGTAATTTTGAGTACAGAAATCGTGTCCGCTCCATAACTCTGAAACTTTTAAAGATATTTTCACAAGACCTGGTACAAATGTAAAGCATCATCAGACGATGTGCAGAGAACAAGAACCATAACTCTGCCTACAGTATTTACTGAATTATGCCCCTTTGTAATTTTGAGTACAGAAATCGTGTCGGCTCCATAACTCTTAAACAGATAAAGATATTTTCATGAGACTTGGTACAAATGTAAAGCATCATCAGACGATGTGCAGAGAACAAGAACCATAACTCTGCCTACATTGTTTACTGAATGATGCCCCTTTGAAATTTTGAGTGCAGAAATTGTGTCTGCTCTATAACTCTGAAACCAATAAAGATATTTTCACAAGACTTGGTACAAATGTAAAGCATTGTCAGACGATGTGCAGAGAACAAGAACCATAACTCTGCCTACATTATTTACTGAATTATACCAATATCTTAAAGACACTACCAGAGGCTTAAATTCAAACAACATATTGAATATGAAGGAACAACATGATAATAGAAAGCTGGTATTGTTATTTCTGGTTGGGCACATATGACTTAAATGTCATCAACAGTTTCATAAAGGCGGGGCCCTATTAGTTACCATGTTTCTAGTTCATGCTGTAGTAACTAGGCCTGCAAGAGAGCAGTCATAATTGAGCCGCGACAAGAGAAAACCAACAATGTGGTAGTGCGCCCAGCGCAGACTCAGATCAGACTGGGCATCCACTCATTCCGATCAGACTCTCTGCTAAGCACTTAAAAGGTAGCTAAGGGTCTAAGCTACCTCCATGCGGACAGCAAAGACTCTGATCAGACTGGGGGGATGCCCAGGCTGATCTGAGTCTGTGCTGGGCGCACAACCACATTGTTGGATTTCTCGTGATTATGTTTTTTGTCATCAGTTTATAACAGTTTCTGAACAAATTGAAGCTGTTTCTATTCTCTTTTTTGCAAAAAAATCTGAATTCAAGCCCTACCATTTTGAAATTATAGTTTTGACGCTTATCCTGGAAAAGTACATTTTCTATTTGGAGCAAGAAACAGATCTTAGTTTGTGCTATTTTCAATGAGGTTGTCAATAGCTTTCCACGGAATTCACACATTCTCTCTAAGATTAATGAAGTTATTTCTGCACTTACCCATTCAGCATGTACTTATAATTTAAAACATAATTGAGCCACATCATATGATTACCAACAATGTGGCACTGGTGACAAGCAAAGACTCTGATCAGACTGCACATAAGTGCAGTCTGATCAGAGGCTTTGCTTGTCACATCAGCCATCTATCGTGATGGAAGCCACAGAGCTCTGATTACCCTGTTTAAATGATAAGAGTGATATGAATATCACATGACAAAAGTGCCACATTGTTGGAAATCACATTATGTGGCTCATTATTGTGTTGTGGAAACAATTTCTAGTGGATGCATCTTGGTAGTTGTTAAGAGTATGGGTATACGTTTGTGATTTTCTGCCATGTTTACCAAGGGGAGCAACTTTTGTGACTTCCTGTTTGTATCTCTGGATGACTTGATTCTTCTAAAATGGGGTCTTCCCGTAAAGGAAAGAAATTGCTCGGAAAGGAGCAACTTCTTTCCTTTAAGATTTGACCCCCTTTGAGAAGGGAGACATATATGGAAATGGCAGAGTTGCTTCCCATGGAAGTGTTCCCATTCTCATTAACATTATTGCATTTGGAACCTTGGTTTACTGACATCAGATTGGAGGGAATGATTGGGAATATTTTTTGTTCGACAGTGTATATAGAGTGGACAAAGCCAAAACATCTGTGTCTCAGCAGATCTTTACAATAAGAGCTTTATATTCATTTTATTTACTTTCATGTAAAACATTTTACCGGTGCTAGAAGTTTTCAAATTATGCACTAGTCATTTGCAACCACAGCCTCTATGGGGCTTGAGAATAGTGGGGATATTGACTTTTCTCTTTGCAAAGCCCTGGTACTTGCCCAGCACAGTGGGGACAGTTTTATGTTGAAATCACTGCTAAAAGCCCTTTCAAATCTCCCCCCAGGTAAACATGACATTATCCTTCCCAGGTTTTGGCATAATCAAAATCTGGGTCCATGGCAGTGCTGGGAAGATGCTGTGGTCAAAATATGGCACTTAAGCCCTGCTAGGCCCCCACTACCCCGGCGCCCATGGGGGTCATAGTTTCAAATGACTGGTGCATTATGCCATCTGGTAAAAGAGGAGCATGTGCTTGCTGTAACAAACTAATACACAGCTGTTTAGCAAAAACAGCTGATTTCTATCATGTTAAATAAATATTGATAACACTGCAGAATTTAAGGTATACAAGCAAAAAGCATCTTCCATTGGTGGTTCAAATCTTTAGTCCAGCATACTGTTTTCTGAAAACCACATTATTAGCCATTTTTATTGCAGTATTTAGGGTAAATATGCTAAATGCTTAATGCTAGACAATGCTTAAATGTAAATGGGTATACTTTCAGGGGAACCTACTCTGCCATTTTTGACCTTCTCAATGGTAGTCAACTCTTATAGGAAAGAATTTGCTCATACATGAGCAAATTCTTTCCTTTAAGAGTAGACCCACATTTGGAAGGACTTGGTCCTCTAGGAAAGCAAACAGGAAGTCAGGAAAGTTGTCTTTCTTTGTAAAAATGGTGGAAAAACATGGGGTATACCCATACACCTTAAAGGAGAGTTAAAAAGAACTGCAAAATGCATTGCTTTATCCAGCTACTCCCAGCTTTTACAGCTAGCAGAGAACTGACATTATATGTGAATTTTGTATGTGTACAGGGGCGGATCCAGGAATTTTGGATAACCGGGTTCAAATTAGCTGAGGGGGTTCGATTTATGCAGTTTGACCAATTTTTCCTGAAATTCCCCATGAAAATAAGATAATTTGGGCTGAGAAGGGGGTTCGTTTGAACCCCCCGAACCCCCTCTGGATCCGCCGCTGGTGTAATTATGCTATATGTAATTATGCTAGTTAACATGCTTAGTTGAATGTTGCCAGAATAATTTCCCTTTATTTGTTACCATCATGCAGCCCTTCTCTTCACAATGACATGCATGTTAACATATTATTATCAATATGTAATTACTATTATCAAATATAAGATCAGTGTTTTATGTTTTAAAGAAACAGATGTTCAGTCTATTCTATATAATCAATATCAAATGAACGCTTATAGGTGAATGGGTATACTTTCAGGGGAAGCAACTCTGCAATTTTAATTTTTGCCTCCCTTCTAAAAGAGGGTTGACTCTTACAGGAAAGAATTTGCTCCTATAGGAGCAAATTCTTTTCTTTCAGAGTAGACCCCAATTTGGATAGGTAACGTTTAACCCAGGGCAGCAAACGGGAAATCACAAAAATTGTTCCCCTTTGTAAAAATGGCTGAAAAGATGAAAGTGTACCTATATATCTTAATGGCTTTTTAATATGATTATAGTTTAATATGATACAATGCTAAAGCATTATATAGTTGCTTGTCCTTAATGTCATTAAATGTTATAATGCCATTTTTATATACATAAGAAACTTTCATTTAATGATTAAAAAAGAAGGAAATATTGGGTCTGCAGATAAGGATGTGTTATAGTGATAATTCAAACACAGTGCGCCTATAGAAGCAATGGAAAGTTTCTGTGTTTTATTCTGCAACAATTCACTGTCTCAGAGTGTGTGAGTCTAATAGCTGATGTCAGTTGCATTACTGACGTAATTTTGTGAGGTTTTGGGATGTTAGACAGTGTAACTTCTCTTTTTCTTTCTAAAATTGCCATAAAAGCATACATTTACCTTAGATACAGTTAAGAATATTGGTGGGAGCATGAATGCGCTGGCAGGAAGGTTGGGAGAGTTTGAATGAAAAGAAATCCTTTCCAGCGTTTTTGAGTGTTAGAATCGAAATAGTTCAGCTCTAGCATTGAATTGTTGAGTAATAATTCTCTGTGTGTCGGTCAGTTGTAAGTAGATATGTCACTTGCGCTCCACGCTTGTGATATCATCTACTTTACAACTGACCTCCAAACTATGAATTATTACTCAAAAATTCACTGCTAGAGCTGATCTATTTCTTAATATATCAAAGAAAAAAAAATGACAACTAAATAAGATGTCTCAGAATTATTATCAAAAGCTATCTTTATCTTGTACTTTGAAATAATCATATATTGTTTGTAACAAGCATTGAACTATTCAAGAGCTTAAAAGCATTCGCACTTTGTTAATAAAGTATTTATTGGCTATTGGCAGTTCTGAATTTGTTGCTAAGAAACATATTATTTTAGTAGATAGGATTCTGCAGGTGCTAGATTCTTCACCTTAAGCTGTGTTTAATTATATACAGAGACAGATGCTATATGTAAAACATAATAGTGCTAGGATTATTTTTTTCAGTGATTTACCAGTACTACTTTATGTGGACAAACACTAGTAAAATTTCCACTGGAAGTCTACTGGAGTTTCAGTGGTGTTTCAATGGATTTTCCAGTGTAACGATCAAATATTCAGTGATTTGCCAATGGCATTTCATTGGAATTCCATTGGGATTCCGGAATTCCATTGGCTTTCTCACAAGGGGACAGTGCAGCCTCTGAAAGTTTTAAGATGAATGGGTACACCTACATAGTTTTCCCCATTTTGTTACACAGGGAAACAACTTCTGTGACTTCCTGTTTGCTTTAATGGGTGACAAAACCCACCCAATAAGGGACCACTCTTAAAGGAAAGAGTTTGCTCCTGGAGGAGCAAATTCTTTCTTTTATGAGTTGACCCACATTTTGTTGGGGTGGGGGGGGGGGGGGGGGGGGGAGCAAAAATGACTGTCCTAAAAGTTTATGGATTCACCTTAAATATGCAATGTACCTTAAATTCTTAAAAGTCCAGCTGTTTCATGTATCATACATGCCTACATTTGCACTGTCTTATCAAAATTACATGGTCACCCTGAATTTTATGCTACCAAGTGCTTTACTTTTATGCTTATATGAACAACTTTCTGCGACAATTATGGCAATTTGATGAGCTTTGACTCTGTATTGATTAATGAAGAAAAACTGAAAATTCATTTCAATGTGATTGATTTAATTGGAAGAAAATAAGACTGTTTTGTTGCCATGGAAACAGAAGAAATGGAGACAAGAGATTCTACTGGAGGAATATTAGATGTATGGAATCTATCTGTTTTTTTTAATTAAAAGTTTCTTTTGAAGAATTGTATGTTGCGAAATGAGCCGCAACACGAGAAAACCAACAAAGTGGTTGTGCACCCAGCGCAGACTCAGATCAGCCTGGGGATCCGTCCAGTCCGCTCGGACTCTTGGTTAAGCACTTAAAGGGTAGCTACAGGTCTGAGCTACCTCCATGCGGACAGCAAAGACTCTGATCAGATTGGGCGGATGCCCAGGCTGATCAGAGTCTGCACTGGGCACACAACCACTTTGTTGGTTTTTAAGTGTCGGGGCTCAAATTGTGAATAATGATTTAATTTAGATTTAGAATGCTTTCTCACATGTATTTAAGACTATGAAGGGTGATCTCTATAAATAAAGCTGTGGAAATTAGGTTTTTGCCAACAAAAACAGTTCCAATTGGTTTTGGTGGTGAAAGATTATTTTTCAGCACATAAAATGAGTAGCTATCAGGGGCTATATCAAAGACAAAATAGGTGGGAGAAAATAGATATTTCAAGTCCATAAAAATTTGTTTTGTTGGTTCTTAAATTTGTACAGCATGAAGGAATTTCAGGTGGCATATTAAAATCGATCTGTCCGTCCGACTGCCAGTCAGTCTGTCCGTCCGTTACAAATCGTGTCTCAGCAATAATTTCAAAACTACTAAAGGAAAATGTAATGAAACTTCACAGAAAGATAAAGCCTAATGAGAAGGTGTGTCATGCGGAAGACTTAGGCCCCTAAGTCCAGGGTCAATGCCACAATTGGGTCAAAGGTCAAATTGTGTCTCAAAATTGTGTCTCAGCGATAATTTTAAAACTACTGAAGCAAATTCAATGAAACTTCACAGGAAGATAAAGCATAATGAGAAGGTGTGTCGCGCACAAGACTTAGGTCCCTACGCCCAAGGTCAAAGCCACAGTTGGGTCAAAAGTCAAATTGTGTTTCAAAATTGAGTCTCAACGATTGCTTATAAACTACTGAAGCAAATTTAATGAAACTTCACACAAAGATGAAACACAATGAGAAGGTATGTTGCACATAAAATTTTGGTTGCCCGGTTCAAGGTCAAGGTCACAGTTAGGGGTCAAAGGTCAAATCTCATATCTGTGATAACTTAAAACCTGCTGAAGCTAATGTCATCAAACATCACAGAAAGGTAAACCATAATGAGAAGGTATGTTACATATTTATGATCCCAAATCCATGGTCAAGGTCACAATCTGGGGTCAGAGGTCAAACCATGTCTTGGCAATTACTCAGAAAAGTACCAAAGCAAACTTTAAAGGAAGATAAAGCCTAATGTGAAGATTTGCCATGCACAAGACATAGGGTCCCACACCCAAGGTCAAGTTCATAGCCAGAGGTCAAAGGTCAAGTCATTTATCCTCAATTACCTAAAACTACTGAAGCAAACTGCATTAAACTTCATGAAAAGGTATAAAACAATCAGTGAATATGTCACAAACAAATTATGGTTCAGTTGTTCAAAGTCAGGATCACAGTCAGGGCTCAGAGGTCAAATCATGGCACTGAACTGACTCAAAACTGCTGAAGCCAACTTCATCAAGTTTCACTGAAATGTAAAGCATGATTAAATGGTAACGTAAAGAAAAAGTAAAGTATAATAAGTTATGTACGGTGCGACATTTAGGTTCCCACACCCAATGTCAAGGACACAACACAGTTTAGTTAGTGGTTGAATTTAGTCCCCTTGAATCCTCTTAAACTTTCAAAGTGCATTTAAATGTTACAGAAAAGTAAAACAAAATGAGAATGTATATTATGTACAGGACTCAGGTTCTATGTCCTAGGTCAAGGTCACAACTAGGGCTCAAAGGTCAGTTTAAGGGGCCTTCGGGGGCATTTGTTACACACTGTAACATTTCTTGTTGTCTTGAATTATCACAGAAAAACAACTTCTGCTTGCTTGACTGGAATTCTTTGCCCTTGGCAGAAATTTCTTGTCTTGTAAAGTGTTAATAATCTCTGTTGACTTTGTTAATAAACTCTGTTAACTTTACAGTTGTTTGAATTGCAGAGGGATGGGGTGATGTTCCTCACTTTGTGTCAATTATTTCTTGCTACATAATGCCATATTAATCCTAATAAATGCCCCTGCTCTAATAAACATCCCCCTGCCTCTTTCCCAAAAATAATATTATAATATTAACTTGCATGAATTACTGTTTGCTCCTCTGGATCCGGTAGTTCTTTAATATGGGGTCTACTCTTAAAGGAAATTATTTGCTCCTTAAAGGAAAGAAGTTGGTCATGGAGGAGCGAATTCTTTCCTTTAAAAGTTGACCCCTACTGAGAAGAGAGGCAAAAAATAGAAGAGTTGCTGTACTGCCTCAACTGTGGCTGACACAATCTTACAGTCAGGTAAACCGCTACTGAGTGGGAAAAAGACACTAAACAAGACTAGTTGTTTCTATAGCTTTATCTTTCTGTTGTACTCAGTCTAATGTGGTAAAAGGCTGAAAAATAGTATAAAAAATATCCTTACAAACTTGTCAGGAGAAAAACTTGAAAATGCACTGAAAACCAAAGTAAAGGAAAACTGCATACAATGGCTTAAATTTTAGGCATTTAAAAGTATTTTAAATTGATGAATATGCTTATTTTCAGGATGTCAGCTCATAAACTAATTGCAATAATCTGTACACTCGTATGAATAACTTACAAGAGCACCAGCAGATGAAATATACTGCACACGACTTTGAATTACGAAATTAGGTTCACTCTAAAAATGTCCGAAATTGCTCGTATAAAAACAATCAAAAAATGTAAGTGCTTATCATCGATTATACACAATGACAGGTTTCTAGAACATACAATAAGACTTGATCTATTAACTTACACAGTGGGGGCTCATCAACTCTCATAAAATACGGTGAAAACCGTAAAAATAGATCGAAAGAAAAGGCGCAAAACTGCGCTAGCTTTAGGCGGAAACAAGGTGAACCGAGATACCGAAAAAAGAGGGGAGCAGATCCGAAAGACATAATCGCACCGCAACGGACGATTTAAATCCCAATTTTGGAAACACTTCGCGCGCGAGTCAGAACACTCCCCGTCTGATACCTGAAGGTATCACTAGCAAAACTTTCATTGATAGGAAAAACTAGAAAGAGTATAGAAGAACAATAGGAAGGCACGTATCCTGGGAACGGCACCAAAAATTCAAAAAGGTACCACTGATCTTTTAAGTGTCAGACAAAAGAACGACAAGCTCGGTAACTGGACGCGTGAACACGTTTCTCTTGCCATCCTTAAAGATACGTACTTCCGCTTTTCGGACCTTTTCATCTGCACTTGGAATGGCATTAACGACAATGCCCATAGGCCACTCATTTCTGCAAACGTCTGCGTCTTTTAATAGTACGACATCTCCATCTCTCAAATTCGGTTTATCGGACTGCCATATGCGTCTCTTCTGAAGTGTTATTAAATATTCTTTTTGCCAACGTTTCCAGAAAAGATCGGCCAAGGTTTGAACCCTCTTCCATTGCGCTTTGTAAAGATTCTTAAGATCAAAACTTTCAAAGGCCTCAGTCTTGACTGCAGATTTCTGAGTAAGCAATAAAGAGGGGCTCAAAACCTCCGGCTCCTCTGGATCATGTGAAACTGCAACTATGGGTCGCGCATTCACTATCGCGCATACTTCTGCCATGAAAGTGGTTAAAACTTCGTGAGAGAGGTTTTTACACGGTACATCAGACAGCATGGATTCAAGAATCCTACGCGTTACCCCTATCAAGCGTTCCCAAACACCTCCCATGTGGGAAGAGTGGGGCGGATTGAAATGCCATACAATAGCCTTACTGTTAAGGAATTTCTTGACCGATACGTCTTCGACATTTACACAATCTGCCTTGAGAGCGTCAACTGCACCAATAAAATTGGTGCCGCGGTCGGACCGCAACTCAGTTATGTTTCCCCTAATTGCGATAACTCGCCTGAGCGCGTTGATGAATGATGAAGTGCTCATTTCTTCCGCCACTTCAATATGTATGGCCCGGGTTGTAAGACATGTAAAGAGTAGGGCCCATCTCTTACTCGCAGCGAGGCCTCCCCTAGTACGACGGGAGACTATGGACCAAGGTCCAAAGGTGTCTACGCCAACCGCCGAAAAAGGAGGACCAGGTTGTAGGCGGTCAAACGGAAGATCTGCCATTTTCTGAACTTCATACCTTCCACGCAGCTTACGACATTTGACACACTTATGGAGTAGGGACGAAATGATTCGTTTACCACCTATAACCCAATATCCCGCTGCTCTGACAGCGCCTTCTGTCAGGTGGCGGCCTTGGTGTTTGACAAGGACATGATGGTGTCTAATAAGTAGGGTAGCTATGTGATGGCGCCCAGGAATGATGATTGGGTGTTTTTCTCTGTTTGGAAGATCAGATCTGTCCAAACGGCCACCAACCCTCAACAAACCATTCTCGTCCAAAACAGGATTGAGTGGGAGGATCGTGCTGTTGCGAGATAAAGGGCGTCCTTCCTCAATACAGGAGCGCTCCTCTCCAAAAACTTCAGATTGCACGATTCTTAATATGAACTGCTCTGCCTCAGACAGAGCTTCCACAGTCTTGTGCTCTGAGCACTTGTGCCATCCCTTGCAGGCCCTTTTCCCCTTGCACTGAAAGGATGCGCAAATATGTTTTAGGAAAGCAATGGTTTCAACCAAATCTCCCCAAACTGAAAACTTCTCAAACCGATGTGATCCTAGGCCACCATCTGAACAAATGTTGGTTTTAAGGGTCTGGACAGAAGGTCTTATCTCCTTATCATCATTCGGATCCATAAGAGGATAAGACTCTTCCTGAGACGTGTTCTGAACTTCCAGCAAATGAGAGGGACCTAGCAGCCAAGGATGATTTTGCATATTGGCAACTGGAACGGATCTGGTCCCCGAGTCAGCTGGATTCTTTTCGGTGGGGACGTATGACCACTGACTTGGACTTGTAGACTTTCTTATTCGGTGGACTCTATTAGCAACATACACATAGAACCGTTTTGATGCATTGTTGATGTATCCAAGCACAACCTTGCTATCGGTATAGAAATGCATCGAGGTTATGGGTATACCCAAATGTTCTTCGATGACTTCTGCTATCTCGACAGCTAAGACTGCACCGCAAAGCTCGAGCCTAGGAATTGTGTGGCCATGGACAGGCGCAACCTTTGCCTTTCCAAGAACAAATCCCAATTGACTTGAGCCATTTTCATTTGCCATTTTTAGGTAAGCAACGGCGGCAATAGCCTTCTCTGACGCGTCTGAGAATATGTGGATCTCTTTGTCAAAAGCTTGGCAAAAGGAAAACGAAGAAAAGGTACGCGGGACGTGCAACTCCTGAAGACCTTGCAGCGAGTCTCTCCAGGACTCCCACTCAGGCAAACGCTCCTTGGGGAGAGGTTCATCCCAGTCAGTTATCGTTGAAAGAAATTCCCTGAGGAAGAGTTTACCTTGAATTGTTATCGGGGCGACAAAACCCATTGGGTCAAATAGGCTATTTACTACAGACAGAACACCCCTTCTAGTGAAGGGCTTTGCATCTGTAGGGGACTGAAAAGAAAAGCAATCCGATTTCAGATCCCAATTCAGTCCTAAACTGTGTTGTAATGGCAAATTGTCATCATGAAAGTCTAAACCTTTGAGACTTTTAGAGAGCTCTTCCTGAGGGAAAGCTTTCAAGAGTTCAGCATTATTTGAGGCTATCTTATGCAAGCGGAGGTTCCCATTTACCAACAGTGCCTCTTTGGTTCTTCTTAACATGTCTATGGCTGTTTCAGCAGAGGGTAAAGACGAGATTCCATCGTCAACATAGAAGTCGCGTTCTATAAAGGCTTTGACATCAGTTCCAAAGTGCTCTGCACTTTCTGCAGCGGTCCGATGAAGCCCATAGGTAGCAACTGCCGGAGATGGGCTGTTGCCAAATACATGCACCGTCATCCTATACTCTATGATTTCTTTATCTGGATCATTATCTTCATACCACAGGAATCTGAGAAAATTCCTGTGGTCTTCTCTGACATGGAAACAATGGAACATCTGTTCCACGTCAGCTGTGATGGCTACAGGTTCTCTCCTGAATCTAAGGAGGACTCCTAAGAGGCTGTTCGTAAGATCTGGGCCTGAAAGCAGGACATTGTTCAGAGAGACGCCATCGAACTGGGCAGAGGAGTCAAAGACTCCACGGATCTGGCCGGGCTTTTTGGGATGATATACCCCAAATATAGGCAAATACCAACACTCTTCTGCTTTACCAAGAGGGGGAGCCACTTCAGCATGTCCGGAGTCCAGAATCTTTTTCATAAAGGCAACAAAATGATCTTTCTTGTCAGGATCTCTCTGCAGGCTGATATGCAAGGATCTGGCTCTCTTCAATGCCATGGGTCTGTTGTTTGGGAGCTTTGGTCGAGGCGAGCGAAAAGGCAAAGGCGCCACCCAATTGCCGGAGGGACCTTTCTTGAACTCTTTATCCATGAGTTTGAAGAATTCTGTATCTTCTACTGATAAACCAGGTTTATCATCTGCTTTGGTCCTGTTAAAAACCGTATCACCAATCCTGTCTTTTCCAGGTTCATTCTTCTGCACGATAAATTCGCTTTTGCATGGCTGGAAGATAGACTCCCGACCGTCCCCGAGGATGTAGGTTTTCTTGACGTTTACTGTGTCAGGTCTGTGCACTTTTCCAAGACAGGTTTCTCCAATGATGACCCAACCCAGACTGAGTTTTTGAGCGTATGGAGAGTTCCTAGGGCCAATACGTTGGTCATGGACATGGTGGGCCTCGATGAGATCCCTTCCAATTAAAAGCAGTATGTTCGACTCAGGGTCGAGAGGCGGTATGTAACTAGCAATGTCATTTAAGTGGGAATGGTATCTTGCCACTTCAGGTGTAGGGATTTCTTCTCTTATATCTGGCATTAGGTCACACTCAATCAAGTTAGGGAGAGAAAGCTGGGTGTGTCCATCAAAGGACTCAATAGTGAAACCGCTTACACTTCTACCAGAGACTGTAAGGTTTCCAGCACATGAAGAAATTGTGTATTCCATCTCCTGATTCTCTATGGTAAACAGAGAGAAGAAGCTTGACTTGGCCAGGGAACGGTTACTTTGATCATCAATCATGGCATACATACGTTTTCCTTCCTCGGGACGACCATCTGGGTACACCGTCACAAGTAAGGTTTTGGCGCATGACTTTCCACCGAAGGCTTGATGGCATATCTGCGTGCACTTTGTTGCTACTGATACAGTTGGAGCTCCTGAAGTTGCGGCATGCTCCCCGCCATGACTTGCTGCAGGAAAGGAAGAGGAATACTTCTTGTCTGTGGCATGGTCGCTGTGCATTGCTGAGGCATGTGTATGACTTCCGCATTCCCCGCACTGTACTTCAACGTTACATGCTTCCCTACGGTGTTTCGTTGTTTCACAACATTTGAAACAAATGTTTTTCTCTTTTAGGAACTTCCTCCTGTCCTCTAGGGTTTTACTCCTAAAACCTCTGCACTTATTCAATGTATGTCCAGTCTTGTGTATAGGACACACCTTGTCTGGTTCTAATGCTGAGCTGCTAGATGAGAGTTCAGTCTTCCTAGCTGAAACTACGGCGGCCATACCGGGACCTTTAGGGGGTGGTTTCTCCCTACTGAGCCGGGAACAGGAGTTCTCATAAGTCAGACCAGGATCATTCTTTATCCTGCTCATGTCACGGACGAATTCAGCAAAGACAGAAAATGGGGGGAAGGCGACATCATTCTGCCGTTTATAATAGACTGCCTTCGTAGTCCACTTCTCTTGTAATTGGTATGGGAGTTTACTCACGATGGGTATCACACCAGAAGAGGAGTCAAAGTAAGCAAGAAGAGCTTGATATTTCTTATTTTCCTTTGCTGCCTCTACCTCAGCTAGAATGTCTGATAATTCGTATAATTTTTTGTTGTCTTTATTGGTTAGTTTAGGGAAGTTTGCCAATTTGTGCATTAAAGCCGACTCGACCATCTCAGGACAGCCATAACGCTCCTCCATGCGGTCCCATATCCTTCCAAGACCACGGGCTGGATTATTGGGGTTCGAGGCTCTGATGCTTAGTGCATTGCGAGACGACTCGGGTCCTAACCACTTCACCAGGAGATGGAGCTCCTCAAAGGGTGTTACATTTAACTCTTTCATTATGCTCTGAAAGCTGGCCTTCCATACGGCGTATGTCTCGGGCTTATCATTAAAGTTGGACAAACGTGAGAGCAAAAGATCTTTTTTCAAAAGAAAACGAGTAAACTCTGAAGTTACAGCTTCAGGTTGAGAGACCTGATTTGAGGCACAAACTTGATTAACATGGGCCTGAGGTGCAGGCTTGTAGCCTGTTGAAGTGTCAGCATTTTGAGTGTGGTTTGGGTAGAATGAGGGGGCACAGACATTCAGTGTGCTAGGTTTGACATCGGGCATTGGAGCAGGCACTGAGGCCACGGGAGGTGCATGCTCTGTTTTTATGTGGGCACCATGGCCTTCCATGCTGAAAGGCGGAATAGGATCAAGTTTCATATCTTGAAGATAATTTGCCTGCTGAAGGACATACTTGTTAGTTCTTTCAGAGGGACTTACAGACCCCAAATCATCAAGGAAAGACATTTTGTCTTGCTCCATCAGAACATTAGCTTCAGCTTCAGCAGAAGCTGCTGCTCGCTGTTTAGAAATGAGATCAAGATCCGCATCGAGTTCTGCATTTTTACGCTTAGTGTACGCGCTCTGTAACGTCTCTTGCTCATCAAGAGCTGCCTGCTGTTTGCGAATTTCGGCTTCCTTTTCCGCGAAATGAATTTCGGCGCGCGCGGCTTCGGCTTTGGCTTTCTTTAACGCAATTACAGAGCTTGTCTTGCTTTGTTTTGTAGAACTTGAATAATGAGAAAGTGTCTCTATAACTTGTTGTTTGAGATCCTGAATTTCAGACACAGCTTTTTCAAAAATTTCAATATGCTCTTGAGTAGTTTGCACGTGCCTTTCCATGTCCTGAATACTCTCAGGTGAGTTGGTACTTTTGAAAAAGGCCAGAAGATCGGTTTGCGTTTGCCGATATTTGTCATAGTCGTTTTTGAGATCCTTGTCAATTTGACGCAACAATTTCATGTTACCCACGCAACTTCCTATACGAGATATTGTCTCAAGGACTGCGTCCCACGCTTTTGCCAGACGCAACCAGTACTCACCTCGATTTGATTTGTATAATTCTAACCCCTTCTCGGTGAGCGTTCTGACTCTCTTTTCAGGGTCTATTGCCTCAAGTGGGTGGGGTAAGTCTTGGGAATCAGCTTGTTCCTGAGGTTTAGTTTCTTTTTCAACCGAAGGCTTTGGTGCAGGGGAAGGGTCTAATTCATTATCAGACATCTTAAATTAGTTTAACATAGAACCTTTAAAATAATTTCCCCAGATAAAACTTATACTTAAACTGATCAAAAAAGAAATGATGAATAAAAAATTGACAGAAATTCACAGAATGTTACAAAATTCTGAAAATACAATATTACATGACTGAAAATGTGTTACAAATCAATAGTCAAATTCTATACATGATCGTTAACACAAATGGGTCTATTTTTATTCAAGCAGAATTCAGGCAGGTCTTCTATATAATTGTCTATAGTTGAGTGGCTGGAGAAATACACCAGGTAACAGTCTCGTAGTCTGTTTATAATAATACACTGGATAAATTATCGTTTCCCATCACGATCACACAAGACAATCTAAGTAATTCAGTACACGTCATCTGCCAAATGTCCCAAATGACCCCTTTTTTTGCCAGATTGTCGACAAACACTGAGAGTTTTCTAAATGCCGTAGGCGATGACCAAGGTCTGTATCTCTGTATAATACAGTGTCGGTGCCCGTGGAACTTTAGCCGTAAGGATGTCCTTTTACTGTACTGCCTCAACTGTGGCTGACACAATCTTACAGTCAGGTAAACCGCTACTGAGTGGGAAAAAGACACTAAACAAGACTAGTTGTTTCTATAGCTTTATCTTTCTGTTGTACTCAGTCTAATGTGGTAAAAGGCTGAAAAATAGTATAAAAAATATCCTTACAAACTTGTCAGGAGAAAAACTTGAAAATGCACTGAAAACCAAAGTAAAGGAAAACTGCATACAATGGCTTAAATTTTAGGCATTTAAAAGTATTTTAAATTGATGAATATGCTTATTTTCAGGATGTCAGCTCATAAACTAATTGCAATAATCTGTACACTCGTATGAATAACTTACAAGAGCACCAGCAGATGAAATATACTGCACACGACTTTGAATTACGAAATTAGGTTCACTCTAAAAATGTCCGAAATTGCTCGTATAAAAACAATCAAAAAATGTAAGTGCTTATCATCGATTATACACAATGACAGGTTTCTAGAACATACAATAAGACTTGATCTATTAACTTACACAGTGGGGGCTCATCAACTCTCATAAAATACGGTGAAAACCGTAAAAATAGATCGAAAGAAAAGGCGCAAAACTGCGCTAGCTTTAGGCGGAAACAAGGTGAACCGAGATACCGAAAAAAGAGGGGAGCAGATCCGAAAGACATAATCGCACCGCAACGGACGATTTAAATCCCAATTTTGGAAACACTTCGCGCGCGAGTCAGAACAGTTGCTTCCTCTGCAAGTATACCCTTTTACCTTAATACTGTACCTTATGTTTATTTTAGATAAGGCTACTTAGTGGCTGATATTATGGTACCTCTGATCTTACAGGTTCATAACTGATTATAATTTGCATTTTTGCGGCAGTTTTTATAATAAACTTGATTTATATTTTCTTCAGTATTGACAGGAGTTGCATGATTCAATGTATTATCTTATGTCTGTACCATTCTTGAATGTTTCCTGAAATTCAAGATTACAGAATGTAATGGATTTACAAGAATCAGATACATCCCACATGGCTTTTACTGTAAACAAGATGAAATTGTGTATGTCATGCAATCTTTCCATTAATATACAGCAAAAACACTAGTTTTGGGACAGTGATAGTGTACTGGATCCAACATGTAGATCTTGGAATTTCTCTGCAAAATAGAGTAAAACTGAAAACAACAATAGAAACCCCTAAAACTAGAAATGGACTCATCAAAGTGAAAAGGATGGGCAAGTTGACTGGTGACCCAGAGCTCCAGATAAGGAGGGGTAACAGGAATAATTTAGGGATAATTTTGCATAATTCACCATAAAAACATATTTTGTGACCCATCATTAGAACCGTCTCACCGAGACGGTTCTAATGAGGGGTCACAACATATGTTTTTGTTTAGAAATAAGAAAATCTTCAAATTATCCTCATTACCCCTTCTTATCTGGAGCTCTGTGGTCAAAAAAGGGATATCTCATTATTCAGGCGGAAATGCCTGAGCAAATAATGTAGTCCCAGATCAGACTGCATATCATAAAAATATTTAAGACACAACAACAGAAAACCAACAAAGTGGCATTTGCACCCAGCAAAGTCTCTGATCAGCCTGGGCATTCTCCCAGTCTGAGTCAAGAGTCTTCACTATGCACTGAAAGGGTAGCTAAGAGTCTAAGCTACCTCCATGCAGGCAGCAAAGACTCTGATTAGACTGGGCAGATGCCCAGGCTGATCTGAGTCTTTGCTGGCGCACATGCCACTTTGTTGTTTTTTTTCCTGTTGCAGCTCATGTACATTTCAGAAAAGAAACTCATGGATGTCTCCAGGTTAGATACTGGAAGTGTCAGTCCGAATATTTACCATATATATAAATTCGTACCATATATCAATTTCAGTACTTCAAGAGGACAATCAAAATGACAGACAAAGAGTCAGCAGCTCGCAAACTGAAGATGCAGATCTGGACAGGAGTTGTAACGGTGGTTCTCGTTGAGGGTCGTAATCTCATTCCTATGGATGACAATGGCCTATCAGATCCTTACGTCAAGTTTAAACTTGGAAATGAGAAGTACCGAAGCAAGGTACGAGTAGTATTTCATTTTACAGTGGCAACACCTTAATTAACCCAAAGAGTGCTAAAAAAGCCAACAACAACATTTATATCTGTAAAATTAAAAAAGATTTTTTATTGAAACTATATCATATTGAGAATGCAAATAATGGACAGCAAACAGCAAAGATGCAGATGAGGCGGCTCATCTTGAGCCACACTATGCTGTTTGCAAATTCCCCTATTATCATTTCTGGTGCTTTAAGCATTAGGTATTGCCATGGATACATTCATGGTTTGGTTGCCATATTTACTAGGTAGACAACTTTTAAATCAACAGAATAGTATTAGCTTCTCTGGTTACTGAATCCCGCTATATAGTTGAGACTACTTTTAGAGGAAAGAACGGTCTTGGACAATAGAGGCTTCTCATAGAGGAAAGAATGTGCTGTCTTCAAGAGCAAATTTCTTTAAGAGTAGTCCCAAGCCAAGGAAGGAGACAAATACCTCTGGATCAGTGATCTCCCTTTGATGTGGGTGTATCAATAGACCTTAAAGTCTAATTAAACCTTAAGGGCTTTTGAGTCACTCTGAACTTTCTCCTCCACAGATTTTGTATGTTAAACATTTATTTTTATATGTTTGTTTTCAGCACAAGTTTAAAACTCTGAATCCTAGCTGGTTGGAACAGTTTGATCTCAGGATGTATCAGGGTCAGACCAACAGCCTTGAGATTACTGTGTATGACCATGATGTGGGCAGGGATGATTTCATGGGCAGGTAGTAGTAGTTTAAAATTCAAGATCAGTATGGAGTACTTTTGTCTTTCTGTGCAGTGGAAGTTACCCTAGTAGTCCTAGTAAATGCTACGGGATTGTTGCATTTTAGGAAAGAAGTGCATCATTTGGAGCCTAAAGAGTTACAAATCAGTCATTCAACAAAATGCTTTAAATAAATAGAAATATAAGTGAACTTAAACATCAAATTTAAAATTTAGCTTGTGGATTGATAAACTGATATTATGTTCTGATGTCGAGAAGGCTGATACATGTATAATTAACAGATTAGTATAAAGTTATAGATTAAAAACTCTATTGAATATATGTTACAAAGTACTTGTATTCAGCACTGATCATATGGCATAGATGCACTCCCAAGCATGTGAGTCCTTTGCCATTTAAACTTGTGTAGAATATATTACCATATAAATTCAATATCCTACAAATAGTGCATGTATGCTGAAATGAAAGGAGATAATATTTTCTTCTGTAGAACTGTGATAGACCTTTCCAGTCTTGAGCGAGAGAAAACACACACAATAGAAAAGCCATTGGAAGATGGTGCTGGGGTCATCAAGTTACTAGTGACAATAAGTGGTACCTCAGGACATGAAACCATATCAGATCTATCTACCTACTCCTTTAATCCAGACAAGAGGAATGAAATAGTTCGCAGCTATGTAAGATTATTTGTCTAACAAGTTTTCTGTGTGTCTTATTGCTGGTGGTGTATGATCTGCACGGAATAACTTTATTGTTCAAAATATATACCCTTTATAACAGCAAAATTCAGTTTAAAGTAAACATATATGGGACAAATGCAGTCATTATAAAGAGAGTTCACTGTATTGTAGTTATTCAGTTATAAGATTGGGGTTTCCCTTGGCTATAATGACCCCAGGTATCTAAACCTGTGTGAGTCTATTATAAGGTGGGTTTTCTTTCCAAAATAATCACAAAAATCTAGCTCCAACAAATGGATCTAGATTATAAGATGGATCTGGATTTTTTTTAGAGAGGCACCATAGTCAAGTGGTTAGAGATGCTCGGTTATGGTGCAGGAAGTTGCCAAAAGTCGGTGAGATGGCTCCTGGGTTTCGCCATCAGGCAACTGGAAAACTCTCTCCGTCAACCCAGTAGAAGATGGGTACCTGCTTCGAATCAGGGAAGCAGCAAAATGAGAGGGATGGGCTCCTTCTTTCATATGCTGTGCCCAAGATAAAGTAGGCCTCTAACCCCACTGCCCGTATGGCTCCTAGGCTATGGGAAACCTTTACATTTACCTAGATTTTTTGGATTGTTTTGGAAGGAAAATCCTTTGTGTTATAGTCAAATAAATACAGTGTGAAATATTGTAGCTGTGACTGTTTGACTTGTTTGTTTCTTATTGTTTTCAGGGTTTCTTTAACTCTTTCAAGAACATGAAAGACGTTGGCTGGTTGCAGGTCAAAGGTTAGTATGTTAGATTCTAAATAAAATACTTCCTCCAGAGCTCCAGATAAGAATAGGTGATGGGGATAATTTAGGGATAATTTTCCTTATTTCTCCATAGAAACATAAGTTGTGACCCCTCCTTAGAACAACATAAGTTGTGACCCCTCCTTATAACTGTCTTGGTAAGGTGGTTCTAATAAGGTGTTGCAAGATATGTTTTCATTGAGAAATAAGAAAAATTATTTCAAAATATCTTCAATACCCAAACTTGTTTGGAACTCTGTTCTTCCCATGTATAACTAACTCCATCCATTGCCTTAATTTAAGATACAAGTAAACAACCAGAATACCAGTATGTTGTATTTATTACTTGATGCTTTAAAACTGATCCTGCTTCAAGGTATTTTATTATGCTTTTGTAGATGACATTAGAAACCCCAGGTTTAGGCTGTCAAAATGAGAGGCCACAGCATATGCTCTATGAAAAATCAAAGTCTAATGCAGCGTGCCTAAAACTGCAATGAAATATTTTTGTTTTATTCTGTAACAGTGGAATTCTGTAACAATCTACTGTTACAGAGTGTGAGTCTAATTGTTGACATCATTGGCAATGATTGACAATTTTGTGATTATCTCATGACGTTTCTTGATGTTAGATGGTGTAATGTCTCTTTTTCTTCACAAAGTCATCAAAAAATGTAGATTTGAGCCGCGACATGACAAAACCAACAAAGTGCCAAGTGCGCCCAGCGAAAACTCAGATCAGCCTGGGCATCCGCCCAGTCTGATCAGAGTCATCGTTGTGTGCTAAAAGGGTAGCTGAGGATCAAATCTAGCCCAGTGTGGACAGGGAAGACTAATAAGACTTGGAGGATGCCCAGGCTGATCTGAGTCTTCGCTGGTTGCACATGCCACATTCACTGGTTGGGAGCGTACAGTACATGTGACCAGGTTGTCGGATTTGTATAGTGGATAAATCTTTGTCCGTTTTGTGACCTTCAGGACGTGTCTGCGTGAACTTTGCTTTCGTTTATTGATTTTTTACTATTTGGATTTAAATAAAATGGTAAGCGTGTTTCATTTATTTATGTTATCCATCATGGACATCTTTGGAGATGGCTAGATTTTGCTTTCTTTGCTCTAAACCTATTTTTTCCTCTGCAAATCACTGGTGTTTGTAATAAGATCATTTCACCTGTAACCAGAAAATCGACCGATTTAGAGTTTTAATTCGAAAAACTTGTCAGTAAATCCCTTTTTAAGAGAGATTAATAATCTATAAAGAGATCGACTCTTGAAAAATATCCTTAAAGTACGAGACAAAACAACACGACAAGCAAGACTGAGCGTCCCCATTTTTTTTCTGACTGTATGGGATGTCTCATATTTCCTGTATGGTTTGTGATACGATACGCTGTTGTGACTGTATGGGATGTCCTATTAAGGTGTGATACTTATTCAAAGATTTATTGCATTTTTGTTTTATTCAATTAAATATATATGTTTAAACGTTTAGCGAAGCTTTGTTACAATAGCAATTACTTATTAATTCACAAAATCTTGGAGAAAAGTTTTAGTCTATTGAAATGACCACAAGCATGAAGTATGGCCTAGTCTACACAACATCTTGGTTCAAAAGGTGTCAGTAATGGCATTTTCACAGTCTGTCACTCCAAACGGGTTATGACGTTTACCCCACCTTGGCCTTTGTGCCCATTTGTGAGCTTATAGTATAGCCATGCTAAGGGAAGATTTATTATTATCAGGTTAGAATGGGGCGGTGTGGAGGAGTGGCGGGTGCATTCAGGTGTGTGTGTGTGTGTGTGGGGGGGGGGGGGGGGGGGGGGGGGGGGGGAGGAATCGGAATATTTTTGGTGATCTACAATAAGCATAGGAAGTGACCATGACCTGGTGATGAGGACCTTCCGAGTTCGTCTGAAGAAGGCTAGAAAGCCAACCCAGCCAAGACTGAAGTTTGATCCTGAGAAGTTAAGGGACCCAGATGTGGCATGCACTTTTCAAGCAACAATAGGTGGGAAATTTGCACCACTCATTGGTCTGAGGGATGATGGCATGGACATAGATACCATGATTACCACCTACAATACAGTAGTGACTGATGCAGCCAGTGAGGCACTTGGGAAGGAACGTCGCAGGAAAAACCAGAGATGCTCTCGACCTCTGTTATTATAGGGGAAATTTGAAGAAGAAGCGGTATGAAGCAGGAGGAGCAAAAGAATACAGGGAAACAAATAAGAGGATTCAGAAGGCAGTGAAGAAAGTGAAGGAGGATTGGATAGGTATTCAATGCGAAGAGATCTAAACTTGCCTGAACAAAAACAACAGCAAGAAAGCATACCAGCTGGTGAAGGATCTAACTTCAGAGAAACAGGGTGGATCCACAACTATCCATTACAGGTCTGGGTAGAGAGGAACATGAGACTCTCAGCAGATGGACAGAATAATGCTCAGAATTATACAACCATGAGACTTATGGTGACAATCCGGTTCTGGACTGCAATCAGCCCCCAGAAAAAGATCAACAACCGATCCTTCACGAGGAAGTTGAGATTGCAGTAGCAGCACTAAAGAAGGAGAATTCTGCCGGAGTTGATAATATACCAGCAGAACTTGTTCAACTTGGCGGAGAGACCATGATTGATGTTTTAACAGATATCTGTAACAGGATCTGGAGAACGGGAGAATAGCCTACCCCATGGACTCAGTCGCTGATTATTACACTCCCCAAAAAGGGCAATCTGCAGTACTGCCAGAACTACAGAACAATCAACCTCATCAGTCATTCAAGCAAAGTCATGCTGAAAGTCATCTTGAACAGGCTTGAACTACAAGCCGAAGAGATAATCACTGAGAAACAGGCTGGGTTCTGAGTAGGAAGGGGCACCACAGAACAGATCTTCAAACTTAGAATCCTGTGTGTTAAGTATGTCCAACATCAGCAGATTCTGTACCATGTCTTCATTGATTTAAAAAAAGCTTTTGACAGGGTATGGCATGCAGCCTTATGGGTCACCTTGCAGTAGTACAATATCAGTGCAAATCTAGTTCGCACCATCGAGCAGCTATACTACAAGGCTAAAAGTGCAGTCCTGATGAATGGCAGCACAGGAGAATGGTTCAGAACAACAGTTGGAGTAAGACAAGAATGTCTTTTGTCACCCACCCTCTTCAACATTTTTCTCGAACGGATCATGTCTGATGCTCTGGAAGAACATAACGGAAAGGTTAGCATAGGCGGCAGACACATTACCAATCTGCGGTTTGCCGATGACATGGACGCTCTAGCTGGGGAAGAGCAGGAACTAGAAGCCCTAGTTGAAAGTCTCGACCAAACCTGCACAAGGTATAAGGATGAGATCAGTGGTGAGAAGACCAAACTGATGACAAAAGTGCAGATGGCATCCAGAGGGAGATCGAAATAAAAGGGCAGAAACTGGGTACAGTAACAAGCTTCAACTACCTTGGAGCAGTTATCTCAGATGATGGCTCAAAACAGGAGGTTCTCTCAAGGATTGCACAAGCCACTTCAGCTCTAACCCAGCTGAACTCAATTTGGAGAGATAACAACATATCTCGTGGATCAAAGGTGAAACTTATGCGCCCCCTTGTCATTTTCATATTTCTGTATGCCTGTGAAGCGTGGAGCTTGACAGCAGAGTTAGAGAAAATAACGCAGGCCTTTGAGATGAGATGCTACCGAAGGTTACTTTAAACATTTCGTACAAGGACCATATAACCATTGAGGAGGTTCGCAAAAAGATCCAAGCAGCCATTGGAGAATATGATGAACTCCTGACCCTGGTCAAGAAACGAAAACTAAGGTGGTTTGGCCACGTCTCAAATGTCTTCTGGTTTAGCAAAGACGATTCTACAGGGCACAGTGAAAGGAAAAAGAAGAAGAGGTAGACAGAAAAGGGGTGGGAAGACAATATTAAAGAGTGGACAGGGATGGATTTTGCCAGCTCAGCTAGGGCAGCTGAAAACAGGACAAGGTGGAAAGGAATTGTTTCGAAGTCATCCGTGGTACCCCAACGACTTAGTAAGATTATGGGATAGAATAGAATAGAACAGAACATATGTTTTGTTTGACATATGGGGATGGGAGTTCAGAGTTCTTCCACCAGTTCAATTTTGCCCCACAGACCTCCCCACCCCCCTCCCCCCACCCCCAGCCTCCATTACTCCGCCATTTTCAGATTCTGTGATTTCAACTTTAAAACTTCAAAACTTTTACCAAAAAAAAATTCTTTGGTAGCTTTAATCCCCATTTATTTGCCAGTAGGACAGTATACAATGGTATATAAAAATCATGTCAAGAAGACGATTTCATTCTCAAATAAAATTAATTCCTGCGATTTCGTTCTCAAATAAAATTAATTCCTGCGTTTGTGGTATCAGATCTCCTGAGGTGACTTGTCATCAGCAAAAACTGCTGTGGCTTCTGGCGGCTGTGCCCCAGATCCCACTTACTATTATTAACAGCTTTATAGGGCATTCAGCATCAGATTTCTGTTAATTAGTTTTCTCCTGCATCTTTTTGCTGCTTATGCTCATCCAGAAATCAAATTAACCTGTATGAATAAGAAAATGTTCTTTGTGTTTAATACAGGTTTGATTAAGGCCAGTCTGACATAAAATAGGTAATATGCTGTTTGTGTGAGGAGGGGTAGGGGTGGGGGCGTTGTAAACTTTTTCGTCACCTATCGAGGGGGAGAAATGGGGGGATTCTGCTGAGACTGAGACGTTCGTAAATAATAAAGTGAATGATATGAAAATGTGCCCCCCGACCCCCATCCCACCCCAACCTAATAATAAATGAGTCGTCTCTTAGCCAATCATCAGGTGGGACAAACGAGAAAAATAATGGCTGTGTCACAGTACTGAGTCTATGTTTAAAGAGTGTTTACACACATCCAGATTGTTTTATGTAAGCAGCGAAATTGACCGTTTATATTCCTACTTCGGTTTATAAACTGTAATTACATGTAGGCCAAGTTTCTACATGCCCAAAAGAGTTGCAACATATTTGTAGCATATCCTAAGAAAATATTGAGAAGAGTTCTGTGCTATGTTATCACACACAATACAGTATGACTGAGACACAGCATACAGTACTGAAAATCGGTTTTGTGACACACGATACAGAACAGATTTTGACCCCTCTATCGTTTTCTTTGAAAATAATTGCCCTTACATAGCACGATATCTAACAAGATCAATGAATCCTGAGCCGAAATACACCATAAAATAATTGTAACGAGGATACAGTCGTTTCATGTAAACTTGGTGGACAGATTTGAAGAAATGGTACGGATGCACCTTTTGAAATCGAAAGTAGAGTAGTGATTTTCTCAAATGAAATGTGAAAACAGAGCACATAATAACAATCTACAGAAAATCGAGGTAGCATGTCAAAAAGATCTGTAGTTAGACTTGTCGAACTGTCGGTACAAAGTTGAAACTCCCACACTTTATAATTTTAAAACACAAAAATAAACAGTTCTGAAACTTACCCGCCATATTTGAACAAAGATGCGTCCACTATACACATCGGTACAACGGGTCACACGTACTGTACGCTCCCAACCAGTGACATTGTTGGTTTCGTTGTGTCATGGCTCATCTATCTGTAGTAAAGTGAAGGCTATTGGCAGGAACATGCATGCGCAGATAAAAAGGATGGAAGACTTCGAAAAAAAGGAATAATTTTTTTCAGCATTGTGCACTCCAAAATCTTTATTTGATCCACTTTACAACTGACCTCCAATTCACAGTTCCAGCTGATCTATGTCGTAAAGGATTTCAGAACTACCGTAATGACCCTAAATATTTGGACAGACAGGTCTGAGCAAACCTTGTAGACCCAGATCAAACTGCTCCTGAAGGAGCAGTTTGATTAGGATCTACTATGATTGCCATTCACTAAGCATCATTTGGATGCATTAATGTGTGTTAAATCCACTCTCTAAGAATTTTCAATCAATAATTGTCTAATTTTTGGCCGGGCCGGGTAGCGCAATCGGTAGGGCATCTGACTCTTAGTCAGAGGTCCTGGGTTCGAATCCCGGTCTGGCCACATACTTTCGTTTCTCCTTCCGCTGATTCAAAAAGGGCAGTTGTCAGTTACTGGCGAAAGTATGAGCACTTAGTACTGGTTAACCGCTTAGGAGGTCTAAGCCTGCCCAGGAATAGTGTGGTTAGGTTAACTGACCGTCCCGACATGACCTTAGTTGTTTACCGTGGACGTTAAGCATCAAATCAACCAACCAACCAAATCTAATTTTTGGGTGTCCGAAATTTTAGGCTCATATTAACCCCAATGCATCTGGAGCTGTTGTATGGTAGAATATCTATTTTTGTTCTGTTTTCTTTTTTACCAGTTTTCAAAGCTCAAGGTCTCATGGCAGCTGATATTGGGGGTAAGAGTGACCCTTTCTGTGTCTTAGAACTGGTGAATACGAGGTTACAGACCCATACAGAGTACAAGACCCTGAACCCTGAGTGGAATAAAGTCTTTACATTGTAAGTCTACAAAAGAAATGAGCTTTAAATGATAAAACAAGGCTTTACTAGATTTTACTATTTAACTATTTATACCACCCTTATTTGTATAGACCTTGCACAGTTTGAAATTTTTCATGCTAAAATTGATGTTTTCTTGAATAAATATGATTATTCCTATACAACTGACTCTATTATATCAAACACTGACATATCAAAGAACCTGCTTATAGTACATGGATAAGTTGTCCATGGGTGGATATTTTTATGAGGGAAAGAGCTTTAAAATTTTAATATTTGCTGCTCCTGACTTGTAGATTATATCCTTTCTCAAAATGGAGCAATTGTATAGGAAAAGAATTTGTTCCATTTTGGAACAAATTCTTTTCTTAAACAATAGCTCCTTTTGAGGAGGTAAGCAAATCAGAGTAATGTCCCATGATGATGTGGCCATACACCTTAAATCATTTCCTGGTATTATCATATGTTGTAGTAATGTGAAGGATATCCACTCAGTATTAGAAGTAACAGTGTTTGATGAAGACAGAGACAAGAAAGTAGAATTCCTTGGAAAAATTGCTATTCCATTGCTCAGAGTAAGTATATGTACCTCAATTACCCTGATATTGAAACACCTTTTTAGGTCGTCTGTACGAATGTACAGTAAGAGCTATTGCACTACCCCTGGTGTTGGTGTCGGCGGCGACGTCGGCGTTAGCAAATGTTAAAGTTTTACGTTAAAGTTTTTTAGGTGATGGGCAAGGCGCTGTCAGGTGAGCTATCCTGGCCCACTGACAGGTCTTGTATTTCATTACATTTAGACATTGTATATAGCATTCATTCAAATGCCCTGTTCTGCATAGTATGCAAACATTCTTATTGTTTTTGTCAGTTAAAAGAGGTTAGACACAGCACTATATAGAGGAAAAATGGCCGTAATGAACAACGGAGCTCCAGATTTAATAGCCATGAATAAACTAAATGTTGTTAAAAATACAATGTACACTGGAGACTAGGACTGCATTTCATTTAACTTCTTACAACTTTTACCATTTATTGATATCTGAGAGCAGTTTGGAATGTTGAAAGTTCAGGTTTGTAAATTATTCAAAACAAACTTAAAATGAAAGCTGTCATAAAAAGTTCAGTGAAACAACCGAGGTGGACTGATTTTTGTCCAGACCAGCTGTGGTTTCAAAACGCATGGTATGAATAGACAAGATGGTCTTAAAATTGCATTTCGCAATGAAATAACAGCATTTTAAGTTGAAGGTCTTTCACATTTATATTTGTAGATCCGTCCAGGTGAAAGAAGATGGTATTCCTTAAAAGATAAGAAAGTCATCCACAAAACAAAGGGAGCCATCCAGCTAGAAATGGACTTCATATTTAATCATGTGAGTTACTGTTTGATTCCTAAAATACCAAAGCTGACAAGATTACTTTTGATTATCTTATTTACCATGGGGGTAATACCAATTGGCCCACCTGTGCTTTCGACCGAGTCAGTCAATTACCATACGTGCAAAAAGTGGCTGTCGACCTAGACAATTGACAGCAGTATCAGCTCGGTCCACAGCCATTAACAAAAGTACCATTTACCGTTATTGGTAATGCTTACAATAGTATTCTCGGTGGAAAGCCACTTTGTATAGTAGAGACTCGGTCAAAAGCACAGGTAGCCAAATTGGTATTATCCCAGTGTTTACAGTCTCAACTCTACAACTCAGCAAAGCTATATCATGAACAGACACATCCCATTATACTACATGTACATATTTAGAATTTATACCACCCTTACCCAAAAATGCCAAATTTAGTATGAAATATTTGGCAGTGAGAAAGGTCTACACTGGTAAGGGTGGTATAAAATAGTTATACCATGGTTTGTCTGCCTGTACGAGGAGATAATCCACGAGCTTTAAAGCTTGTTGATTATCTCCTCATACAGGCGGACAAACCAAGGTATAACTATTACTCAGCAGGTGCCACAGCTATAGTTTTAATAACAACAACAAAGCTCTTAAAAGTTGAATGAATGAGCTTTACTGCCCTTTCAACAGTATTTCAGTTAAATATAGCCTATAAGGAAATGAGTTAGATGGTGATAAGAGTGATATGACTGAAAAGTTAAAAAAAGAATTGCAATTTGATCTAGACTCAAACCAATGGCTTCAGTAAGTCCAGGGCTGGCTGTTGAACAAGTAATGATGTTGTTAGTTAATGAGCAATTATTTTCAAGTGTATTATAAGCAAAAAAAAAAAAAAAAAACAAAGGAAAAGAAAAGAGAAACTAACATTTTTTGCCAAAGCAGTTAGAAGCTTAAAAGTTCTTACTTTTTCAGCAAAATGTATTAGTGCACTTGATTTCATATGTGCTAGAAAACTTTGCAAATCCTTGAATGATTAATGGCTTCATTAATTTAACAATGTTTTGAACAACTGAGCCCTGTTCATTAAATTTGTATGAGTGGAGCTGCATGAAAAGTGACTTAAGGTGTACAGTTCCATGTTCCCTTGCCAGTTTTTCAAAGGGAGTCAACTTTTGAGACTTTCTGTTTGCTTTCCTGGGTGATGAAGCCTTTTTAAAAGGGGTTCAAAAGGGTTCTATGTTTCAGGCAAAGAATTTGCTCCTAAAGGAAAAATTCCTTTCTTTAAAAGCGGACCCCTATTGAGAAAGGAAGCAAAACAAATATGGCAGACTTTCTTCCTCTCAGATTGTACCCATTCACATAAGTAAATACTCCAAGCAGTCAGCATATCTGCACAAACTGATAAGATATGAGCCGCGACATGAGAAAACCAACAAAGTGGTTGTGCACCCAGCGCAGACTCAGATCTGTCTGGGCATCTGCCTAGTTTAACCAGACTCTTCGTTAAGTGCTCAAAGGGTAGCTAGGGGTCTAAGTTACCTCCATGTGAACAGTGAAGACTCTGATCAGACTGGGCGGATGCCCAGGCTGATCTGAGTCTGCGCTGGGCGCACAACCACATTGTTGGTTTTGTCGTGTCACGGCTCATATGTTTATGCAAACAGGGATTTATACAAACAGGAAACACTCTGATCAGACTGACCAAAGTCAGACAGGTGCAATTTCACAAGATGCTGCTCATATATGTTTCAGCTCAAGGCCGGTATAAGAACAGTAAATCCAAAAGAAGAAAAATTTATGCAACCTGAACCAAAGTTCAAAATATCTGTAAGTATTAGTACTGCATATACACCATAGATATTCTGGCACATCATCTCTGAATAAAGGAGCTTTTCTGGTGTCTGTTCCACCATAAAATAGCGTGGCCGCATAGTGCAATCAGCAGGGCACCTGACTCAATAGGTCAGAGGTCCTGGGTTCGAAACCCGGTCTAGCCACATACTTTCGTTTCTCCTTCCACTGATTCAAGAAGGGCAGTTGTCAGTTACTGGCGAAAGTATGTGCACTTAGTACTGGTTAACCGCTTAGGAGGTCTAAGCCTACCCAGGAATAGTGTGGTAAGGTTAACTGACCGTCCCGACATGACCATAGCTGTTTACAGTGGACGTTAAGCATCAAATCAATCCAAAAAAAATCCACCATAAAACGTAACTGCTTTGGCCAGTCAATTCTTTTGAGGAAACAACAGTGGTTTCAGTTAGAAGGAAATGAATTATTCTAGAACATGATCAAAACCCACCCTTATAGGTCTGTAATTTTTAAGGATGGGGCAGAGTTGCTAATTTTGTTCATAATCTTAGGTCTCTTATTACCTTTGCAGACTTCAGAGGTCCAGATAGGAGGGAGTATTGAGGATAATTCAAAGATAATTTTTCTTATTTCTCAACGAAAACATATATTGTGACCCTCATTAGAACCCTCTCGACAAGACGGTTCTAACGATGGGTCACAAAATATGTTTTTTTGGAGAAATGTGGATAATTATCCCTTAATTATCTTTGTTACTCCTTCTTATCCGGAGCACTGTTTGCTGAAGCTGAAAATCATTCATGTGCCATTCATGTTAGCTAAAAAGGTAGCAAAGGTTATGCCCACAAAGCATTCTTAGAGTTGGATGCCAAGACTTGTGTTGAGTGTGGAAGATTGGACAAGAGATTGTAGAGGAATTGATGTGATGCTGCAAAGTGCATTGAGTATACAAAATTCAGTACTTAACACTTCACATTTAAGGTACCTTTTCAAAGGGTGAAAGTGTGATACACAAAGTGAAAAGTGTGAAAATGTGAAACCTTAAAGAATGCATGATTAAACCATCAAAGTAAGAAATAAAGTTTTTAAAACACTTTCTTATTTAAAAGTGTACATGTTCTGAGTGACAGTTCTGCTAGATTGAGTTTTATTTCTTCAGGTGATGAAACGAAACATAGACCGAGTGTCTCAGCTCATTGGTACTGTGTTGGAGGCTGCCCAGTTTGTTCGCAGCTGTTTTAACTGGGAATCTCCGCTCAGAAGTATCACTGCCTTCGCTGTAAGTACTACTATACTGATTAAAGGCTTATTCTCAGGATTTTACAGGGCTGCTTTGACCGCCTTATGGAATGGCACAGGAATTTTAGCAGTTTACATTAAAGAGAACAACTTTTGCATTGACATATATCCATTTAGTGTAACAACATCTCTTTAGTAATATTAAATCAGTTTACTTTTGAACAGAAGAGGACAGTTTGATGAATTTTTGTACATGTGTATTCTGTGTGAACTAAAAACAATACGGTAATTCTTCTAAAACTTCGCACACTCTAAAATTTCGGACACCTAAAATTATTCCCGCAAATAATTTCTGAAAGGTCTCCAAAATTTCGATCAGTGGAAAGGTGAATTTCTAAAATTTCGAGCAAAAATATGGGACCTCGGTTTTTACTTATCTCGGCTATCTTTTTTTATATATATACTTTAAAGTCTGAGAACTGTTGCTTGCATATATTCTAGCATTATTCTGCACGTGCGTTAAAGCGCAGGCGGCGAAAGGTATGTGAGTCGGGATTTTTTTCCTCCTGGTATTTGGGCTGTGCATCGGAAAATGTGCTTTACACTTAATGCGAACAGCGAAACCCGGATCAGCCTACACATCTGTGCAGTCACATTAACGAGGTTTCTGTCTGCATCAACAATCTATCATGGAAATCTAGAAATTAAACCGAGAACGAGGTTGCGGGGTGCGCAGGCTGAAGTGGGTCTTTGCTTTTCGTACATGCGATAAGGCGCCATTTGTCACAGCAATTCATTTTTTTGGCGGGAAATGTGCACGTGCGCCAAACTACGTAAGCATTTTTTTTCTTTTAACTTTGGTAAAGATGCATGAACGTAAGATGAGAAACCAGGGTTGCAAAAGAATATAAACTGCCAGAACGAAAAATTCGTCTTTGTCGTATCTTGTCTGTGCGAACGCAGGCGCAAATGCTCTGAGAGCGCCGACCAGCTGTATGCACGGTCTCTGCATTCAAAGTTTGCACTTCCACTGGCACATTTGGCCCGAGTCCTTGATTTGACATAAACAGTTTCAGCTTCGAGTTTCTGCGACAGCAATCGTATAAATAAACAGACAATCGGTGTTGAAATGCGGCGTCTCAAAGACATTAGAACATGTCCGATTAGCAAATGATGTAAACATTTGCGAACACTGAACAATCTTACAAATCTTCGGAATTCACTGACAGTTTTCCACGCATACACTGTGGCTTCCCAGATCGTTTATGTCAAAAGAGAATCACTGATCAGCCTGTGCCGACATACAAGCTTTTCTTGTCATGCCGTAAGTTTGGGCAAATTACATGTACCGTAATCGCCCCATTTACCGCACATGCCCCTATAACCGCACACCAAGGCCATTTCCGGAAAAAATGCACAAGCGCACACTGCTTTTTCCCTTTGAAACTCACAAAACGCATCAAGTTCAACTTACCATTACTGTTTCAACAGCATTTTCATGACACTTCGAAACACCCTGATCAGTATTGCCGACTATTTCGATTGTTCGTTTGTTGGTTTTTTTTCGTTCTGAGTGTGCGGTTATTGGAAACGTCTTTAACCACACCTTTTAGTTGCATTTTTGAAAAAGTTAAGCGCACCGTGCGGTAAATGGGGCGATTACGGTATTTAAAATTACACTTGCGTATATATTTGTATTTATCATGATTTCCTTTTTATATTTACAATTGTGCATGCCCAGGATAGCCTGCGCACATGCGCAGTGTGTATGGGACATTTTTGCACTGATCAGCATGTGCCGAAACACAGGTTTTCCATGTCATGCCGTAAAATACTCCGATCTATTAGGGCAAATTAGGTTAAGGTAAATTTCATCGAGAATTCTCTAGCATGTTTTCTTTTTCCTTATTAAATTACCTTGTGTGAATAATTTTATTTGTATTAACCATGATATCGTTTTTAAATATATTCTAACAACTGCGCATGCCCCGGATTGCTTTCGCACATGCGCATTGTGGTTGGGGCATTCACAGCCCGTCCAGCGAATGATGCCCGGTCTGCGCAAGCGTAGGTTGCATCCGTATGGGCTGATGAAGGCAAACATACGCATGTATACAATTTTTCTAAGAACGCAACACTCACTTGGGTACATGAGATTGTCAAATTCTAGAGCCGGTATAAACGGTGTGTATTGCAAGACTGGCACTAAACGAGGTTTCGCCGCATGTCAAATTTGTCTCGTGGAGGTCTACTGGGAACTGGTAGTCAGAGGCGCTAGATACAAAGCCTGAGAATGATGGCGAACTACATGGAGACAATAAAAAGGGGCATGATGACTGTGGTCAGGTTCCCAAAGAGATATCGTTGCTGGCAAATACTTTATCAGAAGTTGAGAGGCGGCTTAGAGGTGCCATGCCATTTTATACTTTCAAGTTAAATGGAAAAGACGTAAAAGCAGACTGAAAAAAACGTTTCTAAATGCGGCAGACGGTTCTGCAACATACAAAACTGCCTTTCTTTCAGGGCAACCTCACACTTTTGAAAGAAAACCTTTATGTTATGTATGTTGGGCGCAAGATATTTTCCCCCTGATCTGTCGTGAGTGGCACACGACTATATAACATGTAACGGTCTGCCGATTATTAAATAAACGGTCAGATTTAATTAGGCCACATTAGACTGACATGATTTTCTTTCATTTTGGGATTACACCTGCTGTGAAGATAAGTACTTCTTACAAGGTTCCCACTGTGACCTGCCGGGAGATATGATTTATTCTCGCATAGGGCACTGTGATATAACCTGTTCCTGCTGAGTCCGAAATACCGCGGTAATGTACAAACTCTAAAATTTCGAGCACTGACAAAAATGCGAAATCGTAATTTCTAAAATTTCGGACAGCAAATAAAATAATTATTTTTTTCTGTGCGAAATTTTAGAAGAACTACCGTATTATTGTTCTCAATGAATGAATGAACAAAATGAAGAAAGGATTGCTTTGTATTTTCTAATGGTGAATCATGTGTTTCATTATTTCATATAAATATTTATCATATGACGTCGCTGTTATTCAGTGGATAACGTCCTGTCATAAAAATTGTATGACCACTCGTGTAATAACACTTTGGGGCGTACAGGTAACGTCATTGACAACGTCCATGTCAACAATGCGTTTTCTTACAGAAATAATGTTCAGTTTGAAGGCGTTAAATCCCATTTTAAAAGGTCAGTTGATAAACAGTATCTTACACTCGTGGTAATTTCATATGAAATTTATGAAACTCGCCCAAGGCTAGTTTCATAAATTTCATATGAAATGACCACTTGTGTAAGATCCTCTATATGTGCTATTTCAGGTATTTCTTGTGATAGTTTGGAATTTTGAATTGTACATGCTTCCCATATCATTACTTGTGTTATTCCTGAAGAACATGTTTGCCTCATCTCTCGCATACAACTACGGCAAAGAACCAGAGGCAGATGTAAGTATCTTTACGTTATTACCTTAACCCTATTGCACTCAGAACAGCCAAAACTCTATAGAGTTTTGGCTGTTCTGAGTGCAATAGGGTTAAGGCATATCCGTATACCAACATCTTTTTTCAGCAATTTTGCACAAGGGGAACAACTTTTGTGATTCTTTTTGCTTCTGTGTATGACTTATCATTCCAACATGGGGTCTACTCTTAAAGGAAAGAATTTGCTCCTAGTAGGAGCAAAATTCTTTCCTTTAAGAGTTGACTCTAATTGAGAAGGGAGGCACAAAAGAAAATGACAGAGTTGCTTGCCCTGAAAAGTGTGCCCATTCTCTTCAAATATTGAGATAAACAGTATGGACTCTGATCAGACCATTCCAAGAACAATTCTGCAGGGCCTGCATGACTTGCCCATTCTGCCAGAATGAGTCCATGCAGGATAGTGAAACTGACCTTTTCGAATTTCATTAACATTTGCAGTAATAGTACATGTGTCCATTTATGTATATAATGGCATATGTCTTTTATGTTGATGGGTTATTCACAAGAATATCCCTTTCTAGAGCTGTCTGAGATTTTTCTATCCCAGCCTGCTGTCTCAGCCTTGGCTCTGAAAGTTGTCTCAAAATGTCAATCATTGTTTAATATACCCCATTCATGTAAATTGCTTGCAGAATATGAAATTGGCAGCCTGTCATGTACAGGAAATGTCACTGTAGATTTTGATAAGCTGTCAGTTATAAAAAATGCATGCAAAAGGTATTAATAGAAAATTAGCTTAAAGTTATAAGGAATGGCCTCAACAAGAATTTAAGAATTCAATGAATATTTCTGTTTAAAATACAACAGGTGAGAAAAATAATCATTGATGGGATTGAGGCCTCGATAAAGAAATCTCAGGCTCATTTTGAGATTATTTAAGTCTTATGCGAGGCTTGCCGAGCATAAGAATTAAATAATCTGAAAACTGGCCTAAGATTTCCTTGTCTTGGCCTCAACCCCATCATAGATTCTATTATTCTTGACTTAATTGTTTCCTCTATTGTTTAATAGGAATATGAAGATGATAATGCAGATTTTGTTTCTGTAGTTATATTCTCAGGAGAGCAACTTCAGCCCATTTGGGCCTCTTGTTTTTTGGCCTAATTTCTTCTATTGTTTAACAGGAATATGAAGATGATGATGAAGATTTTGATGATTTAGAAGACAGAGAAAAGGTATTATTAACCCTTTCTTGACCAGTGGACTTGTCCATCCTTACCATTTGGATAAGTCGGTTCCTAGTTTTGGGGGTTTCTGGTGAATGTTTTCATTTTTATTGTAGTTTGCATAGAAATTCCTGTAAGCAAACTATGCCAACCCTGATCAGACCCCACAAAATGTGGTGTCTGAGCTGGGTCTGCATTGTTTGCATAATTATGTCCCCAAAATGGGTTTCCAGTTCAAAAAGGGTTAAGTGGTTTTGTGTTACGTACTAGATCATGGGCATTTGATGTTTGGAGGAGAGAATGATTATAAACAAGTTTTGGCACATGTTTAGAGTCTGTTTCTCCTATCCCATGTAGGACAAAATATTTAAAGCCAATGGCTTGATTGAGTTATGCAAAGAGACATAAGGAGAGATAAGGCTTGGTTGTTCAAAACTAGCAATGTCGTTAGTTAACGTTTTGTTAAAATTTCAAACGTTAATATTTCAAATATGTCAACATTTTTTTTTAAAAAAATGTGAGAAGCTTTTGCATTGCAACAAAAAATATTAGTGTATTAGGTAGTAAAGTAATAAAACACTTAAGGAGTTGACCTCTTAACGAGCTCATTAGGCTAACTACGCTTTGAACAACTGTGCCCAGGAGTTTGTTTAACGATAATTTGGGATACTATTCTTTCAGCTGTTGCATTAAGCATATACTGCAGCATGTCCAGCTTACATTTTCGCTGACAAATAAACATCCTAAAATTAATATCAGATACATGCTTTAGCTGGTTGACTGTCAGGAGTAAATTATGATGCAATGTCATTTAAACTGTCAGAGGTTCGGGAAATTTATTTGCAATAAGTTTTTTGCTCTTATAGGTCTTGTAAGTATTGAAATTTCATTTAATACCTCTTTTACATGGCTTTTGAAATAAAAATAGTTTTTTTTAGGTTTTGATAGTTTGCCTGCCTGCACATCTTAATGATTTAATAAACTTGAAGTTCTATCAAGCTTATTTCATTCAAGTACACATCTCAGTTTTACAATGGCCAGACAGAAGTTTCTTTTATACTTGGCAAGGGTTTTCTTAGTTTCAACTGGTGCAATATCTTACCATCTCTTGTATAACACTACTTAAATATCTCATTGAACACTCAGTATTGAATCATTATTTGTGCATCATTTCAAATTTCAATTTTCCTTTGTTTCAAATTGTTCATTATTTCAAAATATGGGCTTTATTTCAAAAACTAATTTATCATTATTTTCAAACTAATTATTCTTTATTTCAAACTAATTGTCCATTATTTCAGTTAAAAACTGCTGTTGAGCTACTGCTGGAGTTAACGTTTGGTGTATGTAATTCGAGAAATAACTACTAACAAAATTTTGTGTATCAGAACGGACATATGTGTAGCATAAACTAGACATGACGTATGTTTGTGTCCTACTATGCTTTTGCTTATATCACACAAAGTTAAAATTATATATGTTTGAAATTGAATGTGCTTCAATCAAACTTATTGAAGGATTTATGGATTTTGAAGGGTATTTTACATTGCATATGTAATGGGTTTCTTCATTAGACAATGTGGCCAATTGTTGCTTAGGTGAGTGAAACAAGGCAAACACCATAGCTATGGCTGCCTCATTGTATAGTATGGTTCTGTAAGAACTCCAGAGAAGGACGGTTTTCATGATATTTTTTTAGATTTTTTCTTTTCGTTCTATAGTAAAACTGTTATCTGAGGCGCTTCTTTAGAAAACTGGCTTTATGAGAGGGTCTTAAAGTACAGTTTTATTAGGGCTTTGTTTCACATGTCAGGGAAAAGTCGTTTTATGATTGGTCAGGGAAATTTTGCCAGGACCTGAAAAGTCCGGGAAATGTCAGAAAATGTTTAAACTTAATGCCTATGGCAGTTAGTTATAGTTTAAACATATTTCATTGCCAAAAACAACTGGCAGTCTTCTAAAGGGAAAAGGATATATTTTTTGGAAAAATAATCCATGCATAGAGGCATTTATCTCTCTTCTCATAGAAGGCTTCTCTTATGGAAAGAATTTATTTCCATGGGAAGCAGATTTTTTACTAAAAGAGTAATCCTCAATTTTCAGGTGATATGTTCTGCCCAGTTAAAGTGAAGAGTTTATCAATCTGCTTCAAGATCAGTTTAAGGGTAACAAAGAGTAGAAAATGTCATGGGGAATTAAGGAAAATTCAGATTCAGATTAAACAAATTTTTCAAAACTTATCATTGAAAACTTCCTACCTGGAGCATAGGTTCTGGGGTCAGCAAGAACAAGTGTTGTCATTGAAAGCATGCATCTGTTACTGGGACTGGGGTAAAGCTTTATCTTGCTAATCAAGTGACTGTTACTATTTTTAGCTTAAATCAAAGGTAAAGGAGTGTCTTGAAAAAAGCAGCTTACTTTTAAATAAAGGTGTCTGGACACACCTCCGTGCTTTTCTTTATTACCGTATATGCGATAATTTTTGCGATGTTCCATTTTTCGCCGTATTTCGCGGTCACTTAGAAACTGCGAAGATTAAAATCGCGAAATAAGTTCCTGTTTCTTACAAAGTATCATCAGTAGACACAGCGTCCATATTTTTTGTTTCTGTTTACTTCGGTAATGTCTGGTACTTTTAATTTGAGCTAGTTCTTTCATTAACCTGCGGCCGCAGGTTAATGAAAGAACTAGCTCAATTGAAAATCAAGAAATTTTGATTTTTGCGCATGTTGCCAGCCACGAAAATTAAAATCGCGAAAATTAATGTTTATGCTTTTGTCCCTTAACCGCGAAAACTTGAACCCACGAAAATTACTGATTATACGGTATTACAAAGGGAAACAACTTTTTGATTATATAATTTGCTTCCCAGGACAAAGCTCTTCCAAAATGGGAGCCACTCTTTCAAGAAAGAATTTGCTGGTAGAGGAATCAAACAGATGGCAAATTCGTTTTTTGTTAGAATAAGCTCCCTTAGGAAGTATTTCCATTCACCTGAAATTTCAGCTGCTGCTGCTGGTTGCTAGATGCTAGCTTATGCTCAGTGCTAATATCTATAGGGTTTTAATTATGTGCTAAAAGTTCTAATAAACTATTAATAATTTGAAGCACTCTGTGTAAAAAGTACAAACTCAAGATCATGAAGTATATAGGAGCTAAACTTTAGGTCTAATGGATAGGTTTAAACTGAGAAAAAGGATATATTTACATAATGAAATTCTCACATTATACTATGATTGTCAGGTCACTTTGGGTGTCCTACTGAAATTGCCTTACATTTGGGCAGAGCCGCATGTGCCCATACTTATTCTTATATGCTCATCATAAACAGGACTTATTCTGTTGTAATGTTATTCATATGAGCCACGACACGAGAAAACCAACAATGTGGTTGTGCGGCCAGCGCAGACTCAGATCAGCCTGGGCATCCGCCCAGTCTGATCAGAGTCTTCGCTGTCCGCATGGAGGTAGCTCAGTCCCATAGCTGCCCTTTAAGCACTTAGCGAAGAGTCTGACCAGATGGGGCGAATGCCCAGGCTGATCTGAGTCTGTGCAGGGTGCACAACCACATTGTTGGTTGTCCTGTGTCGCGGCTCATATGTCCCTCTTTCCATCTGTCCATCTGTCTGTTAACTTTCCTTGTCTGGTCCTAGGGGAACAAATTCTTGCTTTTAAGAGTTGACCCCATTGCAAAAGGAGGCAAGAACAAAAATGGCAGAGTCCCTTCCCCTGAAAGTTTACACATTCTGCTTGAGGCTACACTGTTGAACCTCTTTATGTTTCAAACGGAAATACGTAGGAACCCAAATGGTCAGCTGTCTAGGAGCATTTATTTGGGGATATATCACAGAATTTTGGAAAAAAGGAGATTGGTGTGAAAATTTCATGATGCTAATATTTCCTATTTTACATTTAAAAATGTCAACATAGATACGCTAATGCTTTAATTAGGCAAGGCTTATTATTTGAATAAATCTGTTCTGCCCCACCTTTTATTCTTGTCTTTTGCCTAAACAAGAACTAGCAACAGTCGTACAAATGTTAAGGCCATTTTGGATGTATAAACAGATCCTGCTCATCCAGTATCTCCTTGTATATGTCTGTTTTCGGCATCTTTCAAGTGTGCATTTTGTGCTCTCTTTGAGACTGCTTTAATAAATTGACAACTTGGATAGCTAGTTGAGCTGTTAATTTGTATATGCTTCTAATTATAGTGGTTAGGTGATTTTCCGCCACTTTTACGAAGGGGAACAGTTTTTGTGACTTCCTGTTATTCCCTGGATCTAATGGGATCTACAAGTTTAAGTTGAGTCCTAATGAGAAGGGAGGCAAAAATGACATTGGCAGATTTGCTTCCCCTGAAAGTGTGCCCTTTCACCTAAATAGGCTTACTTGGCAGTGTGTGGTCTTATGCTAGCTCAGTTCAGATGGTCAGAATCAAGAGAAACAAGGAAGTAAACAATCAGATTGATTTATTTTGCCATGTCATTTGTTGAAAATATATAACTTAGATAGAAGCAGTCTCAGTTAAATATTCAAATAGCAATACTGATATTAGAATTAGCAATAAATTTTCAGCTGACTAAACTTTCCAGTAGTTCTAAGAAATTGTATGAATTTCACTGTAAGCATAGAAAATGGATGAGAGAAATGAAAACAATGAGCTGTCAGATAGCTTAGTGCGCAAAGACTTGCAAACAATGTTTCAGAATTAAATACCTCTTCAACTAACTGATTTCAATTTTTTTTTATATATCAAAGTCTAAATATTCTTGGAAGTATTTTATGAAGAATATGCACTGTGAGGACATGGACAGCAAAGACTAGCAAAGACTATCTGAAAACACAAAAATGCACAAACAAAAATCACCAAAATGACTATATACTTGCACTGGGACAACTTAAAGTGTACGGTACACAGCCATACTTTTAAGATTTCTTAGCCGGTATACATTATCTCTTCTGTTTTCTAGCCATTGTACTGTTTTCTGCAATATTTGTCAGATTCAGTGTAATTAAATTTGCACCTGTAATTACAAAGTATATTTTCTGTAGGATGAGAAGAAAAGTTTCAGGGAAAAACTACAAGCGGCTCAGGAAATCTGTCTGCAAGTCCAGGAAGGTCTGGATGTGGTGGCCTCACTTGGAGAGAGGGTCAAAAAGTAAGAAATTTTATACATATTTGGCTCGGAGATACAAAAGAACAGAAGAGCGTTTGTCGTCACCTTGGCAACTGTGTCTGTGTCCCCAGCTGATGGATGTTTTTGTTTAAGTTTTTTATGTGATGGGCAATCTGCTATCAGGTAGCTATCCTGTACACTGACAGGTCTTGTTGTTTCAAATATGACTTGCAGAATGTGAACATACAGTAGTGGTGGCTTAAACGTTTAGTTGAGTTTTCTAGTGTAGCTATGTTTCTGTGTCTACCTGCACACAAGTGTGACACAGCATTCTGTGGAGTTGCATACATGCACTGCTTTAAAATTAAAGGTTCTTTATACATTTTTGGGTCGAGCCTACAAATTCAGATTAGTGAACCCTTCTGCATAAAATTTTTATGTACAAAAAGCTCCTGTAACTTCAAAGTAGCATTCTCTTTGTGATTTGGTGGTCAAAACTGTTTGAAGTGAAATATTTTGAATTCTGATAACTATAGCTTTCTGCTTTCTTATGTTTACAAATTAGGCGAGGCTGTGGAATAGAGTATATAATTCTTGCATGTTAAAACTAGTTGGTCTTGAAACATGTATGTCTTCATTGCTGTATCAATATTTCTGATGATGAAATAGAGGAATGACCTGCGATTTTACATTCTTTTCAATAGCATTGCAGTCATATCAGGACGATGGGAGGGCATTAATGAAAGGCTGTGTGCATTGGAACCCCATTTACATTGAAAAAGATTTCCACCTCCAGCGGGAATCAAACCCACGACAGCTAAATAAGCGGACTTAACCCATTGAACTACTGGGGCTCCTATTTCTGATGAAAGCTTTCAGTGACAGCAATTCTTGCAACCGATTTAGGGGATAACTGTATTCAAAATTGTCATTTGGGGAGGTAAATCGTCGGTTTTTTGGTCGGAAATTTTGTTTTACGGCGACGCGCCAGCGGAGCCGTAAAACGGAATTTGCGACCATAAAACCGACGATTTACCTCCCCAAATGACAATTTTCAATATAGTTATCCCCATTCTAATGCACTTTTTCACATTTTTACCTTTCAAAGTGTATTCTTTGCGCCCATTGCAGGCACTTTCAGCAGCGTAAAACCAAACGTCAGCCAATGAGAAGCGACGCTACCTAATGACGTCGGGTTTGCGACTGTATTTCGCAGAATATACTGTCGCAAATTTTTTACGTTATCCAATCAGACGTCGCGTTACATTTGTAAGTGCATTAGAATATGAATTGTAAAACTCCTAAAAATTGGGACCCTAAAATAATCACCATCATTGTCAAAAAAAAATGAAAAGTTTGCATTTACAATGCAGAAATGGATCCAAAATATGCAGATGGAATGGCAAACAATGTAGATCCAGATCTGACTTCTCCATAAGTCTGATATGGGTCTGTTTTGTTTGCTCAGACCTTATCTGTCCCAGTATTTAAAATTTTCAGGCTACAAATATTTAGAATAAATATGCTTTCTCTCATTTCAGTACCTTTATTTGGACAGTGCCCTGGTTATCTACCCTGGCTGTTATAGCTCTCGCTGTTGGTACCATTGTCCTATACTACATTCCAATAAGATATCTCATTCTGGCATGGGGTAAGTCAGTTATTGAACTCAAAGCCACAGCACACAAAGGGCCTTGCTTTGATACAATTTTGTTAACTGATGCAAGATTAAAATTTTGAAATTATACTTGGGAGAAGTAAAAATTTAAGCTTTGAAGTCAAGTGGAGTGTCTAACCTAGTGGATTGATTGTCATTGTGTTGAGAGAGTTTGACTCCCACCAGGTGGCACATGTTCTATGAATTTCTTCAGTCCAGTAGACTAGGAAATCTGCACCCAGTGTGCCCTGAGCTGGAATAATTGTACAAGGGTGACGGTCATTGATTACCGTCGTTGAACATTAGTGATGGCATGTATTTAACCTTATCAAACCAACAAAACTGTACATGAACACGCAAAACACTACACACACTGAGGTAATATGCCTGTTATGGTTTCATACCCAGGGTCTGTGGTCTGGCTAAACAAGTAGGACTGGACAAACAATGTTACGCTTGAAAGGGTGTTAAAGTCTTTAATGTTCTATGTGTTAGTTCTTTGAATAACTATATAGTTGAACTCACATTTTCCTTCCTTATAATGCTAAGTGGTCTTTTGATGCACTGACACTGCTGGATCCACACTCTTTGCTCAAGTATTTTTGTTTGACAGTGCTCCAGATAAGAAGGGATAACAGGGATAATTTAGGGATAATTTTCCTTTTTCCTCCATAAAAATATAGGTTGTGACCCCTCATTAGAACCGTCTCCCTGAGACGGTTCTAATGAGGGGTCACAACATATGTTTTCATTGAGAAAGGAGAAAAATTATCTTGGAATTATCCCTTTCTTATCTGGAGCTCTGGACTGTGAATACTATATCAAATCTTTTCTCTTTCAGGTATAAACAAATTTACAAAGAAGTTACGAATGCCTAATGCAATACCAAACAATGAACTTTTAGACTTTTTGTCCCGAGTCCCATCAGACAGTGAACAGGTAAGTTTGCCTGTAACATAATCAGTAATAATTGCAGGTGCTTGGCTCAGATATAAACTGGTTTGATCTGAAATAAAGAGCAGGGCCCAGTTGTTCAAAGTAGTGTTAGCTAAAAACAAAGCCATTAGCCAAGGTTTGGTTAAGTAAAATCAAGTATGTTATTAGTTTTGGAAGCTTCTGCAATTTTCTGAAGAAAAAAAAATGCAGTATTTTTGCATCCAGTGCATTTGAAAATGAAAATGAAATGTCTCCTTAACTAATGACATTATTAACTTTGAAAAACAGGGCTGAAAGTTTTATTAAAGATTATGTATATTGAGTTGATAAGATATTGCCCCTGTCTTGCACTCAGTGCATACTCAACCAGCCACTTGGTACCAAAAGTTAATTATATAAATATTTTGGCTAATTAGTTGGAAGCAAACAATGGTTTATGGAGCCAAAATACAGAGTTTAATGGGACTGAAAACAATTTCTAGGGTAGCAGCTCTGCCATTTTCATTTTTCCTCACTTTTGAATAAGGATCAAATCCTGAACGAACAAATATAAGAATATAAAGCATACTGTCCACTTCTCCAGCCAAAGAGCCATTTCCTTCTGCTTAATGATTATGTTAGATATTATATTTGTGGTGAGTTAACTTTGGCATTTGTTAAGTTAACTTTGGCAGTTTTGGCAGGATTATTGAAGTGATTCATACACTTTCAGGGGAGTCAACTCTGCCGTTTTCATTTTTGCCGCCTTTCTCCTTGGGGTCCACTCTTAAATGAAAGAATTTTTCTTATAGAGCAAATTCTTTTAGGGGTAGATCCAGTTTGGGAAGCCATTAAGGGAAACATACAGGAAGTCAATAAAGTTACTTTCATTTGTATAAATGATGAAAAAACAGGAAGGTGTGTTTATATATCTTAAGGTGATTCTTTGAAACTATTTTCAGGTGCAATACAGAGAGCTGCGTCCCGAGATAAACACAATACCCGGTCGGAAGAAAACAAAATCATCATGAGAAATATCTCATCAGCCCTCAGCTCATTCCTAGTTTCTACAAATCAGTGGACCATGTGCAGGACACACCTCACCATTTACCTCATTTGCATATTTTTCATGCCATAATTTCCCTATGTTCTCAGACCTCTACTCAATTCTGTAATTGACTCATCTGTCTTCAGAGTGAGACAAGTCCATTTGAGCCGCGACACGAAAAAAACAACGTGGTTGTGCGCCCAGCACAGACTCAGATCAGCCTGGGCATCCGCCCAGTCTGATCAGAGTCTTCGCTGTCCGCATGGCGGTAGCTTAGACCCTTAGCTACCTTTTGAACACTTAACAAAGAGTCTGATCAAAATAGGGCGATGCCCGGGCTGATCTGAGTCTGTGCTGGGCGCACAACCACATTGTTGGTTTCCTCGTGTCGCGGCTCATTTATTCTAAAAATGGATTAAGGTGAATGGGTGCACTGTTAGGGGAAACAACTGTATCATTTTCTTTCTTGCCTCTCTTTTCAGTCAGGGAGAACGGAGAAGGTGGGGGGGGGGGGGGGGGGTTCTTTCTTGCCTCCCTTTTCAGTCAGGGAGAAGTTGGGGGTGGGGGGAGTGTTGTTAGTACTTCAAGGAAGGAATTTGTTGCTCCTTGGGAGAAATTTGCTCCCAAAGGAGCAAATTCCTTTAAGAGGAGATCCCTTTCTATAAATTTTTCGTTGTCCAGGAAAGCAACGGGAAAGTCACAGAAGTTGTCTCCCTTTCCGGGAAATGGCAAAAAAGTTGAGGTGTACCCAGACACCTTAATGTACTGTCAAACGGTATGGATCTTGCTTGTCTAAGTCAGTCTGATCTAGATTTGTACTGTTTTCATGGCCATTTCTGCCTTAATGTTTAGGTTTATACGATAAATGTATTCATTTTGTGCATGGGCATGTTGCCTTACTATCTTTATTTGACTATAAGATGGGGGCTTCCCTTCTAAACTTACATCAAACATGTAAATCAGTTGTTTACATGTGATTCAGCAATAAGATGTTTTCATTCCACAAAAGTCTAGATTCGACTTGTAAGACGGATCTAGTTTTTTGCAGTTGTTTTGGAAGGGAAAACCATGTCTAACATAAAAACTCTAAATAATGGGATGCTAAAAATAATTACCGTAATTGTCCTAAAATTGGAACAGTTTGGTTTTACAGTGCAGTAATGTGCCCAAAAATGCAAATGGGATGGCAAATAGTGTAAACCCTGATCAGACTGCTCCTTGAGGAGCAGTCTGATCTGGGTTTGCACTATTCGCTCAGACCTAACTGTCCCAATACATAGAATTTTTACGGTAATAACAGGAAAAATACAATATAGGGGCTGTATCACAAGAAATACAGTTTGTTTTTGCTTGCTGTAATCTGGAGGAGGAAAGAAATTACCATAAAATTTCTGAAAATTGGGACACTTAAAATAATTATCACAAACTGTCCTAAGATGGAATAGATAGGTCTTACAATGCAGTAATGCGTCCTAAAGATGCATTAGGAATGGCATACAGTGTAGACCCTAATCAGACTGCTCCTTTGGGAGCAGTCTGATCTGGGTCTGCACTGTTTGCACAGACCTGTCTGTCCCAATACTTAGATTTTTACGGTAGGCTGACAATTCTTTACAAAGGTCTGAAGAGTGCAGCCAGTATACCCACAAATGACCTTGTTTCTTCAAACAGGGGTACTAGGAAGCATTATTCCCTGGTATTTCAAACCCAATTGGCTGGAACTGACATTTAAAAGTCCAGTTTCTTCCCCCAGACTATTAAAGTTTGGAACTCCCTGGAAGATTCCCTTATTTCTGCTACTGAGTGTGCAGAGCGTTCATTTACTAAGTTAAATTCCCATATTTCTGCTGCTGAGTGTGCAGAGGATTCAGTTACTAAGATTACTTCTCTTGTAAGGGCTAAGGATCAGACTAGCTTCCCTGATCACAGACTGCACTGTTTGCTCAGATCTGTTCAACCCAATACTTAGAAATTTTAAGGTAAACATAGTAGACTTCAACAGGTTGCATTTCTTGTATATTTTTATCATGGGGTATTTTCAAATATTTATTTAACATACATATAGGACCATCTCATATTTCATTATGAAAGGGTAAGCAATTAATGTGATATTATGTAAATGTGCTATTAGTCTGTAAATTATTTTGTATTTGCCTTGAATTTTCATGTTTCCATTTCAGGATGATTTGAGCCGGGACAGGAGAAAACCAACAAAGTGGTTGTGCTACCAGGGCAGACTCAGATCAGCCTGGGCATCCGCCCAGTCTGATCAGAGTTTTCGCTGTCCGCATGGAGGTAGCTTAGACCCTTAGCAACCCTTTGAGCACTTAACGAAGAGTCTAGTCAAAATGGGCGGATGCCCAGGCTGATCTGAGTCTGCTCTGGGCGCACAACCACATTGTTGGTTTTCTTGTGCCGCGGCTCATTTCATGTTTGTTTACATGGTTTCATGTTTCATGACACAAAGATGCATAGATGAGAGCCCAGTTTTTGTCTTGCCTGTGACTAGCAGTAGTATCATGAAGGTGGTGGCCGAAGCTGCAGTATAAACATTGCATTGAGTTTTCTGGTATAGATCTGTGGCCGTATTTATAAAAGACTTAAGTGGTTGCTATGCTGTTGCTAAGGCTAAATTTCTTTAAAGGAGATTCCCTAACACTTTGAAATTTGCTCTGGAGGAACAGTCTGAAAAAGACTGTTCCTCCAGAGCAACTTTCATAGTCGTAGGGAATCTCCTTCATAGAAATTCAGCCTTAGCAAAAGCATAGCAACCATTTAAGTCATTTTATAAATATGGCCACTGTTTTGTGACTCTGCACAGACAAGTGAGACACCACTCTGTGGAGTTTTTCTTTAAAAATTACGATGTCATTAGTTAAAAACATGCAACTCTTTATTAAAACAATGTCATTTTTTGCTGAAAAAAAATGTGGGGCCTTTTCCTTGTAAAAGCTCATAATTTTATGTTTCAGTAAAAAATATTAGCACTTTTGATTTAATATGTATTAGAGGACTAAAGGATTCCTTGACTAATGACTTTGTTAAGCTAACAATGCATTGAACTGGGGCCCAAGGCATGACAACCTGTCTTTTGATATACATGTATGCAAAATTGTACATATCCTGTGGGGCCTCTGGAATGCAGTTCTAATGAAGGGCCACAACATAAAATTTCATCTCATTTCTCAACCAAATATACATTTTGCTATCAACTTTTTGTAACATATGTACTGCACCAGTCGTTTGTAAGCAGGACTCCCCACAGGCCAGGGATAGTGGAGATTAAGTATCATGGTTTTGCCTTGGCAGCATCAAAGCAGAGTCCCACAAATAAAATCGCAGGTGTTGAATATCCCACAATAAGTCTGTGATTTTACCTTACATTAATGAAGAGATGAATACCTACTTAAAGTAGGGGTGGCTTGGCAAAAGGTAAATTTGGGCAGACCTCATCTTAAGCTTAAAGCATTTCCTTAGTGTGCAGGGCATATACAGGGGCTTTGCATGGTGAAAAGTCAGTCTCCACTATACCTGCGGCCCCAGGGAGACCTTGATTACAAATGACTAGTGCATAATATTTATAAACTTATTTTGTTCTGTTAACTTATTTATTCTGTCAAGAGATGCAAACTAATAACTGTGATTATTGTACAATTCAATCAGGTCGGCAGCACTTGCTGTCAAAATGGCAAGCAGTGTTGCCCTGATTAGATTGTTCATGATCAGGATCTACACCATTTATTTGCCAATAATATCCAGATACATAGGGTCATTTAAGAAAAGAATGAAGCTAGTGGAGGAAATTTCCATGATGTGCAAAGCACTTCATGGAAAATTTGACCAGCATTAGCTTAGACATCCAGTGAAGTAAAATTTGAATTCTTATATTTACTTTTTAAGCCATATTTATTTCTTATTACAACTGGTCAGTGATAAAGAATGCAAAATCGTAAATACACAAAAATTTCATGCAATGTTAATGTCCCTTCTCATGTGGTGTAACATTTAGAGGGAAGAATTTGCTCCTCTGGTTCTTTTAAGTATAGAATCCTTTTTGGAAGGGCTTTTTCTGCCAGGGTAGCGAACAGGAAGTCACAGTTATTCCCCTCAGTAAAACCTTTAAAACATTGTGGTGTATCCATGTACATTAAGGAAAGTCAGAGGCAAATGTAAATATAATGGAATATACGAATGCATAATATGGCCTATTTAGGGTGTGTATGGAACACAAGTTTTGTGTTAGCATATGGTGTAGAGGGTTTTTTTCCAGTGTGTGGGTGGGGATGGGGAAGGAGTGAATTTTCAAATGGATTAAACAGGGTGTGATTCCTGGATGCAATGCATTTAAATAAATGCAACATTAAAATCACAGAATTAAATGACTTGAGAATAATTATTTGTTTGAGAAAATCTGATCTTTCTATTGAAAGAATTTCAGTTTGTAATGTCATCAAAAAATTGGCGGAGCATGGCGTACAGTGTTTGCCAGCTCCAAAACCAATGACGTCATATGTCTGTTACCAAGGCAACTGAGAGTTCATGTAGACTGAGAGTTCATGTAGATGTCTATGTGATGTCATCAAGACGTCATTCTACCAAGGTACTAAGTACAGCAGTTGGTAATTCTATAGCTGCTATGGTAACAAATCTAAGGCATCATCTCACTTATAATTAAAGAGGAGCATGGCACCTCTTAAATTATGTGAGATGCTACCTGAATTTCATACAATGGAAAAGGGTGATTTTCTCAAACAAGTAATTTATTCTCAAACAATTAAATTCTCTGTTTAAAGTTATTAGGAAATGAATTTTAAATGAAAAACTAATAGTAGGTAGATATCAGGAGACTCTGTGAATGGTGCAAAAAATGCAAATATTTATTGGATTTTTATAACGCATGATTTTTTTTTTATAGTTTAGCAACGTGGCAAAGCACACCTGTAAGTTTATTGCATATAAATTGAATTGAGGTCCTGTATGGCTAAATGTAAGGAAAGCATCCACCATTTAGACTTCGAAGGGTTCTCAAGATTGTCTGGCTCAATCTCTGCACTGCATCCGGATCTCCAGATCAATAGATTGCTTTTGATGATACCATAAAACTCTAAGCATCAAGAGGTAACTGCTAATACCCTAATGTGCTTAAGTATTGGGACACCTAAAAATAATTAATTTTCCATTTGTCCCAAATGGAAAATTAATTATTTTAGGTGTCCAAAAATTTAGGCACATTACAGTAAAACATTTGCAGATACGAGTACTGTGGGGTAGCAGTGCTTTAGATAAGGGAGTTAAATGTATCATCAAATCAATGGCTACATGTATCTGGAGAACGGTTGATCCCATACATGACCTCATATATTGATAGAATCTCAGATTTGTTTTGATATTTATATTTTTATGCTACAGCTCCAGATAATACAATAGTTTTGAAGTTGAGAAATAACTTGGTTTGCTTAAGTCTCAATAACTATAGAATCCCAATACAAAAAGGTTCCATTATCATAAAAATAAAATACTTCAGGTCTGGGAATATCCAGTTAAAGAAACATCGAGAGCCACAAAATTTAGTACAATGAATAATATATGCTTTATCATTAAAGATCCCATTGCTCTCCCAATTGTGAAAACCTCTCAACATAAATCATTATTACTAAAAAGCTGTTCTACATTCATGTTTTGGATGACAATATGTCAGTTGATATGTAACCAGCGTGTCATATAACTGGCAACAAGAAGGAAGAACATGATTTAGAAAGAACCTGTCCACAAAATACTATTTTCTGTTTCCCATTTGAGCCATGAAATAAAAACAAAAGCGAGACGGAATTCTTCTGTCACCTGTACATTGTATTTTTACCATATCTTAAAGATGGAAGGTAGGTCATACTGGCTGGGAGCTAAAATCACCCTAATAATTTTTTCACACCTTTTTATGCCTCCGCATCATATGATGCTGGGGGCATTAGTGTTCCTGTTGTGCATACATCCGTCCGTCCGTACCTACGTGATCCTGTTAGACTCAGGTTAAAATTTTTGTAAGAGGTAGATTTCAGGGTTTCTATTATTGTAGCTTCTTGAAATTTGTATGAGGATTTATATCTAGAAGTACAACAGGAATACACAAGAATCAGGGTGTGATGATCCATATGTCACGGTCCACTGACTTCGGACTTAGGCAAATTTTGCAAGGTTAAGATTTTTGTAAGAGGTAGATTTCAGGGTTCCTATTATTGTAGCAACTTGAAATTTTGTATGAGGGTATATAAGTTCAACAGAAATACACAATTATCAGGGCATAATGATCCATATGTCACGGTCAACTGATTTCTGACTTAGGCTAACTGTGCAAGGTTAAGATTTTTGTAAGAGGTAGATTATAGGGTTCTTATTATTGTAGCAACTTGACATTTGGTATGAGGGTTTATATCTATAAGTACAACAGAAATACGTCAGAAGCAGGGCATTATGATCCATATGTCACGGTCCACTGACTTCGGACTTAGGCAACTTTTGCAAGGTTAAGATTTTTGTAAGAGGTAGATTTTAGGGTTCCTATCATTGTAGCAACTTGAAATTTTGTAAGAGGATTAATATCTGTGAGTACAACAGGAATATACAAGAATAAGGTCATGAAGATCCATATATCAGGGTCCACTGACTTCAGACTTTTTGCAAGGTTAAGATTTTTGTAAGAGGTAGATTCTAGGGTTCCTGTATTGTAGCCATTTGAAATTTCATAAAAGAATTTATAAGTACAACAGAAATATATGAAAATCAGGTCATGATGACCCATATATCATGGTCCACTGACCTTCTACTTTGGCCTTTCAGTTACTCTTAAACTGTATAAAGGGCTGCAGTTTGTGTGACTTTTCAAACTTCTGGCAACCCTTGGCCTATGGCCTTTTATTAGCTCACCTGTCAAGGTGAGCTTATAGTATAGCCATGGTCTGTCGTCCGTCGTCGGCGTCAGCGTCCACACTTTCAAACATCTTCTCCTCAGAAACCACTGGGCCGATTGAAGCCAAATTTCATATGGAGCCTTAACAGGATGGGGAACGAAAGCTTATATATTTGACCCAGGTCACATGACCAAGATAGCCGCCATGCCCATATATGGTAAAAACCTTAAAAAATCTTCTCCAGAACCACTGGGTCGATTGCCTTGAAACTTGGTATGTAGCTTCTTGGACTCCAGTACTACAAAGTATATATAAATGATGACCTTGGGTTGACCTTGACTTATTTTATGGTAAGGTCAAATTTGGTCCCTTAGGCTTTAAATGGGAAAATCTGAAAAAATGCATTTTCCAGTTGCCGTTGTGCTCTGTGATATGGAAATGTAGTCAATTTCAACACCTATTTAGTGACCTTGACTAAAGGTCATTTGTCCATTGGGTGTCAACATTTTCATACATCTTCTCCTCAGAAACCATTGGGCCGATTGAAGCCAAATTTCATATAGAAACTTAACAGGATAGGAGAACGAAAGTTTATATATTTGGCCCAGGTCACATGACCAAGATGGCCGCCATGCCCATATATGGTAAAAACCTTAAAAAATCTTCTTCTCCAGAACCACTGGGCTGATTGCCTTGAAACTTGGTATGTAGCATCATGGACTCTAGTACTACAAAGTTTATATAAATGATGACCTTAGGTTGACCTTGACCTATTTTACCGAGAGGTCAAGTTTGGTCCCTTAGGCTTTTGAATGGGAAAAGCTGAAAAAGTGCATTTTTCTGTTGCTATTGTGCTCTGTGATATGGAAATCCAGTCATCGTCAACCATTATGAATACTAAAGGTCAAGGTCATTGTCGTCTTTGTCCATTGTCAACATTTTCAAAGGACTTCTCCTCAGAAATCACTGGGCTGATTGAAGCCAAATTTCATACAGAGCCTTAACAGGATAAAGAAACAAAAGTTTATAAATTTTTTATCCAGGTCTCATGACCAAGATGGCTGCCATGCCCACATATGGTAGAAACCTTAAAAATCTTCTTCTCCAGAACCACTGGGCTGATTGCCTTGAAACTTGGTATGTAGCATCATGGACTCTAGTACTACAAAGTTTATATAAATGATGACCTTGACCTATTTTATGGCAAGGTCAAATTTGGTCCCTTAGGCTTTTGAATGGGAAAAGATAAAAAAAAGTGCATTTTTCTGTTGCTATTGAGCTCTGTTATATGGAAATTCAGTTAACTTCAACCTCTATGAATACTAGAGGTCAATGTCATTTAGTGATTTTATAGAAGTGGCCGTAGTAGAACAGTTTACACACTCACCATCCAATCCTATAGAATTGCAGCCTTGGTATTAGCCTACCTGAGCCCAAAGCTTACATTTTGGCCACTTGACCTGAGCATATTCTGGCAGGTGAGTGATTGTTGCCCTTGGGCGACTTGTATTATACAACTCTTCCTCTATGAACCTTGTTATACTACAAGTGCCAGTACCTTAATCAAGACACCATCTTACTCATAGCACTAGGCAGGGGCATCTGTGTACTGTGGACACATTTCTAGTTTATGACAAAATTTATGAAGTTTTATTCTTTATTTTTCTTAAACAGCCAATCAGGCTCATTTGATATGATGTAACCAGTGGCAGAGCATTGGGGCCTTTAATTCCTGAAAATAAGCATTCACAAGATATCTTAGTTTACAGTATCAGAATTTCCAGCCTCAGAATTATTTCTTATCTGGAGTTTTTGTTTATACATGTCATACACCATTTTTATCATGAAAATATGTTTTCATTTACATTTTACCATATAAGCAATGCAAATTTTGAAAAGTGTGTATCATACTGTTTACATAAATTCAATATGATGTAGATATGGATTTATTTATTTGCCATTTTCATTAATTCTAGGTATGAAGGATACTCTTTACGCTAATTACTTAAGGTGACTAGGTAAATTTTCAGGGGAAGCAACTGCCATTTCCATATTTGCCTCTATTCTCAATGGGGTCAACTCTAAAGGAAAGAATTTGTTGTTGTTGTTGTTGTTGGTTTGATGCTTAACGTCCACGGTAAACAACTAAGGTCATGTCGGGACGGTCAGTTAACCTAACCACACTATTCCTGGGCAGGCTTAGACCTCCTAAGCGGTTAACCAGTACTAAGTGCACATACTTTCGCCAGTAACTGACAACTGCCCTTCTTGAATCTGCTCCTAGAATTTGGTCTTAAGAATAGACACCTTTTGGAAGAATTTTTTTCATCAAATGGGAAGTTACAAAAGTTGTTTCCCTTTGGCAATGGTGGAAAACTATGCAGGTATACCCATACACCTTAATGTTTAGAGCTTCATATATAGGTGTGTTTATATGACAATTTTCAGATAATTTCTGTTCCTTCTCTTCACAGAAGTTGTGACCTCATTGTTGCATTGATCCAATGAAGAGTTAAAAATTTGAGTCGCAACACTACAAAACCAACAATGTGGTTGTGCGCCCAGCGCAGACTCAGACACCTGGGCATCTGCCCAGTCTGATCAGAGTCTTCCCTGTCCGCATGGAGGTGGCTTAGACTCTTGGCTATCCTTTAAGCGCTTAGTGAAGAGTCTGATTAGAATGGGCATCCGCCCAGTCTGAGCCGAGTCTTTGCTGTCCGCATGGAGGTAGCTTAGACTCTTAGCTATCCTTTAAGCGCTGAGTGAAGAATCTGATCAGATTGGGTGAATGCCCAGGCTGATCTGAGTCTGCGCTATGCACACCACATTGTTGGTTTTCTTGTGTCACGGCTCAAATATTTGGTTGAAGTTTCCCCTCTAGGTTGATCCCAAATACCTAAATCTTGTGTAATCATGCTATGAGATGGGTATTTCCGTACCAAAACAATCCATTGATATTTTGGGTTGTTTTGGAGGAGAAAGGCCCTGTCTTATAACCAAATAGCGGTAAAAGCTGTGTTTTTATAGAGAAATAAGAAATGTTAGGACTGCTTCAATGAGGAGGTTCTAATGGGGAGAGGTGAGGTCACAACATATATGTTAGCAGAAATTGTATCAGGAGCTCTGTAATGCACAGTGCTTGAAGTGGAAGTGCCATTTTTTGTGGCATATGAATTATGAACCAAATCCTTTTACCATGGAATTAGCCTTATTTTTGGTCTCATTATTCATTTTGTATATTTCACAGCAGCATCTATTTTTCATATCATCACACATGTATTATTTCATATCATTATACAGAGAATATTATTTCAATAAAATAATTGCTGACAGATTAAAACTCTTGTTCTATTAGTGCCAGACTGATGTTTGTCAGTGGGGCAAAAGCCCTGAACTCATAATCTAAGGGGTGTTGGTTTGATTCTTGCCAAAAACCTGATTCTTGTGTGTACTCTGCTCAGGCACTTCTCTCTGTACATTCAAGGTTAGTTTTGGTAGTTGATGACAAGTTTTTTTGCTCAAAAAATGTTTTGTGGCCCACATTACAATAATCTGGTTAAGGCAAATCACTACACTTCCAGGGGAAGCAACTCTGCTCTTTTTATTTTTGCCTTCCTTCTCAGCGGAGGTCAAATCTTAAAGGAAAGAATTAACTCCTCCATGGAATGGCTTCATCCAAGAAACAAAAACAGGAAATGACAAAAGTTGTCTACCTATGAAAAGAAAGGACATGTTTACCTATATACCTTAAGTTGCTTCAAATGAGGGGCCAAAAAATATTTTCACCATATTTGCTCCAAAAAAAAATCCCTATTAAGAGATAAATGGGACACCAATAAGTACAACACTTTAACATTTTGTTTTATTATGAATATATTAAACTTTCAGCAAATCATATAAAACTGAAATTCAAACTGAATCAACAACTATTTTCTTTCTTGAAATATCACAGCCCTAGAGAAGACTTATTGGAATGCTAATCCTGGGATAATTTGAGCCCCGACACGAGAAAACCAACAAAGTGGCATGTGTGCCCAGTGAAGTCTCAGATCAGCCTGGGCATTTGCCCAGTCTGATCAGAGTCTTTGCTATGCAATTAAAGGGTAGCTAAGGGTCTAAACTAGCTCTATGCAGACAGCAAAGACTCTAATCAGACTGGGCGAATGCCCAGGCTGATCTGAGTGTTCGCTGGGCGCACATGCCACTTTGTTGGTTTGGTCATGTCGTGGCTCATTTGTCTTTTTCTCAATAAAACATGTTGTGGCCCCTCATTAAAACTGTCTTTGTGAGGCAGTTATAAAGAGAGTACCACATGACCAGACATGATCTTGATTTTTGGTTGATTTGATGCTTAACGTACACGGTAAACAACTAAGGTCATGTCGGGACGGTCAGTTGACCTAACCACACTATTCCTGGGCAGGCTTAGACCTCCTAAGCGGTTAACCAGTACTAAGTGCACATACTTTCCCCAGTAACTGACAACTGCCCTTCTTGAATCAGCGGAAGGAGAAACGAAAGTATGTGGCCAGACCGGGATTCGAACCCAGGACCTCTGACTTACGAGTCAGGTGCCCTACCGATGATCTTGAACTTATCACAAATGACTAATGACAAATTTTATTCAGCACAAACACATTTAGAATAAATGGTTATGGCTGATACAATAAAATTACCAAATATCATGAGAATGTCAACTTTAGGATGAAAAGGCGCACCTCCAGGTGAAGCTCTCCCATTTCCCTCATGGCCCACTCCATAAACAAGAAACCCAATATCACAAACCCCTACTGGTGTTCTGAAGAATACTGCTGTTTTAAAACTCTTTAAAAACTCTTCCGGAAAAACATGTGACTTGGTAACTCAGTGGGTTAAACACCTGCCTGCAAAGCTAGCAGTTTCGATTTGAATTCCACGAATTCTTTTTAACTAAACCAGATTTTATTGGCCACAGCTTTTCATAATGTCCTTTTCCTTGGGTAAATATGAATAGAACTCTGTTGAAAAGGCTGTAAAACTACAAGTCACCCATCCATCCAGAAAAAGAACGTATGAGCCACCACACGACAAAACCAACAAAGTGGCATGTGCGTCCAGTGAAGAATCAGATCAGCCTGGGCACTGCCCAGCCTGATCAGAGTCTTCACTGTGCATTTAAAGGGTAGCTAAGTGTCTTGACTAGCTTCAAGGGGACAGCAAAGACTCTGATCAGTCTGAGCAGATGCCCAGGCTGAGCTGAGTCTTCACTGGGAGCACATGCCACTTTGTTGGTTTTGTCGTGTCACGTCTCATATGCAGATTCTCTTAAACCAGATTTAGATTTGTATAAGATCATTGGTAAGTCATGACTTGCAATTAGGATAGAAGCATGGCCAGTTTGTATGAAATTCTCTTTGTTTGCTTGTCAAAATTCCACTAGGCATCTTTCCTCAAAACATGGCTCAAATGCTGCCACCTCTTGGGTACTTAGACCAATCTGGTACTTAACTTTTCACATGAGCTGCAAACACATTTGCTTTGCACACAAAAACAGTGAATTGCCAATAAAAGGGCCTCATCTTCAGTTTATTGGTACACTTTCATGGGAAACGACTTTGCCATTTTCATTTTTGCCACCCTTCTCTATGTGGATCAGTTCTTTATTTTCTCCCAAAGAGCAAACTCCTTCAAGAGTTGACCACATTCTGGAAGTCATTAAAGTTGTGTCCTTTTGTAAAATTGGCAGAAAAATATGAAGATAGACCCATTATACCTTAAGTATGGACGGATATTTTTGGAATGCACAGATGTTCTCTAAAATCCCAAATCAAGGTCAGCTGACAGTCTCTGTCTGTATAATATGACGTATTTTCTCAGCATCTTCTCTCAGTTCCTCATTGTTAGGGTCTAACTTCAGAGCGTTTTCATAATCTTTCAAACCTGAAACATGAGAAAGATTTTTGGACCTGAAAACTCTTGTGAACATCTGACCACATAAGTCAGACTGGATGAAAATAAAAAACAAGGGCTTCGCAAGCGGCGCATAATACGCCCGTTTTAATGTCATAAAGGAGTATGGAATGAACAAGATTGTTTACAAAAGGATGGATAGGCAGACAAACAGGGGCAACCACTTTATAACTAATGACGGCAACATTATTCAAATATTTAACACATCAAATACTATGAGTATACCAAAAATCAGCTTCAAAGTTATTGTGGCTCAAAAGTTGAGTAATGCCATAAGTGAACAAGGGAGATAATTCATAAACCAAATTTACTAGATTCTTGGCTCTACTACATTCCCCTGACAAAATCACATGTAGGGTTAAGGAATCACAGAGGAAACAGGAAATTTATGCAAGGGCAGATAATTCAGTAAGCCAGAGTTGTGGTTCTTGCTCGGGATACATTGCCCCATTATTATACATATTCCTACAAAGTTCCATTCTAATATTTCAAAAGGTTAAGGAGATATGGAGTGACTGAGAAATGCCTAAAATTATTTATCAAAGGGAAGTAACTCCAATATGAAGAAAGGGGGAGCAACCATTCTTGTATGCCACGCATCGTCTTGTGATCATGCACATTGCTATAAAGTTTCATCATGATATTCCAAACGGTTACAAAGTTAAGGTATGCACAAGATATGTATACACAAAAATAACCATAATCAACTAATGAAAGGGATGTAACTCTAAAATGAAGAAAGGGAGAGCAGCCATTTTTGTACGCGACACATCGTTGAGACTTCATACACATTGATATGAAGTTTCATGAAGATATCCCAAACGGTTATCTAGTTATGGCGCGCACAAGACTGGCAGGGAAAAAATTAATCAAAGGGGCATAACTTGGAAACTAAGGAAGGGGGAGCAACCACTTCTGTACGCGACACGTTCCCCCAACCTAATACATATTCCTACCAAATATCATGTATATACCCCAAACGGTCAATGAGTTATGGCGCGCACAAGAATGTTTACGGACGGACAGACGGACGGACGGTCGGACGGACGGACAGCGCCATGACATAATACGTCCGTTTTTTCAATGGCGTATAAAAAACATGCAAAATGCTTAAATTTGTAATTGTTAGAATTATATTTCCAAGGATACGTTAGTGCACTTTTAAAGGACCAGGTATAGTTTGGGCCATATTTGGCCCCCTCTCAAAATTTATTCAAATATTGTTTTTTTCATTAGTCACCTTGTCAACAATATAAATCTAGAAAATGGAGATGTTACGGGTTGTACAAGGAAAGTTACAGCCATTCGTTTGTTCATGCAGTTCTGCCCTGATTTTTAGCAAAATTTAGGGGGTAGGGATACATTTTGCCATATATAACAAAGAAAGGAATTTAAAAGTAAATGATAAGTAACAGATCTAATAATGTATGTAATAATAATACTAAATCTCTTTGACATTTACTGGTCTGCATCTAATCACGTGCATGAAGGGCAATAACTCTTGATAGATCACTGAAATTGTCAGATTACAGAAACGCTACATTAAACTGTTTTTTCAATCGAAAATTTACGTTTTAGGGGCATGCCACAATTGCAGTATTTTTTCTTTCAAGGGAATTTAGATAGACCATTCGTTTCAAGATCAACTCATGTGCAGCAGTCACTTTTTCTCGGAACAGAACACATTAGTCTGAAAGAAATTGGATGAAAAAATATTTAAAAATATGGGGGTATGGATAAACTTTGCATTATTCTTGCGAGTTGATAAGTTGAAAATAATAAGAAATGAATACAAAAACAATGAAGATATATAGCTAATAAAAATATTTTGCAATCAAAGTAAACATTTATCTCTAAGAAAGAAAAAAGGGAGATAACTTATGATTTACATTGAAACTGCATAGCAATTAATGGTAATGAATACATTTCTTTTTATTACTGCTGACTTGGTTTTGCAAACATAGGCCAGATTTTTTATGCGCTTCCCTTTATATACGTTGTTATATAAACAAAAAGAATAAAAGTAAACTATTTACCCTAACCGTTTCCATGGCAACGATTTTCAAAAAAAAAAAAAATAGATGGAGCGAAACAAGAAATTAGATATCTTTCATACATGTACTTGTTTTTATACTTGTTTTTATCGTGTGGTTCATTATTTTCGCACCATTTTTTAAGTTATTAATATATCAACCATATATGTAATTCAAACTGTTAATGAAGCTAATCAGCAGAATGATCAGAATGATAATCGTGTATTTTATGTATGAGAGTGGGTGGGGTAACTAAGACACTGAGTTATTCATACCGTAATACTGGGTAACTGGGTAATTCACAATCTTTGTCCTATTATACTCGTATAAACAGCCGTAGGTATTGGAAACAAAGGGCAATGAATATTTTGATTAAACTATGCACTGCTCATACTTTGCCATAGCTATGCTTATACTATGGTACTATTATCAACTACGGCGGACTTTAGAGCCACTACTGCAATCTTAACTTCCTCACAAAGGATCACTTTTAGATCTTCGTTTTGACGCTGAGTGCAGTCCAGAACTGCATTGTCGCCATAACACTGATGATTGTATAGCTCAGAGCAATTTTCTATCCATCTGCTGAGAGTCTATCATTCTTTTGTTAGACACGTCCCAGACTTGTTCTGGATAGTTAGGATCTACCATGTTCTCTGAATTTTAATCCACACCAGCTGATGTGCTCACTTGCAGTTGTGTTATTTTAGGTATTAAGTTTCAGTCTCCTTGCACCAAGTATCCCTACTTAATCAGACCTCCTTCTCTGAACCCTTTTGTAAGCCTTCCTGTACTCTCTCGCTCCTTCTGCTCCATACCGCCTCCTTTTCAAATTCCTCCTCGCATCACAGAGATTGAGAACATCCAGTGCCCAGTGCATGTACCTGTGATGTTCGTTTTCAAGTATTTCTTTTCCTGTATCAGTAACTGCTGTATTGTAGGGCGCAGAAAAATGCAAGGAATTGGCACTAGTAAAAATCGTCCTGTACGTGCACGATTTCGAACAAGGTTTTATTTTTTACTTTTTTGCAGTTTGACACTTCAACAGAATATCTGTTGGTAAAGTATATCCAGCAGATATATTGAAAAATGGGCATGACACCGTCATTTCTCAGTCAGACAATACCCAATCTGGTGTTACTTGGTTTTATTGGGAAATGGGAGCAACTCTAACATACAATTTAAAGAGAAGTGATATGCATACAAAATAGTGCTTGATGATTTGAGGTCTGAAGCATGTTTCTACAACACACCCTCTGCCCCCCCCCCTCTCACACACACACAGAGAAACACACAACTATCTCCCATCACCACCAATACCAATTAATGGATTCATGAGTACAAACATCGTACTACTTACTATTACTATTTCAATTCTCCTAACGACGTTCCCCAAGTGGCTCAGCGGTAGTACAAGTACTGTCTTTCGGTCCCGTCTTTTATTCGCGATTGCAACAACATTGCAGTTGCATGTATCCTTCAGAATCACGAGTTGTTTCTGACAATAGGTCAAGCGTCGTCATGAATGAAGAAGCGAAAAACTATGTTTTGCATCATATATTCTGGTATTACTTATCAAAAAGAAGGTAAAGTGGTCTGTTTTGGTTTTTTATTTAGTAAAATTTCTTTGCAGTCCGTAGATTGTCTACCTTCACCGCCAAAAGAGTTCCTGTCGCAGGCACGTCCTTGTAAGGCAACCGTTGTCAATGACGTTATTTTATTAAGAAAAGTTTAAAATTAGGTGTCAGCGCAGGCAAGTGCACAGCTGAATTTTTCACACATTGTTGATGTTCTTAAAATGCATTATTATGCAAAAAAATCAGCTGTGCACTTGCCTGCGCTCAGGTAGTTTTCGGTCCAAATGCAAGCCAAAAATGGCCGAAATTGCCAAAAACCAGCTGAGCAGGGGTACATTTAGAGGCTCAGAAGAAGTTAAATATCATTAGAGTATAGATTATTTTAGACAGAATTGATGGCTAAAGGTTTAAACTCATACATTACATGAACGGAAGTTAAAGAAGTGCAATTTTGAAAATTCATAAATGAGGGGGCCAAATATGGCCCAAATCATACCTGGTCCTTTGTGAGTCTCATACAGGTTCTTGGAGTGATAAAGGCCATAGGCATTTTTGAGATAGTTTTATTTCTGTGAAACTTTGTGAAAATTAAACTGTCAGTAATAACACTACTCCAAAATGCTTATGGAATTTCCTCCAGATTTGACAGTTCATCTGGATGTAGACTACCGTAATGACCCTAAATATTGCGACAGACAAATTTGAGCAAACGTTTTAGATCCAGATCAAACTGCTCCTGAGCAGGGTCTAGAATGTTTGCCATTCACTAAGCATCATTCGGATGCATTTACATTTGGAGAATCCACTTTCTAAGAACTTTTGAACAATAACTGTCCGACTTTTGGGTGTCCAAAATTTTAGGAACATTACGGTACTGCCATCCTGTTTGGTATATTTTTAAATACCTCTTTTCTACACGATTCAAGAAGAAAGAGTTAACAATGAAGAGTACTCACCTTCTACATACATCTCTAGCTGACAGAGTGCTGTCCCTCTTCTCACCATACATTTACATCTACTGGCAGCATTCTGTGGTACAGGTGGGGTGAGGAGATCTAGGGCCTTAAAATATCATGAACATTTAATCTATATCTCTCAAATTGCAATTTTAATTAGTATATGAAGTCAACTGTTGAAAAGTGAATATCTGCAATGATGTCTGGCTTATCAAATTGGCAGAGCTGTACATGTGCATTTATAACACCAATACACTTCAAGGTAATGAGCCGGTTATAGTTTTGTACCCTGGGACAATGACCTTGATAAGTATAGTACTTTTGTTGCTTTATGTCCATGGTAAACAGCTATGGTCATGTCGAGAAAGTCAGTTAACTTAACCACACTATTCCTGAGCAGGCTTAGACCTCCTAAGCAGTTAACCAGTACTAAGTACACATACTTTTGCCAGTAACTCACAAATGCCCTTCTTGAATCAGCAGAAGGAGAAACGAAAGTATGTGGCCAGACTGGGTATCAAAACTGGACCTCTGGCAGTCAGACATGCTACCAACTGCGCTACATAGCCCAGCTGTGACCTTGATAAACAAGCATGACTGCAAAAACATTGAAAATATAATAATACAGAAGGCAATAAATATGGTTTGTATCGGGTACAGTCTCTTCTCACCTACATCAGCATGGGTGGAAGTTCACTGGCTGGACACTTGGCTGGTATATTTAAAAGGACCATTCTAGGTTCATGCAACTTACACAAAGTTTCTAGATCTGAAAAACACTGGCTTGCAGAATATTTTAAGATAAATGTATATGAGCTGCGACACGAGAAAAACAAAGTGGCATGTGTGCCCAGTGAAGACTCAAATCAGCCTGGGCATCCGCCCAGTCTGATCATAGTCTTCCCTGTCCACATGAACGCAGCTTAGACCCTTAGCTACCTTTTAAGTGTTTAGCAAAGACTCTGATCAGACTGGGCGGATGCCCAGGCTGATCTGAGTCTTTGCTGGGCACACATCCACTTTGTTGGTTTTCTCGTGTCACTGTTTATTTCTTCTCTGAGCTTACCTTTGAAGAATCTTCTATACATTTAAAGAAATTTCTCATCTTGAGGTGGCAAGCTGCTCTATTTGAAAAACATCTTGGACCAGTTAAAGAAAACTAACAAACACTCCAAACTTTAGAACTTATTTTTTTCTCTAATAGTCTCAGGTTCTTCCCTTGGTTTTGTACTATAGGAGTCCTAAGGACTCTCGCCTTTGGCGCTTGAGAGTCCTAGTGCAAATTGTAAGAGTCCCATATAAAAACATAACTCTGTATAATGATTAAGAGAACTAATAAACAACTGCAATGAAAAAAAAATCAAATCTAGATTCAAAGCAGTAGCACATGTAAGCTATTTGTTTTCTAAAACATCTATTTATAAATCAAAATCAACTAAACTGTAATTTCCTTCTCAGTTTTTGAGAGTCCTGTAGGACCCTAAAGATTATTTTTTGAGAGTCCCAGACATCATTTTGGGAGTCTGAGACTCTCAATCTTGAGTCCGGGAAAACCCTGAGTCTTCAAGCATTTACTGTATTAAATGCCCCGTGGGCATTGCATTTTATGAAAGGGGGCATTATTTAGAGCCTAAGATGTAGTAAATTAGCTACTGCCAAATAGCTCTAATAATAACAGTGTTAAGGTGAGTTGGTATACTTGCACAGGAAGCAACTCTACTGCTTTTGCCTCCCTTCTCAATAGGGGTCAACTCTTAAAGGGAAGAATTTGCTCCTCTATTCTTTCCTTTAAGAGTACACCCCATTTCAAAGAACTACCTAATCCAGAGAAGCAAATGGGAATTCATGAATTTAATATACTGCTCACAAAAAGTAGGGGATATTATGACATAGGAGCGGGTACAAAAATAAATAATAATGGCTGAGTTAGTTTATTGTTGTATATTGACAGAACGCTATTCAAGAAACAATATTCAACTAAAACAGAAACAGTCAATGCAGGTCATGTGACCTACAGCAGCACATAAATATTCAGACAGACAGGTCTGAGCAAACATTGTAGACCCAGATCAATCTGCTCCTGAAGGAGCAGTTTGATCAGGGTCTACAATGTTTGCTATTCACTAAGCATCATTTGGATGCATTAGCGTATGTAAAATCCACTTTCTAAGAATTTTGAAACAATGATTGTCCGACTTTCAGGCCTTCGAAATTTTAGTGTCATTATGTCCCCCCTGAAAGTGTATCCATTCACCTGAAACCTGTCTCCCTGAAAAAGGCAAAGGTTTCAGCCTAAGGGTATTCTCAGCCAAAACCCTCTCCTTTCACTTCCTTTTACCTTCTTTTGATTCGAAACAGGTAACCATTTGTAGCTGGGTTAACAGTTTTCTGTTCTTGGCCCCCTGAGATCTGAACTGTAGATCTTTAATCTTTCAAATAATTACTCAAAAGGGAACAAATCATGAAGTCAATAAATTAAAAACACTCTTTTTTTTTAATTTTCGGCCTTAGGCCTTCTTCAGGAATATAAAACAATTATTCTAGCTAACAGGCATCCTGTAGATCTTTATATATAAGCACTTTGGTTACTGTCAAATCCTGTTACTTCTGAAATTGTTTTGCAGTATATGTCTGTAATCTATAGTTAACAAAATATCATTTAAGGTAGACGAATACTGAGTAGAAACATTGGCGGGGCATTAAACCATTAAACTGTCTAAATAACCCAAAGAGCTATAAAACATTTGGGTAAAAAAAAAAAAATTCACCGTTTGTTTTCCTAAAAACAATATTTTGTATTTCTACATACATTCACTTTTTTACACATTTTCCATTAAAATTCGTATCTCTAGCACATGAATGCACTTTCATTTCAGCAAATCATATAATCTGTAATATAGGATATTTGAAACAAACTGATAACAAAAATTGCTGTTTTCTTGTTAATAAGTATATTTTTACATTCTTTGAAAAAATGCAAGAAAATTGAATTTCATGAAATACGTCATGAAAAACGTCTAGAAAAATATATTCAATCGAAGCGGCATGCTTATGCATATTATTTTAGTAAAACTAACATCGTATATTAAAGAATAAAACAAAAAAAACCCGAATATTTCACATTTTCGTTTCCTAGAAAAACAATGTTTAAGTTCAAAATATCCCCAAAACAGACTGCCCAAATTCTGCACCTGCTGCAAACACAGCTGGTCCTTGCCCTATTATTTATTTTCCTGTTATTCAGTTCTACCATAGAGAAATGTCGACAAAAATGCGCAGATGGAATGGAAACTGTGAAGATCTTGACCATTCTGGTTCCTAGGGAGCAGTCTGATCTCGGTTTCCACTGTTTGTACAGACCTATGTGCCCGAAAACTTAGGATCTTTAAGGCAGACATTGTTAGTGTGTATTTTAAGTGTATATACTCCACAGTTAATCGATTTGATGATGAACAATAACTCTGTTCTGTTTTTTAAACAAGTAAGAACAGAGTTATTCCGTATTCGTCCACCTTAAACCAACTGCAGATCTTCTGTGCCAAGGCCCAAGGCTCTAACCACTCGACCAAGGTGCCTCTCTAACATTCCTCAATATTCAGCTTAAATATTGTTACTTAGATAGTTCAAGCAATACTGGTACATGCACAAGATAAAATTCTACTACACAGAATATAAAGGATACGAATGAATAGTGTGGTTCAATCTGATGGCATGAGAATATGCGTTGATGGCTGCCTCATAATTCCCTGCTTTGAAAAACTCACTGAAAAGAAACAAAATGAAACGTTTAAATTTGAATAAAATGCACCAGGCCATGCGTCACCCAACATTTGATATGTGACACAAATTGCAGTCATTTATTCAGCCAATGTGTATCATTCTATTGAATGGGTAAGCCTCTTTTTTATGATGCAATAGACATAAGAACAACAAAACATTATGAAATTTCAACTTTTAAATATGAACAGGTATTTCCTTTGAGAGAAAACCTCAAGAGCAATTTAGTTCCTTTTAGAGCAGATTCTCATTCACAACTACCAGGCAGTTTATTCAGTTTTATCCCTCTACCGTTACAACTGCCCCTGCCAGAAAGCTAGATACTGAGGGGCCAAACTTTTATGGAAAACTATAATTAGTCTTGGAACTACCATCATATAAGGTTTGTTGGTTGGTTTGGGTTTAAACAGTCTTTCAGTCTTTATAGAGCGGTCTCCCGTAGATAGGGAGAAAGAAAAAGAATAGACAGAATAGATGAGACTACAATATCTAAACAGCCCCAACCACACCTATTGCAAGCACAGTAGGACCTTGCCCTACCATTATCCAAGTTAGTAGGATGCCCCGGCCCTGAAAGTTACTCTTCACCATCACCTGACCCCATCACCCCCACCATCATATAAGGACACAAAAACATGGTTTACTGTTCTGCTATATGAACTTTGCATTATGTAGCAGTCTAACTAGTCAGTCACATGAGACAGATCACCAATGAAACAGACATGGGCTGACTGACTGATGCACCAGTACTGATGAGATCCACAGTGTCTATCCTGTCAGAGCACCCGATAAGAGGGGGTATTCAAAGATAATTTTTCCCTTTTTTTTTTTTCAACAAAAACATACGAGCCACATCATGTGATTTCCAACAATGCGGCATTAGTGACAAGCAAATGCTCTGATCAGACTGCACTTTATGTGCAGTCTGATCAGAGCCTTTGCTTGTCACATCAACCACCTAAGCCATACAGCCAACAGCGAGGTCTCTGGTTACCCTGTGAGATTGATGACGATCGGAGTATCACATGACAAAACTGCCAGATTGTTGGCAATCACATGATGTGGCTCATTAATTTATTATTATATTGTGAGCCCTCATTAGAACTGTCTTTGCAAGATGGTACTTATGAGGGGTCACAACATATGTTTTTATGGAGAAATATGGAAAATTATCCCTAAGTTATCCCTTCTTATCAGGAGCTCAGCCTTTAATGTATGCTTTGCACTTTTCACACTCCCTTAGCAGTTTTTGTAACGTTAGATTTTAGCATTTCATTTGGGCAGGTCTGGATGGTGAGGTAAAAATGAAGCTTTGTTTCTGCAGTTACTAAAATTTACTTGAGAAATCATATAGCTGGTATGTGTCACAGATGACTGTACACTATGATAATACTGGACATTTTGCCAGAAGTGATGCTGTTTTCTCAAACATTCAAGAGAAGGACTGTAATGACTTGGTTCATAAATAAAGTTCCTCATTTCTTTCTCATTTACAATATTTTACAATATGAAAACCGCAAAAAGAATAAGAAACAATAAAGAACACATTCAGGATAGATGCAATGGGGTCTGCAGGAAGAATAAAGTAAACCTAAATCAGAAAACACTTCCCAAGTCTCTCCAGCTGTAGTGATAGACAACTTCCTCTGTCTCTTCATCTACTTACTTGCCCTTATCTCTGAGCCACATAGGATTTTTCTCCTCTTCCGATAAATTTTCATCCTGTAACTCAATTGTTCTGCGAGACTCTGCCTGTTTCTTCAACCACTGAAAAGAAAACACATAATTGATCCGTGACACGAGAAAACCAACAAAGTGGTTGTGCGCCCAGCGCAGACTCAGATCAGCCAGGCCATCCCCCCAGTAGGATCAGAGTCCTCCCTGTCCACATGGAGGTATCTTAGATCCTTAGCTACCCTTTAAGCCCTTAGCAAAGGCTCTGATCTAACTGGATGGATACCAAGGCTGATCTGAGTCTGCCCTGGGTGCACAGCCACTTTGTTGGTTTTCTTGTGTCGCGGCTCATATAATAAATTTATAAAGAACACTATGGCTTTATGCCAAAACAAATGTATCCTTTTCTGAAACTGTCCTTCTCATCCTCCGTACCAGGTCAGTGTTCTCCCCAGAAATTTATGAAGGCATGTCACTTTGAGCACAAAAATCAGATTTTGACTTTTTGATCTTTCTCCAAAATCCTTAAAGACAGAACTTCTCTGCCGGGGGGTCTGGTTCCCATCTTACAGCATATCTACCTGTACAGGTAGAGGTGTGAAAATTTATTCAACCAATCAGTGAACCAGAATCACCAGTTATGATCATTTTATTGGCTGACTGGAGGTGTTGACACTTTGTGATCAAGAGACAGAATGACACTGTTGAAGTTAATCCTCCTTATATAGTACCATCCCTGTCTTTAACATAGCAATATTTAGTCAAAATTAGCCTAAAATTACATTATAAACAATTTATTAATGATTCCTAATGCATTTCAAACAACTTTACTGGCTAAGGAATGAAAATAATAGCATTTTAATAAATTTTCTTTGGAAATTAAGGCATGTTGCAAAGGTAATTTGAACAGGAAGGCATGTGGCAAGCGACATGCTTTAATGGTCTGGGGAGATCCCTGCAGGATTCTTTGGAGAAAAACTGTCCACCACTAGCACTATTTCAATTTAAATGTACCCTTACCAAATTAAGTGCAATATGCCCATTTCCACCTCTGGTTAGCTATGTTCAAGTATGTTACAAAACGAAAAAGAGCTGTTACGAAACAAATAAGAGTCAAAGTTACCAAACAACCTGTTGAAACGAAAAAGAGCTGTAACAGTTATGAAACGTAAAAAAACAGTCATGGTTACCAAATGAACTGGTCCCCAGATTGTTTGGCTTTTTTTCTTTTACTAACAGCTGTTTTACGTTTCGTAACAGCCCTTGTATATACATAGTTAACCAGGAGTGATTTCTGTATCACTAAACCTAAAAACTTTTAAACAAAGATAATGGGCAGGTCCCGGCAAGCAATGGACATCCCTCTCTGAGCCAGTTTCTGTGAGACATAGCAGCTGCAGACATCATAATTTTCAATTATATCAGAAATTGTGCAAGTCTAAAACGGGTGAATGGAAATGGTGACTAAGATCTTGATAGCCCACTCAAGGCTTCTGTTTCTGCTTACATCAAATATGGATATAAGGTGTACCATCGGCAGTGGAGACCTCATTACACTATGCAGTTGTTCAGGATAATTTGGATTTGGGCTGTTGGCCCTATGCAGGCTTTCTCCATGCTAGGTCATATGGAACAATCTGGACTTAATTCATAATTAATGTCAATTTAACGTGAAGGATACACCTCAGTGTTTTTTGGGTTTCTTTTGATATTTTATCATAGGGAAACAACGTCTGTAACTACTGTCTTGTTCCCTAGCTGACAAATCTTTCTGAAATGGGTTCTACACTTAAAGGAAACAATGTGCTCCCTTAACCCTATTGCACTCAGAATGGCCAAAACTCTATGGAGTTTTGGCTGTTCTGAGTGCAACAGGGCAAACGTAAGAGAACTAACCTCCTCTTCTTGTGGTTTAACTGACTCCCTCTCTGGTGTAGGAAACACTCTTGGGGTAAATGACACAGATATTTTCCCAACCTCTCTCTTTGGGGCCCCTCCAGCTGATTCCTCAAAAATGTCATTCTTCTTACCTTTGATAAAAAGAAACACAAACAATCAGTAATTCTGACTGGCCCCTCAAAGGTAATGGAAACACTCTTTCTATTTGCAAACACCTGTAAAAATCTCTCTAAAGCTTTTGTCATTTAGGAAAGAGAACAAACATAAAGATTTAATCCCTTGATAATAATAACAAAAGATGATTTGATGAAACATTTCATGCAATACCTACGACATGGTCTAACTATACATTTGAAATACAGTTTAGATAATAATATTTGATAAAAGTGACTTTAAACAAAAAAAATAAGATAAATTTTTAAACAATTGCGGACCACGCTTGAAATCGCATTATTGGACAAAAATAATTTATTCATACGTCACAATCATGTGCACGAATAAGAAAAATACCTGTTCATGATCACATGATACACATTGTCAAAATCGATATTCTTACAGGCCATGAGGAAATAGGTAATTTGCATTTTAATTTGAAGATTATTTTTCATTCAACATTTATAAAAAAACACACCAAAAAAACAGGCATTTTCTCAAAAAGTGTACGGTTAATTATGAGACTACATGTATTACATATTGTCTTACAAAATTTTGTTAAATATTAATTTTGTTTCTGAAAACATGAAATAAACGAGGGAGACAATCTTTAAGAATAATATTGAGTTCCAGTGCACAGAAAGGGTGCATACTGCTCAAATGCCTCATCCGTGAGCAAACAGGAAGTCACAAAAGTAGTCTCCCTTTGAGAAAATGGTGGAGTTATCTGTATTCACCTTAAATGTTGCTGCACTGCTAGCATTGCTGTGCCAAATTATAAACAATGATGTGTTATCATACAGAGCTCTAGATAAGAAGGAGTACTACTGGTGATAATTAGAGATAATTTTTGTTAATTCTGCATAAAACATATGTTGTGACCCCTCATCTGAACTGTCTCTTTGAGACAGTTCAGATGAGGGGTCACAACATATGGTTTCAATGAGAAATAAGAAAAATTACCTCTCAAATATCACAAATACTCCCGCTAATCTAGAGCTCTAGTCATACAATTTGGAAATGTAGTCATATAAAACAGGATTTCGATGAACATATATACTGCTTTAAAGTACATGTTTAGCCTGATTATTCATATGTTATTATCTTTACTTGGAACTAAAATAAAATTGATGTAAAATGTATTAGTCATGTGCTCATGTAGGAAAGCATCCTGTGGTCATATAACACAGAAGTTTCTGTCAGGAGTCAAGGGTCAATCTTGTATGTGTATAAATGCGAGAATGACAGTATTTCTTCTTTCTTTCTGTCTGTGTTACCTCTTCTTCTGTTTTTCCTTTCTTCTTCTTTCCTTGCTGCTTCTTCTTTCATTCTCTCCTCCAATAATCTCTGCTTCTCCTGAAAACATATCATAACTTCCACAAGGCATCCATAAAGAATGTGCTTCTACAGACCTAACAATTTTGGACCATTACCCAAAAAACCTGTTTTTTTTTATTATCATTTTGTTTTTGAGCTATCCAAGGAAAAGATTTTTTTTTCATTGTCAATTTCAAGTTTATATAAAATGAAATGATTTCAGCTCTGATCAGTGCCGTAAAAGAGCTCAAACTGTCAGTGTTAGATGGCAAACTGTGTATACCCTGATCTGAGTCTGCAGTGTTTGCATTTTATACATTTCACACACTACCAGTACTTTCTGCACAAAAAAATCAACCTACTCACCGTAAAAGTCTGCGTAAAAATGCAGAAAATACCCTAAAGTGCTTGAGTTTTGGGACCCCTAAAACCATTAATTTTTTTGTTTGTCCCAAATGTACAATTAATGGTAAATGGTTATAGGTGTCCAACTAGTTAAGCACAAAATAATGGGACTCCTGAAACCACTGATTTGCCATTAATTTGCCACAATATAACACCTTCCTAGAAATCGGGACAGAAACTGCCCAATCAATCAGAGTAGACCCAGATCAGATGTCATTTAGCAAGGAGCAGTCTGATCAGGATCTGCACTGTCTGCCATCCTGTTAGCTCCTTTATGACATTATCTCTGAATATTGAAATAAAATTTGCCTTTGAGTAATTTCTGAATCAGATCCTTTAAGGCTCATATGTTCTAACTTTTTAATTACAGAAAAAGAAGAGTCATGTGCACTCCACCTCTCACTCTCTTCTTGAAGAACTAAATAACAGGAAGGAGTGTCAGAATCAGTTACCAGATCTTTCTCTGTCCAGTGGGAACGCAGACTCATCACATTTGAGTAATTCATTTTCTGAGCAGTCGTCTACGCACAAAAATATAATCCCCAACAAAATGGCGGCGAAAATTCAGTAAAACTGCACCTAATTATGCCGCTTGTTATTGTCACTACGATGACTGACACTACTAGGAACACGAACCAGGAAAATCGTTTGGCTATTATTGTGAGCTTGAACTCATTGCACGACTCCAGTGAACTTTCAAAAATAGAAATTAATGGTCACAATCTGATGCACCCAATTCGTATAAACCGAAACCCCCAAAACCCTGCGATCAATTATTTTGCAAAGAAAATTGTCCCAAAAACCGATTTCGGGGACATTGTGAAAATTTCATAGTTGAGATACTCGTCGTCATTCATGCTAGTTAATACGGCAGGAGAAGATCTGTTTACGCAGAAATCGATCAATATCTTGGGTGTTGGAAATTCCGTAAGTTAAACGTCACGCGTAGCACGCGTGCTCTCTTGGATGTTTTACGTGATAACCTTTGGCGGAACAACAATAATTTTTGCTTTCTAGAGCTCTTAAAGATTAAAAGAAGGAAGGAAAGAATGAATTATACTGTAAATTGTAAGTGTCTACCTGTTTATAAGAGCTGACAACCTCGCCTTTAGCACCCCCCCCCCCTTACCCCCACCCAACGCCACAAAAACACTCCTCCTCAGGCTCCTCTGTGTGCATCTCCACCCCTACCCCATAGGCACACACATACAACCACATGGTGAGAAAGTCAAATCTCGTGCAACCAGCTCAGTTAGAATTGCATACGTACAAGTGCTCCAGGCTTCGCCTATTTTTGAGATGCAAAAAAAAAAAAAAAAAAAAAAAAAAAAAAAAACAGAAAAAGAGCCCGGGCCAACGTGAATAAAAAATGATAGTCGCCTCGTCAGTCTCATATGAACTGGTTTTAACCCATTTTACAAGAAACAAACTAAAACAGTCCTCTTTAAATCTCAAACAAGATGAAATATGGGCCGACCCCTTTACGGGAGGATGGGGTTGGTGGTTGGGGTCGTTTGGGGGGGGGGGGGGGGGGGGGGACATGAAAAATATATTCAGTAAAATTAAATGCCAAAAATTATACTTCAGCATGAATCCCATTACAAATTAAAATGCTTAAAAATATACCAATAAAAATACCATAAACTGAAAAATAAACATATTTTTATTCCATTTAACCCAACTAAAAGAAACTTTTACAAATTTGCATTATAGATCTATGTAAATTGAAAAACCTCCTTCAAGAGAGTAAGAGTAAACTATCAGTTAATAGACAGAAAACCTTGATGACAGACATTGACTGATAGCCATGAATGTAAAGGAGTGCAGTTGAGTGAGGGAAAGCCCACTCCTGTCTACACCCCTCCCCCCAAACCCCAGCTCACACCCTTAAAGAAGCAATTTCATTGATCACAGAGGTTTATGTCAGAAAGATCTTTATAATATACCATAGTGTCCATAAACAGAAAAAATGAATACCCTGCTGACTGCTAGATCCAGCACTTTATCATGTGTTTGTCCTAAGTATGCAGACTATGTTAGGATAAAAAATTAAAAACACAGTACCATTATAAATGTTGCACCAGCATTAATGGGCTTCATGAACACCTGTTGTGCTCCCTAATTTGAACCACTTCAGCAAGATGGTTCTAATAATAGATCACAACATATGTATTTATGGCTGAATAAGATAGAATTTCCAGAATTGCTTTCAAATACAGAAAAACATGCCCCAGCTGAGTCTTTGTGAAATCTTGTAAAATCATTTCATAAAACCATCACTTATTGAAATGTCCCCAGAAACATTTTTTCTTATTCTGCCCATTCACTTTAATTATTTCTTATTTATATATATATTTATCTATTTACATTTTTATGGAAAACACTGAAAGGCAAGGCCAGACTGCATGTGAATATATTTAGAGCTTTATTCATGTACAATACCTATATAGTAGATAATTGTTCAGTTGAAATTTGTGGAATCTTTTATTTTATTAAAAGTTGTTCCTTTTGACCCAAAGCACCAGTGAGACACCACAATATACAATGCACATATTACTTGAAGAGAAATGATAAAAAATAATTCCATTTTGGTTCACCAAATATTGGCCTATTATTTATTTATTTTTTTTTTTTTCATTTATAATATTTTGTTTAATCATGATCATATCCTATTATTATATCTTAGATAAAACAAATGGATTACGGCTGTGAGTCCATACATTTTGCTACATATTTAATCAAGTTTGCTGGACAGCTTTTTTTTTTTTTTATTTTATTTTATTGTTACTCTAACTATTGTTACTCTAACTCAGAATCATATTAGAGAAACCTGTCTCATTTAACCAAAATTTGGGAAAAACATCTCCATTCTCAGAGGTACCATTCATTCTTAAATTATACAATTTTTGCATAAGATTTGCCCCTACCTTACAGATTTCCATGTTTCCATGAGAATTTTGGCAACAGTTAGAGTAAATCTAAAAAAAAAAAGATCACTGAGAACTATATAAACACCCTGGCGCCAAAACTTATGAACCAAGGGTATTCCAGAGCGGACAGCCACACCCCAGCCCATATGCTTGTATTTGACAAACATGGCATTTCATTATAAATTTTATGTTGTGACCCCTCATTAGAACTCCTCATTAAGCAGGTTCAAAACATATGTCATAAAAGATGCAAACTGCAGTTTTAATGCCTAAAAGCTCATCTTAAATCATCAGTAAATATATGCGTTTCAGTTTAGTCTGAACTCATAAGGAGTGTGTGTGTGTGGTGTGTGTGTGTGTGTGTGTGTGTGTGTGTGTGTGTGTGTGTGTGTGTGTGTGGCTTTGTCATTTCCAAGCTTAAAGTTGAAACCAAATCTCCATTTAATACTGCAATTGTCCTAAAATAATGCCACTTTTACCATCTGACAGTGTGTCAAAACTTCTTGGAAAATAAAATAGTGCATACCCTGATTAGACTGCTGTTTTGGGAGTACTCTGACCCAGGTCTACACTGCACTTTTTATCCAAGGATTTACAGTCATTGCAGCTCTGCAAGTATTTGAGGTTGGTTAAACATTTATATTTTTCTTTTCTTAAAAAAAAAGATATGTGTGTGGGGGGCGTGGGGGCTGCAGGGGGTGGAGGGGGGAGGTCGTGGGTGTTAGTTGGACAGGGTGATTGTGTAGGTTGTGGGAGTGGCTTTGAAATATTGGCGCGTGCAGGATTAATTGGATGGCAAAATTACTTTTTCTAGCAACCCCAATGATTTGACCACAACTTACAGGTGTTATAACTTTTAAGCTAGTAAATGCAATAGCCGAACCAGTTGACGCTAGTTTAGTTGTTGCGTCACACATATCAATTTGTTTACATTCTTTATGGTGTAGGCTACAGATCAGTTTTCTTTGTCCAATCTTTCTGAATAATGAAGAGAAAAAAAAAATAAGTTGTGTATCGAAGTAAAAGTTGCGTTCCTCGTCGTGTGTCGAATATCAGGATTCAAGAAAATCTCCGTAGGAGTTGTATTTATTACAGACTGTTTTGTTGACAAAACTGTCTAACTTCAATCGCTACCGATCAGGTAAACTATCCGCCATTTTGTTGAGAAAATGCATAGGGCCTTAACATTATTTTGCAAAGTAAATTGTCCCAAACACCGAATTACTTGAATTTTTACATGGAGAAAGGGCAGACACCATGGTTTTTCATGTCATATGTCCGCCGACGGGAGAAAGTCGATTTACTTTTAAAATTGCTACTGAAGTTGACGGAAAAGAGACGCCTCTATGTGATCGTGTAAAACGTTCGATTGCCGAATATCTCGGTGTTTAGTTCTGCTCTTAAAGGCATAAAGAATTACATGAAGGTGTAAGGAATAAAACCATATATTATTTTCTTCTGTGTGTAATTTGATTCGCCGACAAAGCAGCACTGAAATGGCGACACGTTCGTCGATTGAATCTGACTTCCAGAAATTTAGAATGTTTTTCGGTTGCTATCTGTATAAAAATATCACTCCGCCATGGATACGCGTTCCCACTGGTCAGAACTCTAGATGAAGGTGAACTTTGATATAATTCTAAGATCATTTTAATCTCTATATAGCATGTGTGTTGTGAATTCATTTTACACTTACCTTATTGTGTTGTGAGGACATTAGGTTGATAGCCTGATAGCCTGGACAGATAGCCTGATAGCCTGGGCTGACAGCCTGAGCAGTCTGATTTTGGTCTAAACAGTCTGGTGCCCAGAGAAAATCCTAAGCTCAAGTTAACCCTATTTCCAGAGACTTTAATGCACTAAAATGATATAAGAAAACTTGAATTACCTGTTCAGCATTCTGTCGTTGTTCTTCCTTCCATCTTTCAAGATCTTCTGTTGCTTTTCTTCTCTCTGTTTCTTTTTCATTCTCTATGCGATTTCTTTCATTTTCTTCTGCCTGAAATTTTGTGATACAGATTAAAATATGGCCAGTTTTACATTTGAGAATCACCATGAAAAAAGCCACTTTTCCACATTTGCTTACAAGGAAGACACATCAGCATGCAGCATAGTACGAGTTGTTTTTGACATTTTAATCTTTTTTCTAGTTTTGTTTCTCTCTAAGTTAGTGGCTCAACTTAAAAATAAAGAAAAGCCATTTAGACATCTGAGATGCTGGCAGTAAGATGTGTGTCTACATTGTTAAACAGAGCTTTAGATAAGAGGGCGTATTTGGTGATAATTAGGGATAATTTTTGTTTATTCTGCATAAAAACGTATGTTGTGACCCCTCATCTGATCCGTCTCGACGAGACGGTTCAGATGAGGGGTCACAACATATGGTTTTGATGAGAAATAAGAAAAAATTATCCTTAATTATCATCAAATACGCCGTCTTATCTGGAGCTCTGGTTAAACATGGGAGGTGATTGCAGTCTGATATGTGTCTACACTGTTAACTTAGTCTCTTGTGCTCCAAAATACTTAGGGTCAATGTACAATGCAGGATTGCCCTTTATTCTCCTCATCAAAATTCTCTAGCTTTTCCCTCACATTTTACAGTTTTCCGTACCTTTTATGGCTCCAAAATTAGATTTGACTCTTTAACAGTGCTAACTGTATCACTTGATAATTGGAGGATACACTTAAAATAAAAAATTTGCTCACCAAAGGAGCAAATCCTTTTCTTTAAGAGGAGCCCTCCAATGAAGAGGAAGATGTCTCTGGACAACTAAAAGTCAATTCTAGTTGAAAAGAATGAGTATGTTTTCTGAAGACCGCTGTGTACACTAATTTCCAAAGTCCCTGACTTTTCCTGTCCTTTCAAAATTTTCCCTGACCAGCCACGAAATTCCCTGACTTTTCTCTGGCCTTGAAAAACAAGAATTCCACGGAATGCTATGTCGCACCTGCATTGCGTTTCCACAGTAGTAAAGACTATATAGTTAAAAGAACTTTATGAAAAATGGACAAAAATGCTAGGGTCAACACAATTTCGGATGTACAATTTTACTAAGTCAGAAGAGCATGAAATATAGGCAAAGGGTAAGAATAACTGCAACATCCCTCGTGAACATTCTAAGAAGAAACTTTATGCCAGGTGTGATGACTACAGGTATCATACTTTCAGACGAAAGGACTAAAGTGCCAGGGCCGATATATATTTTGGGGTTTAACAGAGCATGAAATATAGGTCAAGGTATAAATAAGAGCAATAGCCCTCGAAAACATTTTTAGAAGAAGCTTTACGCCAGGTTTGATGATTGTACGTATCATAATTTGCGAGATATCTACTTAAACGCTAGGGTTGACGTAATTGTTGAGGGACGGTTTTACAAAGTCAGCAGAGCATAAAATAAGGGTAAAGGTATAAATAAGAGCAACAGCCCTCAAGAACACTCTAAGAAGAAGCTTTATGCCAGGTTTGATGATTGTAGGTATCATAGTTTGCGAGAAATGGACTTAAATGCTAGGGTCGACGTAAATGTTGGTGGCCTGTTTCACAAAGTCAGCAGAGCATAAAATACAGGGTAAGGGTAAAAATAATAGCAACAGCCCTAAAGAACATCCTAAGAAGAAGCTTTATGCCAGGTTTGATGATTGTAGGTATCATACTTTGCGAGAAATGGACTTAAATGCTAGAGAGCCTAGGGTCGACGTAACTGTTGACGGACGGACGTACGGATGGACGGACTGAATGACTGACATACGGACGGACGGAGAACTCCTATATCGCACCTTGCTAAAGCAGGTGCGACAAAAATCCATATTCCAGATGTTTTCCTCTGACCCTGTCTATCCTGACAATGTTTTTTCACTTCAAGATATATATTACAAGCCATCTAAAATCAATGTATGACTAAAACCAGTAGGCATAATACGTGTAGTTAAACCATACAATAAATCAAAATCATATATGTGTGCATTGTTATGTGTTTTGGCAACAATATTACGTATCCATCAATTTGTCCTTTGTTAAAAATGACAAAAAAAAATCAACAGCTTTTTTTCTGTTTATTTCACTGTCAAACTCTACTTTTAACTTGCAGAAGTGCAGCATAGCATAAGAAATAGCTTTTTAATATCAAAACCATGGTTATATTATTGTTATCAACATAAAATCTACTGAAAGAGAAATGTACACTTATGTTAGTCTTTCTACAATGTACCAAAACACTATAATAGGCACAGTCTTGGGCTTGGTTGTTCAAAACTATCAATGTTATAAGTTAACTTCAAACATATATGCAAAAACACTGCCATATTTTGTTAAAAAAAGGTTCCTCACGCTTCAGTAAAATATTAGCACACTTTACTTTGAATGTGAACTAGATGACTTAACAAATCTTTAACTAACAACTTTGTTACCCAAATTTTTAGAAATGGATGCACAACAAACCTTCATAATTTCCTTGAGAGTAAATTTCTCATTAGCTCTTTTATCCTCTGCCTTCTTTGTGCTCTCCTCTTCTGCTCTCTTCTGTGCTCTCTCCAATGCCTCTTCTCTCTTTCTCTTCATCTCTTCTTTATCTCCTACAGATGATGTAATGAAAAATAGTAAGGTAAATGGATATACTTTCATAGGAAGCAGCTAAGCCAGTTTGATTTTGCCTCCCTCCTCAATTGGGGCCATTTCTTAAAGGAAAGAATTTGCTCCCCAAGGAGCAAATTCATTCCGTTAAGAGTGGACCAGTTCTGAGGTGGGGATCTTTTCACATAAACCAAAAATTGTCTCCCTTTGAAAACATAGCAGAAATCATGCTAAAGCAGGGATTCTTCCCAGACAATTGATGATGTCGCATGCAACACGCCTTCCTCTTCAAATTACCTTTGCAACATGCCTTAATTTCCAATGAAAATTTATCAAAGTGCTATTATTTTCATTTCTTAGCCAGTAAAGTTGTTTTAAATGCATTAAGGGTCATCAATAAATTATTTATGGTGCAAATTTAGGCTGATTTTGACAAAACATTGCCATATTAAGGAAGTCAAAAACTGATTTTTGTGCTAAAAGCGACATGCCTTCTCAAATTTCTGGGGAGAACACTAACAATATGGGCCATTACAGGCTCATGTTTACAGAAACTAACATTTCTACAGAAAGAAAGAAGAGCTGATGATATTTTAGCCAATAAAGGATCTTAACCCATGCATCAGAATGTCAAACTGACTTGTGATAACAGGCAATCTGACGGGACATCAAAATGTTCAACTGACGTCCAGTTATAGTCACTGCTGTTTGATGTGACCACAAAACCCTGCTGTTAACTTTTTTCTGTACTGCTAATTTTGCATATTTTTTATTTACCGGCAGAAAAAAGAAGCAAAATTAATATGGCTTAAAATAAAGTGTAAATAAAAGAAATAAAAGTTCACTTTTCAATGTTCATTAGGTGATGAAGCTAGTGGTTGACCCAAAAATTCTTAAAAAGCAATTCACACTCCATACCTTATGCAATTATAGTTCCTCAAACTTCAATTCGCACTCCATACCAGGGCTACAGAAATTTTGAAATCCAAATCGGTCCAGACGGCCGATGACCGAGAGCAGTAAAGATAGAAAGAAAGAAATAAAGAAAGAAAGACGTCATACGAATCCAAAATAGACACGAAAACTAACCATTACACTGTGTATTGCACAATCCAAAAAGTCACGAAAATTAATGACTACACTGGAGCGCAGTTATAATGTGGGTGTCATCGCTGAGGTAGCCATTTAGTCCACATGTTCTTACTTATCGTGAAAAATGTGCTTTAAAGCACAGGGATTGTCCTCAGTATGTGTGTGGCTTGCTTATATGTAGAACTGACCGTGTTATGTATGTAAAAGTCGGTAATGTCGGTGAGTACTTAACGCTTACGCACTGCAACAAGCCTTTCCATGGCACAAAGCGATATATTATGTACACATTTTTAGCATCTAATAAATTTCCTTTTGGCCATCAACATGTTCATGAATAGCCTGAACAATGATACAGAAAAAGAGGACAATTCAGAATTTAACATTTGAAACTCAGAATTGTTAAAATTTGAAACTGTTAGGGATTCATTGACAGCTTTATGACAAAGGAGGGGTTGGTTGGTTGGTGCGATGATGCTGGGTATAACTTTCAGTGCCGAGGCGTCCTACTTATTTGGATTATAGTAGAACAAGGGCCTACTGTGCTTGCAGTAGGTGCTGGTTGGGGTGTGTGGACATTTTTCTTGCTTTTATGACACTCTCTAATGTTGCCTTCTTAGTTCAGCTATACAAATGTACAGAGAAATATTTACACTCGTCGATGATTTCCTTAGATGAACCTATACTGGGCTGACGATGTTCATACATCCACGAACAACACACATTCATGCAATCTTGCGCGTAAGCAACGTCACGGATAATTTAAATAGATGATTGGCCGACGTAATGTTTGATATACGTCATGCCATAGTGACGGTTGCTGTGCTTCATTATCAAACACGTTGGTTAATAACTATTCTTCGTCCTTTGCTTGGCGTTAAATTAGTCAGAACTTCACGAATGAGTAAACAAAATTGATGTAAAAACATAGCATAAATATAAAAGATAAATTTCATTTGTCGGGATTTCATGGAAATACGAACACAATAGGTTCCGTGCTTTGTTGTTCCCAAATGGTGTAGCCTAAAGCAAGTTATTGTCCAAACCATAACAGCATGCATTTTCTTCTCAGAGTGTCAAAATTTTGTTCCAGTCACTGCCACTGATGCCACTTAAACCAAAAATAAACTTCAGTAAATATTTATTTATTTCTTCTTTTGATGCCAAGTTCAGATGTGCCAAGATTCCATAGACTTGGGTTTGAAACAGTCTTTCCTAAAATTTTGATTCAGACTAAATGTTACTCAACAGCCGTAAAGAAAAGACTTGAAATAGGTCCATATAGCTATTTTCATTGAGACATGACTAACGGCCGGCCAAAATGTTGGAAAACTGTTTTTTGTTGTTGTTGTTGTTGTTTTGTGTGTGTGTGTGTGTATGTGTGTGTGTGTGTGTGTGAATATTTCCTCAATTGTTTTTTCAAATAAATTCTACACTTGTTTTTACCTTACATCCGTGGATAATGCCACCATTCAAGAAGTTAGAAATTAAAATACTTTGCTAAATAAAAGTAAGCAACAGAAAGTGCACTAACAATCGGGCTGACTTCAATAACAACTCATGAAAATTTCACTGTTTTAGCTGTGCAAGCCTTCCTTTTAAAAGGAAATTTTATATTGTATTCGAGTTAATTCCCTTGAAATATGAATATACTTGCAAAAAGGTGCCTTCGGACAAATAAAAAAAATATTTTTCTGCGCCAGAAATGACGTCGGCTAAAAAAAACCTGACCAGCCTGCACATAATCAAGTCTGGTTTAAATTTTATTTTTGCTAGTCAAATTCTTTCCTTATGCTATCTTTGAAAGTATACAGTAGCCTTATGTTGCACAGCCTTTTTTCATGCGTCGGCATGTTATGTGTGCATAACGAGTTGTGCAAAACCTTCGCCGCTGGCCAAAATTGTGACACGTGCTAGTTATCGCAGATTTCTAAAAACATAATCAGTATTCACACCCAGGGCTCCTGAAATATTGAAAACTGAACCGTCCGGCCGATGACGTCATCACCTAACTTCACTATGCGGGTGCAACGAACTTCGCTGAATACCCCCACCCACTAATGAAAAACCCCATGTTTACATGTTCGTAGCGCTTGTTTAGCCCTAGATAGACATGTTTGCTGCTTACCTTACACAATGAAAATCAGCGCTGAAGTGCTGTAGCAATCTAACTTATTGTGAAACATGTGCTTTAAAATACAGAAAAAAAAGCGAAAGTAGCCATGCCGGAACCACATGAATCGTCTTGCCGCCGGTTCGTATGGGTCAAAAATTATTGAGCTGGTAACCAATATTTTTATTCGAGTTTTTCATTCGAGTTAATTCCCTTGCCTGTGAAATTTGTTTTTTCCTTTCAAAAAGGTACCTTCGGACGAATAAAAAAATACTTATTTGCGCGAGTACTGACGTCGCCTAAAAGCAATAACAAGCCTACAGATAATCAAATCAGGTTTAAGCTTTGTTGTTGTTGTTTTTTTCGCATGTAATATTCTTTAATAATGCTTTCTTTGGAAGTAATCACTGACTACTTTACACAGCCTTTTTTCCCCGAGCGTCGGCCTGTGTATTGTGTATGAGGTGACCTCAGATTGGTGACACGTGACATGCGCTAATTATCGAAGTCTTCTAAAAACATGTTCACACCTTGGCAAGACAATCGGAGCTGTGATTATCTGTGATAACTTTTGACACGTTGTTGATTAAATTGATGTAAACAACCCAATTAACTTTTAATGCAGTGCCGTTATCATCGACGAAAATAGCCGAAACATCCGCGACAAAGAAATATCTGACAGAATCAAAGAAAATATCCTAAGTATTGGGCCAATATGGGACCGATTTTTTTGGGCTTTGGGCTGTTTCCAATCCGTCCGAATTTCCGAATTTCGGTCTGGGACCGAAAAAATCCGGTTTTCCCGAGCCCTGTTCACACCTTTGCAAGACAATCAACACTTTGTTTATCTGTGATAACTTTTGACAGCAGTGCGTCATTATTGGATTAATAATACGACACATGGCTAAAATCCAGGTAATTATGTCATCATAATCGCAAATTGTGTTTTTTCGGACCGAAAATAACATGCCTATTGACATCTGAATCGGTTTTTCTAACTCAAAATCGGTCCGAACCGACAAAAATTCGGATTTCTGTAGCCCTGCTCCATACTTTATGCAATTTTAGTTCCTAAAACTTCAATTCACACTACATACTTTATGCAGTTAATGCTCCTCAAACTTCATTACACACTCCATACTTTATGCAATTATAGCTTCTCAAACTTCAATTTGCACTCCATACTTTATGCAATTTTAGCTCCTCAAACTTCAATTTGCACTCCATCCTTTATGCAATTGTAGCTCCTCAAACTTCAATTCGCACTCCATACTTTATGCAATTTTAGCTCCTCCAACTTCAATTTGCACTCCATACTTTATGCAATTATAGCTCCTCAAACTTCAATTCGCACTACATACTTTATGCAATTTTAGCTCCTCAAACTTCAATTTGCACTCCATACTTTATGCAATTTTAGCTCCTCCAACTTCAATTTGCACTCCATACTTTATGCAATTATAGCTCCTCAAACTTCAATTCGCACTACATACTTTATGCAATTTTAGCTCCTCAAACTTCAATTTGCACTCCATACTTTATGCAATTTTAGCTCCTCCTACTTCAATTCGCACTCCATACTTTATGCAATTATAGCTCCTCAAACTTCAATTTGCACTCCATACTTTATGCAATTTTAGCTCCTCAAACTTCAATTTGCACTCCATACTTTATGCAATTGTAGCTCCTCAAACTTCAATTGGCACTCCATACTTTATGCAATTATAGCTCCTCAAACTTCAATTTGCACTCCATACTTTATGCAATTGTAGCTCCTCAAACTTCAATTCGCACTCCATACTTTATGCAATTATAGCTCCTCCAACTTCAATTCACACTCCATACTTTATGCAATTATAGCTCCTCAAACTCTAATTCACACTCCATACTTTATGCAATTTTAGCTCCTCAAACTTCAATTCACACTCCATACTTTATGCAATTTTAGCTCCTCAAACTTCAATCACACTCCATACTTTATGCAATTTTAGGGGGTCCCTATAAAATTAGAAACAGAACCAAAACGGAACAAAACGAAACGCAACGAAATGGAAAGCAACGAAACGAAACAAAACGCAACGAAACAAAATAGAAATAAAACGAAATGGAGCAAAATCTGAAAAAATTCCATGAAAGTATCACAACAGAACAGCACCACATATTCATGCAAAAGGAAGACCAAAAAAAGCACCATGTTTATCCCTATACATTTCTATATGAAGTTACCAAGTTACTGGGTATTAATTTTGTTAAATCAAATAAACTTTTAAACAGATACTTGGCTGAATTGTTTAATTTGATAAACTGACATATGATTTTGGGGTCTCATTTGGTCTTAGGGTGTTTTGGTCTGGGCATTTTCTTTATTATCTTTATAGTTTTTGATTGTTATTTAAAGATAATTAATATTTATTTTTACTTTTTTTTTGTTGTGGAGCGTCATATGAGCTTTTCGACATTTTTCGGGCTACCAGCTCCATACATATGACCCAGGTTCCTGAAATAGTGTTCTTGCCTCGGTCCCCAACAATTATTTTTATGCTGCGCAGGAAAAAAAATGTCTTTGCATTTCCCGAACTATAATGATTTCAGAAAATGTTCCCTGGTTCCCAGAAACTTAAGTTATCCTTCCCTTGGTTTCACTGTTGTCATGTTCGGGATCCCACTGCAAAATACCCATACCCAAATTCCATGTCCTCTTACAAACCACCAAATGAACCTTTAATGTACAGGCAAGAGGCAGAGTGAGACATTTTGAAATTTATCTTTTCTTCAACCCGCATTTTTTTCCTTAAAACAATATTTATTGAGGTTTAAAAGTAGTTCCACCCCTCATCTCCTCTCCACCACTTTACCGCGTCCTGTATCGGTCCTGCCTTTATTTGCCAACAGACTAACATCCAATCTAGTCTAGTGAGTAGTCTAGTGTATCCAATAACCTTGTAAGGTTGCTTGGGCACCACTGACAGAGTCTTTGGCCTTCAGTTGCCCTTGCTGTGTTTACAAAGTTACAACAGGAGACCTATGTACTACTTTATTAAAGCTGGAAATTGTACTTAAAAGGTGATAGTCGGGGGTAACTGTTGCTGCAATGGTATATAGGGATTTTAAATATAAATGTATGTTGTGCTGTTAGATTTCAGATTTATTTTGCTTCATTTGATTTCTATTCCGTTTCGTTTCGTTGTGTTCCGTTTCATTGCGTTTTGTTTCATTCCGTTTTAATTTCGCTTCTAGTTTTATAGGTACCCAATTTTAGCTTCTCAAACTTCAATTCGCATTCCATACTTTATGCAATTTCGGTTCTCAAACTTCAATTCACACTCCATTCTTTATGCAATCATAGCTCCTCAAACTTGCTTCTTTGCCAAAATGAAATCAAAAAGACAAAATTCAATTCTTTTTAAAAATTCAATTCTTAAAGGTAAAATCTCAAGTGCTGTTCTGTCTGTTCATTAGAACTGTCTCAACAAGCTGGTTCTAATAAAGAGCAAATAATATACGTTCTTGTGTAGAAAAAAGAGTTATCGTCAAAAGACTGACTGAAATACACCACGGCCTGATAAAAGCACTGTCAGGCCGCCCAGAACACGAAAAACTTTTGCTCACCGATTAAAAAATTTATTTTACTTCAGTTGTATAAAATACAAAGGGAGAGCAAAGATTTAAAACTGTCTAAGGGATTCAGCTTACAGGGCAACTAGACAAAATTTTGGTTTTCTAGGGCCTGATAAATATAGTAAATTATATTATTATATAGAGGATCTTACATGAGTGCTCATGTATTATTGAATTTATTAAACAAGTTGGGAAGAAGATAAGATGCTAGGCTTTGCCGAGCATCTTATCGTTTTCCCTAATGAGTTTAATAAATTCAATAATACATGAGCATGAATGCAAGATTCTATTTATCACATGACACTAAACTCACATTTTATCAGCAAATTTTGTACTAAACGTCACAATTTCTCCATTAGAAAACACGACGCTTTTTATGGACGTCAATACATAACGTAACGATGTAATTTGTGTATTTAATCCACTAGTTGATTATTATTTTTAATGCATGGCTTTATTACACTCTTGATGCGACGTCATATGATAAAATTCTTTTTTTTGCCATGTTTGGGGTCCAAAAAAGGCATGGCATTATAAAGGAATAGTGGTATATCGAGAATAAACTACAAAAAAATATAAGGCAAATGAGCACTAAATGCTCATTTGCCTAATATTCCTATGTAGTTTAGTCCTCATGGCAGCCATGTCATAATAGCATTATATCCAAAACAGTATTATAATGATTAACATTAAAGCATACCTGCAAGTTCTGACTGAAGCTTTGTCCATTTGACTGGATCTTTCTTCAGCATCTTAAACACAACAGCTCCATTTCCAACCTGTGCTGTACTGTTTCTGTCATCAACAGGGGCAAACAGGAGGCACTCAAACAGGTAAGGGGGATAACTCACCTGAAAAACATAGTATCATTATTACCCTATATATCTGGACTCCTTAACCCATCACTGTGACTAGAATTATTTTTGAAAGAAAAAATAAACCAGAGGACCAATGGTCCTGTAGCTCACCTGACACTTGGTCCTGGTATATATTTTCATGCTTTTATACATGTATATAGCACCAGGGCAGGGGCCCCCTCCCTTGGGGATTAATGTTGAGTCCCAATTCTATATACCAAGCCACAAGGTCACTGGGCCTTTGTTTCTGGACAAAGATTTCTGAAGGGTTTTTATCATAAATGGGTGTGGCGGCCACCATGTTCATATGACCATGACCATCTGAACAAACTTTGATTCCTTTGACCCAGTATTTAAGCTCCATATGAAATACAGTAATCATTTGTATAAACTATGATGGGCCTGAGTGCCCAATGCTACATACCGGTTGTTACGAAATGGATCCGATCGTCGACTATGCCGTCGAAATCATTTTAATCCTTTCAATCAGTAGAGCTACAGTTTTTAGGGCAACTGTGGTAATAAAACATTTACGGAAATTGTGGCTACGTTATGCATGGGTTGTTTGTGAATACCTCTCGTGGACAGCGTATTGCATGATTTTAAGGTGAATACCTGCACGAGTCTTTTGATTGTGGACAGCGTGTTGCATGATTTTAATGTGAATACCTGCACGCTTAGATTCGAGTTCCATGATTTAAAAGTGAGACGCATAGTATTTATACTCCTATTCTTTAATGAAAAGTTAGACGTGGCTGTTTTATTCTAAGGTGAATTGATGGATGTTATATTGTTGTGTGCCCAGATTCTGTGTTAAGACCTGAATGGTAAGATTTTATTATATTTATTTAGAATAGTTTAGCTAAGAATGAAAAATGTGACTTCTGATTGATATGGTATGACTATATGTGTCGACTGATTTGATTTTGTTGACAGTGATCAGGCTGTGCATATGTTGACCAATTTTGTTTATACTGACCATGCTGCGCATGGTATTTGTATATTAGGAAGTTTTGTAAATTACGGAAATAGTTTATATCAGTTGCAATGGTGTGCGTCTATTTGACGTCCAATGACGTCAGTTGCATTCATGTTATTCATGTGACGTCAGTTGCATCATGTTATTGCGACGTCAGCACTTTTTATATTAGTTTCACGTATACGTGGCCTATAGAAGTAGATTGATTTGTAATGGAACTAATTTATATACTCGTGATGTCAATTGACGCCATAGCATGCACCGCATTAAGGGTTTTTTCCATAAGTTATAATGGTAACATTTGGTCGTCATGTGTTTGATTTGCCTTCACTAGATGACGTCATATGGTAAAACATCATTGGCGTCATGATGTCAGATCAAACGTTATGATCCCAAATGTGTTAGAAACGCTTATTAAGTTATTATATTCTATGGCAAATGGTAATACGCTTAGTTTAAAGAAATGAATTAATACATATGCGAGTTAAATTTTTGGTAAATCAATTTAATGTAGATAGGTCATTGTCTAGATTATTCATGTTTTATGTGGGGTATGTCATGGTAATGCCTGTTGACGTCAGTATACTTCTTGATAATGTTTGACGTCAGATCCTTCGACGCACATGCGTGGTAGGATCTACGTTTCTTCATTGGCGGAAGTGGTAAGCACAATTTTGGCTTTACATCGTGAGCGTGAGTCGTGTCTAGTGACACGGCTGGCGTGTGCATGTTATGCTCGGCATTCGCCGAGGGTGTTGTATGGTATTTCCAAGACAGGCCCAAGTCTTACGTATTGTTATTATGTAATTGCAATGTATTAAGTGTAAGCTCGTTATTTTTAGGCACATTAAGTCCGGCAGCCAGCTGTTTGGGCTTAGAGCCACGTCTCACCTGGAGATTCGATATACGTCTCCATGTTAATACCGACCCGGGTAGAGCAGTTACAACGCCCTTGTGCATGTTTTCCTAGCAGAGGCGGGAAGCACAAAATATCGGCGAAGGCAATCTTATTACTGCGGAGGTGAAAGTGGTACAGTGTTCGTCCACTATAGTGTGTCTTGTTATATATAGACTGGTCTCTGGTACGATCCAGGGAGCGACCAGTATATAAGCGTGCGCATATTAATATACGTTGGTGTTCCTCATGTTATATGGACTGGCCCATGATATGATCCAAGGAACGACAAAGTGAAGTCTACCAACATAAGGCCTTGTTTTTTTTTGTATGAGCTCAAACTAACATTTTTTTGTTCTTTGTTTTCCTTTAGTTCATGGCGCTGAGCCGAGTACGGTGTTGACGTCAGACGGTAATCTATTTGCGTATTGTACGCAAATCGATTACAGATTTGAAACAAACACCTTACTTGGGCCAGCAACATGAACTGATATGTGTTGTATATTATTGTAATTGTGACATTTGTAAATTGTATTGTTGTATATAGAATTTACATTATATATAAACTTCAAAAAATTCTAACGTTGTTAGAGTTTCCTTGTTAGTGTAATACACTGGTAGATAACCCTTTAACCGGAAATCACCCTCCGCCGTCCTGGCGACGCATAAGGCTCTACACCCGTGTCGACCGTGTGTAAAACCTTCTGCGTAACACCGGTACCAAGTTTCAAGGTTATAGGCCTTTCGGTTCTTGAGAATAGACTTTTGAAGAGTTTTTACCATATATGGGCATGGTGGCCATCTTGGTCACTTGACCATCTGAACAACTATGGTTCCTTTAAACCGGTGAAGCTCCATATGAAATATGGATCAATTGACCTTAGTGGCCTCTGAGAAGATGTTTGAAAATGTTGACGGGTGACAGAATCTCAATGACCTTGTACAAAAGTCAAAGAATGACCTTGACCTTTAATGACAAAATATCTTCATCTGGTCATTTAGTCAACCATATATACCAAATATTGCACCTTAGACTAAAATAGTTTCTGAAAAATCCACTGTTTAAGCATTTTCCCATATAAAAGACTACATAATGTACCAAAGTTGACAGTGTCATAAATTAGGTCAAGGTCAACGCACGATCATTTGTATAAGCTATGATGGGCTTGAGTGCCCAAAGCTACATACCAAGTTTCAAGGTCATACACCTTTTGGTTCTGGAGAAGAAGATTTTGAAGGGATTTTACCATATACGGGCATGGCGGGCATCTTGGTCAAGACCCTGAGAACAAACTTTTATTCCCTGATCACACTTAGACTCCATATGAAATGTTGCTTCAATCAGACCAGTGGTTTCAGAGGAGTAGATGTTTTGAAAATCTTGATGACGGAGAGACCGACAAAATGACCTTGACCTTCAGTGACATAATATCTTCATCTGGTCATTTAGTTGACCATATATACCATGTATTGTACCTTAGACTTAAATAGTTTCTGAGAAATCCACTGTATAAGCGTTTTCCCATATAAAAGCCTAACGTACCAAAGTTGACCATGTTGTAAATTAATTCAAGGTCAACGCATGGTCATGATTTGTATAAACTATGATGGGCCAGCATGCCACATACCAAGTTCAAGGTCATAGGTCTTTTGGTTCTGGAGAAGAAGATTTTTGAAGGGTTTTTACCATATATGGGCATGGCGGCCATCTTGGTCATGTGACCCAGACCCCGGGTATACATACCAAGTTTCAAGGTCATAGGCCTTTTGGTTCTAGAGAAGAAGATTTTTGAAGGGTTTTTACCATATATGGGCATGGTGGCCATCTTGGTCATGTAGCCCAGCCCCCCCGGTATAAACTTTAGTTCCCCTATCCCACTGAGACACCATATGAAATTTGGCTTCAATCTCCCCAGTGGTTTCAGAGGAGAAGATGTTTGAAAATCTTGATGACAGACAGACCGACAAAATGACTTTGACCTTCAGTGACATATCTTCCTCTGGTCATTTAGTTGACCATATATACCACATATTGTATCTTAGACTTAAATAGTTTCTGAGAAATCCACTATATAAGCGTTTTCCCGCATGCCCAAAGCTACATACCAAGTTTTAAGGTCATAGGCCTTTTCTGGAGAAGAAGATTTTTGAAAGTTTTTTACCATATATGGGCATGGCGGCCATCCTGGTAATGTGACCCAGACCCCGGGTACAAACTTTCGTTCCCCCCATCCCACTGAGACTCCATATGAAATTTGGCTTCAGTCGGCCCAGTCCCAGTGGTTTCAGAGGAGAAGATGTTTGAAAATCGTGACGACGGATGGTCCGACGGAATGACCTTGACCTTTAGTGACATAATATCTTCATCTGGTCATTTAGTCGACCATGTATACCAAGTGTTAGACTTAAATATTTTATGAGAAATTCATTGTTTAAGCGTTTTCCAATATAAAAGCCTAACGTACCAAAGTTGACCATGCCGTAAATTAGATCAAGGTCAACACAAGGTCATCATTTGTATATACTATGTTGGGACCGCATGCCTAATGCTACATACCAAGTTTCAAGGTCATAGGTCTTTTGGTTGGTTGGTTGGTTGATTTGATGCTTAACGTCCACGGTAAACAACAAAGGTCATGTCGGGACGGTCAGTTAACCTAACCACACTATTCCTGGGCAGGCTTAGACCTCCTAAGCGGTTAACCAGTACTAAGTGCACATACTTTCGCCAGTAACTGACAACTGCCCTTCTTGAATCAGCGGAAGGAGAAACGAAAGTATGTGGCCAGACCGGGATTCGAACCCAGGACCTCTGACATACGAGTCAGGTGCCCTACCGATTGCGCTACCCGGCCTGGCAGGTCTTTTGGTTCTGGAGAAGAAGTTTTTTGAAGGGTTTTTACCATATATGGGCATGGCGGCCATCTTGGTCATGTGACCCAGACCCCGGGTATAAAATTTCGTTCCCCTATCCCACTGAGACTCCATATGAAATTTGGCTTCAATCGGCCCAGTGGTTTCACAGGAGAAGATGTTTGAAAATCTTGACGACGGATGGTCTGACGGAATGACCTTGACCTTTAGTGACACAATATCTTCATCTGGTCATTTAGTCGACCATGTATACCAAGTATTGTACCTTAGACTTAAATATTTTCTGAGAAATCCACTGTTTAAGCGTTTTCCAATATAACAGCCTAACATACCAAATTTGACGATGCCGTAAATTAGGTCAAGGTCAACGCAAGGTCATGATTTGTATAAACTATGATAAGCCATCATTGCCCAATTCTACATACCAAGATTCAAGGTCATAGGCCTTTTGGTTCTGGAGAAGAAGATTTTTGAAGGGTTTTTACCATATATGGGCATGCCGGCCATCTTGGTCATGTGACCCAGACCCCGGGTATAAACTTTCGTTCCCCCATCCCACTGAGACTCCATATGAAATTTGGCTTCAATCGCTCCAGTGGTTTCAGAGGAGAAGATGTTTGAAAATCTTGACGACGGATGGTCCGACGGAATGACCTTGACCTTTAGTGACATATATCTTCATCTGGTCATTTAGTCGACCATGTATACCAAGTATTGTTCCTTAAAGACAGGACTTCTCTGCCGGGGGGTCTGGTTCCCATCTCAAAGCAGATTTACCTGTACAGGTAAAGGTGTGAAAATTTGTTCAACCAATCAGTGGACCAGAATTTCCAGTGATGGTCATTTTATTGGCTGACTGGAGTAGTTGACACTATGTGATCAAGAGACAGAATGACACTATTGAAGTTAATCCTCCTTATATAGTACCACCCCTGTCTTTAAACATAAATACCTAGTTACTGAGAAATCCACTGTTTAAGCGTTTTCCCATATAAAAGCCTAACGTACCAAAGTTGACAATGCGGTAAATAAGGTCAAAGTCAACGCAAGGTCATGATTTGTACAAACTATGATGGGCCGGCATGACCGATGCTACATACCAAGTTTCAAGGTCATAGGCCATTTGGTTCTGGAGAAGAAGATTTTTTAAGGGTTTTTACCATATATGGGCGTGGCGGCCACCTTGGTCATGTGACCCAGATACCCCGAACAAACTTTCGTTCCCCCGACCTAGGTAGGCTCCATATGAAATATGGCTTCAATCGGCCCAGTGGTTTCAGAGAAGAAGATGTTTGAAAATGCTGACGACGGACGGACGGACGACGGAAGGACGGACGACGGATGCCTGGCTATACTATAAGCTCACCTATGAGCCTAAAGGCTCAGGTGAGCTAAAAAATACAACTTTAAAGATGAGTGGGTACTTTATCTACATCTACCAAATGAGAGCATTTAAATTACAGGGGAAGTAACTTTGTCATTTTTGTTTTTTCTTTTCTGAATGAGCGGAGGTGAACTCTAAAAGGAAAGAATTTGCTCCTCTGAAACACTTGTATAGCATGTTTTTTTGAAAATGAATGCACTGATGGGAACACACTAAGGTGTATGGATAGATGCCTTGTTTTTTCTGACATGTTTCAAAGGGAAAAAGCTTTTGTCACTTCCTATCTGTATCTGTTTGTTAAGAGACTTCATTCACTTTTGAATCCTGTGTGATTCAATGGATGGCATAGCGGATGACATGGCCCTTCCAAAATTTGGTCTAAAGGAAGGAATTAACTCCAAGGGGATTAAATTCTTTCCTATAAGAGTTGAAGAGTTACCAGGGATACAGACTAGCTGTTGCCCACTGCAAGTATAAATTTGACTGGGTGCCTAAATATAAAATGATAGTTGCCCAGCTTGGGAGGGTCAACAGTCAGCATTTGTCTGGCGTGTTTGGGTATCCACTGGTGCCTTAGGGGTGTTTAGCCTGACCAAGAAAAGGGACGAAGTTAACAAGAGTTAGTGTGCCGTCCTTCGTTAACTGGAGGTCCCCTGTGCAGGGAGAGTCATTCCCTGTTATAGCTACATGGGTATATGTCGGTCTTCATCCTGCAACACCGGAGTGTACAGAAGTATACCTGCTCATAATACTTGCCCCGAAAAATATATATACACTGCAGCGCCGTTATACCGCGGACCGATATATCGCGGTAATCGGTATAACGCGGTTGTCCTGTGGCTCCCAAATTTTTTTTCTACAGCTTGCGGATTTTTCGGCGGTTTCCGTAGGTGTTTACGAAATTGGAATAGAAAATAACCATTAAAAGTTAATTGGGCTGTTTACATAATTTTAATCAACAGCGTGTCAAAAGTTATTACAGACAATCAAAGCGTCGGTTGTCTTGCCAAGGTGGGAAAAACTTCGATAATTAGCGCATATCATGTGTCACCAATTAGCGAAGGTCACCTCATATACACAATACACAAGCCGACGCTCAGGAAAAAGGCTGTGCGTAGCAGTCACTGATTACTTCCAAAGAAAACATTATAAAAGAATTTTATAAATGGAAAAAAAACAAAGCTTAAACCCGATTTGGTTATCTGTAGGCTGCTTAGAGTTTTTTTTAGGCGACGTCAGTACTCGCGCAAATATGTATATTTTATTCGTCCGAAGGTACGTTTTTGCAAGTGTAAATACAAGGGAATGAACTCGAACAAGTCTACTATCGCTCAATCGGCCATCCTCGTCGATATAGGTTTAATTCAGGATATGGAATTGGCCGATGTGTTACGATTGTACTTTCGCTTTGTAAATGGTTTTCAACTGTTTTGCAGCGCATTTTTCACGATAAGTAAGAACATAGGGACTGAAAGCTTACTTCAGCGATGACTTTCGTTGTGTCAGGTAAGCAGTAAACATGTCTATCTACCTCGTAAGGGCTAAATAAGCGCTACGAACATGTAAACACAGGGTTTTACATTAGTGGGTGGGGTATTTCTGTGGAGATCGTTATTACGCGTGATCACTTATAACGCGGTTCGATTTTATGTCTCCCGACACCCCCGTTATAACGGCGCTCCAGTGTCTTCTTTTATCACCACGATACATGTGGACACCAGGCTACTGTAGAAAATACATGGACAAAATTATCATTCTTGAAACCCAGTGTCTATGTTTTCAGTAGTCCAACAAGTTAGACATCCGCATGCACTCATTTATATTTTACCTTTTATAGTTGTGCATTACGAAGAATAACAAAATGTTAATAACAGCATAAAAACATAAAATATCGGTTACTAGAAATACCGGAATACACTTAATTACCGGAATATACCAAAATACACCGGAATATACCGGAATCTACCAAAATACACATTTGTATTTACCGAAATACACTTTAATATTACCAGAATAAATGTAATATTATCCAAAATATGTCGTTTAGTAACAGATGCATGTAAAAACCGATAAGTGAATGAGCCATACAAAGACCCTAACCAGCTTGCACTCTGCACAGTGATACCTATCCAAAGCCAGTACCCTGGTCCATTTATTCTCACTACAGATGCAAAAATAGCATTTTCTGAGCTGGAAATAGTTCTTATTTACCTATTCTACCATTATTTAAGTTCATTTTGATAATAAAAAAGTTTATTTTGGGTGTATTCCGGTATATTCCGGTATATTCCGGTAATAAGGTGTATTCCGGTAATTCTAGTAACCCATAAAATATGAATGTCTGGAACGCAGAACTCTCATGAGTAATGTTTTCAGAGGCCCAGCTTTCCTCTATTAAAATGAGTCTGTATCCCTGGTTACCTACACTATACAGGTCCATACGGATGGATATATAAAACTGACTCTTGCGAACATAAGATTCGGTACCTTCAGATATTCTTCTGACGAAAATATGTCCACTTTGTGTGCCTTCACTCCTTTCAGTGGGACAGTAATGAAGACCATTTTCTCTGTTTCTTCCCATGAAAAATCTTTCACAACAAGCGGCATTTTTAAAACGAATTAAAGCGAATGTAAAACACTTTTAAAATCTAGTAAATTACTGAAACAGGGGTTTAAAATCTAAAAATAGTCTTTAAAGGCCAAGATACACCAGCTGCAGGTTGTAGTTGGCTAATAGGTGTTAATAATGTAGCATAATAGGGATAAGTTCATTAATTGGGACCTAATGTGGCCAAATTAAGAGACAATCTTGGTTGCAGGTATATGCATAAATTATCTTCATTTTAGACAAAGGAACTAGAACACATATGGACAGATAATCAGATCCAGAGCTAACATCATAAGAACTTACTGATGAAGGCAATACAGTACTAATGGATTGTTCAAAGAACGAATGGAGACATACATAGCCTGTTTTGACTACATAGCCAATTTTAAAAGTTTATTTATTGCCCTAAAATAAACAAGGTGTATGTACGATTTCCAAGACCTAAAAGTACGGTTAAAATTTAATTCTTTTTTTTTTTCTAATTTTGAATGTTGAAATTTTTTAATCGAAACCATACTTTAAGCAGCAGAAAGCCTAACTCAAACTAGATTGAACATCTACATTTCTGTAACTTTACTTTCTTTTTATGCTAAGTCTTGTGGTTTTATCCTCCTTTTTTGCTATAGACCTGAAACTTTCACAGTTTCATTGTTTTAGGAATTTCCTTCTTCCTAGGTTGCCGCATATAACTGACAATCACCAGCCTGCGTCATTCAGGCAGTATAAGTCTACATACTGTAATTTTATTAAAGCATCTTATTTTCCCAAAATGAGTATAACAGCCAGTCTTTTTAATCCTCCTGGTCCATGATCAGTTCCATACCCCAGAAAACTGAGGGGGCAACTTGTCACTTCCTTTTTCTATATATTCTCATATTTTTTGGATATTTATAATTTAAATTGTTCAGGATATCCATAATTATCCAATATTCTTTTTGTGGTATCACAAAAAGTATTATGGCTAAACTAAATAACTTTTTAATATAAAAAAATCGAATTAAATTGATATCCATAAATCGATTTTTTCCATGTCTGAAATTCATTTTTTACTTTAAAAACCCATACTTCTATTTTTCGGATATACAGTAACCATCTAAGTGCGGACAGTCATCATCCATAATTCGATTTTTGTATGTCAATAATTCGATTCATGGGTATCTGATTTTGTAATTTCCATAAATCGGATTATTACAGATATCAAAAGCAGAATTATGGATATGTAAAAATGAAATTTTGGAAATCATGATGGCTATTGAATATCCATAATTCGAAAGTTGGACATCAAAACTCGAATTATGGATATCCATTTATCAAATTATGGATGTCCAAAAATCTTGAGAATATTAGATGTATAAAGAGATTAACGGACATAAAAAAATCAACTTTTGGATATCCAAAACTAGTAGTGAACATTCTATAAGGTGCTGATTTGCTGTTCATAGATACCAATAATTTGTTTTCAGTATCCACTTTTCAATATATGGATATCCAAACTTTACTTCTACACTGTCGGATCTAAGTATACTTATTTTGCCATGCAAATTTCTATGGGGTGCCATTTTACTTTTTATACCCTAATTACTGATGTCCATAATTCGAGTTATGTATATCCATTATTCGAAGTATTGATATCGATAACTATTTATGAGTACCCATACCTTTATACAGATATCCGTAATTGAAATTATATCAAACCATGGATATCCATAAATCATGTTGAATTATAGATATCTGGATATCCATAATTCAAATTATAGATATCCATAAATGGATTTATAGATATTAATAATTCGAATAATGGATATCCATTATTCGAATTATGGATATCATGTAATAGAGAATAAACAATAAAGCGGCCCCTTAGATTTCTTTACATCTTCTTCTACTGGTATCTAAATACTGTTCTATTTAATAGTATTTCAGTCACATCACTACGATGGGTAGGTGATAATAAAAGGCTGCGTGCAGCCTCGTTTACCATTGAAAAGATTCCCGCCTTCAGCGGTGTAGGTCTCCAACCCGGGGTGGCTAGATCAGCAGGCCAGCGCCTAACCTACTGAGCTACCCCGGCTCCTTATAAAATAGAAAAAAAAAAAAACAAGAGGCCACAAAGGATCTTCCTGGCTCAATAATATCTAATTTTAATCCGATCACATAAACGTTCTTGTGAGTGATTTCCATCCATTGGTTTAGCTATATGGATGGATGAATCGGATGTCCTGGGCTTTACTGTGATTCAGTGATATCAGGATTAATGAAAGGCTGTGCACAAGGGAACATTGTCAACAAATGAGAAGATTTTGGGTATCAAACCTAGGACCAGCAGACCAATGCGAAACCCACTGAGCTACTTGAACTGATGGTTTAGATACATGTATACTCTTGCATAATGTACTGAGCTTTAAAAGCCCTCTGCTCCTTCACTAGTCTGTATTCTGACCCCATGTTACAGGTGCTTGTATGATCTTATTCCAAATTTTCATAATACTGTAAATATTTTAAATATTGGGACAGACAGGCTGGAGCGAACAGTACAGACCTAGATCAGACTGCTCCTATTGTGGTCTACACTATCTGCAGCTTTTGAATGCAAAACTACAAAGATATGCAGGCTGATCAAAACCTGTAATATTGTAACAGCTTAATTGTCTAAGAATCATAGTTTGAAACATTCCAAAAATTTCAGAATTATTCCATGGTAGCTCCTTCTTCTCTTTTTCCCCCAGTTTTTCCAATTCAAACACTGTAAAACCTCATTGAAAATGCATTATTAAAAATGCCAGAATATCATATTAGTTGTTTTAAAATCAGTAAATGCTAAATTATTCGACTGGCAATATACAAACAGGGAAGCATCTGATCAGTAAGTGTCACAACTAAAAAACAGAAGAAAAAAAATTCCGAAATAATATTTTCTTTCAAAGTTCGGACAAGTCCATTCTTTGCCAGTATAAGGAGGGTATAAACTATGTTGCATCCAACTGATCTGGATCTTTACTGTTTGCAATATGGAACACTTAGCATTACATCTACATGTATTGGTTATACCGGTATCAGTTTAATATGTATACATAATACTTATCTGCAGCAACAGTGGTGATTATCTACTGAATAGGTAGTGGATCCAGATACAGGTGTGAGATTCTAACATGACTTTGTGTAAGATGATAATGAATCCACCACCTTTGAACTGGAACCATGCTAAGACAGAGTGAGGGCTATTGCCATTATCAACTAGGTGCTAAAAAGTTTAACTACAAACTGCTCCTTTTGTATCTTGGCCTTTAAGAACTGAAACTCGCTTTCTGTTCCGACATGTTGAATGCAACCGCCAGACTTCCGGTGGAACAAACCAATCAGAAATTTTGATAATCAGTATTTGACTAATCAAAAAATTAGAAATTCTTAAGCCCGGGACAGCTCTGTCGCCGATGTAAACAAAACAAGTTCTCGTTTTTACCATAAGAAGTGACTATTGGCATAGCAGTCGTGTCCATACTTTTTGGAAGTTTGTGTGTGTGTGTGTGTGTGTGTGTGGGGGGGGGGGGGGGTAGAGATTGGAGGAATTGACCCACCCACTGACTTAGATTTTCTTTGTCCGACCCCCACCATCATGGGGGGTGGTTGGGTGATGCGATGGTCCTGGATATAATATAACTTCCAGTGCTGGTGCGTCCTACTGCTTTGTATAAAAGTAGAACAAGAGCCTACTGTGCTTGCAGTAGGTGCGGGAGGGGGTTGTTTGGACATTTTTTCTCTCGTCTATCATTTCTCTCTTCTTTCTCCAACTCTTTGGGAGACGGCCCGATATAGACTGAAATACTGTCTCAAAGGCTCAAAGGGCTGTTAAACCCAAATCAATCAATCAATCAATCAATTCCACCATCATGCGGGAAAATAAAGTTCTGATCTCTCCCACCCCCACATATGCACCTGCCCCTCCCCCACCGCAGCAAAACGATGGTAAACAGAAACATAGGAACATATATCGGCTCTCCCATACTCCCAAGCTCACTTCAACACTTACATACACACTTATAGCAAAAGAAAAAAAACAACCTTCAGGATCAGAATCAGAATTGTTTACTGGTGATACGTCCAAGGACAATCATTCACCAGGACCTGCTGAGTGAATCAGGGAAGCTAGTCCCTAGCCCTTATAAGAGAAGTAAACTTAGTAACTGAATCCTCTGCATCCTCAGCAGCAGAAATGTGAATCTTCCAGGGAATTACAATCTCTGAAAAGAACCAAAAAAAACAAAAAAAACTTTTAACAGAAACATACAGGAAAATACATTTTACAATTACTTAGTCTGTGAATATGAACATGCAGACTGTGTATGCATCCCCAAGAGTTTTCAAAGATCGTTCTCTATAGTGAAGCGTAGTGGCGAAGTGCTAGCGCACAAGATTCATGATCATCGGATCCCAAGGTTGAATCCCAACAGGTCCCTCTGCACGCTGACCTTGAGCATATCTCAGTGTGTGTGTGTGTGTGTGTGTGTGTGTGTGTGTGTGTGTGTGTGTGTGTGTGTGTGTGTTAAAATCAATAATGTATAAGGGACATGAAGTAATTGTACAGAAAGGGGGGTCTGGGGGCGAAGCCTCTCCCCCAGAAGCCAAAAGATATTGGAAAATCAAAAGTACAAGAAAGCATTTCATTTCATGACCCCCCACCCCCCCAGCATTAGTCCATAAAAATGTTGACCCCACCCAGCCGGACATGTTTTCAAATTGCACCCCACCCACCCCAAATTCCTCCAACCCCATCCACCCCACCCCCACCCCAGCTGAAAAAAATATGACCGTACTTTGTTTCGTGGCACTTCATTTTTAGTTACTTATGAATCATTGCAGCTGCCAAATATTCTGACAGTTGCAAACGTAGCAAAAGTAATTACGGAAATTCTCAGGAACTGACATAATTCAGTCAATCCCAGATCCCACCCTCGACATCATGTGGGGGAAAAGACAACACATAATTATTAATCACGAAAGACATGACCAGCGGCAGCCATGTGAACACTCATTCACCATGTAGGTGGTCACCTGGCTAGCTTTAATATCCTAAACAATACATTAATAACAGAAAAAGCAACAAACAACACATTAAATAACCAAGAAGAACCAAACCAGAAGTGCCGTCTTGGGACGGTCAGATTTGAAAACATTGTGTGTGTGATGGGGGGGGGGGGGGGGGGGGCTTTAACCGGTTTTAAGTCAACTAACTCTCGTCCTTAGTTCTGCCTTTGTTCATCTTACACGAAGTTGTTCACCCCAGCCAAAACAACCACGACCCACACAGCAGACCAATTCAAAGCACCAAACCCTGGCAATAAGAACACATTTTACGAAATACATTAAATAACTGTTTTGCCTATTTTCTGTTTGTTATTTTAGGGCTAGCTTAAACACCACCAACAATATAGCAATAACAGACCGAAGCAACAAACAACACATCAAAAAAAAAAAAAAAAAACAACGAAGAAGAACCAAAACAGACGTGCCAACACTCTTGTATCTTGTGCCACTTTGGGACGGTCAGCAAAGAAATCACTTGGGAGATTGAACCGGGTTTTAGTCGAATAACCCAAACACGCTTTTACAGAGCACAGCCAAATTGAGCCTGATGAATGACTGTCTTTGAATCCTGGTGAATGACTGTCTTTGGACGTGTCACCAGTAAACAATTCTGATTCCGATTCTAACAGCCAAAGGAAACAGGACCAAACAGAAGAAGAGTTAATATGTTTTGGTCTATAAAAAATTCTGGTGAGGTACTTAGTAAACTGAAGTCAAGAGGGTTCCGTGCGACTAGTTTGTCCACTTATGATTTTTCTACTCTTTATACCACATTACCCCATAATTTAATAAAGGAAAAACTTGTTGATTTGATTGAGAGGGCCTTCAAAAAGTTCTCCAAAAATGAAGATACCCTTTATATTGCCTGTAACGATAAGAAAGCGTTTTTCACTTCTACTGACCGTAAAATATACAGAGGATATAGTCTTTGGTCATGTCAGAATGTATGTGACGCCTTATCATATCTCTTAGATAATATTTACATCAGATTTGGTAATAAGTTATACAGACAAATTGTTGGTATTCCGATGGGTACAAATTGTGCTCCTCTTGTGGCCGATTTGTTTTTATTTTGTTATGAAAGAGATTTCATGACCTCTTTCTGTTGATAATCAAGCTGATATCATTGAGGCATTTAACTCAACCTCTAGATATTTAGATGATCTTCTGAATATTGATAATCCTTATTTTGAAAGCATGGTTAACCAAATTTACCCACCTGAACTTAAATTGAATAAAGCTAATACTTCAGATACCGAGGCCCCCTTTTTGGATTTACATCTATCTATTTCTAACGGTTTTGTATCTTCTAAAATTTATGATAAACGTGATGACTTTGACTTTGATATAGTTAATTTTCCATTTTTGGATGGTGACGTTCCACGTCGTCCCTCTTATGGAGTGTATATTTCTCAACTTATAAGATTTGCTAGAGTGTGTAGTCATGTAGATGACTTTAATGCTCGTAATAAATGTTTAACTGCTAAACTTCTTCAACAGGGCTATCGGTATCATAAGCTTAGAAAGGCTTTTTCTAAATTCTATCGCAGACACCATGAATTGGTTTCAAAATTTGATGTCGGATTAAAATTTCTTTTACACCAATGCCTATCGGAACCAGACTTTTATGGTGACTTAGTATACAAATTCAAAAAGATTAAGGGTAGGACTGATTTTTCTGATCAATTCCGAAAAATAATAATATGTCACAAACGTATTGGCTATAATTTAAATGTTATGCGACAGTCTGCATGCTTAGTGATTAACCCAATCACGGTTGATAGCTTTGCTGCACTCTTTAATTGCACACCGGGGGATCGGTCGTCAGACTCTATGATGGCCCCGACCTAAAGCTATATATTTTAGTTGGTTGGGACCGGAGCCTTTTTGTCTGTTGCTTGGTCCACCGGGGCTCAACTGGTGACCTTCTTTTGCTTCAGATTTCCAGTGGGGTTGTTTGGCAGGACAGGGATCTCCACCTGTCAGACAGCCCGTTGTATCTGTTGAGTCCTCGTCTTTGCTTCTTCATGGTGTTGAAATTTGATTTATGTGTTTACCGTGATGATTCATTGACGAGTTAGAGGGTTATCATGCGAACCGAACAACCAACTAAATGTTTTGTACCACTTCAGAAACTGAGGGTGAGGTTGGGCCTGTAAAATCGATTTAAGCCCCCCAGTAATTCATTACTGACCGTTCCAAGGCGGTAGTTCTGTTGGGGTTCTCTGTTGCCTGTTTTTGGTGTCAGAGTTTCTGTGATGTTTTACCTTATGTATGTTATTATTATTTTTGGTTCGGTTTGGGTTGCTGAGTGGCCACCTTTTGGGAACAAGCTGCTCACTCGGTTGGCCATATGTTCTCTGCATCTTGATTATTTGTAATCTTAGTTGTTTCCAACTATGGTTTGAGGGCTGGATTTGGATTTTGATTGTTTCAGTTCCTGGTCTTTGCATACTTTTACTTTTACACAGAAGAAGAGGTTTGAAGACAATATTGGAGAGTGGACAGGGGTGGACTCTGTCAGCATAAGTAGATACTGCAGTTGAAAACAGGACAAAAACTGATGGATAGGGATTGTGCAAAATCATCTGTGGTGCCATAACGACCTCGCAAGGGTCTGGGATAGAATTGCAGATAGAAAAAAAAAATGCAGATAAATAGGGAATGGTGACCTAGGATGTCGTAGTTTAAGGGCATGTTATGCCCAGCGACCAGATGTATGCAATGATGAAATCTTGTACCAATAGGATCCACAGAAGCTAAAGTACGTTGAAAGGTAATCCTCATTACTGACGACATTTGGCGGACACTTCACCGACAATACAGTTTATTGACACGCATTTTGGAGACACAGACTTTGAGGAAAAGTTCACCGACCTTTCAAATTGTTGATATAGACAAAAATGTCTTAGTTTTGAAAATATAGTTATATAATATCAGAAGTAACTGACTTTTGATAATATCGAAATAAACATCAGAAATACATTTCCGTGCAGATTATTGTCTCCAGGGGCCGTATTTACAAAACGACTTAAGTGGTTGCTATTGTTATGTTTGTGGGCTATGAGACACTCAGAAATAACTAAACACCATTTAATTATACTATTTATATATTGAAGACTGCTATTAAAGAACTACAATGTTGATACACAAGCTTATACTATAAAACTGAGAGGTGGCTGATAAACCTTAGTCATGAAGAAGCTTCTGTCTGATAGACTAGCTACAACTCTTGATGACAATATTCTGCATCTCCCTCTTTAAGTTTAAACTTTATAAATTTGAAAAATATATATATTTTATAAAATGCAGGTCAAAATATATCTGCTAAAGTTCTATATAATCTGGCTAGTCTACCAAAATGTTTCAGTTATTTTTCTGATATAAATGTTCTCACACAGTTTCTGTTTACAAATTAGATTATCCATTAAGTATTTGTTTAACTGCGGTAAGATCCTGAAATCATCAGTTTTGATCAGAAATACAAATGTAAATATCCATTTAGTAATTACTGTAAGAATGTATCTTTGCCATTAACTGAATGATAAGAGAGTACTATCATAATCATCTTAAAGCTATCTACTACACTGTTTACAGAAAGATAACAACATAGCAATGAATTAACAGGTTTTGTGCTTATTTTCCCAAACTTTCTCGATTTTAGAATAATTAAGAAAATAGAAATTTTCTGTGTTTGGTCCAATCAATAAAAATATACCTTGGTACATTATAGGTAAACCTGAAAATTATATGCTTTGTTGTAAAGACTTGTAAAGATTACGTATCTCTACCACAATATTTATTATATAGGGGATTATTGTGCCCCTGTATAATCCAAATTTTGAATCACTTCATCACAAAATCATCATACTTTTTTGGAATTTTCACTTCTTTACCACTAGATGTAAACTTTCTTGTGGCATTTTGTGAATCTGAATTTGAAGTGTTATTATCCAAAACTGAATTGTCACTTTGAATTTCCTCTTGACAGTCGTAGAATATCTCCGGTTCTGGTTTCCTATTCTCCGTTGTTTTCATCAGATGACGTCGGTTTCGGCGTAACCTTTGACCTTTGTCCGTATGTATGTTGTACGATCTCGGTGTGTCGGCTTTACTCTCTACCGTGCCCGGTTCCCATGAGTTGTCGTTTCTAACTCGGATTTGGTCCCCTGGATTTAATTCTGGTAGTGGTTTTGCTCCACGGTCGTAGTATTGTTTTTGTATATGCTGCTTCTTTTTCAGCGCTAATTGCACTCTTCTGTCGTCATGGCTTGGTCTTAGAAGAGACTCATTAACCGGTAGCTGGGTACGAGTCCTTCTACCCATCAGCATTTGTGTAGGTGACATATCAATGTCATCAATTGGAGTGTTTCGAAACTCTAACAATGCTAAATATGGATCACTGTTGCTTTTCTTAGCCTTTTTCAACAGTGTTTTACATATTTGCACGTTCTTTTCAATAAATCCCATGCTTTGTGAATATCTTGGAGAGGATGTCACATGTTTAAATCCATAGTTTTTAGCAAAGTCCTTGAACTCCATGCTTGAGTAAGCAGGACCATTGTCACTCTTCAAGATGACAGGAATTCCATACCTGGAAAAATTCTCTTTCAGGACATTTATAACTGTTTTGCTTGAGCTGCTAGCAATTTTCTTGACTTCAAAGAATTTCGAATAATAATCCGCTATGACAATGTATGTCTCTCTGTCAAGTTCAAACAAGTCCGTAGCACATATTTCCCATGGCTTAGTTGGTAATTCATGCGGTATCATTGGTTCTTTTTGCTGCGCTCCTTTGGATTCATTGCATAATGCACATTGACTAATAATGTCTTTTATCTGTGCAGCCATTCCTGACCAAAAGAAAACGTCTTTTAATCTGTTCATACACTTGTTTATACCTAGATGACTTTTCTGGTGTATCTGCTCAATTACGGGTTTCTGCATGGACTTAGGAATAATCATTTTTTCGCCTTTGAGCATTATTCCATCGAAAAATGAAATTTCGTCTCTAAAGTTCCAATATTGTGTGATACGTTGATTAAGCTGTTTCTTGTTTTCTGGCCATCCATTTAAGACTATGTCTTTGAGAATGGTTAATTCCATATCTTTGTGTGCTTCTTCTCTAAGCTCTGACAATTTTGCTCGAGAAACAGGGAGAGTTTCTATGCTGAAAACACTATAGTCAGAATCACAGATGTAATCCTCATTTTTACTGATACATGCTCTACTCAATGTGTCAGCAATATATAGTTCAGTACCTTTTTTGTAGTTCACTCTGAGGTCATATTTCTGCACCTTTAACATCATTCTTTGAATTCTTGGTGGTGTTTGTGATAAAGGTTTCTTAAAAATACTTTCTAATGGACGATGGTCGCTTTCTACATGAATGGGACCTTTGGCAAAAATGTATTCGTGAAACTTCGTTGCTCCGAATACAATCGCTGCCATTTCCTTTTCAATCTGCGCATAATTCTGCTCAGATTTATTGAGTGACCTAGATGCATATGCAATAGGATGTCCATTTTGTAGAATACAAGCACCTAATGCATCCTTTGAACTATCCACTGATAACACTACATCTTCATTTTCATCATAGTATTTTAAAACTGGCGCTGTAGTTATAGCCTTTTTCAGTTCTTTGAAACTTTCTTTTTGTGCGTTGTCCCAGTGCCAAGCTACATCTTTTTCAAGAAGTTGTCGTAGTGGCTGATTTATTCCTGATAAGTTTGGAATAAATTTTCCTAGATAATTCACAGTTCCCATGAACCTTTGCAATTCTTTCTTATTTTGGGGTTCTGGAATTTCAAGAATAGCGCGAATCTTTTCTTCACTAGGTTTTAATCCATCTGGACCAAAATATGTCCAGCGTACGCTACTTCAGATAGTCCTATTTTGCATTTAGCTTTATTCAACTTCATGTTAGCCTGTCTGATTCTCTCTAGAACAGCACAAAGTCTTTCATTATGTTCTTGTGTGTCTTTTCCCCAAACTAGAATATCGTCGGCAATTATTTCACAACCATCCTGATTTTCTAGAATCTGTGACACAGTTCTTTGGAAAACTTCACTGGACGATTTTATTCCAAAAGGCAATCTTAAAGACTTATATCTTCCAAATGGTGTATTAAATGTTGTGTACCTTTGACTGTCTTTTGTCAATTTGATTTGCCAATATCCGTTTGACGCATCAAGAACACTGTAAACTTTTGCATTACTCACTTTTGCTGCTACTTCTTCCACTGTTTACATTGGATAATGTACCCTCAAAATACTTTTTGTTTAAGTCTCTTGGGTCTAAGCATAATCGCACATCTTTGTTTGGTTTCTCTACTACAACCAGCGAATTTACCCATTCAGTAGGTTCTGAAACTTTTTCAATGACCCTCATTCTTTCTAGTCTACTTAATTCCTTTTTTACCTTGTTTTTCAGAGCGAACGGAATTTTCCTAGGCGGATGTATCACTGGCTTAGCATCTTTATCCAGCCGAATCTTATATTCTGTTGACAAACATCCTAATCCTTCAAAAACATCACTGAAATTTTCAAGAATTTCTTCACTTGTTACTGATTTGTTTAAACCATACAGTCTTGAAATTAAATTGAGTTCCAAACAAGTTTTAAGTCCAAATATGGGTGTTGCTTTGTTTTTGACAATTTCAAAGTCTATGGGAACATACTTGTCTCTAGTTGATACTAATAGTGTAACTCTTCCAACAGTGTTTAATCTGTGACCTGAGTAGGACACTAATCTTGATTTTGATCTCTGAAGTGGCTTATTGCTAATTTGTTTGTACACATGCAGTGGTAATACATTGCACTGAGCTCCAGTATCAAGTTTCACACTAACATTCTTTTTCAAGATCTTGACGTTTACTTTCCAGTCATTTACTTGCTTTTCAGTTTCTACTGAATTTAAGAAAATGTCTGAGTCATTGTCACTGTCTTGCACTTCATGCATTTTCTTGCTTTTGCATTTCTTAGCAAAGTGGTTTCTTTTATTGCAGTTTTTGCAAAATTTACCAAAAGCAGGGCACTTACGTGGTTCATGTTTATATCCACATTTTCCACATATTTGTGTAGTCACTGCTTTATTGTCCGCACTTGTGTTTTGTTTGTTCTTGAACACTTTCTTTCTTACAATGTCAACATTTCCTTCAGCTGACATGCCTTGCATTGCCTTCAATTGTTTTGATGATGTTTCTGCAGCACGACAAATGTCAATTGCTTTCTGGAGAGTAAGGTCTGTTTCTCGAAGTAATCTGCTTCGCACAGTGTCCTGTTTTACTCCACAGACAAGTCTGTCCTTGATAAGCGAATCTAACAAGTCTCCAAACTCACATGATTTTGACAAAATTCTAAGATCTGTCACATAAGAGTCAATAGATTCACCTTCGTGCTGATTTCGAATGTTAAACTGGTGTCTCTCATATGTCAAATTGCTTTTGGGACTACAGTATTTCTCATACTTTCCCAGCACTTTTGCCATTTTCTTATCATCTCCTGGCTGTCTCCATCTTCATCCCATTTGAATGTGTTGAAAATTTCAACAGCATCCGGTCCGATGACATGTAACAATGTTGCACATATTATATCTTCTGGCTTGTCTTCAATTCCAGCTGCAGTAATGTAAATTTCAAACTGCTGCTTGAATTTTCTGAAATTTTCTTTCAAATTTCCACTTAACAGAAGTTTTTCAGGAGGATGTAAGTTTTTCGCCATTTTGTCAGTAAATTTATTAATCCAATTTTATTAATTTAATTGTCCAATTAAACTTCTAACACCACTTCTGACACCATGTTATGTTTGTGGGCTATGAGACACTCAGAAATAACTAAACATCATTTAACTATACTATTTATATATTGAAGACTGCTATTAAAGAACTACAATGTTGATACACAAGCTTATACTATAAAACTGAGAGGTGGCTGATAAACCTTAGTCATGAAGAAGCTTCTGTCTGATAGACTAGCTACAACTCTTGATGACAATACTCTGCAGCTATGCAGTTGCTAAGGCAGAATTTCCATGAAGGAGATTCCCTACAACTATGAAATTTGCTCTGGAGGAACAGTCTTTTTCAGACTGTTCCTCCAGAGCAAATTTCATAGTTGTAGGGTATCTCCTTCATAGAAATTTAGCCTTAGCAACAGCATAGCAACCACTTAAGTCGTTTTATAAATACGGCCCGAGAACTCTCTTGACAGCTTAAATACCGCACTCATCATGCCTGTATCTGCGTTATGCAGCCGCATAAGGTGAAGTATAATAATTCCAAAATCATTAAAGAACTTGATAGAGTCAACTGCTTTTAAAGCAAATTTAACTACGAATGGTCACTGGTGACAATTTCGCATGACTCCGATATCCTTCGTCAACATATAGTTAAGGTGGTGATTTGTGGTAAATACAAAAAAACTGCATAAAAGCATAAAAAATTAACGTACCTCCCTGAAAGTTTGCTGACTTCTTATTTTAGTTTGACTCTGCAGTTTAGAATACAGAATAGAGGGGCATGCTGTTAAAAAGTGTTTTATATGGAAAAATCAAAGGGTTGTAATTTTGTGCGCAGAAATCTAGAAAATTAACTTCATTCTTGAAAATATACTTAGACCTGAAGTTTCTTTAATGCATTAAAAAGAGCGTCCTAGCAATTATTTGTTCCAACTCTTTCTCAAATTTGTAAGGTAGACCAGATGAACTTTTTCTCAAATGTCTGACCATGTAAGGTGCATATACACTGCATGCATTAATCAAATACAGGTAGAGCAGTTATACCTTTATCATACTCACAGTATACCATAAAAATTCTATATATTGGGACAGTTAGGTATGAGCAAATAGTACAAACCCAGATCAGACAGGAGCAGTCTGATCAGGGTCTACACTATTTGTCATCCCATTGCATTTTTTGGACACATTACTGCACTGTAAAACCAAACTGTTCCAATTTCAGGACAGTTATGGTAATTATTTTTAGTGTCCCAATATTTAGAATTTATACCACCATGATACAGGTGTGTATATAAAATTGTTCAACCTTGAAAATGGACTCTACTGTGTAGTTTGGCAAATATTTTGACACAGAAAAGACCATTTTTTTATCTGCCCAGCCTGAAAATGTGTGAAATAAAAATGGAAAAAAAAAATTGCTAGGACGCTCTCCATAATGTATTGAAGAACCTTCAGACCCTATTACATTTTTAATAACAATGGTTATTTTTCAGAAATTTTCGCACAAAGTTACCCTTTGACATTTTCTTAATATATAAACCCTTTTTAACTTCAACAAGTCCTGCATTTTTGGATTCTGAATCTTGAGAAACAACATAAAGAAGGCATCTGCTAATTTTTGGGAAGATCTGTTATATTTTCAGCATTTTATGCAGATTTTTTACTTCGCCCAAAATCAGTGATTATCACCACCTTAACTTGTGAAAAAAGGATATTATTAAAACTGCTCTAACTAAAATATTTGGCAACTAAAAGCTCCAATGCTCCCCCAGTGGTATATGTTATTTAATGTGAAAGAAATTCACTAAGTCTCGGCAGCTAGATGACCATGATTAACTAGCCTTAAACAAATACAACTTCATTCAATTTCTGATAAAAAGTACTGAAAATAATCAAGCACCAAAATGGTAAAAATTCCGTATACAGGACGAGGATCCAATTCATTGTCTCCTTTCTGCATTGCTCACAGGGAACCAGAAAAGAAAATAATAATTTTGCAGACATTCTTTGTACTTCTTACCAGTTAGTTATACGACACAATGTATACGCATCTTGTAATCAAACACGACGTAGAATAGCTGATCATGACGACTTCTGATTAGACGCTTTCAAAAGCGGGAGAAGGGTGGGGCCTTTAACATATATTTTAATTCAAAGCAGACACTGTTAACTTTCTGTCAGAATTCTATTCTCACCAGCGAATAAATTGGCTGACTGCAAGTACAATGCGTGATCTGCTAACTAAGTGCTAGTAAAGACAGCGCTTCAACGTATATTTTGCCACAAACTGGTCCATCCGGCACCTACTTCAATCACAGCATGTGACGCTATTTTCTGCACGCTGTAGTGCTGTACGTATTAATTAGCGATTCAGTAGGCTGTAGGTGCGGACTGTTTTGTCTATGAACCTGATTTTACAATGTAGCGCTGTGTTTATTAGCGGTTAGTCATCAGCTCACACATGGACGCCAACAGTATGTGTTTTGTTGGCCCGCTTTGGACAAACGCAACCAGCCGACGTTAAATCTGTAAATTGTTACCGCATGGTTGTTTTCATAGTTTTTTTTTTACGTCATCAGAATTTTCCTATTGTTTTCATCTGCTTTCATATATGGTGCAAGTGACAGACGTCTTTTACCAGCCAATATTCGTTGTATTTGCTAATGCCAGTCAGCTGTCACTAGCAAATTTTCGTTACATTTGCTACTGACAGCTGCTCTTCTCCAATAAGCTTTAAAGTTGCTAATGATAGACATCTGCAAACGTAGTGAGTATTTGCAAAATGTTCTAGTGACATATGTCTTTTAGATAGCGAAAAAAAATGAATAAAATAAACAAACAAGCAAACAAATAAATAGAAAACAACAAACTTTTCCATAAATTTACAATCATCGAGAGAAACCTAATGTTCAGATTTCTTACCAATTGACTGCGACACAGAAACAGATATGCGTACAGGAATTGCATCTACATTTTTTCTGACAAAGTGACACACCTTTTTTTTGGGTTCAAAATCAGCTAGCAGATATGCGTCTGTAACCATCAAAGCTTTTTGCAGGCGTATGCCACTAGCAAATCCAACGGATACTGTCAATGTTCTACGAATATTGGCTAGTGTCAGACGTCTGCCACTATATAGCCCCTCAGTTTAAGTTATTTATTTGTTTTCCTTTTTCGTCAAAACTAGCCGAAAGCGCGCATAGTTTGAACTTTTTGTGATGAAATGACAATGTTTTATTTTCTTTATTATTATTTCATTATAGTATCCCTTTACTTAAAAGATTATTTTATTAAATACAGTCTAACCTGTCTCAAATGGTCACCTTAGAGGAACACAAAATTGGCTGCTTAAGACGGGTAACACCTTGTTACGGGCTCATTTACGCAGTATTTTGTCTCAAGGGACTCTAAAACGCTGATAAAGACGGGTGACCCCTTAAAACAATGACCCCCTTAAGACAGGTCTGATTACAGACTATTATATTGAATGTTTCGTATGTATATTATTTAGTATCAAAATAAAAGTAATAACAGGAGATTTCTGAAACAAAAACACCTTCATTCAATTCTAATCAACGGTTGGATAATCTCTTTATTGGGAAACAAAAGTAAGGCTTTTTATAGCCATTTAAGGTGTCAAGAAAATAATAGGACCGTTAAACGGGAAAAGCTGCCTTGAGCGATTAGCACGCCTTGTGAACGCGCAATTCCGTCCCCATATGAAAGCAATAATAATAATAATAATAATAATAATAATAATAATAAAGCTTTCTGCAATTAGTTAGCCAAAAATTAACTATTCTGTTCGAGCGTATGTAAAGCGCATTTGCTCTGAAGCCAAAGAACTGGTGAATTTATCACAATACTCCTGAAAGTGGCCAAACCGAAATTTCGGTTTGGCCACTTTCAGGAGTTTTGTGAGAACTCCATCAGTTAAGCATTTACAAAGCTGAAACATTTGTACTAATAAGTTCGCATACATATGAGTCGAATAGTATGATTATAATTTGGCTCTCCAAATGCAGAAGCTTGAATTTTGAATCTCTAGTTGGGAATGGAATTGCGTGTTTACCAGATTTGATTAAACAAGACTCAGATCAGCCTGTTTATCCGCATTCACTTTTTTTTCAATAGCGTGTTGACGCAAATTGGGAAGACCATTATTTGAGACTTTGCTGATTGTATATGCAGGAAGACTTTTTTCTCTGATACATGGCTCATATAAAAGGTCGAGAAACAATAGGCATATTTGGGTCACGTTACTCAAAGTTTAAATGAAACGGGGTTTTAGTCCAATAAGCGCGATTAGGTCAGTGTAGACGAACTTTTTATAAATGTATCGAATATAGGGGAAAACAATAAATTAAACTCTCAAATAAGCGACAAACACTCATATTTGGAAAAAAGAAGAAGAAAAGAAAAAAAAGAAGAAGAAAGAAAAATAAAACTTTTAAGTGTATAAATAGATAAATGCAATTAAAAACTGTGTAAATAAAACATAAATAAAATGACGTTCTGTGGCGACGCATCGGCATGGTCTAAGGTGGCACTAATTGTGATACTGGTGGCATTAGGGCTCCACAGCGGCGGGTTCGGGACCAATTACTGGATGGCAAGGTAAGACTTGAATTTAATAATAATGACTTATTTTGGTTCAAAACAGTTAGTTGACTGCTCTGATCATAAAATATAGTTTGATCGAAGTAAAATCTCTTATTGACTGAAAATGACAAAATACAGTTATAGGCATGGATTAGCATGAAGTTCACAGACAGACGGTATAGCAAAGGGGGAGGGGGGGGGGGGGGGGGGCAAAACGCCCCCTTAAGGAAACTGCTTTGCCATTTTTTTAAGAAACTGCCTGATCTAAATCGGAATAAACTTTTCCGTTAAAGGAAACAAACGGTTGTCCACAAATATGACACTTAAACCTGGAAATACATGTATGGTAGGATTTTAGCATTATTACATAATTTGTATTTCTAAATATTCTGGGCGTTTTGCTCCACCACTGGGGCAAAACGCCTTTTTAGGTGGGGCAAAACGCCCAGGGCTATTTCTTGTGTGGCTTTCAGATTTAATTGTTTGTTTTTAGACAATACTGATTTCTTAGCCCGAAAAGAATACTCCGGTTATTTCAAATACATGTATCTTATTTGATACTTATAAAACGTTTCCTCAAGGTGGGCGTTTTGCCCCCACTGTTGTACACCTTTCATCATGTGACGCGACTCGTCCAGCTTCAGAAATGGACCGTCTTTGATATTTAGTACCTTGCAATGTTACCATGCGTTGTACGCTCACAGTTTGCTTTAGTTTTTGCAAAAGAACATCGATACATGATTAATCAGAGCAGCCGAAGTGTAGGCGTTTTGCTCCACATGGGCATTATTTGCTAGTCTGTAAATAGATTTTTAACAAATGCACATAATAAGATTTCGCGACAGAGTATAAACATCGCTTAGACTTTATCTTGCAAACAGACTGTCGCAAAGCATTAAGTTCTCTCAGCAAGATGAACTGCAAGAAAATATTCAAGCATTCCGATTTACAGAAAACAACACAAAATGCTTAAATTCATGATTAAAAGCCAGAAGCAGATGCGCTTCTTCGAAATGTCTTTTGATAAGGAGTCCTACGGTCTGACATATTTGTTTAAATAACACTTAACTCCCTAAACCATATGGATACTGATATAAAAGCAATGTGCGTTTTACCCCGCATTGGTGTTTTGCCCAATCTTACCCTACTTAGCTTTTTAAAGCTAACTATTTACAGGACAGGACCAGCCTGTACATTTGCACAGCCTGATCATTGGGTTCACTGTCAGCTGTACATGTTCCGGATTTCCAACTATTATGAAAGGAACAACTGATGCTACGTCAGCCTGCTCTAATGCGCAACTTGATTCTAACTCTCTTTTTTCGAATAGTTCAATGCGCTAAAGGTTGCTCGTGTCATGTCTGTAAATGAGTAAGAGTTCTTTTGTCTTTTATTCTTTTTATGCAGACATGCCGAAATGAAGCAGAGTATAGAGAATCCGCTTGGGCTATTTCAGCTCGAGGAGCTTCGTCTTACTTAAGGTGGACAGGTACTGAATAACTCTGTTGGTATATTTGTTAAAACAAAACAGAGTTATTGTTCATGGTGAAATTGTTCAACTGTAGAGTGTATACAGTAATAAAACACACTAACAATGTCTGCCGTAAAGATCCTTAGTTTTCGGGCAGATAGGTCTGTAAAAACAGTGGAAACCGAGATCAGGCTGTTCCTTCGGAACCAGAATGATCAAGGTCTTCACAGTTTCCATTCCATCTGTGCATTTTTGTAGGCATTACTCTATGGTATAACCAGAATAACAGGAAAATAAATAATAGGGCAAGGACCGGCTGTGCTTGCAGCAGGTGCAGAATTTGGGTAGTCTGTTTTGGGGATATTTTTTAACTTAAACATTGTTTTTCTAGGAAACAAATTTTGTTTTATTCTGTAACATACAATGTAAGTTTTATTGAAATAATAGGCATAAGCTTGCCCCATTGGTTAAATATATTTTAATGACGTTTTTCATGAAATTGAATTTTCTTGCATATTATTAAACAGTGCAAAAATATACTTTTTATCAAGATAACTTCATTTTTTACCAGTTTGTTTCAGATATCCTATATTATAGATTATATGAGTTGCAAAAATGAAAGTATATTCATGTGCTAGAGATATGAATTTAAATGGAGAATGTGTAAAATCGTACGTAGAAATACAAAATATTGTGCTTTTTTTTAGGAAAATAAAATGGTGAATTATTTTTTCCTATCCAAATGTTTTATAGTCCTTTGGATTATTCAGCTGGTATAATGGTTTGAATGCCATTCAGTATTCGACTACTACCTTAAACTGTACACATTTGAGTTTATGTACAACACAGGACTCTGACGCACTCCGAGCTAAAACCGACATTTGATTTTTGTTACTGTGCGTGTTCATTGTTTCCAAGGGCATTTTTTTTATTCAGGCTTACTGTACGTGACATGCCGAAATACAGAGTGCCACGCACAGGATATTTACGAATAAAGAAGATAATTTCTCTTACCATATGCAACATTTATCAGATATTGCATTGCATTTGTTTATATAGTTTTTTAAAATTATTTTGCAAAGAAACTGTGCATGGCATGCTGAACCTCAGGAAATAAAAAAGCGCGTAACACGCTGAACTTGAGCAGATACACTCTGCATGACTCGTATAAACATTTAGTTCATATTGCATTACGTAATTTTTATTCTTTTGCAGATACACTGTTCGTGACACGCTCAATTTTGGAGTAGGCCTGTGGAGAGTAACAAACTGCTCAGGGTCTTATAAAGCACCATGCTATGAGTATGATGTTCCAACCGTTTATATAACAAGTAGGTTGTTGTTGATCTTGCACTGATCATAAATATTGAGACCAGAGTGTCTGAGAACCCTGATCAGAAATGAACCTGATACGGATCGGGTTTGCAGCAAGCGTTTTTGACGCATCGCCGGATATTTAGGATCTGAACTGACCAGAGGATTAACTAGGTTTGGTCTTATTTGGCATTGTTTACTTTGTTCTTTGAGAAACATAATTAGTACCAACTGGACATACATGCACTGGCAAAATCTTTTCAACCATAACAAAATCTTTAGAATAAGTGTCATATAACTTCGCTTTGAATATTTAGACATAGAAGACAAACGGTGTAGATCCAGATAAAATGGCTAATAATGAGCCGGCTCATCTTGGTCTGCACAGTTTGCAAAAGTTACTGTCCGTCGGCAAAAAATTTGAAATGGTTTATACTGGCTTTGTCTGAAATTATTTTACTTTGCGGACATGAGAAGTAGGCATTACATGTAACGATGCTAAACATTTAAATATTGCAGTCTATAAATTTACATATATTTTATGTTTTTCTTTATTTGTATTTCTTATTGTCTTTAAATTTGACATTTTTTTTTCAGAATACATGCAGGCTACAAGAGCGCTGGAGGGAGTAGCTCTAGGACTTTTGTTCGTCACATCGGTTTGTTTGACATTCTATGTTGGAACCGCGAGATCTAGAACACGTGGCATGGCCATTTCCATAATGATACTGGCCTTTTTGGCAGGTAAGGCATTGCAGCAACTCTGCTGAGTAAGTGTCGTTGCACGAAAATGCACATTACGGCATGTGGTAACAGGCGCAAGATGCAGTTTATCCGGGCACGTCCATGCGGCATGATTACAGTCTTCCCTGTTTGCTCAGATAAACTCGGGATCCGAGAGGGGGGGATCCAGGGGGATCCATTTAGTGAAAACTGTTTTGAGCATATGCTGTGCGCGCATGTACAAGGTGGCCAACGTACGTTACGTTCACGTGATTTTAACTGTATTTTATATTTGGAAAAAAATCTCGATCAGTTATACCTTAGGTTTTACGATGCCAATTTTACTATCGTAAATTGCAATTATCCCATGCTAATGTCACCATTTATCCACAGCAAATGACATCACCTTGTAAACTAAAGCCAGTTAACAGAACACATTAGAAAGCGATCTTTCACTGACTATGAGCTCATTTTTCGAAGGTCCTCATAACTATATAGCTATGTTGTATAAACGCTGTCAGTTTCTTCAGAGAAAGGACATGAATACGGTATAAGTGCAATTTACTACATTTAACTCGGCCTCGTAAGACCTGAGGTAAAGCTGATTTTCTTACCTGGTTCGAAATTATTTTCTTTAAATATCAGAACTTTACCTTAATGTTCACGTCAGCGTGACGTACGTTGGTCACCTTGCATGTAATAAGATCACTTTTGATGCAACACCAAGCTTGGATAAATACTGTAAACTAAACAAGAGCGTTGCCTAATTACCACCGAATAATTACACTATAAAAATTGCGTAGATTTCACGGTAGAATACCTGGCAACCAGCTGCCAGTCCATTTCCGTTATTTTTACGGGCGCCCGTAAACATTGACATGAGTCATCACGCAGATTAGGGTAGAATAAGAAAGTTATTGTTTTGGTCATATTGTCCTTCAACACTATAAAAGTATTTTCGAGTGCGGTAAGTTAACATAACTCTTCCATCTCGTTATTTCAAAAAAATGAACTACAGGCAGGTGCCCGTAAATATAACGGGAAATGGACTGGCTGCTAGTTTCCAGGTATTCTGCCGTAAAATCTACGGATTATTTTACAGTGTACCGCGAGCGGGAGGATGCTTTTCCTTCTATACTTTTAAGTATCCGTGTAAAGAGGTCGTTTCCTTCGTAAATATAAAAAAACTACTGCTTTATGTAGTGCCGGTAAAGTTTAGAGACCACTTGCACTGGCATAAGGCCTAAAAAACAAATAACCGTGTTTCAACTAACCCGACTGACCCTGCTTCAGATCCCCCGACTCTGCTATTTTTATCAATAAAAGAACAAAATAAAAATTTAAACACCGACCCAACCATTTTCAATTTCCGACCCTACCCAGTTTCGCCTTTGCATTTTCCCATAGTAGTTTCGGTTTTTCACCACCTTTTGTATTTTTTGGCATTTAGTACCTTCCAAAAATACAGATTTGACTTTTTCGAGCATCTAAGATGAATTATCATATACAGTGCAAATCTCAAAAATACAATTTAATCAACAAAATACATGTACAAAAACAAAAAAACATAAAAAATACAGGCCCGACCCTATTTTTTTCGGGAGAAAAAATAAAATAAAAGAATAAAAAAGTTTTTCCTACCTACCGACCAGATTTTTTTCAGCATATATTAGTGGAAACACAGCTATTTTTACGCCTAAACTATTACCATTGCAAATTGCACTACAGCAAACTTTCTATTCGTTTTTGATAAGAAATTAGGGTGATGATAATTTTGTGATTCGAAGCAGTACAAAAGATTTTCAGAAAGGTTTATTTTTTGGGCTGCATTGTTTTCCCAAAATCTTTCGTTTTTCAGCTGTTGGTTCGATTACCGGGATGGCTGTATGGATAATGAATCTACCAGAATATCACTACCCAAACTGGTCCCTGGGCCTGACAGTTTTTGCGTGCACGCTGTCAATCACATCAGGGATCCTCCTTATCCCAGACGTCCGCCAATACGATTACAAAGATAGTCCACAAGTGGGCGGGCAATTTAGAAACCTGTCAGTCACAGAGGCGGCAAAAATCAACAAGAAACAGCCCGAGCCTGAGCCGATAGTAGAAGGCGAGGTGGATCTGAAGCCAAAAATAATTCCCCAGCACCCTCTTGCTGCTCCCTCCTACCAATATATGCCGTATAATAAGAGGAAATTGCAGGATGGGTTTTGAGATGGTCTCAGCATTAAGAAAAATGATAGACTGAATCACTCATTTAAAAGAACTAGACTGAAATATTTTTATATTATACTTTACATACGTCTGTAAAAAGAAAATTCAGACCATAAGCCGAGTTTTATGCATCATAGAACCTAAAACCACCCATAAGCTAGTGCATTATTGAATTTGATATGCTTGTATGCTCTACGCGGGTTGTAACTCATAACATTTTCTCTCCAGAAATGTCAGTTTTAGCCATTCTTTTATTGTATGAAAGTGGCAGCGGTATGAGTTTTCATAGTTGTGGGTAAATGTAAGTCGCAGTCTGGAGTATTTTTGCTAGATAATTACGTTTTTGCAGCGCTGGTGTAGGATGTCTCCTAAAATAAGGATAATCTAGTCTGGGCTGAGAAAAAAAAAGCAAATGAAACAAGACATCGCAGGCGATACAAATCCCCTCGCACAAGACTACTTGGTGTGGGCAAACACTGAACTGGGGAATTTCATGACATATAATAGCTATGTGAATGAAAAAAAAAAAAGCCTGTGATTGCTTAGTGACTGATTTGAGTTTAATGTCCCACTAACAGCTAAGGTGAGTCTCATCCGAAAGACTGGAGAAGTGGTGGAGCGAACCCTCGACACTTGGATTGCAAGGCCAGCACGCTAACCACTGCACTATACCCCACTCCACAAAAAGCTTGTGACCTTATTGTAAAGGTTGTGTATGACCCTGGCATTAAGTACAGTATTGTAAGCATTCAGGGGATTAGATCTCACATGATAGAAAACATTTCAGTCATGACAAGCATTAGAATGCTGACAGGTACCAGCACTTTTGCACCTATCGAATCTATCTCTATGATGTTCACCTTTCATATAATGATATATTGTGAAGTTATATAAGAATCCATTGATAAATGTAGGCGCTAGAGCGATGACAAAGTTTTTCTAAAAATAGCTACAGTGACCTTGACCTTGCGCGCAGCACCCTGAAAGTCTAACTTGCTCGAGATACTGTCATGCCCGACATTTGTCTGAAGTTGTTTCAAAAGCCATTGAGAAATGTAGGCGCTAGAGCGCTGACAAACTTTTTCTAAAAATAGCCACAGTGACCTTGACCTTAGGCGCAGAACCATGAAAGTCTAACTTGCTTGAGATATTGTCATGCCCCATATTTGTGTGAAGTTATTTTAAAATCCATTGAGAAATGTAGGCGCTAGAGCGCTGACAAAGTTTTTCTAAAAATAGCCACAGTGACCCTGACCTTGATAGCAGCACCCTGAAAGTCAAACTCGCTCGAGATATTGTAATGTGTTACATTTGTGTAAAGTTATTTTAAAATCCGTTGAAAAATGTAGGCGCTAGAGCGATGACAAAAGGCGACATACGTACGTACGTAATACTTACGTACGGGACAAAACCTGCATCCCATCGCCACTCTAAAAATACTCTGGTCGAGAAACAATAAATGAGCCGCGACACGTGAAAACCAACAATGTGGTTGTGCGCCCAGCGCAGACTCAGATCAGCCAGGGCATCCGCCCAGTCTGATCAGAGTCTTCGCTGTCCGCATGGAGGTAGCTTAGACCATTAACTACCTTTTAAGCGCTTAGCGAAGAGTCTGAGCGGACAGGGGGATGCCCAGACTGATCTGAGTTTGCGCTGGACGCACAACCACTTTGTTGGTTCTCTCGTGTCGCGGCTCAAATATAAAGAAGAAGAAGAAGAAGACCAAGAAGAAAGAACTGAAGATTCAATACCCAAAAGCATATCATTCTGCCATATTCATTCATCCTCCTTGCTCATTGAAATCAAATGTTAAAAGAGAGAATTAGCTCCTATTGGAGCATTTCTTATTTAAGAGTAGATTCCAGTTTGGAAGGGCAACGATATCCAGGGAAGCACAAGAAGTCAAGAAAGTTGTTGTAACCTTTCAGCTTATGAACAACAGGGCGTGCATGCAATATGTTGTTCTTTGCGAATAAGCAATGAGCCGCGACATGACAAAACCAACAAAGTGGCATTTGCGCACAGCGAAGACTCAGATCAACCTGGGCATCTATTCAGTCTGATCAGGGTCTTCACTATCTAACTTAAACCCTCGGTTACACTCTAAGCGCAGAGCAAAGACTCTGATCAGACTGAACGGACGCTTTACGCACATGACACTTTGTTGGTTTTGTCGTGTCGCGGCTCATATGTTATACGTATTTATTTATTCATTGTTTGAATTTGTAAATAAAATAGAGTTAAATCGCCAAAGACTCGTTCGGGAAAATCCTTTTTTCTAAAATGTTCAGCTACATGTAGTTCTATTTTTCAAAAGCATTTGCTCGATTTCAGTTTTACGTTCAAGAGCTGGCATCTGTGTATAAGCACACATGATCATACTTTACTTTTAATATATAATACACTAACAGCTTTATTGTGCAACCACTGAACAACTTGTATGCTAAGAAAATTTTCAGAAGAGCAGTGGATGCCTGTTTTGGTATATCAAGTATGATGGTCATGCTTTAGTTTTTCTTCTAGCCTTATTTAGGCGATATTAGTCGAGTTTTATTTAGTCTTGACACCATGCAATTGACTCCGACACAAGTTATTGCTACAGCAATTATAGTAGCAACAGATATTAACAGAGCGATCTGTAACTGATTGTTGAAGGAGTTCTGAGACGATTTACTTTGAGTTTCCGTCCAAGCCCCAGTAGCTTTTTTCGTAACGGCAACACTGACAACTGTTGAAAATGTCTTGTGATCAGCTTTCACATTCTCTTCCTTGTCGCCGCAGTCAGGGTCCTGATAAAAGTCGACGTAGATATACTGGTATCCAGATACCGGATGAGTGCCACTTTGATAACATCTAACGTATAGTATGGAAGGGGTATGAAAATCTTGTAAGCCACTCATTTTCTGTTTCAGTATGACAGGACCTGAAATATACGTTCTCTCATATGACACTAGAAAGACGAACATAATGACACTTTTTAAGGATATTCTAATCCAAACACAAGTGCTGTTGTAAACTGGTGTCTTCTAAATGCTTATTGGGCACAGTTATATTATGCTATACATCATTTTAAAACTGAGATGATTGTAACTTTTCTAATGAATATGCTGTTTAAATTCTTTACCTATGACTTGGAAGCTTCTAGATGTTCTACAGGTTTGAAATAAACAAGTTGTTAACATTGTACTTTAGAACTTTCTTCTAGAAAGTTGGCGGAACTTTAGAATATTCCAGAAATAGAAAGAATTGTCTAGGAAGTCCTGGAATTTGCTCCTCACTGTCAAAAGAAGGTTGTGGGAGGTTCAAAATTTTTAGATATTTTCTATAATAAACTATGATAATACTAAAGAAAAAATGTAGAACTTTCTGTTGTAAACATGTAAAATTTCTGATCTTAGATTATGTCAGAACTGAAAACGTTCTGGTAAACTTTATCTTTGGTTAATTTCTGGATATTCCTAGATTATATACAAAGAGCACAAATTTTCATTAAGATATCTTTGTAAATTTTCACCAGTCAGTAAATATTTTCAAACTGGACTTTTAGCAGAAACTACGTAGTCTGGCCCATGTTCCTTCTTCAGAATGTATTTTCTGCTCTTGAAGGAACAATTTAAGATTTTGATTTTAAATATATTAGATTACTTAGTGACTTTCATTCTTGGATTTTGGCAATTTGTGCTCATAAAATTGACTTTATCTTCTGGGATCAGAAACTGTTCAAGGACTTGTGTTTAAAATATGCCGAGGGACATTTAGGATAAAACAAGCTACTGTAACTGACACTTTTTTATGTATTATTGACTGTTTTATTTTGATTTAAATCTAAATAAATTTTGTTAAGATTTAAAATAAACTTGTCGCTGGTTTACTTCTATCTTTCTTGTTACTACTTCCACGTCGTAACTCTTTTAACAACATATATTGTGCCTGGAATATCCATGCCGTTTGTAATATTTTCTTGAGGCCATGCTACACTACCAAATTTGTTTGATCGAATGCTCTTGATACACGTGCTTGTCAAAACCAAACAGTCCATCGACACTGTGTTGCTTCTTTGATCAAATTTTCCTAATTTATTGTCGTTCAAAAGAAATGTTTGTTACAATATTCATGACACACTATCAAAAGGTTTAGCATAAAACTTAGTGGGTGCATCAGAATTAATAAACAACCATTATAATTATGCCTGACTTAACACAAAGTGTTTATGTGGAGATACCTTTGACAAAATGGTTTGGCGAGAAATAAAAAAAATGAAGGAAAAGAAAAGAATATGAGGAGAGGGCCCATTCTCGATCTCACGATACAACAAGCCAATTATAACTTATAAACCAAATATTAACCTTCTACATTGAATAAAAATCTTTTAAGAAAAATTAAAGTTCTGAATGTATGAAGAGAAAGAAAAGTCAACAAATACAGTGAAGAACAAATAGTAGAAAGCCAGTTCTCATTCCCACGATACAACTTGCCACTGCCAACCTGCATACCAAATATAAACTTTCTATCTTATATTGTTGTGGAGATATCTTTAAAGAAAAATGCAGAGAGAAAGAAAAAGAACAAATACAGGGAAAAACAAACAACAGAAGGTCAGTTCTCAATCCCACGATACAATTTGAGATTGTCAATCTGTATACCAAATATGAACTTCCTATCTTAAACGGTTGTGGAGATCTTTGACGAAAAATTACAGTACTGAATATATGGAGAGAAAGAACAGTGAACAAATACAGGGAAGAACAATTCTTTTATACTTTTCAATGAATTATAAAGATTTCTCGGTGAAATCGAAACTGATAATCTCACTGTTTCAAACAGTGAAATTATCACTTTCGATTTCACTGTTTCAGAAATAGAATTTTTGTAAAATAGCCTCAAGTTTTTTGTTGATCAATTCGCTGAATCTTTTCTGGCTTGACAAAAATTACGTCACGCATGTTTGCACGTCATTACGACGTTAATGACGTCACTTAAAGCGCCGACGTAACATCGTTACTGCACGTGACGTCAGGCCGCCTAAGTCTCATGTAGGTATTCTATCTTGGCAAATTTTTTGAGATCTGTTCGTCAAAATGGTATTTGAAGCTATTTTTTAGTTGCAAACTCTGTTTACAACCAATATCGTACCCAATAAACACGCTGGAAGCATCAAATTTGACGCAAAATGGCTAGAAAAAAAGTTGTGTTTTTGTCGTGATGGCTGATGCTCTTAAAAAAACAGAATTATTGCGAATTTCAAGCATAAAAGAAATAGAAAATTTGACTTTTTCAGTGTAAGATGAATTTTTAATTCACTCATGAACATCAAAAGTGGTATTTTCACTCGTGGCTTCGCCACTCGTGAAAATACCACTTTTGGTGTTCATTCGGTGAATAAAAATCGATCTTACACTGAAAAAGTCAAATATCCTCTATATAGTAGAAAGCCAGTTCTCTTTTCCACAATACAACTTGTCAATTTCAACCTGCATATCAAATATGAACTTTCTATCTTATATGGTTGTGGAGATATCTCTGACGAAAAATGTAGAAAAAGAAAAAAAAGAACAAATACAGGGAAAAACAAACAGCAGAAGGTCAGTTCTCAATCCCACGATACAACTTGACGTTGTCAACATGTATACCAAATACGAACTTCCTATCTTAAACACTTGTGGAGATATCTTTGACGAAATAATGTTACGGAATTACGGAAGGACTGACGGAGGGACGGACGGAAGGACGGGCGGACAGATGTAAACCAGTATACCCGCCCCACACACTTTTTCAAAGCGGGGGTATAATAAACTGAATAGAGAATGAGTGGCTTTTGTGCACAACTCCTCATAGAGCTTTATACCAATCATTTTGAACTTTGCAGGTTGAAATATCTTTTTTTTCCTCCCCGTGAATTACCGCTGAGTAACACGTGTTGTTGCAGGGTAGATCACGAAATATTGATTAACGACGGCGAACCGGAAGTGAATTAATATTCATGTCTGCCAGACAATACAAATTATTACGATTCTAACATTATACAGAATAAAAATGAAAGTAAATTACAACGTTTACTTCTCGACTTTTTTATGCGATGGTCGTTAGAAGCAAATGTTTACATCCGACGTCATCAAGAAGCGAAATTGGTACGTCTCGATGCATCTTGAGCCTGTTCAAGATGACTTTCAGCATGACTTTACTCGAATGACTGATGGGACTGATGGCTCTGTTGTTCTGGCAGAGCTGTAGATTGCGTTTTTAGGGAGTATTATAATCAGCAATTGAGCCCATGTTCTCAAGATCTTGATAAAGATCTTTGTCAAACCATCTTTCATGGTTTCCCCGCCTGCTTGAACAAGTTCTGCTAGTATATTATCAACTCCGGCGGACTTCTTCTGTTTATACGCCCCTTTTGAAAAAAACACGGTCGTATTGTGACATGGCGCTGTCCGTCCGTCGGTCCGTCTGTCTGTCTGTCAACATTCTTGTGCGCAGCATATCTCAGGAACCGTTTGAGATATCTTCATGAAATTTTGTAGGCATATGTATTAGGATAGGACAAAGTGTCGCGTACAGTAATGGTTGCTCCCCGTCTCTTAGTTTCCAAGTTATGCTCTTTGACGATTTTTTTATCCTACTAGTCTTGTGCGCGCCATAACTAGATAACCGTTTGGGATATCCTGATAAAACTTCACAGCAATGTGTATAAGGGTCTGACAATGTGTCGCGTATAACAATGGTTGCTGTTTCTTTCTTCGTTTTGGAGTTGCATCCCTTTGATTAGATTTTTAGGCTATTTTTGTGTATACTATCCTTGTGCATTCAATAACTTAGTAACCATTCGGAATATCTTGATGAAACTATATAGCAATGTGCATGATCGCAAGACAGTGTGTCACATATAAGAATGGTTGTGCCTCCTTGCTTAATTTTGCAGTAACCTTCCTATGTTTAGGCTAGCCCCATTTCCACATTCACTCCATAACTCCTTAAACCTTTCAAACATTTTAATGAAACTTTGTAGGAATATGTACATGTATAATAATTAGGCAATGTATCATGAGCATAAACCACAACTCTTGCTTACTTACTTTTTGAATTATCTGCCCTTGCATCAATTTCCTGTTCACTCTGTAACTCCTTAACCGTTGGAAATATTTTAACAAAACTTTATGGTGATGTGTATATTGTCAAGGCAATGTATTGTGACCAAGAATGGTACTCTTTGGATAAGATCTCTATAATCACTATGCTTGTTTTCTGATCCTATATTGTATCTATGTGTTTATGTATATATGTAGCCTATGCTACGTTTACATATTTTGAAGAAAATACTGTTTAAACCAAGAATGATACTCTAGTTTACTTAGTTTATGAATTATCGCCCTTGTTTGACTTTGCCCTTTCTCAACTTCTGAGCTGCTTCACCATGGAAGCTGATTTTTTGGTATACTAATAGTATTTGATGTATTAGATGTTTTAATAACATTGCAGTCATTAATTACAGAATTGTTTCCCCTCTTTGTCTGCCTGTCCATCCTTCTATAAAGAATCTTGTTCATTCTGTAACTGCATAATGACACTGAAACGGGCGTATTATGCGCCGCTTGCGAAGCTCTTGTTCATTTAAGCTACTGCAATTTCAACTTCCTCCAGAAGGATTGGTTGTGAATCTTCTTCTGGATGCTGAGTGCAGTCCAGAACTGTATTGTCACCATTTCTCTCTTTGTTGTATAGCTCCGAGCAATACTCTATTCATCTGCTGAGAACCTCCTGTTCTTTTGTTAAACACTTACCAGACTTGTTCTGGATAGTTGTGGGCCTACTCTGCTTCTCTGTAGTTAGATCCTTCACCAGTCAGATGCGCTATCGACTGCGCTACGCGGCCCGGCCAGAGGTCCCGAGTTCGATATCCGGCAACATACTTTCGTTTCTCCTTCCGCTGATTCAAGAGGGGCAGTTGTCAGTTACTGGCGAAAGTATGTGCATTTAGTAATTGTTAACCGCTTAGGAGGCCTAAGCCTGCCCAGGAATAGTGTGGTTAGGATAACTGACCATTCCAACATTACCAGAGCTGTTTGCCGTGGACGTAAAGCAACAAAACAACACCAGTAACAAATCCTTCACCAGTTGATATGCTTTCTTGCTGTTGTTTTTGTTCAGGCAAGTTTCAATCTCCTCGCACTGAGTCCCTAATCAGTCCTCCTTTGCAATCTTCGTGACCTTCTGAACTCTCTTGTTTGTTTTTCTGTATTCTTTCTACCTTCTTCTTCATACCGTCTCTGCGTCAAATCCCTCCTCTCATCACAGAGGTTAAGAACATCTCTGGCGACCCAAGGCTTTTTCCTGCGTCGTTCCTTCCGAAGAATCTTACTGGCTGTGTCAGTCACTGCAATGTTGTAAGTGGTAACCATGCTATCTATGTCTATTTCATCATCTCTCAAATCTATGAGTGGTGCCAATTTCCCCCTATTGCTGCTTGGAACGTCCTGTCATTTCTTAGACCTGTAGACAGGGCCCTCCGTAGCTTCTTAAATCGCTGTAGCTTTGTGAAGCGAAACGTAACGTCAGAGGATCGGGACTAGTCATTTCTGTGATTCTTAACTTCCCAAGGTCAAGCCTCAGTACTGGCTGGGCTGGCTTTCTAGCATTCTTCAGACGAACTCGGAAGGTCATCATCACCAGGTCATGGTCACTTCCTATGTCTGCTCCAGAACAGCCCATTGTCCTATGGATGTTAACTTCTGATTGGAACTGCTTCCTCACCAAGATGTAGTCAATCTGATTGTGACGCTTCCTGTTTGGGCTGTGCCACGTAGTCAGTCTGGTTGTGACGCTTCCTGTTTGGGCTGTGCCACATAGTCAGTCTGGTTGTGACGCTTCCTGTTTGGGCTGTGCCACGTAGTCAGTCTGGTTGTGACGCTTCCTGTTTGGGCTGTGCCACGTAGTCAGTCTGGTTGTGACGCTTCCTGTTTGGGCTGTGCCACGTAGTCAGTCTGGTTGTGACGCTTCCTGTTTGGGCTGTGCCACGTCCTCCTTCTGAGTTGTTTATTGGGGCCCAGGGTATTTGTCAGTACTAAGTTGTTGAAGGTTGCTAATTCTAGGAGCCTGTAACCTCTGTCATTTGTCTCCGTATTGCAGTAGGATCCACATACTTTTGCCCACTCTGCCTGTGTGCCCCTTCCAACTTAAGCATGCCAATCCCTCCCCTCGTACAACCAGAATGTCCTTCCTAAGTGTTTGCTCTATGATTTTCTGGAGTTGCTGGTAGAAGTTGTCGACCCCGTTGTTTGTCGCCCCCGTTGTCATCGTGTCCAGATGTTGGTGCATGATGGTGACATTGAAAGTAGGTGCTCTCAAGCGGATTCAGATCAGCGTGCTGGAGACCGGTCGGCAACCAAAGACAGCACTCACATTGTCTTTATGCGCCAGAAAACCAACCCCATACTCGTGTCTGTCCTCTTCTCCACTGAAGTGAACCTTGTGTTTGTCATCTGTAATGTGTCTCGATGTTAGCAACAAGAATAATCACAAATTTTCACACGACGCCGCTTCCTATGCGTTCAATGGGGAAAACGTTAACGTCATGTTAGAATATAGGTTTACCCATAGGGGCTTAAATCTTGTTGATTTCGGTAATAAAATACATACTGTATATACATAAAACAAGGACAGAAACTCTGGTTTAAAACATTTTGGGTAACTTCTTTTTCCGATGCAAAATATGAATGCGACCGAAAAATCGTTGTGATATTTGACCACTCATGCAGCAAAATTCGTCTTTTTAACGATAATGTCTGTTTTAGCCCAACCAGTAAAGGACATTCGTTTGCTGTCAAAATGCATCGTTGTTCTAAATTCCACATTTAGATTTAAGGTTTAGTGCATTTTGAAGCTAGCGGATGATTGTCATTAAATCGTCTGGGATAAAAAGATACCATCATTTAGAAGACGCATTTTGCTACACACATTGCCAACAATTACAATAATTTCAGCGTCGGAATAATAGCGAGCACTCGCTTGCAGGCGCGTATTGCCTGCAATTCAAAAGCTCCGAAGGAGCTTTGAAAGAGCGGGGGCTCTATGGTAGAGAATTGGTAAGGCATAATTTTACCTGTAAGATACATTACTCTTATTGGAATTTCTTTCGTAACGACACCAAACGGAAGTTATAATTAGACTGGTTCGAATAGAGATCAAGAAAAAATAAGAAATACAAGGCGCTCAGTTTTTCTGTCGCTAATTTATGTAATGACGTCAAACGTTCCGTTTGAGAAAAACAAGTTTGCGTCAACGTTAACCGCTTCTGTGATAACACAAAATGCAAGGAGGCTGACCGTTTGATGAAATTTAAAGGAAATAAAGAGAAGGAACTGAAAAATTATAGCCCGTTTTCCGAGGGGATATATCTGTTTTCTGACAGTTTCTCATGAGTTTGTAGACGGAGTTCGCAACGCTTTTATTACAAATTCTATACGACAAAAATTCATTGTGAAATTGAATCCAGAATCTTACAACGAGTAGTCAGATCACGCATTTTATCCGAAACTGTAGAGTTAACATGGTAGCAGCCATAGGACGCTTTTGTCATACCACATATATATTGTAAAGAGAGATGTGCTCGCCTATAGGCAGTGCCTATTTTCATATTATTTTTTCACTGGATAAAACAACGTTACCCAAAAAATTCTAAGCCAGAGTGTCTCTCCTTTTATATATGTATATACAATCACTATTCTTTTGATTCAAGCCCCTATGGTTTACTTAAGGAAAGTCAATGGCAAGTGTAAATATTGTTTATATGAATTGTAAGCACTGAAATAGTATTTCCTTAGCTTTTGCGATTTCATGTTGTTTTGTAATAGTTTCAGTATTTCTAGAAGAGGTATGATTAAGGGCTTTTAAGACTGAAAGAGAATCACGAAAAATACCCAAAACAAATATGTCTTAAAAGAAATAGTTGTTAATAAAATCTAAAATTAATCTATTGCTTTTCCTTATGCAGCAAAACAGAAAAGCCATTGAGAATACGTAATGAACTGCAATGGTTTCCAAATATAAATGAACATTAACTTTCCCTCCGTCTTTTGAACCGTGTGTGGACTAGCATGTTTATCTTAGCTGACAAATCTATGAAACGAGAATATTTCTTGGTTCATAAATTAAAATCTTGAATCAGAAGGGTATATGCAAAGTAAAAAAAAACAATGGGAAAGAATCACATACACAACAATGGACATAAATTCACGGAAGATACGCACGGTAAGACCTAACGAGCAGCTCTTTCCCAAACAGGTAGACATTCAGCTATCATAATAAACACAGCAGCAACAATTATTTTTTACCTATTTTTATTTCAAATTACAAAACAAACAAACCAGAAAGCAGAATGGGCAGCTATTCAGATGAAAAGACTGCTCGGAACCATAGACATAACAACATGTAACACTGGCATAAAGAGAAGTACCACCTCAGAACGGTCAGTAAAAAATCACCGAGGAGCGTAAACTAATATTTCTGGATCCAAACATTGCACTATGCTTCTGCAGTGGCCTGAAATATTCAGTTAGCTGTTTGGCCACATTAAGGTTTCCTTACCCAACAGGCGCGCAATCAAAAACAGAACAAAGAAGATACTATAACGTATAAAATTTAAGAGTAAATGGAATTTTCCGAAGACAACGAAAAAAAAAAAAAAAGAAAAAAGAAAGATAGGAAGGAACAAAAACAAATACACACAAAGCATAAGTAACTAAATGAATAAATAATAAAAGAAAGGTCAACAACTACTAGCTTAAAGGCTATATTCATACATATACATATATATTCATCTTTAGCATACGTTTTCTCTTTGAAGCAGGAAGTTATATGAAAATATGTGTTTGAACCAAACCGCTTAAGAAACTATTCAGAAAACTTGTCGACAGGGGAGTTTCTTTAGACAGGTGACAAATATAAACATATTTTCCGGACCACAATACACATTTTGACAAAGGAAAAGGCAAGGCCATGTTCAGGTACACATTTTAAGACGGTCTTTCAAGACTGTTTTTCCATTCCGTTAGAAAACATACTGCAAAAACTAAAGTCTATTTGGCTTTCTGTTTACAAAGAGACTTATTTGCTCTAAAGGATATTGAGGATCCCTTGTGTAGATTTTGTGTCAACAACTGTTTCAATATTTTCTCATGATAGACTCAACAGCGAATTTTATTGGAAGATTATATTTATTTTGTCAGATAGCCTACGCATTCTAGAGAAATACTTGAGAGAGAGAGAGAGAGAGAGAGAGAGAGAGAGAGAGAGAGAGAGCATTTACCTTCATCTTCTAGGATATTGTATCGGCTTTCGAAACAGGTAATGCATTCTGCGCAGCAGCTAAATGAACCACAAGGGGTAGAACCCTCTATAGGCAGTGTGGATGCGGATGACGGGTACATCGATCTCGAATTCCGCATACATACATTGATAACCGAAGCTGTATTTAACTGAGCAGCTTTGGCCTGAAAAAGAAATTGTTAAATTACATGTAACAGGTGCCATGTGCTTTTTTTTCTTCATTGACTTCTTTCTTCATGCGAAAGATTCATTGATGAGCTGGGACTATTAACGCAGACCCAATAAAAATCTTAATAATTTCCTTTTGATACAAAGACCACATATGAAAAGAAGTGCTCCTAGAAAATGCAATGAAGCGGTTGTCAAAGATTCTCATTTATTCGAAATGTCATGATATCACATATATATAAACATATATACAAAATTGTCAAAATAAACTGTAATAATCATAGCTGTAATAATAACAGTTGAATGTGCAGCCAACAGTGTTGTTGTTACTAAGAGCAGAGGATTTGTAAGGGATATTTTTTCTTACCTACGAGACAGCGTTTGTTCTATTTTCAGCGGTGCTGGAAAGTTCTGTCTTGCCCATGGGCTGAGACAGCTCAAACGAGCTTGAATTCTGTGTATCACTACGCGCTTTTTGAAATCTGGTGCGCCCGGCTCGGCGATTCTATACTTTATGCATTATTTTTTATAGCAATGAATGTCCACACCAATAAAAGCCCAAGAAAGATAATTCATTCGTTATGATTCCATTATAATCTGTTTCTTTGCCTTAAAGTCGGAAAATGATTCGAAATAGTCAATGTTTCACAGTGACAAACACTGTTGAAGGTGCCGCCATTTTGAAGACGCTTTTGAAGACGCTACCAACTGACGTTTGAAATAACGTTGACGTTACATCACAATTAACGTCACACACATTTTATCTTAAACATGTGTCGGAAACGAGGCTTGATTCAAAAAATGTGGATTTGTCAAGGACCTAGTTTTCACTTGTTTCTCTGAGAAGCCATGAGGCAGACAAGATTGGACAACTTACACTTGTACATGTTCGCATGAAATAGGCCTATTGTTTCCCAGATCAGTTTGAAATAATTATCATCGTAGGTAAGAAACCATTGGTCTCCGATGCGGACAGAAAAATCCCAACCCTCGGGCACATGGGGTGTGTCGGAAACTCGGCAAGCCTCGTTTCCGACACACCCCGTCTGCCGTCGGCTTGGTATTTCCCTGTCCGCATCGGAGACCAATGATAAATTCTATTTATCAACGCCTTAGTAGGAGAGTATGAATACGATAGATTTCGTTTTGTAGGAAACTGACGCAACCGAGTTCTGCATCACTTTGATCCTGACAGAAATTCATGTTTTATCTGATGCGACCATAACACCGACGATCTACCTCCCCACGTGACAATTTTGAGAACAGTTATCCTCTAAATAGAAATATTTATGTCTTACCCAAGGTGCTACCTCAGCTTTGATATTATTCGAAACGCACTTGTTTGTGTCATTTCTCCAAAACTGAAGAGCCGAAAACATTTCATCAAGGAGACACTGTGTCTGTCGCACACCTTCGAATCCGTCGTTCTTACCTGCATCATACATAACAAAATTGCATTCTTCGACATAGCAAATGAGGCTCATATACTCTGAATTTATCCTTTTATGCCACATGACTGTGAATATCTGTCCGTAGGACAGTCAACCAAGATAAGTCTCGACAGAGGTGATGACGTGACAAGACTGAAACATTGTTGCATCGGACTCGCACCTTGGATATTTACCACTAACTATTCAGTCATCACAAAACGTTGAAGTTTACAGTGGATTAGGAATATTTTCTGAGATAATGTCAATAGTAAGCTTCTCCAGAGGATGTCAAAGGTATTTCAGGGCGGTGTGCGCGGGGGATGGGGTCGGGCGCAGGGTTCAAACAGACTCAGTACACTGGTACAATGCAATGTAATATGGTGTAGCGTACAAGAAGCGTAGCGGAATCGTAAATTATCGCAGAATTATATTCCGTACCTTATATCTGCGACAGTAACTTATCCTTTATATTTCTATGGAAGTATTAAAAGGGGGCGCAAGGGGATGGTTGGGGTGGTGGGGGATAATCGAATGAATTTTAACACATTGACAGAGCGCAATGAGAATACGTGTAGCGTGCAGGAACCATAACCTCATCAAAAGAACCTTAATAGTTATTTCCCTTCATAATATCTTGTGATAACTAACTTCAACAGATTACGAGGGACGATTGAAAAGTTCTGAGCCTAAGGTACTTCTAGTGAATTTGCGCATGCATGCTTAACACAAATGCAATGATTTTTCATTCACTAGCTTTCGGTGGAAGTATCAAAAATATTTGGCGTAAGATTTCTTTTTTACAGCGCCTAAAACATAAGAGGGGTGGTATATTTTTAAAATAACATTTAAAATCTATTTGCCTTACATTACTTTGAAAATTCATTCTTCACATTCTATAAGATTTAAACTGTTCTTGTTGTAGTACATACAATGGTTTGATGGAAATGCAAAATATTCTGGCATCTGTTGGCTTTACTGTAAACCCTTAAATATTGCAACCCTGAAATCAGTTCAGTTCAGTTCAATTCTCTTATCGACGTTACCCAAGTGGCTCAACGGTACGTAACCCTAGTTGCACACACCTGGCGCCGTGTGTCCGTCCAATGTTACATACCCATATCCTACTTCCGTGTTTATAAGGAACATTGTGAACAAAACCAAAAAATGTTTTTACACAAATAAACATTGACATTTAACATGATTTTTAGGAAAAAGAGTTAAAATATATCCACTTCTGTGCACGCAGAGCATACGACTCCGATTGTGCACTATCTGCAGAAACTCTCAAAATAGGTAATTCCTGAAAATTAAAATTTTGCTTTTTATTCTGAAATGGAATAAATTTATGATTGTGTATATCACCAATTACGGGGATGCTGCAGGACGGTATTTGCAAAAAAACAGTTGAAAAATGCTTGTCTCTGCTAAAGTTATGGTCGGTCAAAGAGTTGAACAGTGCACTCATGGGGGTAACTGTAAAAGGCGAAGTGTCATCCACTTGTTATTTAAGATAAATTCCCGAAATTTGGTGATTATTGCTTTGTAGGATGGCTGTTTAAAACCAATAGTTCCAATCCACTCTAAAGTTTGCAAAACGTGGTGGGGCTCAGAACTTTTCAATCACCCCTCGTATATCTCTAGAAGTATAAAAAGGAACTGAACTTAATTTTTCAGTTAATATGGGGCAGTGAAAGAAAGTGCAGTGTACACAAACCACTATCATAACTTGTTTCGGATTTATTTTCCGTTCTATGTTATGCAGTGGTATACCTGCCATCAGTATCTCTAGAAGTATTGAAGGAAATCGACTGAAGCTTGATACAGAGGTCTTGACAGGGGTCTTTGAGAAGGCAAAGGGATTAGACTCTAGTCCTTATCATAAGAAAAACAATTATTCCCTACCTAATTCTTGCAACTGGGAATTTTTCTGACAAAGTCGATCAACTAAATGTAGATGAAAAAGCAATGATCAAGAACCTATTGCCAAGAGGTCAGCTCTTTCCAGCCAGGCTATTCGAAATATGTACAAACAATCAAAGACTAATAGAAACCGACAATGACAATGATACATGTGGTAATAAATGTCAAGAGAGGCACCGCTTTTAAATTTTCATGGCCATAATCCTAACCTTGTGATCTGCAATGGTTTACAAACCTACAAGTAAAACCAAAACTTCACACGAAACGTATGTAACATCTATATTTACCCATCTTCTATAATTTTATAATAGTAAAACAAGACAGAAAGCAAAGCAAGCAGCTACATGTAATCGGGTGAACACAATGTAAGAATTACAACTAACAATAATAACCACAACTGAAGCACCGCTTTGAAACGGTCAGAAATAAATTACTTAATTACTGGGAGAAGGAGGAGGCTTAAATCGATTTTACATGGCCATAACCCTCTCCGTGGAATCGGTTGTGGTTCATAAACATTCAAGATATTCGGTCTTTGCGAATGTGGTTTACAACATGCAAATTCATCTGGGCCGTGTGAAGGACATTAAAACCCATTTACGGATCTTAACAGCAAACATATAAATCTGGATTAAGTACTAAGATGAAACAAAATGAGCACTCAATAGCAAAACCAATACTGAAACGCTGGAGCAAAAGAGGTCCAACAGTTCAACCCCGATGTGCGAGACCAAATACAGATTCTCAAGCCCTAACCAAATACCTGTAAATAGGAGCCTCTTACGCTGGAACAGACATATAGTCTCTTTTCTGTGATATGTTTCCTTCTTCTTCAGGATTAACTTGTCTAAGAAGAAGTTTTAGTCCCGCATAAAATTTAGAAATCAAGTCTCAGTGGCGTCGCTTAAATTAAAAAAGAAGCTTTATTGAGTTTCTGATACCGGGAGAATTGCTTTAGAAGTTTCGCTGATTTATTGTGATTATTAAGGTCGGCACCATAACTAGAAACCATATCAAACCGAGTAAACTGAGATTTATAAACCCTATCAGAGTTATAGTAAGTGGAATATCTTCATCTAAAACTGGAAAATGTATAATATCGAACTCAAAATCATCACGTTACTAATAATAATTTACAGAATTAAAACTCTCTAAAATAGTCAAATGTAATTAAAACAATTAGCCTCGGTATCGAAAGAATCTGTTTAATTTAACTGAAGCTCTTAGGGGTAGATTTGATTGACCATACCGTCAAAGTAGGTATTACGAATGTTTGATGTATCATCGAAATATCTTGACTAGAATTGAGGGCTTCAATTATTTCAGCTTCCTTATCACCCAAAAAAGACACTAAGAAGTCTCTTCCACAGCTCTTCTTAATGTTGCCTCATTTGACAGTATTTTTATAACACCCTTACATGACAATGAATTAATGATAATAACAATAATAATAATAACGACTTTATTTTCAATGGGTGCCACAATTAGCTACTCTTCCTTGAGGCCCACTTAACAATGTATATTTATATTCAAGTTAATTTTTGTGAATAGTGCAGTGTTTTCTTGAATATGTTATGGGTATTCGCAGACGGATTGATAGACTGACATAATCGCAAAACAGTATAACCCACCCTCAAAGGAGGTGGTGGCGGCGGAGAGGGGCGAGTAATTAAATCAGTATTCAAAAAGCTTTAAGATACACATCACTGAAGATCTAAATCGCGTATCAAGAAATTCAGATTACATACCATTCGTTTCAAACATAAGATTTAAATCAATGAAGTGAAAGAAAATAGCGAGTAAAATTCCTTTGCACGAGAAGTTTACATTTCTGAACTGCTACTTTCTATTTTGAATCCCTGGTCTTTTTGGGGATGGTTGAATGACTTGCGATGTTACGTCCTTTTAGTATTTCAGTCATATCAGGACAATGGGTAGGTGATAATGAAAGGCTGTGTGTAATGGAACCCCTTTTACTATTGAAAAGATTCCCGCCTACAGCGGAACTCGAACACGGGGTCGCTGGATCAGCAGGCCAGCGCTTAACCTACTGAGCTACCGGGGCTTCTCCATTTAGGGGTCTGACCCCGGAAAAATCTATAACCTATATCAAAGACAAGTCTATGCAACCATCATATACCAAAATGAAAAGAGTTACCTATGGTTACTTAAATATTAAGCCTTTGATGCAAAATTTTATCCGATAATAATTAACGAACTGAGCCACAGATGACCAGACGGACTGACAGTCAAACAAACGGACTAACCAAAACATTTTCCTCTATAGCTGACTTCATATGCCGTGGGTAAAACAATTTAGGAACTTTGGTGGATTACTATTCTAAAGTATCACCAAAGTCCGTCCGTTAAAATGTCGTCCTAGTACCCCTGTATATTCCAAGTTCAAATAAGAAAACGCACACGACCTACGAAGGCAGGATTGTGGTGGTATGGGGAATAATATATGACGACAATGGATCGTTTAAAATTTCAGCCAGAACGCTGGACAAGGGCGGGGTCAAGATTACGACCCATTTAAAAACAAAGCCGTGTTAACAACAACACAAAGGGCGCTTTCGAGGACACAGGAACGGAAACCGGACGGACTCTCCATAGGGATTTTTATGTTTCAATACGGCGGAAATTACCGATAGCGACTTACGGGTGTATCCGAGAGCTTACCTGTCGAAATCCTGTCGAGCGCTATATGCAATTACATTGGAATATAATGTAAAATGTAAAATTACATTGGAATATAATGTAAAATGTAAAATTAAATACATATATGATATTACGACAATTTTTGGTAAGTTATGAACATAAACTTCAGTCTTTGTCCGTTAATATGGTGTAAAAATATATAAAATAGCTTCATGATTTGATTCTTCCATCGGCTTTTGAAGTCTGAAACTGCAACCACTTGAAAGTATATATGAATCAAGTCGAAAATTCCCAAGAAGCTATGGTCAGCCTAAAATTTGAAAATGATCGAATTTTCTATAAAACTTTTATAAGTTATCACCATCGAGCGATTTTTATAAGGTTTACATTGATGTAAAGTACACTATAAGTATCTTCCATGGATCTCTAAACTGAAAATCGCTTTTCGATAAAACCTCACTCATAATTATGTCTCAAATAGTCTAAGTCCAAATCCTCCTGTATTGCGCAAAGGCTTACACCACATCCTTTCATGGTATTCGTGTTTTGTTTATGTATTTCATTTGTGCTTTTTATAATCTAATTGAGAAAAAAGCAATATTATATAGTCTGATTCAGAAAACAAGAACGAAAGAAAGAACGAGTGAATGAAGAACGCAAGAAAGGAACATTGAGAAAGAAGTCCCGAAACTCTTACACGTGACAATCCAACATGAAGACATGATAAGACAGTTAATCGACTAATTGCAGTTTTAAAAAATGATCTTAATAAAAAAATCAACCATGTAAACAAATAATTACATATTTTATGGTAATGCTAATTCAATCTATTAGTTATTATATAATTTCTAATGTTTGTGCTAACAGTTGTGGTTGAAATTTAGTTGAGTGTGGTAGGGCGTATTTATCAAAGAAACCGAAATATGTTTTGTCTATCACAGGGTAGAATCTTAGAAGCCAAAGAATCGTAATTTTATTGACTAGCTGACTGGCCGATTTGCTCATTTATAACTAGTAGACACTGTATTACAGTACTGTCGAAAAACTGTTGACTGTAAGAAACTTAAAGATTTACACCCTCAATATTTCTATTAATTTTAAAATTTCTCACAAAACATTATATCCTAGGCATGATAATGATTGCTATTAAAAGTACATTTATCTGCCAAATTTACGATTTGTGATGGTCATTGAAAAAGGAGAATTTAAGAAAATAAACAAAAAGAGCGGCAATAGCGGGTCACCATTCCCGCCAAAAATGAAGACTGGATACGCCCAGCAATCATAGTTAATCAGGTTAAAGTTATATCATGAATAATCTTAAGCCCTTTCTTTGATCGTCTTCATACAGTTATTGGCTGAAAAGAACTCACGTGCACAGATTAGAGTTAATGCTATTGTAAAGGTATTTACTCCACCAATCATAAAATTCAAAACATGCTTGCAGAAACGCCTGTGGGAGTCAATCAATTTATGACGACAAAATATTCGTGAATATTCAAGAAGGGTATGCACTGATATATCGTTTCAGCCTCCGTAACAAAGAGGTTTTCGCTGAAGATTTTTTGAACAAGTCTTAATTATGTTGCATACAATTAACCAGTTTCATAATTTTGTGATTACTTCGTAATGAAATACGAGGGAGTATACCTTTAATCATTGTGAAGATTTCCTCGTAACGTTGTGTAAGAATTAATAGTTAAGGAAAAAATGCTATGAAACATTTTTCTCGCAGGGCTTTAAAAATATATTTTTTTTTTTTATGTTTAACTTTATTTGTAATATTTCTGTTCATAATGAAACTTTGTCTCTTCATATATTAAACTTTGTTATAAACTCATCATGAAATAAACAAAGATAAATGCTAAGAAATATAAAGCTGCAATATTAGTAAGTATCAGTTTCGAGCATGACTTACACTATATAGTTTAGTTTACACAATATAGATTGATCAATATGCAAACTGACTCAGACCAGCTTATGCACTTGCGAAACACGGGTCTGTGTCTATGATCAGTTAATAATTTGTCAATTTTAGTATTAGTTTGTACAACCTAACCCGTGTTTTCTGCACAAACCAAACTGATCCGAATTTGTGATCAAAATATTTTAAACATGTGTGATCAAATCAGGCTGTGCCTGTGCGCAAACCATTTAAAATTGACAAGCTGTTCTCATGTTGTAATTGAATTTAGTAAGAATTAAAAACAGTTAGAAATACGAAAAGAAAAAATAATAGATACAAGGCACTCGTTAGCGGTCCAGCTGGTCCGGCCAATGCTAGTTCACTTTTTTCTGTTCATATTTCATAACTTTCCTCATATGAGCCGCGAAACGATAAACCAACAAAGTGAAATGTGCGTCCAGCGGAGACGCAGATCAGCCTGGGCAGCCACCCAGTATTTGCTGTGCGATTAAAGGGTAGCTAATACACTAAGCTACCTCCATGCCGACATTAAAGCCTCTGATCAGATTAGGCGGATGCCTAAGATTTGGCGGATGCCTAGGCTGATCTGAGTCTTCGCTGGGCGCACATGCACCTTTGTTGGTTTTGTCCTGTCGCGGCTCATTTAATTGTTTGCTAAAGTCATCCATTTTTTTAGACACGTCGCAACAAAACCAACACAGTGCCATAGCGCCCTGCGAAGTCTTAGATCAGCTTGGGCAATATAACCAATGGTCTAAGCTACCTTTGTGCGGACAGCAAAGACTCTGATCAGACTGGGCGGATACCCACGCTGATCGGAGTGTTCACAGGGCGCACATGCTATTTTGTTTGTTTTGTCGTGTCGCGGCACATATATTTTTTTTTGTTCGCAGATAAAACGTATAAATTATCGGTAGCTTTGAATACTAATCGTAAATGTTTAATCCTAAATGTTTTAAATAACGCAGCTTAGAAACATGCCGAAAGACTGCATTTGCATAGCACTTTTGAACACAGTTTTGTCAAAACAGAAAGTCAAAAGAAAAAGGTCGTCGTTGCTGTTGAGTTGTGGTTTAACGTACCAGCAAACAATCATATTGAGATAATGCCTCTGAATCTATAGGACTACTAGTATTACTCGGCCTGCGATAAATGACACTCAGGTCTAGCAGCCGCTGCCGCAGAATCACCAGGCAGCCAATATATTTCGCGAGCCCCAATGGGCGGGACAAAAGAAAAACAAAAAAAAAAAAAAAAAAAAAGAAACGAGAAAAAACTATGTGGGTGGATGGGCATCTTTATCAGGCTTAATCTTTCCATAAAGATGAGACCGTGAAAGAGGGGTCGAAATATCATAATTTCATTATTGTAAGTATTATTGTTTTATGTTTCTGTTGTCAGAAACTAAAACGACCGAAAATCAAATTTATTTTTCTCGCCAATCCTTACGAAATTGACCTGAATATCAGGAAAAAAAGAGAGTTATTACAACAATGAAAGTTTGCATGAGTTACCGCGCCTGATTATCATTTTACTATAATTTGTTTTATATAGGAAAGAAAGTGCCGAAATAAGTAATTGTATAAAAACTGAAAAACCCATATCCAACTGAGATGAAAGTTATCCAGTACTTTTATTACAATGAAATACACACTAGGATTTATTATTGAACGCTTGCACTTATTTAGATATGGGTTACCAACCATGAAATGCGCAATTTATGTGAGAATCGTCAAAGTCAGACTTAATTTTTTATAACTTTTACATCAATCTGATACCAGATGGGGAAAATGGGTGTTGGGGTAATTTTTAGAGATTATCTCCTTAACGGGACGGTAATTGCTTGTTTTTATTTTACAGTATTGTTACATACTAACTGGTATATACAGATTTAATGAAATTCGCTTGTTTGGAAATATCTTTATTTTTGATAATTACATGTATGTGAATATTCGTCAAAATGCAACGTTTCAGCCATCCAAGCAGATTTAAAAGTAGCGTTTTGTAATACAGATATTTATTTTACTAAATTAGTGTGTTTCTTTAATTTGCTAATTCCTTAGTTCTTCCAAAAGAGCAGTTGAAAATGTTCCCCAAAAACAGGTGCCCGTTTTATAGTCAAATTTATGTCTTACTAAAGGTTGCAACTCTTTTGCACAAAAAAGTATAAGTAGATTGATCTTTGAAATGCCATACTTCAGATACCAGACTTTAAGGTCTATTGTTCCTGTATACTTATGATATGATGGAAAGGTTGTATGCAGATTTTTAAGAAAATATGTTGTATAGATAAACAGATTGCTCAGGTGTCGGTTATGACATCAATTAAAGAGATCTAGAAATTACCCATGATTTGTGCAGTACGTCCTTTAGAAGACCATATTTCAGTCCACAGTGTCTTTTAAAGTCTCCATAGTCCTACCAATGGTAAAACCGTATAAATACAAATCAGTAAGAAACGCGCTTCAACCTTTACGTTTGGTGATAAAATTTGAGTTGGTGTGCGTTTACTGAGTTTAACAGTTGGCGATAAGAAGGTGGAGGGCGGTGGGCATTTTGATCAATTTTTTATCAAATTATGAATAAAAACAACAAGTATCTCATTTGAGTTGGTGTGCGTTTACGGAGTCAAACAGTTGGCGATAAGGAGGTGGGAGGAGGGGGGGGGGGGGGCGGGGGCGGGGCGTTTTGATTAATTTTTTTATCAAATTATGAATCAAAACATCAAGTATTTCAATTGAATGACTTATTTTATCGTTTAGATGACATATTTAAGAACAGAAATGAAAGAAGAAAATTAGAACGGAAATCAAGACAACAAATATATCGTTTAACGACATTATTGTTGTTTCAATTTCGTTTCTGTTTGGTTGATTTGATTTCCTTTCTAGTTTTCTTGTTTTAATTTCCATTCCTTTTGTATTGTTTAAATGATATGATATGGCGTTTGAACGATGTAATAAGTCGTTAAACGAGATATTTATTATTTTGATTTCCGTTCTAACTTTCTTGTTTCAATTATTTCTAATCTGTTAAACATCGGAAAGGAAATGTCCCTTCCGGGGTTTCGTAGAAATTCCATTTTTTCTTCTGTACTTGTAATTTACACGCTGAGAAAAGACTGATCAGAAATAAATAAATAAATAAATAATAAGGAAAATGAATTCATTATGCCGAATTTGTTATTCAAACTAGCAATCGCCATCGGCAAACTATTGGAATCAAACTGAAGTGAACAATTGCCTCCATTTTGCAAGATAATTAATCAGACCTAAAGTGAAAATAATATTCTTCTGACCTTCTAATGGTTGGAAAAAATATTGAAAACAGTTAAAATATTTATACTCACATATGCATAGTTCATGCGCGGGTGCGATCATTGAATAGGATAAAGCGATATAGAAGTATCTAACGCAGTGTTCCGTGCAGCGCATATTGGCAAATATTTTAAAAAATAAGAAGCAAACTTAATATAACCGGAGTATAATCATCACTGCGGCTGTAAGTAGAATAATAATAACTAGTTCAGAGGGCGCTTTTAAAAAGCACATTATTTGATATAATTTAAAAACCGATTTTTGACGTTCATGGCAACATTACAATCGTCGCGACTTAAATAATATAATTCTAACAGTCAGATAAATAAATCAATAACGAAGCAACCTGTAAAATCTATTGCCAGTGTATTATTCGTTTTGATAATACATGTAGTCAGTACTCACCAACAACAAATTATTTACATAGCTGCATCGTACAAAATAATCGGTCTTACAAACTGAAACCTAAACCTCTGGGGCAAGTATAACACCACTGACAAACACCTGTTACGGATGGAAGGAAAGAGAGAGAGAGAGAGAGAGAGAGAGAGTGGTCACAGCCGAAACGTGGTCGGGCTTGAATAGCTGAAGCTTCGAAGTATGGCCCGTGTTCGTTCTTTTGAATGTGTTCTCCGCACTTAAAGGAACTCTTAAAGCTTTTAATTTGACTTCACTGCAGCTGGTGTTTCGTGTGGCGGCCGTTAAACGCCTCCCCGTACATTATCCATAGTGCAGATTCTATTTTATTTTTTTCCTTTGAGATCAGAGGATATAGTCTGAGAAATCAGTAGATTTTAATTAGCTTTGAATTTTATTCTAGACCATCGCTTTTTATTAATTTGTACCCTTTTTGATACTTATCAGGCTTTGAATCGACTGCTTTATCAAAATCAAGACATTTCAGTATGCTTTTCTTTGGCTTTCATTGCGAGATATTGTCAGGGTCGCTGATGAGGTATAAATAGCCAAAACTTCGAAGTATGGCCCCTGTTCCTTTTGGATGTGTTCTCTGCTCTTGAAGGATTTAAAGATTTTAATTTCATTTATCTGACCTTCATGTGCACCGACTTGTGCCTAAGATACATAGAAACTATCCGCGAGGTACTATTCACACCTCTGTATTTTGGTCCATGTCCGTGTATCTCAAATATTCGGATTTGTCACTTTTTATGTTTTACGACTACGGACTTATGTAGGAAAAGTACACATATTCTTATCACCCTCGTAAGCTGTTGTAGTTTAAGTTTGAATGTCGATTGAGTTTTTTGATGATTCTGTCAGAGAGTAGCTTCCCCCCCCCCCTAGTAGTTTTCCCCCGGAAAAATGGCTATGATTTTTCCATAGTAGAATTTCCCACTGGACAAATGGCTATATAACAGACCCCCCCCCCACCCGCCGCGAAAATGCCACTATACAGCTAATTTTTCATGGGAAAATCTACTATACGCGTTTTAGCATAGCCGTTTTTCCCCTCCATAGTGGATTTCCCCCTGGTAATACAATCACAGAAAAATACGCAACATGGAGGCATTTGCTCCCCCCAGTCATAATAGTTAGGTTCAGAACTCAAACAGAAATGCGAGTATCTTCCGAAAAATAACGCCGGATGAAAGATGCTTAAACCGCATACTGTGTCCATCAATGTGTCTTAGTTTTATTTTGCGAAAAACATGCAAGCAGTTAGCTTCTTCGTACCATTCAAAGAAGGCCTTGAGTGTACGTAGTGATGCGCATAATTTTGTATAATTTTGTGTTAGTAAAAGCGTTCATCTGTGCGTGCGCGCAGCGGAGTGCCTGGGCTAGTGTTCGTCTTTCAAGCAGGAGTCGTTTGCTCGACTCCCATTTGGACACATGTCCGACAATTGTTTGCAATCTAATAAGTCCTCCGCTAAATCAAACACGACTGGCAAGCACCCGATCATCGACGCGTTTGTACATCTATTCAGTAAGCTTGCATGCATATGTATCTATATCAATTTCTGCGATGGGAAGAAATAACACCCTACTCATTTCTTAAATTAGTGATTATTGTTTATTATAATAAATGGGTTGCTAAATTTACATATTATTTTACGGAATAAATTGCATTTATTACCTCCCTTGAAGAACTGATACATTTCTTGCGCAATTAATTCATTAAAATATCTTTGTTCCATGCTGTTCCGTTTCGTTCCGTTCCACAAAAAACCAATAGCCGGACTAAATTCTTTAAAAGCTCATTTTCCGTTGGGGGAAAAGGACTATGGGGGCTAAGTGGCTTTATGAGGTCTGGACAATCCACTATATAGTCGTTCTTCCTATAGTCATTTTTCCGGGGGAAAGGGGGAAAACCACTCTCTGGCAGTTTCATGTTCGACGAAATGAAACCTAATGATATAGTCTGAAGACTTTTCAAATATTTCACTTCTTTTCACAAAATTAACATATTTTCACAAAGAGAAATGAAACAAAAGGTATAGTATGAAAAAAAAAGAAAAGAAAAAAAGAAATTATTCACTTATTCTATTTTTCTGTGTTTCGTTCTTAATAAACAATTCTTTCGGTAACAAGAGCAAGCAATAAGTTGCATAACTATTCTGGAGCAGTACGTTTTACAACTTTGTGCATTGTAAATAACTTCCGAGACAGTCACTGACGACGCTCGGACATAGGTAGTACAAAGATTTAACTCATGAACTGATTGAGTTAATATCCTGGTTAATGTTCAAGCTGTTGTTTCTCATACATTGTGTAATTGTCCCTGTCGATAAGTGTATACTCAGCCAACGGTCTCAAATACGAAACATACAGCTGGCCCAGCATTTCACGATTTAGCTTAGATTTAAAATGTTGCGTAAATCATTACGCTATTGAGCAGAAGCTTAAATGTATTTTTATGTAAGCGTGCCATTTTCCATCATAACAAAAGGTAAATCCTAAATGTTTATTCTTTTCTATAAACTTGATGTGACTTTCATTAAAGTAAAATTTTGAGTTATTTATGTTGTTAAGGAATAAGACTACTTATGTATTTTTTACTGAGGGTAGACGTAAAAATCAACTTTTCAATTTAAAAATAACGTTGTCTCGTTAAAAGCAATATTGTATATACTAATAAACAAATTTATCAATCGAGCTTATCAGAGAAATGAAATTGGTCTATAAATACAATGGGCCTCCGTAAAATTAACGGGAAATGGACTGGCAGCTGGTTGCCAGGTATTTTGCTGTAAAATCTTTTCAGTTCAGTTCAGTTCAATTCTCCTATCGACGTTCCCCAAGTGGCTCAACGGTACGTAACCATAGTTGCACACACCTGGCGCCGTGTGTCCGTCCAATATGTAAAATCTTCGGATTGTTTGCAGTTTAGTAGCAAATGTTTGGACAGCACTGCATGGTATGGTGCTTTTTGGCAGCACTTCCATGACAAATGTTGACCCTGGATTTTCGACTTCTGTATGGCTACGCAGATTGAGCTGGGTCGTCGAACGATTCAGAGTTTGCTATCAAACTGTCTCATTCTGCATTTTAAGTTAAAGTCAAGCGTAGTGAAATGATACATGTTTTGTACAAAGATAAATACGAACTTAATGTTTCGTGCTAAAGTTCGCACGGAGATGGATTTGTGAAAACAGATTGGGATTTTATTAGACTGTTGCTAATACGTATACCAAAATGACAGTAGAGGTATTGAAAGTAGCAATTTGTGTAATTATATGTTATTGTACCAATCAAATCTTTGACTACGTTTTCCATACTTTCATAGCGCACTGGTTAAGAAATAAAATCAGTGTACAACAAAGATGACATGTTAATAGTAGTTATTTAGGCAAATTATACTTTAAATTCTTATATCCCCGATAGTTTACTAAAGTTCGGGTATATTCATAAATGCTGTCAAAACTGACAGAATCTCAAAACTTTCATTAAAACCCATATCTATGTAAAGGAATATAAACTTTTAAGTATGTGCTATTTCATGTAGAATTATATGATATTCCCTCTTTCCAAAAATATATTTGAGTCTCATTATCTCGACAATATCATCGTAGGATTTACTTTGGGGAAAAGTATTTGCCTAAGTTAATTTAGGAATGGCTAATTCGTATCAGGGTAAACACGGTTGATTATGGGTTATAAATTTCTGCTGTGCCTGATTGTAGTGCATAAACTGCGTGCTATGTCAACTTGTTCAAGTGCGTACGAACGAGATGTCTTCAGAAAAGTTGTATCCTTTTTAGTGCTATTTTCAGCCTTGTAAAAAACTTTCTCTCCGTTTTATTTATAGTCATAAGCTTGAAGATTTTGAGATACTTAGCTCTGCTGCTGTGGTTTAAATAATGCATTCAAGAGTTATGCCGATTATTACACCGTGGGTTGGACATCTGAACAAGCTGTTATAAATAACGGATTTTTTACCTTTACTTTAGAAAAAGACACATGCATTACCAGGAGATTTCCAGACCGCTATCAGGCTGCTCCTCTAGAAACAGTCTGATCTAGGTCTTTACTATTTCATTAGGTTTGGTAGTCGCTATGATAAATTAAAATCTTAAAAAGTTCCTTCAAGAGCAGAGAATACATACAGAAGTAGGAACATGAGCCAGATATAAGTTTAATTTACTTCAAATGCCTATTTATGCATATTGTAAGAGTAAATCAGTATGACAGACCGGAACTTCATTTTCTGTTGGAATTTCTGAATTAGATATATCACTACTCCACTTAAATATCTTCGACTGGGTTTGCAAATAGGTTGTCCTGAAAACATTTTCCAAACATGTACCAAATATAAAATTCTATATCTAAAAAAACACAAATCAAATCTAAACAGTTATCTGAGAATGACGAGGTTATATATGGTAAAACTATGAGAGACCTGGGTTGAAGGTCAAAGAAGCGACAGAGCGTCTGCGGAATTCTTGTTAAGTAATAGTGGCCAAGGTTATTCTTTGACCTTAAACCAGTGACTCATATTTTGACAGTTTCAAACTATCGGGTGTGTTCAAATGATGATCCTAGTTTGACCTTTGCAGTTTTAATAATAATAGGCCGAGGTCATTATTTTCTTTTTGTCTTTTAACTTTAACCTTTTTTATGTCTCATATTTTGACAGTTTCAAACTATTAGTTTTCTTCAAATGATGATCCTAGTTTTACCTTTGACCCTTTTACTCAGGTGGGCAATTCAGGGCCTCATGACCCTCTTCTTTAATTCCTTAAGTCCATTTTAAAATATATATCGGCCATATCGTTCCTGTGACCTTCAATTCCTGGAGGCTCTATATGAAACTTGCTTACAAGTGGCTCAGTTGCTTTATTGTCGAAATATGAGAGGCCTTGGTCGAAGGTAAAAAATGACATCACATTAGATAACGTATATACCAAATTTTAGGCCAGACTCTTCTACAATTTCCATGTACTCCTATGTTCTAGCAATTTCCCACATCAAAACACCAGAAAGCAAATTTCCCCGCCGTAGTAAAGGCCAGAGTCAACCCAAGTCCACCATTTAAACAATCTTGATAGTACTCGTATACTAATGCTACATACCAACTTTCAACGCCATCGGTCAGTTGGTTCTGGAGATGAAGAGTTTGGAAGGTTTGGGTGGTAGGAACAAAGGTTTGTTGAAACGGTCCACGTCACACGACCAAAAAAGCTGCTATGCCAATATATATATATATACACTTTAAAAATCTTCTTCTCCAAAAGCGGCTGACTGTTGGCCTTGAAACTTAATATGTAGCATCGGGTACTCAAGCACTACCAACATTATTTATTGATGGCCTTGGACCTTGATCTTTTTATGGCAAGATCAAATTTGCTTTCTGGTGCTTTATATGAAAATGCAATAACATAAGAGTTCATGGAAATTAACCGTTAAAAAGTATCTGCTCTAGAATCAAAAGATTGATGGCCTTGAAACCATGTGTATATAGCAATGGGCACTATATGCCTATCAAATTAATGCAAAAAATAACCTTGAATTCATCTTGACTTTTTATTTTTTTTACAGCATGGTCAAATTTGCTTCCTGGAGCGTTTATATGAGAAAATGCTATAATATGTTTCTGAAGAGTTTGGTATATCCAATCAACTAAATGAGTACCAGAGGTCAAAGTCATTATTTGGCCTTTGACAATGGACACTCATATTTCAACAGCTTTCAAACGATTAAGCTGATTGAAGCAAAATGTCACATGGATCCTCCACGAGTCGGAAATGAACGATTGCTTGAATGTTCTGGTCACATGACCGAGATGTCCGTCATGCCCGTATATGATAAAAACCTTTAAAAATGTTCTTCTCCGAAATGGCTCATGACATTGAAACAGACATGCGGCATTCGGGATTCATATACTATCATGTTTATTCAAATGATGATCATAGTTGGAACTTTGACCTTTGACTCAGCGGAGAAATGCAAGGCATCATGGCCCTCTCGAGTACCCGATGCTAAATACCAAGTTTCAAGGCCATCGGTCAATTGGTTCTGGAAAAGAAGATTTTAAAGGTTTTTACAATATATGGGCGTAATGACCTGGACCGTTTAAAACAAATTTTATCCCCTCAATCCCTAGAGGCTGTATATGAAATTTTGGTGCTTGAATACTGGTATATCAACTATTGTAAAAGTGTCGTTTTACTGTAACTTTGTATGATTTCTTTCTTTCTTTGAGCGAGTATGCAACAGTCCACTCTCATTGGGGGCATTAAAGAACGAGAGATTCTCAGCAGATGGACAGAATATTGCTCGGAGCTATATAAGCTTAAGCGTTATGGCGAGAATACAGTTCTGTGCTGCACTCAGCACCTGATAGACGATCTTCAGCCGATCATTCCTGTGGAAATTGAGATTGCAGTAGCTGCACTGAAAAAAGGAAGCCTGCCGGAGTTGACAATATACCAGCAGAACATGTTCAAACAGGCGCGGAGAACATGATTGATGTTTCAACAAAGATGTATAACAAGATCTGGAGGGCAGGATAGGAGAAGACCCCATGGACGCAGTTGCTGATTTGCTGATTATTACATTTCTTAAACAGGGCAACCTGCAACCCGGCCAGATCTACAAACCATCAGCCTCATACGTCAGCCGAGTAAAGTTGTGCTGAAAGTCATCTTGAACCCCAAGCTGAAGAGATTATTGTTGAAGAACAGGCAGGGTTTAGAGTCGGAAGAACACCACAGAATAGATATTCAACGTCATAATCCTGTGTGAAAAGTACATTCAACATCAGCAGAATATGTGCTGTGTCTTCATAGATTTAAAAACAAATAGTATTGGATACGGTATGGCATGCAGCTTAATGGGTCACCATGTAGAAGAACAATATCAATGCAAATCTACTTGGCGCCGCCATCGAGCACCTCTATGATTAGGCTAGAGGTGCAGCTCAGATGAATGGCAGCACAATAGAATGGTCCAGAAAAACACTAGGAATGAGCCAAGGATGCCTTCTCTCACTCACCGTCTTCAAATCTTAATGAGTTCCTTAAAATCTGCAATCGGTACAAAATGGAGATAAGTGCTGAGAAGCTTAAACTAATGTCAAACAACGCCAATGCCATCCAAAGGGAGATCATGGTTAAAGAGCAGAAGCTAGGATCTGTTGCAAGGTTTAAGTTCCTTGGACCAATTGTCTCAGATAAAGGTTCAAAACTGGAGTTCTGTCAAGGATTGCACAAGCCACTGCAGCTCTGACAAAGCTAAAGTCAATTTAAGGTGAAACTAATGCGTTCCTTGTCATATCCATCTTTCCGAATGCCTGTGAGTCATGGACTTTGACAGCAGTTTTACAAAAAAGAACGCAGGCTTTTCAGCTGAGATGCTTCCGTAGGTTACTGAATATCTAGTACAAGGACTATATCATTATTAATGAGGCTGTTGGCAGAATTATCCAAGCAGCCATTGGAGAATATGACGAACTCTTGACTTTGGTCGAGAAACGGAAACTGAGGTTGTTTGTCCATGTCTCAAGGTCTTCTGGCTAAGCAAAGACAATTCTACAGGGCAAAGTGAAAGGAAAAAGAAGAAGAGGTAAGTGGAAGAAGAAGTGGGAAGAAAATATTCAGGACTGGACAGGGATGGACTTTGCTAGCTCAACTAGCGCAGCTGAAGGCAGGGCATGGTGGAATGGAATTGTTGTAAAGTCATTTGTGGTTCCCAAGCGATCTTGCATGGCTATGGGATAGACTAGACAAGATGTAAATTACGAGGTCGGACTTATGATTTGCGTCGTTTGACCAGTTTTAAAAACTATTAATAAATCAGAGATATCTTAATGTCGGGGTTGGGGCCGTATGGCGGTGCAACTGTGACGATAAGACACTACTATCTTTCTTTCAATACTATACTCAGAGGCAATTAAAAGTATACAGTTTCTGATTTTGAATACTGGGTCTCGTGTAAATGGCTGCGTTGAAATACTGATAACATCATTCTGGCTAACGTCTAGCTCTGCAAATCACAAAAAAACAAATTTGTTTCGCAGTCATTAATAAAGGAGTTAAGGGCCTTAATTCCATTTCAGCAGTTCCAATCAAAACCCGCTTTGCTCATAGCAAATGACATTCTGCACTTCACGATTGTATAGTGCTAATGTCGGTGAGTAAAACCACGCCGTCATTTAATCTGAAACTTCCACCAAACGGCTTCAACCATAGTTAGAAATCCTACATGTCTCAAATTATCTCCCTTTGGATTAAAATTATAGGAAATAAAGTTTCTCTATCTTATCTGGTGTTAGAAGTTTTCACTTGAAATTTTCGCAGAATTGTTGTATGGCTTCTTGCCTTTTTGCCCACTTGAATGGAACCTCATAGACTTGCTTTTTTGACAGAAAATTGCAAATAATCTTCCCATAAGAACCCAATGCAAATGCAATGCATGTTACCAGAATATGACAAAAACATCATTTCTTGGTACAAAAATTTGATACTTAACCCCGTTTTTCGTTTGAGAGTGTGACATCTCCTTACAAATCTATAACCGCTTTTTCGATGTAATGCATAAAAATGCATAAATTAATCTCTATTGTCCGACGTAAATGCTTAAAGGGGAGCTACTCCAGCGACAGTTTTGATTAAGACCCCTTGTCTGTTTAAAATGATATCATTTCCTTATCCTTTGACCGATTGAACAGAAAATTGTCGAAAATGATGCGAAATTATTAATATTTATCAACAGTGTCCAGGTATTATGCAGATATGCAGGCATCTGAAGAAAAATGAAGACTGCGTTACCTGTATACTTTCTTTTGCCTCTGAGTATATAATTAAATTTGTTAGTTGACATACTGTTGTACATGTACCATAGTCTTAATGTTTGTTATTTGTGTAGGGAGAGGACTAGCTAATGTCGTTATAACTTGTGTCCAATTCCTTTGTTTACTTAGAACAATAAAATATGTTGAATCTAATTAAAACAAACTATGTAAGGAATGACCGTTGCATATTCTAGCCGTATCAAGAAGCCTAGGTATTTTGCTACCTAAGAAGAACAACTATATTGAGAAGACAACGCACAGTGTATATCTAGTTTTTTCCCTTTATACCATGCAGACATATCCCGTAGGAGGCCAGAGGTAAATTGGTACACTTTCAGGGGAAGCACTTCTTTTTTTTTTTTTTTTTTCTCTTTTTTGCCGGTCATCTGGTATAAGGATTCACTCTTGAAGGGAAGAATTTCTTAATTATAAGACTAAGAGTAGACTCCTCTTTGGTGAAGAGGTTTCTTCGTCCATGGAAACAAACAGGTATTCACAAAAGTTGTCTCACTTTGAAAAAATGGCAGAAAATCTAAGAAGTGTATCCATACACTTGTTAATTGACATTTTTGGGACACTTTGAAGTTGAAATGAATATAAAGTAAAGTATCTTAGACTTATCATCTGAAATAAGTATATCCAAAACCCTGAAAGTATCCTTTTTGGAAAAAGGAACAACACGCAAACAAGAAGAAATAAATAAATGAAAAATAAAATGAATATAAATAAAATGAACAAATAAGGTATAATAATAATGAAAGTTGGTTGGTTGTTTTGGGTTTAACGGCCCTTTGAGGCTTTGAGACAGTATTTCAGTCTATATCGGACCGTCCCCCAAAGAGAGGGAGAAAGAAGAGAGAGATGATAGACGAGAGAATAAATGTCCAAACAACCCCCACCCGCACCCACCGCAAGCACAGTAGGCCCTTGTCCTACTATTATCCAAATCAGTAGGACACCCCGGCACTGGAAGTTTTACCCAGCACCATCGCACCACCCAACTACCCGTAATAATAATAGTAATGATAAAGACACAAGAATATAGACTACAGTTGTCCATTCGCAATTATGTACTTATATCAACAGGCACTAATTTTATACAGATAGATGTCTCAGTTTTACTTTAGACTGCCTGGAACTAGATCCAGAAAACTGAACAGGCCACCAAAGATGGCGGACCGGTTACACATGCTAGATGACAAAAAAAAACAAAACAAAAAAAAAACATGCCCAATTCAATTCGGTCTCAGGCCCCGAAAATCGTGCTTAAATCTCTTGCCTGTTTTTTTTGAGAAATATTTATTTTCTTTGGCCGTATAATTTGCATTTGTCACCGGAACACACTCGCGAGATGTTCCATTGACATTTGTGTTGAACTAGCGAGTAACTTCCGGTGAAAATGCAAATTACACGGCTAGTAAAAATGAATATTTCTAAAAAAATGAAGAAAAACAGCCAAAAGATTTAAATATTGAAACAGTTTTGAAACGACTTGAATAGAGCATCGTATTTTATAAAAATGGAAAGAAAATATTAATGAAAGTTCACAGGAAATTCAAGAAAACATTTAAAATATGCCGATACAATCGAATGTGTATATTTTTCCGCCATAATTTTTATCACCACATCACTGTCTGTTTTCTATGAAGACAAGTATTCAACCTTCGGCGATATGGCTTATTTGGCTGATGCGTACGATATACAGTCAGAAGGTTCGCACTTATAGTATTCCTCAAAATTATTGAGATTTTTTTGCAAAGTGAAAATTAAGCACTGGTACTTGACAGATCATGTACATACTTAACATCATTGTTTACTTAGTTAACAACATACCTCTGTGAACTTTTAGCATACCAGTATTACTAATATGTTTGAGTCACAGATGTTATCTCCCCTTGAATTGTGCCACCCAGAGATTTTTTGTCCGACTGAAAATTTATGTACCCTTACCAAATAAAATCGATATTTATGGAAAAGGTGATGACAAATCAGTTGATTTTTGAATAGTTTTCTCATCTAGTGATAAGGCGTTGGCGAACTGAAACCAGAATTATATGTGAGCTTGTCAGCTGTAGATGCTGCTGGCTTTCAAACACGTGACCTCATTTCGAAAACGTGTCCAAAAGTGGGGAAATTGCAATTTTTGACAGAGAGTATGTTGCTCTGATTCATTCTTATTCTATACATCTCGACGGAAACGGCACAAAACCATATTTTTGTAAGGCTTAGTAACGTGATTTTAGGGATATGAGTTTTGACATGATAATCTCTATACCTTGCCAAAAATATCCCGTTTAGATAACTAAAAGATCAGGTTTTTTTGCTGTTTCTGTTGCCTTCATTATTCTTCCTATATCATAATAGCCAGTCCCTGACTCAGAAGCTGGAATCAGTAACATACACTGGCGCTCACGTCAAAACGCGTCGGGGACGCAGTTGATGCGCGCGGGATACTCGGTAATTATGGACGCGAATATTTAAGTAGCCAATGAAAATTCGTTCTCAATTTTGCGTATACCTCGAAGCGATGCGTGCAACGCGCATTTTATGCAAATTTCACGGACCCAATCAAAATGGCGCACATGAGACGGGTAGTGACGAAGTCCTTTGCGTCTCAACCAATCAAAATCGCGTATTGAATGCGCATTTTAGTGAAGTAACCGAAAGAGGTCAACTTTAAGTAAATCATGTGAAAGAAAGAGCCATTAGTCTACATCAAGCTTGATGTCGAATGCTCATTTGGTCTTACTTGAATCATAACGGGAAAAAAAAAGAAAAAAAAAAAAGAAAAAAAAGAAGAAGCCTAGAAACTCGACCGGCAACTCAAACTTAAATGCGACTGGGACAGTCCCATGACACTTCGCCATTGAAGTGGAAATAAATCGCACTCTTCAGCCCTAAATTCCTTTCGTATCAGAAATTTAAATTGTGGAATCTGAAATTAATATGGCCTTTATGGAGAATAAGTGCCAGGCGGCAGTCACTTTGGATCTAAAAAAGGCATTTGACCTTATGTGGACTTCAGGGACCCTCATCAAGCGAAACGAATTCGGCATCAATGGAAATATGTTCCGCTGGATTCATAACTTCTTAAACGGCAGGCAAAGTCAGGTAGGGGGATCAACCTCTGATCAACATGACTTGGTAATGGCTGTCTCCAGGGCAGTGTCCTCAGTCCTAACATATTCAATGTAATAATAAATACCCTTGATGATGCCCTTTGGGGGGGGGGGGGGGTGACCTAAGACTATATCTTTCTCAGTTTGCAGATGACAGTGCCATCTCGATCTAGCACTCCCCTCCGAAACGTTCTCTCGCAAAACTCCAATCAGCCCTCCAGACAATCGAGATATGGTCCAAGCTCCGGGGCTTCAAAATCCCCACAATTAAGACAAAGGCTAACATTTTCACTAAAAAAAGACTTCATATTGAATCACTACAAAAACTCTCCCTTTTTGGAACACACATAGAATTTAGTGACCATATCACCTTCTTGGTATGATCCTAGATAGCAAACTAACATGGGGTCAGCATATTAAAAATCTGATTGAAATTGTAATAAAGACCTAAACCTCATGAGGATGGTTTCAGGCACCTGACCTATGGGGCAGATAAAAAAATCCTATTGACATGTAAGTCCCTAATCCTCAGTAAAATCGATTATGGTACACAAGCTTATAACACGGCGACCAACCATCTACTCTTAAAGCTCAAGACCTCATCCAAAACAATTTAGCACTCCGTATTGCTACGAGGGCATACCACTCCACCCCTATTAATGCTTTAGAAGTTGAATGTGGAATTAAACCCCTACAGCTCAGGGCGCCGGACCGCGTAGCGGAATAGGTAGGGCACCTGACTCATGTCACGCCATTATCTGAATCCTTGAGAGCAGGATCCCAAACTCAGTTATCCTTACTGACCCCCTTAGCTCTAAACAAGCCCTGCGATCGGGTAAATCAAAAACGAGACCCGATAAGGTAAACAGAAATCTTATCCTTACTTAATCTAGCCACTGCCGTAAACTTCAATATTTCCATGGAATGGATCCCTGCCCATGTAGGAATTGACAGCAATGAAATAGCCGATGGGGCTATGAGCACTGGCACTTACAACCATACCAAACCCTCAAAACTGGACATTTATCCCCTAATAAATGAAGCAGTAACCGAAATATGGCAATCCCAATGGACCATTAGCAAAAAGGGCCACATCTTCCATTTCGTCAAACCAAAACTTCAATATGACGTATATTTAGTCCCAATAGACGTTTCGACATAGCCTATTCTGGACTAAGGCTAGGACACTGCGGGCTGGGCTGCCTTCACTACGGCAACCAGTCTGCCCTATGCCTCCACTGCAACGATGCAGAAGAACTCGACCATATCTTCTTTGACTGTGCGGCCATAAAAATCAAAGGCAAGACCATAGAAGTCACCATATTCAAGTTAGGCTATCACACAATAGACCTGAGACTGCTCCTGTCTCCCCCAAAGAAATATGCAAATACAATACAGAAGGCAGTTTTTGAAAGCTTGGACAAAACCAATATCATTGCCAGGATATAGATAGATTCCAATACAATAGGGAAAAAAATCCCCCAAATTTTCTCTAATTCGAGCCCCTGTTGCTAACCACCAAAAGCCCCAGAACCAATCTGTACAACCACAATCTGACTTAAAATAACTTTTGGCTATTGACAAAAAAGGCTAAAATTAATGTGTATCCAACCTCCTTAACATCACATCCAGGCTTAGTTACCTGGAAACTAAATAAACCATTATAAGGTTCAGCACATTTGCTCCCTAGAAACAGCCAAAAGAAACTGCACCCTTTTCCCAATAATCTGCAATAAGAAATAAGCTACAGTCCTCTTGTCCATTAATAATATTCTCCATTTTCACCCCCCTCCAAATTAATGTGTATCCAACCTCCTTAATCTCACACCCAGGCTTAGTTACCTGGAAACGTAATGAACCATTATAAGGTTCAACACATTCGCTCTCTAGAAACAGCCAAAAGAAACCGTCGTCCTTTTCCAACAACTCGCAATAAGAAATAAGCTACAGTCCTCTTGTCCGTTAATGATATTCTCCATTTCCCCCTAAAAATAATGTGTATCCAACCTCCTTAATCTCACACCCAGGCTTAGTTACCTTGAAAACCAACTAAAGCATTATAAGGTTCAACAAATTTTCTCCCAAGAAACAGCCAAAAGAAACCGCCGTCCTTTTCCAACAACCCGCAATAAGAAATAAGCTACAGTCCTCTTGTCCATTAATCATATTCTCCATTTCCCCCCAAACAATAATGTTTATCCAGCCTCCTTAATCTCACACGCAGGCTTAGTTACCTGGAAACCATCTGAACCACTATATGGTTCAACACATTTGCTCTCTAAAAACAGCAAAAAGAAACTGCCCTGCCCTCCCCTCCCAACAATCCGCATTAAGAAATTAGCTATAGCCCTCTTGTCGATTAATAATATTCTCAATTTCCCAAAATATAAGAACACTAGCAAAACTCCCATGAAAATACAGGCCCCTAAAACTCTGAATATGCAATATATTTTGGAACCAACTAAACCAAGATAAGGTTTAGAACAAATGCTACAGTCCTAGGCCCCAAAAGAATTTTTACCCCACCTACCTTCCTCCCAACAGAATTAAACTACGGTCCTCTCTGAGACCTGAACATGCACAATTCCATGTAACACAGGCAACCTCAATCACACATGAGGGCCACAAAAACATGAGACAACTGCATCCCAGATCACCCTCAATCTCTTATCCCCCACTACTCATTGCAATAGTTAATAAGGTAGTTTGCTCCCCACCTAAGAATTTGCTCCCCATTTTCCCCCTAGACCTGCCCTGGGCCTAGCAAAGCTGTGTGCATGGGAAGTGATTTTTGCGGATCTGTGCACAAGTCCATTTGGGCTCAATCCCATTGCTACTTGTTTCTGGAAAGTTTTTGCTCCCCACCAAAGAATTTGCTTCCCCGTTTTTCCGAGACCTGCCCGGGACCCAGCACAGGTCCATTTCGGTGCAAACCCACTAACACATGAATCTGGGCAGTCTTTTGCTCCCCCCTCCCCACCAAAGTATTTGCACTCCACCCAAGAATTTGCTCCTTGTTCCCTCCTCATTCCCCCCCCCCTTTTTTCTCCATAGACCTGCTCTGGACCTAGCCAGGACAGGGGGGGGGGGGGCTTATTTCAGCTTGGGTCTAACATCGGTTAGAAAACCAAGTTCTGCTTGTAGAGAGTCAGGTGTTTTTTCCTTGCCAGGGTTCCCGGTTTTCAGTCACCTTGATGATCAGTCAACTCGGGACCCATATGCTGGAAATTTTTGCAGTATTTCTGGAAATCAAGGTTTATCTTGGAATGTACATGTATTTCTGCATTCAGCCAAAACTACATGCTACAAATAAAATATTCTTAAACTTTATTTTGTTTACTATTACTCCGTGTAGAGGATACCTATTTCGATTCGGAACAGATTGCTCTGCAATATTGTAATCCGAAGCAAACCCACTTATCTGTTCAGACTATACTGTTTTTGAGTTGGTGCAAGTTACTTTGCAGAAAAGTAAGTGCAGCCTGCTCAAATGTTAACATGACCTAAGGGAAATAAATTTTAATGCGGATTCGCTTCGGTTTACTGTTTGGACACGACTTTTAATCTGAAGAAAAAGTTAATTCGGATTCGATCCAAGGTACTCTGTAGGATTAGTTTACTCCGAATTAAGTTTTTAATTTGAATAAGATTTTGCTAGTTTAAACAGTTAATTCGAAGCGAATTCGGATTCTAGTCTAAACAGGGTAATTGATGGTATAGAAAATTCATGCACGCAAATGTTTTTACATTCTTTCAAAGGCAAGGATAATTGCTTAGGTACGGCCTTGGTTGTGGAGAAAACTGGAGTACCTGAGGAATACCACCAACCTTTGGTAGGCGATCACTGTCGTTCTATATGCTGCTGCCAGGGGTCGAACCTGTGACTTCAGAGGTAAGAAGCGAGTGCGCTGACCACTGAGCTATGGAGGCCCCTTGAAATAGTCTTGAATTGGCTGTGAAACTCTTAAATGTTATAAAAATATGCCATTATTGTTCTGTGTGAACATTCAACTCAATATAATAGTCTGGGTCCAAATGTCACTGGTCAGTTTAATTCTTAGTGAGGGTTACCGTGTGCCCAGATTTGTCCGTGCTGACCGAGATAAGTTGTGACTAAATCCGTGCTGACCCAGATAAGTTGTGACTAAATCGAGGGTCATTTTGCCTTTTATTTTTTTTTATTTTTTTTTTTTTTTGGCATTTGCTGGGAATCCTTTACCGTATACGCCATTAGACGGAAACTATTTTCGTATAAACTACATGTAGATCTAGCGCATAAAACCTTGCGCAATCCGCTACAGCAGCGGTCATGCACAATACGATGTAATCAATAAAAACTACTGGACTGCGCATCGATTTGGTCAGATTTCCGGTAGAGGGATCGAGGCAATATTAAATTACACAGTAACTTATCAGTGAAGATTTTTTTGTTTTAAGCTATCTTAAAACTATTTTAAATAGGCCAACGTACAATCTGCGACTTGTACGCGTATTGGACAAGTCATGAATATTCATTCTAACATTATTTGCGTCTGCCGCGTCGAGACGCGTCAGGACTCGTCTAGACGCGACTGATGCGCGGTTCTAGGTGATACGCACGCAGCACGCGCATGCAACGCGGTGCGAATGCGTTTTTGGTGTACAAATACGTGAGCGCCAGTGGAAAACCATGCAAAATATTTAAGACATCATTAAAAATCATACGGTAGATGATGGTGAACAATGGAGAAAATAAACTATTTCACATGATAGAGTCTATTTCTAGCAAAGGTAGTATAGAAAAAAATAGTCAAAATCCAGGGATATGTTATTACAGGAGTATACCCTAGCCCATCCTTACCTATTACTGACGAAGAAAATTCATCATATTATCATTTTTGTATATCAAACTTGAAAATGAGGTTGTTTTATTGTATTTTACGCATTTAAAATATTGTTGAACATGTATGGCTAGAAAGTGTGTGCCAAAATGCAATTCTCAATAATTTTGAGGAATACTGTACCTAGCGCGTGTAAACCGGACGACATCTTTGGTGGTCTGGTCCGTTTCCTAAAAAGGATGTTCCGGATCTCGATCCAGACAGGCCTTTAAGGGCTAGTAGAAAAATTAAATTTGGTAATATTCATTCTAAAATGAAATTAGATAGTGGTGTCGTCACAAAACTGTTCGGACGAACAAGTTAGCATGACGTGTTTTAAGATGGAGATCAAAACTGAATACTAATATTTGGTGTACAGTTTGACAAAAATAGCAAACGGTAAAAAATATAAGAATTTGACACCTGAAACATTTCTGTAATCGTCCTAAAAATGAAACAGTTTGGTTTAACAATGCTGTAGAGCATCCAAAAACTGCAGATGGAATGACAAATTGTGTAGACCCTAATCAGACTGCACCTTCGGGAGGAGTTTGATGTGGGTCTACGCTACGTGGAGTGTTCAATAAAAAATGGAAACACCTTTGTAGATTAGTTGATTTTATACAGAAATAAGTATCCTTCATGTAACACCAAAGAGTGTCTTTGGAGCTTTCGAATGCATGTTTGAGAACAAAATTTTAACGTGCTACTATAGCAACATCTGACGTCACGTTCATCCCTGGTACCACGTGTGAATTTTTTTCGACGTCAATTTGGTAAGGAGGTGTTTTTATTATGTTCATTATGTACGACATGTAAAGAGATATTGAAGATTTAGGAACACCTTCCGTTAAGGTTAGGTTTCGGCTTTAGAAACACGCATCTAATAATTGTTAATGAAAATGTTCTGAAATCTGGCATTAATTTAAGCTAAAGCAGGGGTCAAAATAATTGATTTTTAGGGAACTTGACATTTTATTCCGTGATTTCCAGTATTATGCTAAAGGTAATCGATCGGTTATCAAGAACAGGATAATTGTGGTTCTTTTCCCAAGACTCTGCTTCTTTAAGTGCAATGACGTCACAATTCTGGTCCCTCCCGATGAAAATCGGCGTCAAATTTTGCTCGATCAAAAGTCTTTCACGGTCTGTATTTCTGCCAGGTTTGGGTGCAAGGCATAAATAACTGTACATTTCTTTTAGTATCTGAGACTTGCATCAAGCCATCATACAATAACAAACCTTTATCCATTCTTTGTTACTTATCAGCAGCAAATATACATAGAAATATGCAAAAATTTAGAGACTAAACCTCTAGAAGTTTAAGGCATCGTTGCCATGGCAACGACATTCCTAAAAAGTACTTTAGAACTCAACTATGTGTCATATGCTTGCTTCTTACGTTTTATATATCTGGAATACTGTTTTTATACTTAGCTAATGAAATAAATGCTAGTTTCCATTACTTAATGAACACCCCTCGTATTTTCCCAGACCTATCTGTCAAAATACATAGAATATTTACGGTACCCATAAAAGGTCACAACCTTTTAAAAGGTTGTGTTCAATGAATCCCCGTTGACGAATAAAGGATTCCGCCTTTGGTGGGATTCGAATCTGTACCGGACCAGCGCTAAAGAAGCCCCCAAGAAGAAATACATAAAACTGATACATTTACATGTATAAGTTACCTGGACGACACTCAATGGTAAATGACTACACTTTTAGCTCTGTCATTTTCATTATGCCTCCTTTCTTAATGGGGATCAACTTTTAAACGAAAGAATTTTTTGCTGTAAGTAAATTCTATTATAGAAGGTCTTCCTCATCTGGGCAGTACATAGGAAGTATTAGACGCGGAAATTGGCGGAGGAATACCAATTCACCAAAAAAAAAAAAACAAAAAAAAAAACTATACAAAACAAAACACAGATGCCACCATAAAACAATAAATAAAAAAAATGGGACACCCAAAATAATTACCGTAATTGTTTTAAAGTGGAACAGTGTGGTAATGCAGATTGTATTGCAAACAGTATATAGCCTGATCTGATTGCTCCTTGGTTTGCGATGTTCGCCCAGACATGTCTGATTCGACACTTACAATTTTAACCGTAGCTTACTAAGACAATCAACAGATCGAGTCGGGGGTACCGAGCATATGTTTCATTTGCTTTTTTCAATTTTAGATTTTTTCGGTTTGATAAATTTAATGGAATAAAAATCATATATCTAAGCTTGAAATCAGCCAATTGCTCCAACCAAAAAGGATCGTGGGCGGAAAATAACGCCTGAAGTAAATAAATGAATCTCTGATTGCTGTTGACATGAATTTGTTTCAGGGAACTAGTGCATAACTAAATTGCTGACGCAGAGTGTAATTGTCGATGACGATAAACCAAATCTTGAGGACATAATTTCGAAATTTATACGGGACAAGAGGGCATTATATAATGTAAGCGCAATCTAGTGTCCTGCAGGGCTGGCTATTGTTTTAGAAACTAAGGAACTGTAATTGAAACACTACACTATAACAAGTGTCTGCGCTTTCGAGGCTGTCTTATAAGAAATAGTCTGATTTTGCTTAAATTCAAAGAAGTTTCAAGATCTTACAAAGAACGCTTTTTGCGAGCAACGATTGTCCTTTTGAAAAAGATAGGTTCTAGAACACAGATAATCGTTTCCGTATTTGAAAGCCACTTTTACAATTTATATGAACGTGAGTTGGGAGGTGTGTGAAATGCTTTCTGTGAAGTATCAGCTGATTCGCTTCATCGAATCCAGATTGGTGGAAACCATCTTGAATCACGGATCGCAGCGCAGCAATTTGTACAAACTTTCCTTCTCTCAACACCTCTGTATGTTCCTTATATATATTAAGCTCCGTTCAGCCTAGTGTTTCGATAGGAGCAGTCTTTAACAATTGTTGACGGGGGACGAGGCTGCCTATCTAATAAACTCAATCAGTACTTCACTTAGCAGAGCTAAAATAAAGGATCAAATTTAGCAACTAAAGTAAACCTACGACAAATTGAATTGTTCATTAGTGCAACAGACTGTATGCTTCGTGGCCAACCCAATCTGGATTAGCAACTTGCCTGCCAGTTTTAATTTCACGCAGGTGTGTCAGGCCTACTACATAATGACGGCTCTAGCCTAAAAAGCTTCAACTAAGCTGGTTGTTGAGTTGGCTGAAGTTTAATGACATGTTTTTACGGAACCCCTGAAGGAACATTTCTTTTCCGATATCTACCAGAACAGAAATGAAAACAAGAAAATTAGAACAAAAAATATCTCGTTTAAACGACTTACTATATCGCGTTTAAACGGCATATTATGTCGTTTAAATGATATAATATAGAATGGAAATTAAAACAAGAAAATTAGAAATAAAATTAAAGCAAGGAAACAGAAAAGAAACAGAAATTGAAACAACAAAAAGTCGTTTAAACGAAATATTATCTACTTTTCTTTTCCGATATTTATCAGAATAGAAAATATTCCAGAATAGAAAATAAAACAAGAAAATTAGAACGGAAATCAAAACAACAATTATCTCATTTAAACGACATACTTTTTTGTTTAAATGATATAACAAGTCGTTTAAACGAGACATTTGTTGTTTGGATTTCCGTTCTATGTTTTGTTTGTTTCAATTTCTGTTCTGAAATGTCGTTTAAACGAGATATTAGTTGTTTTATTTTCCGTTCTAATTTACTTGTCTCAATTTCTATTCTGATAAATATCGGAAAGGAAATGTCCCTTCAGGGGTTCCATATGTTTTAGGTCAGGCCTATCGGGGTTCAACTGTAAGACTTCCTTTGCTCCAGCATTTCAGTGTTGTGCTGGCCAGAGTGCCACTCAGGTATTGAATTCTGATTTATACATTTGCTGTTTTGATCCATTGAAGGGTTAGGAGTCATTTACATGGACCGAATAACTTGCACGCTTATGAATCACAACGGACTCCAGGACGAGATTTGTAAGGGTTGTGATCACGTAAAACCGATTTTAGCCCCCACACAATATTGTAGTACTGAACATTCCAAGACTGAACGTCTGTGATGGTTCACTATTAGTGTCATTGTTTGTCCGTTTTCTATTAGTCTTTGACTTAAAATGTACAAAATTTGATAAGCTAGAATCTAGTATGGTCATCTGCTAGGAAAGAGCTGATCACTTGGCTTTTCGCTTGTGTTGCTTTTGATTTGTGTGCAGTCTTTATTTTAGCCGCGACAAGAGAAAACAAACAAAGTGGTTGTGTGCCCAGCGCAGACTCAGATCAGCCTGGACATCCGCCCAGTCTGATCGGAGTCTTCGTTGTCCGCATAGAGGTAGCTTAGATCCTTAGCTACCCTTTAAGTACTTAGAGAAGACTCTGATCTAACTAGGCGGATACCCAGGCTAATCTAAGTCTGCGCCGGGCGTACAACCACTTTGTTGATGTTTAGCGCAGGATGTAATAAGCGATTCTGCGGTTACTGATTGTTGCCGTCTCATCTTAGTTGTGTTAGCATTCACGAGCAGCGAATATATAGGTCAGTCCGCACATATTGATGAGGTCCTTTATCATTCGGACACATAATACCTGAGTTAGTTATTGAAGCCGTGTTTAATTCCCATCAACATATACGTCATAAGGAGAGGGACCTCTGTTTATAGTCTCATCCGAAAGACCACAAGAATGGAGGATCGAACCTTAGGAACCTGCATTGGTAGTTGTGCCTCTTATCCACAACAGTACGGCCGCTCCTCACAGAATGCGTGGGCAATCTTCAAAAAAAAAAAAAAAACAATGACAAGGCTATGACCAGCTCTTTTATCCAGGCAGGGGCTCTGATGATAGTTCTTTACATATACACTGCTCAAAAATATAAAGGAGCACTGCGCAAAGTTCCCATCAGTCATCATAAATACAAATAAATAGAATAGACACTGACGTCTGTTTGTAGACATTGATGCCTAACCCATTTATTAATTTTGATGATTAAGAGTTTTGTTTAAAGACTTATAGAAATTCTAAACAGTGTTCCTTTAAGGCAATATGTCTGCTCAAAATGAACCATGCCATTTATTTTTACAATGCCTGTTAACTTATCGTTTTAGCCTTTTAGAAAGCTCTAACACTACAAGGCAGATGGAAACCTGATAATTTAGTGTGGAAACCGAGTTGAGTAACATAGACACTGCTCATGCTCCTGTGTGTATTGACTTCTGTTCGGGTCTCTAAAAATCAAACAGGCTATTACTAAAGGCCAAAAGTATCATTACTGCTTATAAATGAGTCCTTGAGTGAATTGAAATAAGAGTTATAATGGGTTTACTTGCATAAAAAACTCTATACAAAGATTTTGAGAAAATATTAAATTTGGGCAGGAACACTGCTTTAAATATTTTGAGCAGTGCTTTTTTATGTTTCCCAGACACTCATTCGTTCATCACTCTTAAATTGAGCCGCGACACGAGAAGACCAACAATGTGGTCATGCGCCCAGTGCAGACTCAGATCAGTCTGGGCATCTGCCCATTCTACTCAGACTTTTCGTTAAGTGCTTAAAGGGTTGCTAAGAGTCTAAGCTACCTCCATGCGGACAGCGAAGACTCTGATCAGACTGGGCGGATGCCCAGGCTGATCTGAGTCTGCGCTGGGCGCACAACCACATTGTTGGTTTTGTCGCGTCGCGGCTCATTAATGTTTGTCTGTGTTTGTAAATTACAATGTCAATGAAAGCAAATACGACAGATTTATTCATCAAGAATTCATGGACGCATCTTCAATGAATAATAAATGATACTCAATTTCGCAAGCAGTCATCGTCCGGAAAATATATGCATTCGGGTTTGCATATAAATCACAGAAAGAAGCGATGCACATACAACTGTCCTTAATTACAACATAACGTAGATAGAAAATGTTATTATACAGTTTTCATTGTGTGAAAAAAATAGAAGGTTCAAGTGTACTTTCATAGCTCGTTTTAATGGTATTCTACAGCCCTCCAAAATATGCATTACATTTTTCAAGTAAATTGAATATAATATGTTGTCTTTTTTCAGAAAATTATCCGCTGCAAGGAGGAAATTATCTTCAACTAGAAATCTAAGTAACAGTAGCTGTATCAGAATGTACAGACCGTCGCTATCAAAATATACAGAATATCGCACTTTTTTCATAGCGCGAGTAGTTGCATTTCACTAGAGAATCAAAATGTACTGCGGTACTAGGAAAAGCGATCCAATCGCTTACGTACGCCGCCTTGTGTCTTTCTGGCATTTTTTCGAATTACAATTGATAGCAAAATAAAACCCGCAAAGTATAACCGCAACGTGCAGTTTTTTTTCTTTTTTCGCTCTTCAGGCCGGGGCCCAAAGACAGTAGTTTATTTATTCAGCCTCCAGTTCGTAGCATTACCGGAGATATAAAAAATCCCAGCGGGAAAATATCGCAGACAGAAAAGTTTGCTATATGCTTCTCTGATTTCCTCTGAAAGGTATTTCTTGAAGGCTAATATAACATGATCAATTTGTAGATAAGCCCCGTCAAATGTATTCAGAATTGTTTTAGTTTCTAGACAATAGTTGGCACCCAGAGGATGTCAGACAATTATTGGATTATATTTTGCCCTTTAGAGACCTTTCAAAAAGATTTAAACGCCGACTCTAACAAAACGTGCGTGGGTGGAATTGATAATGCGTTATGGCCTGCAATAAATGCATTTAAATAATTACACAACTCTCTTTTATCATCAAGTTTTATTACAATATGACTTTTCATGTTTTTTAAAGATAAAAATCTACAAGGTTTGGCCTCGGAATAAAAGAACACATGCAAGAACGAAAATCGGAGGAGCAGACATATCATATGCAAGGTTGCATGCATGCCTCAGCGCCGGATGAAGCGGTAGTCGATTTTCACATTTACAAGCACGGACCAGACCGCGCAGCGCAGTCTGTAGCGCGTCTGACTCAAAAGCCAGAGGTCAAAATTCTCATTTTGGTCAAAACTGCTTCATCGTCCAGGGTTCGAGATTATAAAACTTGAGAATAATCTAAAAAAAAATAAAGCACACTGACTGGCTGCTTCCGAGCATGTGCTCGGAAGCAGCGAATCAGTGTGCTTTCTTTTGAGTTTGAGAATGTACTCAAGTTTTATAACCTCGAGGCCTGTTCTCATCCAGCTTTTAGAATTGAATATTTCAGTTGTGACCTACGTTTCTTGGACATTTTGACATCAGAGTCAGTTTCCAACGTTTTACAATGTCTAAATGCAGCAGATGCGGAAACATGGTTATAATTCACAAGGTAAAGATAAATACATGCTCCTTTTTATTCAAGCAACACATGCAGCCATTTTGTACTTTTCACTTAGTGTAGAAATGCCATGAATAAGCATGTAGAGTACTTTTCACCAAGGTCAGAACCACACACAAATATGTTTACTATAATGTAGGGTTAATAATTGTTTGATGCTATTACTACTGACATTTTGCAGTCAATAGTCAATAGGCTAACGGTTGCTTATTAAATTATATAATTTTGTGTCTATTGCACTGTTCCGTCATCACTAACAGAGCAGTGTTCCGTTAAAAAGTGCTGTCTCATAGGATATGTATGCCCAGCATGCACACAGGGTTGAGTGGTTGAGAAGAATCAACATTATCAACGTCATGGCGAAACTTTGTGTGCCAAATGGAATACGGTGCATGCTCAAAGCTGCCTGTAAGCCTGCGCTGTCTCGTAATGACGTGTGTCGAAACGTCCACTGAATGTCTGATAGAGCTTCGCATGCCTTGGCAGATTAGACTCGGTTTTATTATGTGGGCATGTTGAAGTCATCACTGCTTTTTGGCAAAGTTGTTTATTACCTAAGCTATAAGTCGATGCTAATTGAAAATAACTTATAATTATATAAGAGGGTCTTCTGTCATAAAGCTAATGTACAAACTCTCCTTGAATAGCAGGAGACGTCCTGTCTTTTGAGAATTCTGACTGCTATCTAGGTCCGTTTCAACCTTGAAGACTCACCGTATTATTTCACAAGACTTTGTTTATAGCTCAGCCTCAAAATTGCAGCAATAACGATCAGACAAATATACTTCAAGAACTTTATACTTGTCTTTAAAAGAAGATAGGGATTGCAATTCATACCAATGACTGATAATTGAAATATACAGTTTAGAGACAAGCGTCCTAGGAGAATTTTGGCATTAATACAGTTGAAAATGTAAAGGCTTCCCGTAGCCTAGTAGCCGTGCGGGCAGCAATGGTGTGGGTTTGGGAAGGAGGGAGGGGGGGGGGAGTATAGAGGCCCATTGTATTGTATCTCTGACACAGCGTATGAAAGACGGAGCCCGTCTCTCTGCATTTGCTGCCTTATCCTTTCTTGATTCGAAAAAGGTATCAATTTACTCCTGCGTTGAAAGAGCTTTCCATTCTTCGGGTGGCCGAATCTGGATTTTAACCCGCGAACTTCTGCATCTATAACCACTCTACTACGGCGCTTCTCTACACTGAGGGCCTAAAAAGTCAAGTTTGTGTTGTCAATTAAAGGAGAAACAGATTACAAACTCAAATATAGTTATGCATTGATTATTTACTTTCAAACAGGCCACTGAAGAAGTATTACTCTCGAAAATGTTGCGGAATAGGATTTGATGTACATCCCAGTCAGTGAAATCAGTCAAATACGAAAGTAAAGAAATTTAAGTATATACTTTTACTTTATTCCATTTGCTTGTCGATATAATTTACAACTCAGCAGACACAAATGGATAGGCATCCACACAACTTTTATGAGTTACATGTGCAAAATCGTTGTGTAGGTACCTATTCATTTACTGAGTCTATATGTTTGCATATTAAATGTATTTCTAAAACAGCTCCAACATCTCACCACTGAAACCTCACAATAAAACACATGTAATAGTAATAAAGTAGTAATAATAATAATATGAAACAAGTTCGTGCATACGTACCATACTTGACATTTAACTGCAAACTTTTCTCTTCTATGTTTATGTGTACTTGTATGTGTCATTTATTTCCAATGACAACTTTATTGATTTTTTTTTTTTTTTTGTCTCATTGCAGCTGGTGTTACATGTAATAGCCGTGTGGCGGCTGCTAAAACGTCAACCCGAACTTCATGACAGCGCAGGTTTTATTTCTTTTTAAATCATTGAGCCCATGCTGGTCATTTTGAAAATCGAGTACCGCTTAAGCCGGCGCTAGAGGACCTATGTCGCCTTGCAAAAAGTTATTATTGAAACCGAGACTCATATTTTTGTTCTGTGCCCAAGGACAACTTTTATAGATATTTGGGCCGCGACACGAGAAAACTAACAGAGGGGCATGTGTGCCCAGCGCAGACTCGGGTAAGCCTGGGCACTCGCCCAGTCTGATCAGTCTTCGCTTTACGCTTAAAGGGTAGCGAAGGGTCAAAGCTAGCTCCATGCGGACAGCGAAGATTCTGATGAGACTGGGCGGCTGTCCAGGCTGATTTGAGTCTTCGCTGGGCGCACATGCCACTTTGCTGAGTTTGTCGAAGTGCGGCTCATTTATGGTGAACTACCACATCGTCCTAGCTTTTGAAAGCGAGCGGCGTATGTTCTATGTGAAACGGACTATGATTCTACTGTGGGTATACGCAACACTTAAGAAATGAAATACATGCAAAGAAATCGCATCTATTGCACTTATTTTGGTTAAAGTGTTCAGTCTGGCCTGAAAATTCGTAGCTCGATACGCATGAAGACAAGTTCCTTTCTGTAGTTATGCTCACTTTCCCTCTAAAGACCATGTTCATGAAACACACATATATCAATTATTATTATGCATTAGATATACAGTGTTGCATAGTGCCAAGCTCCTTTTAAAGCAAGAGCAATTTTGGCGCCCAAATAAAAAAAAATGTCAAATGCTCAAGATTGGGTTGTATCTTGCTATTGATTACCCAGACTGGTGCATTACACAAGGGAAAGACATACCTGATATTATAGGTAATTGGTTTGTCCCAAGGTAGATAAAATTTGGAAAGAAATCACTTATACAGACGAAGTGAGTGAGTGAGTGAGTGAACTCGGGTTTAACGTCCCACCAACAACGAGGTCATATGGAGACGGGACCTCGGTTTAAAGTCTCATCCGAAAGACCGGAGAAGCGGGGGTCGAACCTGCGACCCCTGGATTGGTAGTCTGGAGTGTTACCCACTACGCTACGACGAAGTGAGGTTTTGTTTCAATCATGATGTTAATATGTTTCACCTTCGTTCAGTGTATAGGATAATGCATTGCTTAAAGTATTAAGATATGACAAGAATACATCAAGATTATTATAACCTATCACCCTACGTCAAAACGTACTTCAAACGACTATGACTGGTTACGCATGTGGGTTGCTTTTTTTACCATGAATGTCTAGACTAGTTTTTATTAGACACAAACTGCCAATAGAAGGGCCAAACGATTAATCCAGTTTGTTCATTCTGACTAGGATGATCTCGATACAGATAACTCTCTATATCTCGAAGTCAAATTTCAGCCGAAACTACTGGTACCAGAAAATTTACTTTGAGATATCACTAGTTTGAGATAACAGGAGTTGATATATAAATAAAAAATAGGAAACATATGCTTTGATATAAGAAGATATTTTGAGATATCAATGTTCGAGATATCGGGAGTTGACTGTATAGGCGTTACTAAAGACATCAATTAGAACCCGATTTAAAAAAAAAAACCCTGTAAAAGTTCAAACAGTAGACTCATATCATCATCGGCATCTACGAAGTCTGCTGGAATATAAGTTCTGAATAGTTGGAAAAGAAGCCCAAGTAGCAGACTCGGTTTAATCGAGCCTATTTGGCAGAGATCTAGTTTCAAAATGACTCTAAATGAACACAGTGACCTGAAAGTGCCAGAAAAATATGAGCCGCGACACGAGAAAACCAACAATGTGGCTGTGCGCCCAGCGAAGACTCAGATCAGCCTGGGTATCCTCTCAATCTGATCAGACTCTTTGCTAAGGGCTCAAAGGGTAGCTAAGGGTCTAAGCTACCTCCATGCGGACAGCGAAGACTCTGATCAGTCTGGGCGGATGCCCAGGCTGATCTGAGTCTGCGCTGGGCGCACAACCACATTGTTGGTTTTCTCGTGTCGCGGCTCATATGTATTTTGCACTATGATAAAGCACGAAGAGACGTCTTACGGCCATCTAACGGCACTTAATTTCAACTACAGCGAAGCCTTCCGTGTTTTAAAATATCACCAAATGTTTTATCTGTTTAAACTAAGACAAACTTGTCACAGAGACAAGAATCTTAGCTGTGTTTGGCTTCCATTCTCTTTCAACTGTTTTTGCTTTTTTGCGGGTTCTTGCTGCATCGAGCATCTCTTTCCTGATGCCCTTGTCTGTCGCTTTTCTCGAGACACAGGGTCTGAGGTGGATCTGTTGGGAACGCCTGCGCTTATACGTAGGCGTCCGCGGCATGCGACAATAATGCCCCAGTCACACACACACACATTACGGACTGGGCGGATAGTTGTGGATAAAAATCCACAATAATCCGCAGAATTTGTGGGCGTGGCTTATTTTCTTGATTAAATTACGGATACAGTTACCTATAGATGCGTGTGATTAAGGATAAATGCGGATGTCTGCGGTCAGATAGTTTCCCTTTGAATCAATACGATGAGAGATGATACGAATGTATACGTACTATTTACCTTCCATTACCTTCTGTTACTTCTAGATGCGGAAAGATGTTGTTGATGCTACGGATGGCCCGTTCGTATATGTCCGGTTTTATTCGCAATGGTCCGTATCGCATCTGCGGATGGCCCATCCGTATCTGTCCGGTGTTATTCGTAAAGGTCCGTATCGCATCCACAGAGTCTGTAACTGTCCGTATCGTATCCGTAGGGTCCGCAGGATCCGATTCCAAATTTTGAAAATTTTCAAAATTCAGGCGCGGACGAGTAAACCGTATTGATCCGTAACAAAAGGTAACTGAAGGCATTCATTCGCATTTATCCATATATAATCCGTATCTAATCCGCATCTGATCCGTATCTAATCCGTATATAAACCTATCATTCCGCAGCCCAACCCCAAGTTGTGGACTGATACGGTTTCGCGCAGATTGTTACCTTCAAATACGGTTAGTTACGGGTCTCGTTCGGAGTTTTTTTACGGACTTTTACCTTCAGATACGTTTCTATACGGATAACTTACACTTCAATACTGACAGATACGTATTGGTGAGGATAATTGCGGACAGCTTATCTGGCTGGGGCATTAATCCGTAACAATACGCAGAACCAGACCCGTAACTAACCGTAACAATTCGCATGAAACCGTATTTGTCCACAAATTTTGGGTGGACCGCGGAACGATAGGTCTAGATACGGATTAGATACGGATTAGATACGCATAAATGCGGAGAAATGCCTTCAGTTACGGATCATTATGGTTAGCTCGTCCGCGCCTGAATATTTAAACTTTTCAAAATTTGGTGGCATATCCTGCGGACCTTGCGGATACCATATGGATACGATACGGATTCGATATGGACAGACACCACGCCCACAAATTGCGTGGATTTAAAGTCCGCTACTATCCGCCCAATCCGTAATGTGTGTGTGTGACTGGGGCATAAGTGTGGATCGGAAAGGGATGTTCGTTGCTTGCAGAGACCTGCCCATTATCTCTTTTCGTTCAACCTTTTGGGGTTTAGCGACACTGAAGAAGTTAAATACAGAAACGAGCGTCTGTTGCACTAAAAATGGTATGGATACGTTTATATTAATGATATGTGAAATTTCTCTATATCCCAGCAGAAAACTTTGATGTTATTATTTATATGCAGTAGATATGTCATTTCGATTAATACAGATGCCATATAAAAATAACTTTAGATTAAACGTATTTTATTGTATTGTACCCTTGGGTTCACAAGTTAAAACACCATTATCTAGTCCAGTTCATGTACAAATAAATATTATGACTGGAACATTAGTGTCCAACGTATAACACTAGTTGTAGTTAGTATTGACAGAAAGATAGCATTGCTTTCACTCTCAAAACCCACCAATTGCCCCGATTCAATCTCGACATCCAGACATGATATCTTTGTTTGACTGTATCTTTAATATATTTTAGCACAGCTGAATGTATATTTATATTAATGTCAGCCTTAAATGTAAGATTACCATTTTTAGCATTTTTTACACGAACATTCAAAAGTGTGTTAAAAGAAGAAAATAAACGATTTCGTTGTTCTCCATGTAACAAAAAAGCTCAAGGAAATATTGTTTTGTGTTTTCATTAGCGGCACCACAGGAAAAAATCGAGTTAGCTGAATTGTGTAAGTGGAATAAATTGGCATTCAAATTACTACAGTTATGACAAATTCTGATTTAACGCTATCATTAACTCTGTCGTAACATGTTGTAGATGGCTCTATCTCCTTTTAAAAGCAGTATTTAAAAAAAAAAAACAAAAAAAAACACTCGGGATTCAGTATCTTGAGTGGCTGTTTCTTGAGCCGCGACACGAGAAAACAAACACAGTGGTTGTGCGGCCAGCGTAGACTCAGATCAGCCTGGGCACCCGCCCAGTCTGATCAGAGTCTTCGCTGTCCGCATTGAGGTAGCTTAGACCATTAGCTACCCTTTAAGCGCTTCGAGAAGAGTCTGATCAGCCTGGGCATTCGCCCAGTCTGGTCTGAGTCTGCACTAGGCGCACAACCACATTGTTCGTTTTCTCGTGTCGCGGCTCATATGTCTTTGAATTTAAAGAGAAGGAGAGTTACGTGTTGAGTCTTCAGTGTTGCTCCATGATTTAAGAGCTGATGGAAAAATGACGTCAAAAAGAATCTAGCGATAGGTATTTCAAAATTCTAACTATCTCTTAAAATATAATTCGAAGATGTATCAACTGTATTTGGCTAAAGATCAGTCGAATATGATGATGCCCCATTTTTATACGTGAGACTTCACTTTTTGTTGTTTCCTCCTTTCAGCAATGTTTCCAATCTTTTTTGGCGCAAGTCGAGTTAAGAAAATGCAAAATCTGGCCAAACCAGTTACCGTATGTGCTTTTATTTATTATTTCGAGTCTAAAGTCTTTAACGGATTCAAGCTTGGACTGCTACAAGGACACCAGGAGCTATCGAAACTACACCTAGAATAATGACACCATTAAACCTGGCTTTAACAGAAGAATTGTTCTCAGCCTCAGATCCTGTACTGTTCGTGCTGGTGGTGACTTCTGGTTCTGTTGACGCTATTGCGATGTCTGATATGAGAGCAGAATAAGTCGATCTATATGGGTTATCTGTAGTCATCGTTGTCGCAGTATTTCTGTCTGAATTATCTGTGGTCATCAAGGTTTTGTAGGTTGTCGCAGTCGAAGCACTCACTGAGGAGGTTTCTGTTTCCGTCGTTTGTTTACCTAGACATGGACCATTGGTACTCCCTGACATCTTCGGTGTGATTGTTGATGTTGGTTCTGTCAACGAACAATCACGGTTCGAAAGTCGTATTTCGAAAAACTGGTAACCGACAATTGGCTGAGGGCTGGTTGTCGCACACTTAATCAGTAAAATAAACTGACTAGTTTTGAGATCATGGACATAGATTCTTGGTCTTACTATAACAGGTCCTGAAAAGGATGGAATTTATTAAATGATTGATGTCTAGTATTCCATAAAAGAGATGTTTGCTAGCAGTGACGCCCCTGATTAGACTCAACATAAGGGCTCGTATGATAGGGACATACAGTGGTTATAACTACTGAAAAAGAAAATTATGATTTAAATGAAATAAGACACAATTTTACTGGGAAGGTTATGATTAATGAAATTATTATTGCGAATTTGTGGTAACTGTGTCATTAAACATTAATACATACATAATTTTGGCGTTTTAAACACTGCAATATTCTCTTTGGTCCAAAGTCCCCATCCAACTCAATCGATTTCTATTTACGATACTTTTAAGGCTTTTAAGTACAACTCCATGTTTTCTCGCTATTTCTACAAAGGGAAACAAATTTGAACCGCGACACGACAAAACCAACAATGTGGTTGTGCGCCCAGCGCAGACTCATATCAGCCTGGTCATCTGCCCAGTTTGATCAGACTCTTCGTTAAGGGCTCAAAGGGTAGCTAAGGGTCTAAGCTACCTCCATGCGGACAGCAAAGACTCTGATCAGACTGGGCGGATGACCAGGCTGATCTGAGTCTGCGCTGGGCGCACAACCACATTGTTGGTTTTGTCGTGTCGCGGCTCATTTTTGTGACTCTTTTGATACTAGCTTTCCTGATTTCTGATTGCCTTCCTGGATGGTGATGATCTTTACTGAGAAGGGTGGCAATTATCCATATGCCTAAAATGTAAAACCTTGACAGCTTCAAAATTTTAGTTACCAAGAAAAGACAAGCAAGGTTGACTCAACATTGATTAAAAATATTGATAATGAATCAACGTGGATTCAATATTTAATGACGTAGAATCAACTTTGATTCAATGTTGACTCTATGATATGTGTCAAGTGGGACAATCAGAAGACCTAGCTCTCGTGACATGGACGAAGAGAAATATGAAAACACGCAACGGCAGAAAGAAACAAGAACATTTAGAATACCAGAAAAGAAACTTGCACAGAAGCGCCGCCTTGGATTTAGGTGAATGGATATATTTTCAGTGGGCGACTCCGCCATTATTTATTTTTGCCACTCTACATGACGGGAATGAACTCTTAAAGAAAAGTTTTTACTCCTTTATTCCTTTAAAAAAGAGGCACCTTTTTGGGAAGGTTTCGGCGCCCCTAGGAGTACACAAGAATTCACAAATGTTGTTTACTTTTGAAACAAAAAAGAAGAAGAAAAAAATGCACAGAAGCACCGCCTTGTTTTAGGTTGAACAAATACATTTTCATGGGGAAACTCTTTTGTTGCCACTCTTCCCAATGGGGATAATCACTTAAATGCAAGAGTTTTCTCCATATTTCCATTAACTGTCGACATCGTTTTGGAACACTTAACTCGTCTCGGGGAGCAAACAGGAAGTAACAAAAGTTGTCTTCTTTTGAGTAAAGGCAAACACATACGTATAGTAATATACCCATGCTTTCTTAACAGATTATTGGTAGGTCATTTGAGCCACGACACGATGAAACAAACAAAGTGGCATGTGCGCCCAGCGCAGACTAAGATCAGCCTGGGCATCCACCCAGTCTGATCAAAGCTTTCGCAGTCCACATGGTAGTAGCTTAGACCCTTAGCTACCTTTTTAAGCGCACAGCGAATAATCCAATTATACTGGGTGGGTGCCTAGGCTAATCTGAGTCATCGCTGGGCGCATATACCACTTTGTTGGTTTTGTCATGTCGCGGCTCATTTGATCTCCAACTTAAAAGGGATACAAAAATGTAAATGACGGAGCTCCTTCCCCTTAAGCTGTGTATCGTCACGCCTTAAGCCTGATGCAGATCCAGATAATAAGCAACTTCCTCGAGTAATTCTATACAGCAAGTGATGAATTAACGGTTACACAAAAGTATATGGATGTAGTGACCCTCGCAAAGCACAAGACCCCGAGAGGAGACGAATGCTTAACATATAACGGGTACTAAAGCGGGCGAACAAGGGTAACAGAAAAAATATCATATAAAATGCGTATACGATGATCGTCAAAAGTTGTGTCACCGGCTCTATATCTCGAAAACGAAAAGTGATATTCACTAAAATAAAAAACAATCAATCAAAATCACTATTTTTGTCATATAGCTATAGTAAACTGATTCTTATATCTCTGACATAACATTCACAATCTGCTTGAAAAGAAGGATATCCTCACCCAACTGACATATTTAGCAGAAGCAACTCAAGTAATGCCCAGATAAGCGATTCCTATTATCGCTGCCTAGTACCTACGATTTCTCAGGTACTTACAAACACAAGGAAAAAAACTCAAAAGTCATTTCGTGTATGTTACATAATTTACAGCGATTCGTATTCTCAACATGATGCAAAGAACGCCATTCGAAAATCGACTAGGTCATGTTCTAAGTACTATACTTTCATTAATGTACACTATTTCAACTTCTGAAACTCTTGTTTACTGAAGAAGACAATGACAATGTGATCTTGATCAAAAATCCAAACATGTTCCCTACAATGATGCCACAGTGGTGAAAATCACGCGACTGTGTATTTCACACATTTCTGTGACACCATAGATATCAATCGTTTGCGTCATATATAATGGACAGAAGTCGCTGATTTTTATGCATTGCCTCACAGAATACAACAGATAGCAGCTCCGACAAAAAAAGAATCCTGCAATATGTAGTTGACGAGATATGCAGCATGAATCACAAGCAAGCAGAAACACAAAAATCATGAAAATAGGCCAGTTTCAATCAGTAGGTCTGTATTTCAGCTTATAACTCACCAAAATGGCAGCCTTTTAGTATGTATTTGTTATCAGTATAAAGATGAAATATCGTTCTTTTAATTGTTGCACACTGTGATAAGCTAGCACGTCTGTGAGCAAAGTTATGAGTCCATTGACAGGACGTTTGGACGATCCTCGTATATGCGTAAAAGTAGTCAAAAGATGCCAAACTGTAGAAAATTTTTGAAAAATTAAACGGCGAACTTCGTTTAACATCGTATGCAGCTTCAAACACCAGGGGCAAACGGCCAAACTAGATTTTTTTAAATATTCTTTAATGTTCTTTTTTTTTGCCTTGCGACCACATTTGTTTGATAAAAGGGAAACGATAACTATAACTGTCCCTCACTTTAGTTCGTAAATATACAGAGGATCTTACATGAGTGCTCATGTATTATTGAATTTATTAAACGAGTTGGGGAAAAAGATAAGATGCGAGGCTTTGCCGAGCATCTTATCGGTTTTCCCCAACGAGTTTAATAAATTCAATAATACAGGAGCACGACTGCAAGATTCTATTTATCATATGACACTAAAATCGCATTTTATTAGCGAAATGCGCACCAAAACGTCACGATTTCGCCATTAGACAACATGCCGTTTTTATTGACGTCAACGTATAACGTTACGACGTAATTTGCATATTTAATCCACTAGTGGATTATCGTTTTTAATGCATGGCTTTACTACACTCTCAGATGCGACGCCATATGATAAACGATAATTATTTCAGAACACAAATTCTTATAAATTGAAAGAACTTATAACACAGATCAGCAGGAATTTTCTTCTCCTCACTTTTTGAAAAGTGCGATTTACCGCCGGCATCGCCTAAACCCTTGCATTTTACACCGTTCCATTTCTGAGAAAGGTATGCCACATGACACTGTATTATTTTTATATTACAGGTACATATATGTATGTATTATTTTTGCACATATATGTATGTTATGCGTGATCTGCCTTTGGTGCAAAAAACTTCTTGGATGACCCTTATATCTATTTTTCTCTCACCTTCATCATTTATTATCCTGTCTCGTGGACAACCAGAGCACATAACACAACATTTGTAGGAGGAACTGCAGTGACTGCAGCCGTTAATAGACAAGTAATCACTCCTAAGATCTGTTTGTGTCAAACATTTAGCATTAAACTGTTCGAACCGTAACATTGTTTCGAGGGTTGGACTTCTATGCTGAAAACAAGAAGAATACCGTGTGAATATTTTTGATATCAGGTTCGTCAAGCGAGACCAGAAACGGCCTAGGCAAGGCGAAGCCTGTCTAGCTATTCCTAGTGTTTCTGGAGGGAGGCGGGTCGGGGGGGGGGGGGGGGGTCTGATAAACGTTGTATCAAAAGACACTAAGTAACATAGTTTTCTATTTATCATGCAGCATTTCAAAGACATCAATGCGTTTTAGCCGGGCCGCGTAGCGCAATCGGTATGGCACCTGACTCATAAGTCAGAGGTCCTGGGTTCGAAACCCGGTCTGGCCATATAGTTTCGTTTCTCCTTCCGCTGATTCAAGAAGGGCAGTTGTCAGTTACTGGCGAAAGTATGTACACTTAGTACTGGTTAACCGCTTAGGGGGTCTAAGCCTGCCCAGGAATATTGTGGTTAGGTTAATTGACCGTCCCGACATGACCATACCTGTTTACCGTGGACGTTAAGCATCAAATCAAATCAAATCAATGCATTTTAAATCGTGAAAAAAAGAAAATTGAAATTTAGTATGGTCCGAACCTCCTGACGGCGCCATATACGCGATGACGTCTTTCGGGATGTCATTTGACCGATTGAAGTTGTTATCAAGTCCAATGTGACTTAGTAACCAACCAGAAATCACTTCTGAATGTACTGCCTAATATTATAGAAGTTTGCAGCAGACGCGTGATAAAAACATATATATGGTCTAACATGTTCAATCCTAAAACTTTCAGCCTCTGTCAGTTTTTAGGTAAATCATTTTACCCGGAAGAAAGCAACCTTTCGACTTCCTAAAACGTCATTCATATTGAAGTAGGTCATATGACAGTATACATTGAATGAACATAGCAGTTTTGATAAAGACTTTCATGCCATTTTTTTTAAAGATTTTGGACATGGATGAAATAAACAGTTTGATTTAGATTGATTTAGTTTGGATATTTATAAAATCAAAATCAAACAATCAGGGATTAATTTTTCGCGGCGGGGTTTCTGTCGAAGGACATGTCACGAATAGATGTGTTGTAATGCCTTACGGCGAAATTTTATTGCCTAGAAAGGTAGTGCGAATATTTACACGATTTTATAATAACACAATTGTTGACTATTGAGAATTATTAGACATGAAGTGTTGTCAACAGGAAAAGTTCCAATATTGACATCCGCTATCGCGTCGGTCAGTAAAAGAATTCCCGGCTGACATCACAACATGTCCGGTGCTTCAATCGTCAATAATTGTATTATGTAACGCGAAACAATTATCATGACAAAATAGAATCTACCATTTATCTCCGATGAGGACAGGGAAATCCCAACCCGAGGGCATACAGGATGTGTCGGAAACGAGGCTTGATGAGTTTCCGATAAACCACTTAAACCCGAGGGTTGGGTTTTCCCTGTCCGCATTGAAGACCAATGCTTGATTATTTTTCTTACCTACGACAATAATTATTTCAAATTAAGCGGGGATTTTTAGGCCTATTTTATGCGAACAAGTGTAAGTACAAAATGTAGCACAACCATGTTAGCCTCATAGCTTATGTAGTGTGTAGTGGACAAACAAGTAAAAGTAAAAAATATGCAAAGACCAGGAACTGAAACAATCAAAATCCAAATCCAGCCCTCAAACCATAGTTGGAAACAACTAAGATTACAAATAATCAAGATACAGAGAACATATGGCCAACCGAGTGAGCAGCTTGTTCCCAAAAGGTGGCCACTCAGCAACCCAAACCGAACCAAAAATAATAATAACATACATAAGGTAAAACATCACAGAAACTCTGACACTAGGTCCTTGACAAATCCGCAGTTTTTGAATTTTCTAATTGAAATTCATATGTATAGATACGACTACAGCAAGCGCGTGTATGACGTTAATTGTGACGTACCATCAATGTCATTTCAAACGTCAGTTGGTGACGTCTTCAAACTGGCGGCACCCTCGACAGTGTTTGTCACGGCGAAACATGAACTATTTCGGATCTTTTTGCTGACTTTATGACATAAAAACACATTATAATGGAATTGTAACGAGCGAATTACCTTTATTTGGATTCTATTGATTTGGAAATTCATTCTCATAAAAATAATGCATAAAGTATAGAACCGCCAAGCCGGGCATACCAGAGTTCAGAAAGCACGTAGTGATACACAGAATTCAAGTTCGTGTGAGCTGCCCAGCCCATGGGCAAGACAAAATATTCCAGCACCGCTAAAATAGAACAAACTCTGTCTAGTAGGTGAAAAAATGAATCTATGACGTATAAACTGTTCATGGCGGAAGACGGGATAGATATTAATTTAGTCCTTTCGTTTTTCGTCATATTCTAGTCTGCGAGTCTCTACATAGTAGATAAAGTTGAAATAGAAACTAAGGAATCATCGCCCTAAAACATTGAAATCAACGTCGATATCTGCTGACCAAGTAAATGGGTATGAATCCGGATAGAAAATGCCATTTTTTTCAACTGGGATAGAAAATCTTATCTTACCCATGTGTTCTTACCCAGGACCGAATAACCGAATAAAAATCACGAGCATTTAATGCATCGGTGGTATTGGAGGTCACGTATCTGCGTCGTCAACTGACGTTGGCGTTTTAGATGATGACGTCACGAAGACCGCAAAAATGACATCAGTTTATGCACGCCAGACGTTGACGTAAAGAGCCGAATGGCGGACATTATAAGCGGCGCCTTCTTTTAAAATCAAATAGAAACCTCCTAAGCACTACAATTACGCATTTTAACAAGTTCTAAAGATTTAACTAAACGTGATGTGCAAGAAAAAGTATCTATCATGGGTGTGAGGTGTGGATAGAAAAATCCGTCACGAGGGTCACTGTTCGGCATCACCTCACACTCATGATAGATACTTATAATCTCTTCACGCAGAACACTAATTATATCCAAAATTACCTATAAACACATTTCAGTTAAACGTGTAAAAATTCAGATATATTTTTCGGCGACGTTTGTTGTTTCTCTAGTTTGATATTATGCGTGAAAACAAGCAATATTCAGCAGCGAATGAAAAGGTTATGTTTGCGTTAATCAACATGTTATACATCTAAAAATTCTAGAAAAAAGTAACAAATCTTGTAATTGTACAAGCATAGTTTTAACAAAACGCTTGCTTCACTGATAGAGATTATTAATTAGATAAAGCCAGACAAAGCCTATATTTTCTGAAAACTTTAGAGAAAATCTATTCTATAGCACGTCCTGTAGTTTTATGCAACGAGCATGTTTATGGGTGAATAGATAGCAGTTTAATCATGTGTTTTGAATGTTCCAGTTGATATCAGTCAGTAGGTTCTTGTTGCATCAGTCAACCTTGTCTTGAGGTGGCTCGGTGGGCCACCGCTTGCGAGTTTTACGTAGGGGTCTCTTACCTGATGACTGCAGCTACTGTATCTCGCGGAATGCGTCAGTAAGTGTGGCTCAGAATAGGCTGCTCGTTGCTTGCCGAGATCTGGGGTCGTATTCATGAAACAACTTAAGTGGTTGCTATGCTGTTGTTAAGGCCGAATTCCATGTAAAGGAGATTCCCTACAACTATGAAATTTGCTCTGGAGGAACAGTCTTTGTAACTGTTCCTCAAGAGCAACTTTCATAGTTGTAGGAAATATCCTTCATAGAAATTTAGCCTTAGCAACAGCATAGCAACCACTTAAGTCGTTTTATGAATACGGCCCCAGCCATCACTGTTGGTTTCTTTCAAACTTTTGAGGCTTAGCGACACTGAAGAAATTCAATACCGAAACGCGCGTCTGTTGAACTAAATTTGGTATTTGGTATTGTTACGTTTTTATCAACTGCAGTAAGAATCGATAGATAGACATAGTCTTGATTGATATCTTGTGTGTTCAGCATGTGTGCCTTGTGTGTGCGCGGTAGATTGGAACCAAGTTTTTTGCATAAATTGATAGTACAGCAGGCGCTCGCTAGGGCTTATATAATTTGTCACATCAACTTTAGTTATTTAGATGCAGCGATAGTCAGCTGAACAGATAAATAGGCAAAGCAATAAATGAGCTCCCGTCTCACCAGCGATCTTTGGCGGTGAAAAATAAAAATCGTCAAACCATAATAGTTTCACAACTCAAGCGGAAACCAGACGAAGGACACATCTTCACTGTACTAGGGAGACAAACCAACGTGGCATGCCAGCAAGGTGGCGGCCAGGATCGTTCCACCTTTTTGGCCCTAAGAGGAGCCATTGTTACGGTAAAGAGATCCTATTGTGTATTGCCTAACACTTTCTACCGTGGCATTTTATCGGCGGATGGAGCACAGACTCGGTGTCAGGAGATAAGGCTATGAATTCCTCCCGCTGAGGCTCTTGGAACAGCATTGCCAAGAGAATTGGAATACAACAACAATGGTTTCACGACGTCAAGGATAAAGAATGTTTGTTTCACATTCAAAACAAAACAAGTTCGTGATTTCGATAAGACTGAACTTTATGATCATTACTCTTTTTTCACGAAAACCTTTTTTGTAATCTATTCCACCTTAAAGCGTTAACTTTGTAAAACATATAATTCTGAATAAGGATCAAAGAAATGTGCAAACTGTGTAGCAGCAGCTCTGCAAAGTAATTTGACAGTTAAAGTCCAAATACAATGAAAACCGTACGTTGTTTTAGAATGTATTTCAAGTTCTCTCCCCAGCACCCTAAAAAACCTTGACGAGGACTAATAAATGCTCAGTTGAATCCTTACCACTGGACGGACAGTCGCTGAAACATTCTGACAGACCAGCTTAGTTGTACCTTCCATGAAGAAGTCAAGTGATGCAAACATTTCGTTGAGAAGACATTGTTCGCTTGGAACAACTCCAATACCTAGAAAATATAAAACCTCGATTGATATTAATTGTAATAACCAAGTATTCAATGATTTACTATTATAGCTTTATCTCTATTTATAAATTTATGCTTTTGCACTTACAACAGGCCCCAATGAAAATGCTGGTAAAGTTACATTTACAAATTCTAGCTGTGCAGCATCATAAAGCATTGATGGACCTACTCGTAAAAGGTTATAAAATGCAAAAATGCTAGCATGCGACAACGATATTTGTAGAAATTTCAAACATTTAAATAAACAAAACGGTATATTTACAGAAGCGAATACACTAAAACAAAGAGATATGAAACAAGAGGATCACGTTGAAACTTTAAGGCCAATATAACTCACTGAGTATCGTAAGTGAATAATGGCTTTGCATTCATAGTAACACGGTCGAGTCTCAGATCGAGACCCTACATGCCTAAGAGTTAGAAACCTACATACTCATATCAACATTTCTGTATCCATGGGACTTCTGTTGTCTTTATTCTATTAGCGCGCACTTAAATCGTTAACCAGTTGAGATAAAAGCTAAACACTCAGTTGTTTGTTACAGGTGTACTGCAAAAATTGTTCAAAGCATGCAACAAATGATAAAAGTCCCAGGCACATCTGCACAGTTAAAGTCAATGTGTCATAGGGAAATTACAGAGTGATACCCAAGAACTTCGTCATTCTGTGCAGATACATATAATTATACGTTTGCAGTTGCCAAAAGCCAAAAGTTGTGTTGCGAAGCTCACCGTCTCCCATGTGCACTGATTTTCAATATTCGGTGAAAGTAATCAAACACTTAAATGGATTTAGAATTCAATGAAAGAGCTCACTGAAAACAGAAGCTTGCTATATAAATATCAGTAAACCTATGCCTACAAGGAAGAATAAAGTCACTTGTAAACCTTTCAATGACATGAAAACATTTACTGTGTTGGTCTTAGGTAAAAAGATGATATCCGGCGTTCGCATGACATACACCACACACACACACACACACACACAATAAATTAATTCATGTGTACTCTATGTTATTCAAAACAAAAATTTTTGGTAACTCATCGTTAACTTTTAAACTCACCTTGTTTTTTCTGTATTTTTTAATTATAAAGTAGATGGTTAAGCTGGCCCGGAATATATGATCAATAGGGTTAAATGAGGTTAGGTGATTTCCAGTAGTCAATCATATAATAGAAACGGCGACTAGGTGTAAACAAGGCCGCGTAAGCTCAGGGTCTACACTATTTGCATTAACGCAATTTCAACACAGACAGGTTATAATCAAAATCATACACTTAAACTCAACCAAACATCTCCTATCTTTGCAAGGGCCTGCTTGAAATTTGAGGGACCTTAAGGCCACCTCTGGGTCAGAAATGGTTACATCGACAAGATGTGTCGGTAAGCTTATATTCTTCGACCACGTACTATCGTTTCTTATGTGACTGAGTCGAGGTTTCATGCACATGTTCACCTAATATTTATCGATTAAAGGAATTCCATGTGTAGTATCATCATATGCAAATCGTATCAACCATAAACTTACGGTACAATAAAGAGCATTATACCACCCTTACCAGAAAAGGCCGACTTTAACACGAAATATTACGCCATGAGCAAGGTCTACACTGATAAGGGTGGTATAAAATAGTTATACCATGATTTGTCCGCCTATACGGGAGATAATTCACTCGCTAAAGCTCGTGGATTATCTCCTCGTACAGGCGGACAAACCATGGTATAACTATTACTTACATAAACGACATAGAGCCTTCAAGAAAGCATTTTAACTGAAATACTGACTCAGCAAAAGAAGTGTATTAGTATAAGACCAATATGTAACTCTCGTTACTGCTCGCTCAGACACCACTGTTCAAGGAAGGTAGTTAAAGTAGTAAAGTGCAATTTGACAATGGATGCAATGAGTTTAGGGCTCAATATGACTGGTTCATACATTAAATGCACTATAAGAGTGGACTGTGAATTATAAGCTAAAATGTTTTTGGTTTTACCATATATTTATACCTATACATACAACAATACCAATCTAGGTTACAATATGCATACGATGTTTTCCTAATTGTAACCTTTAATTTCTGAATAATGTTTTGCTTACGGTGGTTTTAAATAGTCCAATTTATGCACGGTTTCCCAGGTTTACAGAGTGATACCCAAGAACTTCGTCATTCTGTGCAGATACATATAATTATACGTTTGCAGTTGCCAAAAGCCAAAAGTTGTGTTGCGAAGCTCACCGTCTCCCATGTGTCAGACGGCCCGTTGTATCTGTTGAGTCCTCGTCTTTGCTTCTTCATGGTGTTGAAATTTGATTTATGTGTTTACCGTGATGATTCATTGACGAGTTAGAGGGTTATCATGCGAACCGAACTACCAACTAAATGTTTTGTACCACTTCAGAAACTGAGGGTGAGGTTGGGCCTGTAAAATCGATTTAAGCCCCCCAGTAATTCATTACTGACCGTTCCAAGGCGGTAGTTCTGTTGTGGTTCTTTGTTGCCTGTTTTTGGTGTCAGAGTTTCTGTGATGTTTTACCTTATGTATGTTATTATTATTTTTGGTTCGGTTTGGGTTGCTGAGTGGCCACCTTTTGGGAACAAGCTGCTCACTCGGTTGGCCATATGTTCTCTGTATCTTGATTATTTGTAATCTTAGTTGTTTCCAACTATGGTTTGAGGGCTGGATTTGGATTTTGATTGTTTCAGTTCCTGGTCTTTGCATACTTTTTACTTTTATTCCCTTTTTAGAAAAATACCATGTGCATTTCCATTTGCATTTACACTTAATATTAAAACCTTTGATTTTAATATAATATATGTATTACGATTAATTAGACTATGAAGGACATCAAAGATAGCTTTGCAAAAAGCAAGTCTTCCTAATGAATGTTGAAATTGGCGTTCCCTGATTTTAGAACCAGAATGTTTGACACATAACTTCAGGCGACACGGTCTGTACTCAGAGTTAGGATTTCTTCTTAAATAAATGATGTTTTAGATGTGCATGACATTTTTTCTTTATTAATTGAAAATGCAGACACAAAATTGATTCTAAAATAATGACAATATAATAATACTGACAATTATGAATAATAATGGTAATAATAAAGACTCAACTTTAAAATATTCGTAATTGGAAATAAATTATGAAATGAGAAAATATACAGAAAATTTGCCTGAGAACGAATGATCCAATATACTTACATGTGCATGTATTATATGAAGCCGTTGAATAAGTTGATAAGAAAACTTGGGGATGTGAACGAATTGTAGTTGAGCATATGTCCAATATCAAAAGCAAGGTATACGGATATATTGCCATCCTTTCTGGCAGCTTTTTAATGTCTGTACGAATTCCATCGGTATGGTTGATTTTTAAGCAGCAGCAAATTAAGCACCACGTGTTTCATTGGCAAATGCAGCCTTGTGGTAATAATTCAAAGGAAAACGAATACTTACATTTAAAGTTTTAAAAAACTGGGCCATCCTCCAGCCTCAAGAATACTCATTAATGTCATCGACAAAAAAACAACAACACCCCTCTTGCTGAGAGTATGAAAGCAGCTGACAATGCAAACATCAATTATTTGCAGATGATCAGATTGTATATTAAAATCAAACATTATTACTTTAACAAACAGATGCAACCCTTTCTGCCTCGGGAATATAATTATATGTATAGACTATGGCCTTATTTGTTGTCTACTTTGAAAGACGAACCTTCATAAATGACATCGAAATTTGACTTTTCAAAATGACCAATGAAAAGGTTAGCTGTAATCTCATATTTGCATTTTATCCAATTTGACAGTAATTGAAAAAGCAGTAATAGATGTTTGCTGAAAGAATGTGTCGTTCAAATAAATGGATTTCATCACTGGAAAAATGTTGGTGGTAAGTTTATGCCTTTACTATCGGTTGTCGACAGTTTGAAAATGGAGTTTTGCTTAAGCCGGTGCTAAGGGATGTGGCCGATTGTGCACATTTCATTACTAGACATGAACAGCCTCAGTTTTAAACCCAGTCTGCTAATATAATTTCCTTAGTGTATTTCTTGCCTCCGAATGATCTTAATATTCTGAACTTATTGCCACATGCCGACAGTCGTTAATATAAGGCAGTATTATTTGTGAGGTTCAGCTTATGCCTTATGATATCTGTTACAATATGGGTCATCAGCTTGTTCATATACATAAAGTTGTAACAGTAACACATCATGTACACACAGCAGAGACAGCGATGTCGAAATGTTGATTATACGTAATTCAGCAACATAATTTGACATTTTGGTTTGATCTCAGTCAACAGGCACTTTGTTATTCAATCTAAACGGTACCATACTGACCGAAAAAATTGCCGACCCCACGTTAATTTTATAGTCTATCCTGACAATTTTTGTCTCTCAAAAAGATATATTAAAAAGCATTTCAGTGGCAAATTCGGTGATCAGACTGCTTCTGTAGCTGCGTTTGCAGTAGTCTGATATGAGTCTATATTGTTTACTCAGACAAATCTGTCTTAGTTTAGGAATCAATACAGTTATCATTAAAAGGGGATTTGTGTGTCGTTATTTCGTCTTTTCGCCTGGCGTCTTTTCGTCCTTTCGTTTTTTCGCGTGGCGTTATTTCGTTTTTTCGCATGGCGTTATTTCGTCTTTTCGCGCCGAAAAGACGAAATAACGCCATGCGAAAAGACGAAATAACGCCACGCGAAAAGACGAAATAACGCCACGCGAAAAGACGCCATGCGAAAAGACGAAATAATGCCAGGCGAAAAGATGAAAAGACGCCACGCAAAAAGACGACAAATTAAGAGTAGGGGTTTGGTTTAGAGGGCCTCCAAGACTTGTGTACCTTTCTTCGTGTCTTGGAGGTTGATGTGTTTGTCTCTGTCGATTTTGATTTGTAAGTCTTAACTTATTTAAGCCAAATTTTCTTGTCATCTGTATGAACGGTATCCCATGGACTACAAACAAAGCAATAAAGATAGGGAGCTATAATGGTTTTACGGCAAATAAATTAATAGAAATACATAAAACGCAATCATGTCAAAAATAACTACAAGTAATTCATGCAGCCATTTGCACCACTCATCAAGTATAGAAATGTCATGCGTTGACATATAATGTACGTAAAACCAAGGCCAGACTTACCTTCTCGTAAATATGTTTACTTTAACTAATGAAGGGCTTATAACGGGCTAATATTCGATTGACACTATAACTGGTGACAGTTAGCGTCATTCAAAAGGTTGACTGATTACAATTTACAATTTGGGTTTTTTGCTAAATACACGTCAGTGTCGAGAGCGCATGGGTGGATAAACGACATGCGATTTTAAGTCCATTTCAACACTCTTTCAGTCAAATCAGGCCAACAGGAGGATGGTAATGAAATGCCGTGTGCAACGGAACCCGCGTTACGGTTGAAATTAATTTCCGCCTGTAGCGGGAACCGAACCCGTGTCTGCTAGATCAGCAGGCCAGCGCTTAACCCACAAAGCTATCGGGGGTATTCGTCGAGAGGGCGAATCTGTAGTTCAACGCATGTGCAGTCTCTGCATGTTTCCATTAACCAGTACAAATGTGAAGCCTGGTCAGGGCAAAGGCAGGTTTTATAATGTCTAAACAGTGGAATAAATTCTCTGGGAAATGTGCATGGTCTGACAAAATTTACATGTGCAGCCTGAACAGTTTATGCGCAGTTCGCATCTTCTCTCAACGACTCTCTATTAATCTTTTTTTTATTTGACTGGGCTTGATGACGTCTTATCAGATAGAAGGGTTTTGATTACCTCAGCAGTGCGTCGATGCTAAAACGAGGTAAGAAAGCCTTTTTTATGCAGGTAATATAAATATTCAGAAGAACCAAAGTTTAAAGACTTTCTTGGAACATCAGAATTTATTAGTGTTTTTAATAGTGTTCTTGTATGATACCAATAAATACTGACTTACTCATGATACACGTAAGGAGGTGCTTGATATAATCATATACGCACTTAGCCTCCATACATGTTCACCTTATATACAAAAATCTGTGTAAACAAAGGATAGTCTAAAGTTATGTTAAAGTACGTTAACGACCAAACATTTTCGTAAACATTACGAGTAGGGATTTGCTTTGGAAGGACCTCCAAGACTTGTGTACCTTTCTTCGTGCTTTGGAGGTTGATGTGTTTGTCTCTGCCGATTTTGATTTGTAAGTCTTACCTAATTTAAGCCAAAATTTATTGTCATCAGTATTTACGGTATCCCATGGACTACAAACAAAGCAATAACTCGGATCGCCGATGCATTAGGTCTGTCTGATCAAAACTGTCGCATATGCATGAGAAGTTTTGGATCGTAGGAGACATAGCTAAACGGTAAAACAAAATACTGAGAGTTGGCTGTCTGCAAAATTCCTAACACACCTAGATACACCGTCTTGATTCGGCCGCACCGTTTTACAAGGGAGAGAACTTTATTGTAAAAGGTACATGTATTTGCATCCTTGTTTGATATTCCTTCTCCAGAGGAAATTACTCTTACACATGTCTGCTGTACTCTCAAAACTGTACTTTGTTGCAAAAGTATGTATACATTGGTAACTACTAAGGATGATAGCTATTACATAATATTTTAACCATATTCTCTAAAGCACACGCTTAATTGGCTTGCAATAGTATGCGGCATCTTTCACCGGAAATATTTGAATTCATTTTCTACCTGAAATATAAGTCATAAATGAAATGTATTCGTAGTCTTCGGACCGTTACCTAAATTATCAACACCACAACTCTATTTGCGTCAGTATTACGGCATTTTATCATAAAAAAGTTATTCACGAAATCTTATTGAAGCTTGTTTTATGTCAAACAATTTTCGGTGCATATTATCAATCTGCCTCAGTCGATGACACTACCACTACATCTGGAACAACATCCATCAGGTCGAAGCAAAAGACACAATAAAACGGTAATAAAACAATTACTATAAGAGTGCAATCTGGGTTTTTCGCTTAGGACTACTGTTAGGGCTGTGAGTGGTCTTCTCATGTGTCGTCATCATATCCATTAATGACGTAGTCGTCATAACAATACCCTTCAGGGTTAGAACTATAAGAGATTCTTCTTGCCCACTTGCTGAAACTTTGCTATCCGATGTTTGTATAACAGTGAATATTGATATGTTGCCACTACGGCGACCACGCTGCTATTTTTGATTCTTTATTGTTTTCAATTTTAACCTTTTCACCAACAATTCGTAGACCTGCGTCGTGGCCGAGTAATTAAATTGATTTATGTAGGTCAAACATAAGAGTCCTATTAGACCAACGATTGATAATCCGAATTTAAATGGGTACCTGACTCGAATCAGGGATTGCTAAATGCAGGAGTTCCGGATATTGCTTAAGGCAGACTGGACCTTTTACAAGCCTGACTCTTTGACCACAGTTTTACTCGGTAGTGTAGTGTCTGATATTTGTTCGGACTTTTGTTTAACATTGTTTCCTGTTGTTGAACGCAAAGCTTGCTAAGTTGGCACTGTCGAATACTTCACTACTTTTCATTCAGAAGTGGTTTCGAGCTATGGTCAGGTATATGAAACGATGGCAACCCAGTTATCTCGTACGGTTCCTTGACTCTTTAAGCTGATGGATAGTGACGGACTCGTGTTCATTTCGTAGACTGGAAGGATGGTAATTGGAGACATTTTTGGCTTGAAATCATATACAGTCATTTTAAAAAATTTAGTTCGAAAATTAAAATCTAGAAAGCACCTAGAAGAGCAGAGCACATATTCGAAAGAAGGAACATGGACCATAGTTCGAAAAGTCGACAATCCACGGCTGTCTAGTCTGATAATGACACATATGGGTCGCGACACGACAACACTACAATAAAGTGGCATGTCCGCCCAGCGAAGACTAAGATCAGGCCGGGCATCCGCCCAGTCTGATCAGATTCTTTGCAGCTCGCTTAAAGGGTAGCTAAGGGTCTAAACTATCTCCATGCAGACAGCAAAAACTCTAATTAGACTGGGCGACTGTCTAGGCTGATCTGAGTCTTCGCAAGGCGATCATGCTCCTTGGTTGGTTTTGTCGTTTCGCGTCTCATCTAATGTTTATCATAAGGGTCTTACTGTTGTTCGATTGTCGAAAGTAATTGTGGGTTATGTACGCTGTTGTTATCAAGGCCTTATTGTCTCCCAGAAGCATTTTCTGTTGTCGCTGTTTTGTTTCTTGATACGAATACGTTGGGAAGCGCCCCGATATCTCAGTCGGTAGCTAGGTTTGCCTATAAATCGTAGACTGGATACATACCTCTGGCGCATAGGTTCAAACCCGGTGCTTGCAAGAATGAATGGTTGGCTGTTTTCTTCGGTGTCGCGGTGGTTTCACAGGGTATTTCCCAGCCCCTATACAGCTGAGAACTACTTCTGGGTTTCTTCCACCACAGAACAGTCCTCTGATATAATGATCAGATGTGGTCGAATCGGAGTATGAAGGAACAGAAAAGAAAAAACGAAGCCGAAATGATAAGCTACATCCGTGGTGTAATGGTGGATAATGTTTGAGTCGAAGTACACCCTTATTACGTCAAAGGTGGTTCCAAGTTAGTTCAAATCTACAGTCACTTGCGGTTAGCGACATTTGATCGTAGTATATACTTTTCAAATTGGTTTAGTACATCGCCTCATTTTCATGTCTATATATTCAATTGGCACAAACCATCTCTGTTATTATACCGCTCCAGCAACTGATGACAGACTTCAATAAAAACGGACTTTAGACTTAACAAAAAAATCAATCGCGGTATTGCAAGTAAAAGTATGCAAAGACCAGGAACTGAACTAATCAAAATCCAAATCCAGCCCTCAAACCGTAGTTGGAAACAACTAAGATTACAAATAATCAAGATACAGAGAACATATGGCCAACCGAGTGAGCAGCTTGTTCCCAAAAGGTGGCCACTCAGCAACCCAAACCGAACCAAAAATAATAAGAACATACATAAGGTAAAACATCACAGAAACTCTGACACCAAAAACAGGCAACAGAGAACCACAACAGAACTACCGCCTTGGAACGGTCAGTAATGAATTACTGGGGGGCTTAAATTGATTTTACAGGCCCAACCTCACCCTCAGTTTCTGAAGTGGTACAAAACATTTAGTTGGTTGTTTGGTTCGCATGATAACCCTCTAACTCGTCAATGAATCATCACGGTAAACACATAAATCAAATTTCAACACCCTTGAAACTATCTCGACGGGTGTCATGCTTGTTTAACGTCATAAAGTCTGATGATTGACTGCTCAGTACCACCGACCCTTACGACAAGTCCAACCTCTCCACCTCGCCTATCTTTATCGTAGCTCAGTTTTGCAGTACCATGTGTGCTAGGGTAATTCCCATAATCACCTGTGTATATTTTACATCCGCCAAATCTCTATATCTCAGGAACTAGTAAGTGAAGTTGAAAGTTCGGAAACTGAAAGCTGAACTATGTTTTGACTTTCATCCTGTTTTCAGTGATGAAACAAAAAATGATGCCGCAAACACTTCGTCCGGCACTGCTATACGCTACTATTGGTCTACACACATATTATTATGTTAGCTATCTCGTTTAGTTGTAAGCAAAAAATGTGAAAAACCTTCAATTATTTCTAAAACAATAATAATACAAAAGATTGCTGCACATTCCACACTACCCAGTTTAGTGCATAGATGCGTATGTCTGTTTTTAACTTCATCGGTATCACTAAAATCAAAAACTTTGAAGGAACGAGTTCGAAACAAGAGCTCCGCAAGCGGGGCAATATACGCCCGTTTCTGAATGTTTTTTTTTTGCATAGTTTCATCCTTGTCTACATTGCTATCAAGTTTATCGAGACATTCCAAACATTAAGGTTCTCAAAAGAAAAGCCTTAAAAAGTGATCAAAGGGATGTAACTAAAAAAAGTAAGGAAGGGGAAGCAATTATTCTTTTATTAGACATACTGTCTCAACCAAATACACATTGCTATAAAGTTTCTTCAAGATATTCCATGCGGTTACCTAGTAATAACTTGCCCAAGAATAGCCGTAGAAATTAATCAAAGGAATGTAACTCCATAAATAAGGAAGGGGGAGCAATTATTCTTATGCAAGACACACAGCCTCAACCTAATACACATTGCTATAAATTTTCATCAAGATATTTCATACGGTTGCCTACTTATCGCTTGCATAAGAGTAGCCTAAGAAAATATTCAAAGGGAGGTTACTCCAAAAATAAGTAAGGGGAGGCAATCGTTCTTATATGTGACATATTGTGTAAACCTAATATACATCATTATCAAGTTTCATGACAATAGTCCAAAGGGATAGTTTTATATGAGGTGTACAAATATAGTCTGACAAAATAATCAAAGGAAGATAAATCAAAATCTAAGTCAAGGGGAGTAACCATTCTTATATGAGACACGTTTTCTTAACCTCATAAACATTGGTATAAAGTTTCATCATGATATTCCAAAGAGTAATCGAGTTATTGAATGCTAAAGAATTGCCAAACAAACTGCCATAGTCGAGTTTTTTCAAAGGGCTGTAACTCTGTTAAAAATCATCGGAGCAAAATTTCCATATAATATGCGCTACTCCACATTGTAGTCTTACTATTTACAAGTTTCAGCTTAATTGGATAAAAACTGTAGGAGGAGTTATCCGGAAACGAACACCCCAAAAATTCTGAGTAAAGGGCTGTAACTCCGCTAAAAATCATTGGAGCGTAACCTCGAAACGATATGCGCTGGTCCACCTCATAGTCTTACTTTATACCAAGTTTCAGCTTGATCGGGTGTAAACTGTAGGAGGAGTTATCCGGAAACGAAAAGATTACGCCGGACGGCCGGACGGACAGACGGACGGACGGACGGACGCCAGCGCCATAACAATGAACGTCCCGTTTTTCAAACGGGCGAATAAGAAGTCTTGTCCATGCATTTCTCTGTCCAAGGCCTATATACATATAGATACCTATTACAATGGCGAAAACAAGATACATGCAATCTCAATTTAAACACCCAGAGGTTTTCGACTGCCGCCCGTTCTAAGGCATAAGTTTGGATTATTTTGTTGTTTGTGTAGCTTTGTGGCCCCTCGGTATAGGTTTTTCACGTTATATCCTGTGTTGCGTCTTGTCATGTTTAGCACTATGATCAATCCGTTGATGAAGACAGAGCTAGCTGCAGCTCAACGTATATTATTCGTTACGTATCTACAGTCCACTCTCGATATGTCAAAGGCAAAGTTCAGCTCAAGCTACTGATGTCTCAAAGTAAATTTTCTGGTCCCAGTAGTTTCAGATAACAGGGATTGAAGTGTAAGGAAACGTAGGAAATGTAGCCACACGGTGTTCTATGATATAAGAGAGTACTTTGAGATATCAGAGTTTGAGATAACGAGATTGAACTGTACTTCAAACCTGTAAACGTCTTAACTTGTTTACTCTTCCTCTCGGTAGCACTGTCATGCTATGCTGTTTGTGAGTTCGTTATGTATCTACTGTATACATCAGCGTTTGTTAATTCTGTCCCTAAGCATGATTTGTAAGCTATGATATAGCTACTCTATATGTTGGTAGGAAGTAGCAAGGATACTGTAAAACTGCACCACAATGACACGATCTCCTCCCTACAAAGTCTATAGGAATATTTAAGGGCAACTAACTCCGAAATGGAATATCGGAATTGGCTGAATTTCGAACTTCTCGTAGTTCTTGTGCCTTTTCTCGTTCCCTGCAAGGCTAAAAAAGATCCGATCAAAAATAGCTGAGGGAATCTGGAGACCCCCATTTATCCCATTAAAAGTCAGTGGGAGGTATTGGTTATCATGGTTACCACAGTTTCAACCAGACATGCCCCAAAACATAATGCAGCCTTTCTCCCTATACAATCATGCTACACATGAAATTTAATCAAGATTGGCCAGGTAGCTTAGAGATATACTTGTTTGTAAATGTTGACGGACGGACCACGGAGCCTGCCTATCCTATAACCTCCCCCAGAGCCGCTGGCTCAGGTTAGCTAACAAGAGGGCCATGAGGCCCTGAATCGCTCACCTGAGCAATTGGCAAAGTGGCTTTTTCTTATGTCTCAAATTGTCAAAATATGAGCCTTGGGTCAAAACTAAAAGAATGACCATGACCTCTTGTACTCACACATCTTCATGTACTCATTAAGACAATCATATATACCATATTTTAGGCCAAAATCTTCAAAACCTTCCATGAAATCTTATGTTCTAGCATTTTCCAATATTTGACCATGCCGCAAAAAAAGGTCGAGGTAAACACAAGGTCATCATTTGAACAGTCTTGGTTGTACTCTAGTACGCCATGCTACTTACTAAGTTTCTAGGCCATAGGTATATTAGTTCTGGAGAAGAAAAATATTAAAGGTTTATACCATAAATGGATATGGCAGCCATGTTGGTCATGTGAACTGGACCGTTTGAACAAATTTTCATTCCCTTAACCCCCGGAGGCTCTATATCAAATTTGGTCACAATTTGCCCAGTGGTTTTTGAGTAGATTGTTTGAAATTGTAAAAATATGAGAGATCTGGGTCAAAGGTCAAAGAATGACCATGACCTCTTGTACTCATAATTCTTCATGATCTTATTAAGACGACTGTATATACAAATTTTTAGACCAAAATCCTCAAAATTACACATGAAATCTTATGTTCTAGCATTTTTCCATATTTGACCTTGCCTTAATCAAGGTCAAGGTCAACCCAAGGTCATAATTTGAACACTGTTGATAGACCTGGAGCACCCAATGCTACATACCATGTTTCAAGGCCATTGGTCAATTGATTCTGGAGAAAGATTTTTTTAAATATTTTTACCATATATAGGGCATGGCGGCCATGCTGATCATGTGACCCAGATCATTTGAAGAAATTTCGTTCCCTCAACCCCTGAAGGCTCTTTATGACTTTTGGTTACAATTTGCTCAGCGACTTTTAAGAAAAAGTTTGAAATTGTCTCAGGGTCAAAGGTCAAAGAAGAACCTTGACCTCTTGTACCCATAAATCTTTATGTACTCATTAAGATGTCTGTAGATAGCATTTTAGCCTAAAATCTTCAACAGTTTCCAAGATATCTTACGTTCTAGCAATTTTGCCATATAAAAGCACCAGGAAGCAAAGGACCTGGTATGATAAGGGCCGTTTTAGGCCCCCATTCAAATTCTCTTAAAATTTCATGGTTTCTATTGCTAATCATTTGTATGTATGGGAACAAACAAAAAAAATATGTTTCTTCTTTGTGAATTTTCAGAATGACATGATTTCTGACGTGCCTATGTTGTTTCATTAATATTAAGCAAAATTGCGAGAAAAAATGAGTTTAAAATAGTTTTTCCTTTAAAGAAATATGACAGTCACAATCGCTTTTGAAAGCTCTTAATAATAGGCTTTTGATGAAAGACTTATACGTTGGGTAGCACTGCTAGCCACCCGTACACTGCACAAGGCCTGTCCAGGTACTGCACCCACTCATTTAAACATGTCCAGAGGTGCTAACCAAAAAATTCCAATAGATCAAAATAAAATGTGTACCAAATTATTCCTTGTGATCTAACTAAGAAAATGAATACCCACAACATATGTTTATTTTGTCTATGAGCGGAGATATTGACGTTTTTATGTTTAGAACGCTGGAAATATGTTCCAAAAGCTTCCAGTTTGGTAATCAACACTTAAAAATAAACATAAAGCCCAGTCTCCAGCACATTTAATATTTTCATGACATGTTAATATATGTAATTTTGTCTGCAGACAAAATATAAAATGTGCTGGAGGCCGGGCTTATATATTTTGAAAGCTGCAAAGGCTACCAAATTCGCCATTTTCGTCAAAATCCGCTGGGGGTATGGGTATATTCAAGATAAAAACACAACTATTTTATGCAAGAACTTGTTAATTTTGTGTTTGCTGTTTCCTTCTAGGTTGGAACTTTCCTATGAATACATTTTTGTTATCAAAATAGAATTTTTAAAAATTGAATTTTCTGGGGGCCAAATATGGGCCTTATCATACCAGGTCCTTTGACCTTGCCGTAAGAAATGTCAAGGTTAACCGAATGTCGTAATTTAAATAATCTTGGTAGTACGTGCATACCCAATGCTACATATCAAGTTTCAAGCTATCGGCTAAATGGTTCTGGAAATAAGGATTTTTCTAGGTTTTTACCATATATGACGGTGGCGGCCATATTGGTCATGTGACCAGAACCGGTTGAACAACTTTTCGTTCCTAAGACCCCTGAAGGCTACATATGAAATTTGGTTACAACTGGCGGAGCGGTTTTAGAGGACAAGTCGTTTGAAATTGTGGCCGGGCAGACGACGCCGGACGCCGGAGCCTTACCATCCTATAAGCTCCCCCGGAGCCGCTGGCTCAGGCGAGCCAAAAAACTGAGAACGGAAGTAACTGTTATTTCTTGTAACAGGCTTATGGTTCTTAAACCCTGCACTTTATCTCATTGCTCGCTGTCTGTGTGTGAGATTCCATTTAGTTTCCTTTCATAGATATGCTCCGGACAAAAGCGGACAGTCAGGCAAACGGAATGTCAGCCAGACAAAGCGGCGATTTTAAGCTTACCCTTTAGGGAGCTTAATAATAAATAAATAAGTAAACCTGCATGCTTCATTAGATTATACAGAACCTGCTCAGCCTTCTACATAAGCAGGCTATTTTTATGAAATGGACATCAAAGGATTCGATTAGCTATATTAATAAACAAGCCAGTCCCTACCCTTGTTGGCTATGCATGTCATGAAATTCTTTTGTTGTTCTTCTTATCCCCCGACCGAATGGTTCGGGGGATATAGCAATGAGCCTGGCATGAGAATGACAACTCTTGCTTTCTTATGTTCTGAATTATTTCCCCTTCCTGGTTTAAGATGTGATCTTGTGTCCGCTCAATAGCTTGAATACCCTTTGAAATATTTTCATGATACTTCACAGAAGTGTAGAACAGGTGATGACAATGTATCACAAACAAGAATAACGACTCTTTTTTCTTACTTTTGAGTTATTTCCCCTTGATGATTTTAGGTGTGTTTCTGTGTCTGCTCTATAACTTGAATACCCTTCGAAATATTTGCATGATACTTCACAGGTATGTAGATCAGGTCATGACGATATGTCGCGAACCAGAATAACAGCTCTTGCTTTCTTACTTTTTGAGTTAGTTTTCCTTGTTGGGTTTAGCTGTGATTTCCTGTCTGTTCCATAACTTGAATACCCTTTTAAATATTTTCATGATACTTCACAGATGTGCAGAACAGGTCATGACAATTTGTCTCATACATGAATGACACCTCTCGCCTTCATACTTTCCGCGTTATGTCTCTTTGGAAGTTTAAGCTGCAGTTTGGTGTCTCTGCACCATATCAGTATAACCCTGGCATGCTTCATAATTCTAATACCCTTATAACGTTTAGAATATTGATGACCATGTCGTGATATCCTATCAGTGTTCCTAGCTCTCTGTGACCCGTCCGCAGCTCTGCCTATCCCCAATCCCCACACCCCCCTACAAAAAATTGGATTCTTCGTTCAAATTGAAAGAGTAACTACACTTCAGGAATGACTGTATCAGATCCCAAACCCTATTCCCAACATCAATGGTGATGAACCAACGTACTATATGTGCAGAACAGGTCATGACAATTTGTCTCATACATGAATGACACCTCTCGCCTTCATACTTTCCGCGTTATTTCTCTTTGGAAGTTTAAGCTGCAGTTTGGTGTCTCTGCACCATATCAGTATAACCCTGGCATGCTTCATAATTCTAATACCCTTATAACGTTTAGAATATTGATGACCATGTCGTGATATCCTATCAGTGTTCCTAGCTCTCTGTGACCCGTCCGCAGCTCTGCCTATCCCCAATCCCCACACCCCCCTACAAAAAATTGGATTCTTCGTTCAAATTGAAAGAGTAACTACACTTCAGGAATGACTGTATCAGATCCCAAACCCTATTCCCAACATCAATGGTGATGAACCAACGTACTATATGTGCAGAACAGGTCATGACAATTTGTCTCATACATGAATGACACCTCTCGCCTTCATACTTTCCGCGTTATTTCTCTTTGGAAGTTTAAGCTGCAGTTTGGTGTCTCTGCACCATATCAGTATAACCCTGGCATGCTTCATAATTCTAATACCCTTATAACGTTTAGAATATTGATGACCATGTCGTGATATCCTATCAGTGTTCCTAGCTCTCTGTGACCCGTCCGCAGCTCTGCCTATCCCCAATCCCCACACCCCCCTACAAAAAATTGGATTCTTCGTTCAAATTGAAAGAGTAACTACACTTCAGGAATGACTGTATCAGATCCCAAACCCTATTCCCAACATCAATGGTGATGAACCAACGTACTATATGTGCAGAACAGGTCATGACAATTTGTCTCATACATGAATGACACCTCTCGCCTTCATACTTTCCGCGTTATTTCTCTTTGGAAGTTTAAGCTGCAGTTTGGTGTCTCTGCACCATATCAGTATAACCCTGGCATGCTTCATAATTCTAATACCCTTATAACGTTTAGAATATTGATGACCATGTCGTGATATCCTATCAGTGTTCCTAGCTCTCTGTGACCCGTCCGCAGCTCTGCCTATCCCCAATCCCCACACCCCCCTACAAAAAAATTGGATTCTACGTTCAAATTGAAAGAGTAACTACACTTCAGGAACAGACTGTATCAGATCCCAAACCCTATTCCCAACATCAAAGGAAAAGATTGACAAAGACATCCCAACAAACAATAAATTACAAGTGATAAGCCGAGTTAGCAGCTCTTTCCCAAATAGTAGGCAACTCAGCTATCTTTACTGATTTAGACCAACAGAACGGTTACAACCGACTAAGCAAATTATACGAAAAACATTTAACAACTATTTTTACCTAATATAAAATTCACTTACTAGAGGGCTCAAAATTAAATTGTAGGGCTTGTACTTTAGAAGTTATTCACACATTTTGAAATGTTGAGCATATCATATACTATACATTGTGTACATGGTGGCTGTTTGAGATTTTAGCTCTTTGTAGCAGTCTGGCATACTGTTTTGGTCAATCAGAAGCATTAAGGAATGACAGTATATTACTTACTGAGTTTTCAAGTGCACCCCGTTTACCAAGGTGCATGGGGCCTCTGCATCCTTCTGCATCTCTGCATTAGATATCTGTATAACAATACTTTGCAGACTGTCATAAAGGACACTTGAAAAATAAATAGGCAAAACGAAACTCATGCCCCTATATTGGGATGATTATGGATTAAGTGAGATGCGGCGAAACAAATCCTGTTTTCTGGGATATGCACGACTAGCCTGTGTTGATATTATTTACGCCGGCCATGAGCCCGGCGTATCTATTTAACGTTGACTTTGTAAAGTAAAGATATAGTAGGAGCTTTTTTTCTTCCTGTTTTTGGGGCTACTACATGGGTTGAGTACAAATATTCTTGTTTATTGGATGCCATAATCCTAATTATGCAACAATCCGTGAACTGCTATTTTATCAAAGAATATACCCAATGTCACATAGGTAATGGCATAACAGGGTCATCAAACAGCAAACAACTTGGGGTGCGTTCTATATAGTAGGGAATATATGTTTTTAATTAATGTTATATCTATGGAAACAATAGAAAATGCATGTGTTGCTGTCATAGTAAGGAACAGGAACACTGTGTTGAGTATGTTAATAGGTTTGTCATAATCCGAGTATGGGTGGATTAGAGTAATGATAATAATCATTATACTCGTAATTATAATCACAATGAAATATGTAACCCCTTGCGGAGCCAATTTGATTTGATGTGCTTCGGTCATCGAATATGCGCATACGATTCATAGTATTCAGTTTGAAGAACGAGATAAAGGCGATACACAGATGTATAACCAAATAGTTAAATACAGGAGTGGTACAATATAAGGAGGATTAACTTCCACAGGGTCATTCTGTCTTTCACAGTGTCAACACCTCCACTCAGCCAATGAAATTATTAATTGGCATTCTGGTCCACTGATTGGTTGAATAAATTTTCACACCTTAACCTATACAATTAATTTTTGCTGTAGCTTGGAACCAGACCCCGCGGCATAGAAGTCCTGTCTTTATATTATTTTTCTAGGCCGTCTTTACCCATGCAGGTCTACCCATTTCAGGAACTGCTTTCCTAATAAGCAGACTCAATGGAGCCAATAAAATATAATATTTATAATTTGTAACAAGTCTTATTGTTAATTTAATTTTACTAGCACTGTTACGGTATTTTATGCAACATGTTAAATAAATCAAGTAACAAGAAAAATCTTTATAAAAAGATAATCGGCGAAGATTTAATGGAAGTGTGTTTTGTAATATGTGACCGACCATGAGATTTTGGGTCCAAATGAGGCCCATGGGCGAAAATGAGACATCACCATTTTCTGATAGCGTGATAATGCTAGAGTGCATATATGAAATTTCAACTCAATATAGTGAGCGGTTTTTGAGAAATTTTACTCTTGTCACACTGACCCAAAAATAAGATTTTCAAGTTTCAAAAAGAACATTTTCAAGCGGTCTTTGACTTAGATACCTTATGCTTTCAAAAGTTCTCTTTAAAATGATATATTATCTGCAGAAATAATAAGAATTAAATAAAATTATTCTTTAACCATCCAGCCATCTGAAACCAGAAAAAATGTTTCCATGGCAACCGACATCATCGTTACATGGCAACAAGGAACATGTTGGCTTAGCTTATTTCTCAAGTAAATCTGTGCATAAATTCACTTTTCACTTTTTGATTTGCAATTTTTAAACTTTTGGAATTTGAAAACTTTCTATTGTTAAATGTCATTGAAATAATCCTGAAGTGTTTTAGGTTCCGCTTCATATTTGGTTTTGGGCAGCTGGTCTTAGGCATACTTCTGCATCTGAGCAGTATCAAGCAGCCTCTTTATAAATATACCATTGTCTTTGCGCATCGAGTCCCTGGAAATGATTCCTGATCACTCTTTGCACATACACACACAGTTGAAAAAATGTCATCTTAAGTTTTAAAGGCACCAATACTTGTTCCACGTCCGCGTCATATTTTCTAAAATAAACAACGCCCGGGTTCAGTTGTTTTGTAAGACAAAATGAACTCGTAGGTATTTGAAAGGGCTGTTCAGTATTAAAAAGTGAAAACATGCGTTGGATATGCAGTCTCTTTTCTCAGAAACTTTTGTAACAGCGTTTTTATGACAATTCTACACATTTATTGTCAGAGCCGGAACTTAAAAACAATTAGGCCACCATCTTCTTTCTAACCAAAACAAATCGTTCACAGTCACAAAACTGTATCTAATTTTAATCTAGATGGTAGCATCTCCAGAGGAAGCATCTCCACTACTTTCATTTTTGTCTCCCTTTTCAACTGAGGCCAAGTTTTTAAAGGAGAGAGTTTGCTTCGCCAAGCTGAAACTTTTTTTCTATTCAGTGTGGACCCATTTTGCAAGAGTCTGCAAGCACCAGGAAGTCAAAACGCTGTTTCTCGTTGAAAATAAGAATTCCACAGAATGTTAGTTGGTACATGTACCTGCATTTCGCGTCCATATTTAGGAAGGGTCATAGTTAAAATAGTTAAAAGAAACTGTATGGCTGGTTTAATGACTCTATTTAGAACTTTTGGAGCGAATTGGGTTTTACAAGCTAGGAAGGATGCAATTCATGATGTAAAATTCCACAGTCAACAATGTGTGGGTACATAAGCTTTGAGAGTATTCAGTAGTCCATTGATTCAAATGACAAGCCGGAGAAAAATATTTAGGCTGTGTCTGATGATTACAGGTGAAATAGTGAGAAATCAGCTTAAACACTAGAGGATGCAAAGTTGGTTTCAAATGTATCAACGCCAGCATAGGATAGAATATAAGTCAAGGGTAAATGTACAAATAACAGCAGCATCCAGAGGGACATCAGAAGAAATGATAATGGGCATGAGAAATGGACTTAAATGCTAAGGTCGACACAGAATTTTCTAAAGTCATCAGAGTATGAAATATAAGTCAAGAGTTATCATCCCTGTAATTCTGAAAAGAAACTTTATGCCAGGTTTGTTAAATTGCAGGTGTCATATTTTAAGAGAAATGGACTTAAGCGCCAGAGATAAAGTAATTTTGAATGTAAAATTTTACCAAGTCAGCAGAGTTTGAATAATGAAGACATCAGTATAACCAAGCTTGGTGATTGTATGTATCACATTTTCGGAATATGGAAATAAGGTTAGAGTAGAAGTAGAGCCTAATTGAGGACGTGCGAACTAACGGAAAACTGACAGACATACAAAAAAGTGAACTCTATATTGCTTCTTGCTGCAGCAGGTGCGACCAAGTGGTAGAAAATCACGGAAGTGTGCCCATACACCTTCAATATACCTTACATCGACCAGCCAACTTGTATCAAAAGCTACTTTTACAGTTACCTGCACACGAGATATTTTCTTTAAGATTTACGAAGGAGGCTAAATGATGCAGAGTTGCTTCCCCGGATAAATTCCAGTCAGCTTAAAATGCAATTATTCTTGAATTTTTCAGTAAAAGTTTCAGCAAATTTGACAGCAGCATAAAAAAAATACTTGAACGGAGCATGAACTAAGTATTCAGAAGTATGAGACAATGCCTGGTACAGTACTTTGCACACAAGCCTTAATATTTCTGCACGAACATACACTATTTCCGAACGGCTCTGGATACACACTGTGTTTGGGGTGTAAGCAAAACTATACCCAAACAAGACTGCTCTGTCCACAGAATCACTTTAAAAGTATTTATAGCGATATTCACATCTTCAGGGTATCCCAATTTTTAAGAAGAAAAACTTATGATTCTATGGTTTATCGGGAATAATAAATTGTTTATAAAGCGGTAATGTAAGAAGTGCATCTTAAATCTACTTCTTGATGAAATAATGCATAAAAGAAAGGAAGAACAAAAAATCAGACTCAGTATTTCTCTGCAAAATGTGTACTTTGCTTAATAGCAGTCTTCGGGGAATAAAAGACCACAAGGTTACGTAGTACAGAAATTGAAAAAAAAGATCAGCTGAGGTGCCCTAATGACCACAAAGTTTCAGGATCGATGGCCACAGGGACCCCAGTAGCTCAGTAGAATAATTGGGCTAGCGTGCGCCTGCTTGTCTAGCGGTCCCGAGTTTGAGTCCCGCTGGAGGAGGAAACATTTTCAACCGTAAACGAGGTTCCATTGCAAACAGCCTTTCATTACCACCCTCCCATTGCCTTGCTATGACTGAAATGCTGTTGAAAAGGATGTTAAATTGCAAGCCATCATCCAATGACCACAAACGTTTGGGACCGCAATGAGAAAATGATTCTCCACACATAAAAAACTTGGCCAAACTTTAATATTCCTAGCAATCTGTAATTACCTGATCCTTAAGCACAAGTGCACAAAAAACGGACACTTTTTCTTGAATCTCGAAGAAAGAGGCCGAGCCGGCTGATAATCAAACTAGATAGATAACTCTTGTAAGAGCTCAAATAGGTACAACTGCAACTGCAATTTCTGGATTATAATTTATCGGCAGCGTGAACACACCGGGTCGGCGGCAATGGAGAACGCTCGAAACAATCGATTAACGTGGATCAAAACCGTTAGAAAAAGCGTTTTTGATTGCAAATTGGCGCCAATTTGCAGTCGAAAACGCTGTTTCTAATGGTTTTTTTTATCCGCTTTCATCGACCGCATTAGCGTTTTCGATTGCCGCCTACCCGGTGTGGTGAAATACAGATCCCGCGAGAACACATTCCATATTTTTTACCATGTGTCTGGTCTGAGGCCCTTTTTGAGTAAATAATTTTAGTTTCTACGCGTTTGTTTTCCCAAATTATTGTAGCTAGATACTCGTTAATACGAAGATAAGAGACGTGTTTCACCACGACGTTAAAACAGGTGCGACGTAAATTAACTTGGCCTACGTCACGTCGTGACGTTTCGAGCGCGTATTTCTCAAATGACGTCAAACCTCATTTGGACCCAAAATGTCATGACGCGTCACATATGTCTCTAGGAGAAGAGTTGAAAATAACTTTCATGAATATGACTCAAGTGAGCTATGTCGGTACGCAGCCACAACCGTAGTTATGACACTGGGTGGCGACAATGACCTATCTCAAGAATGAACTGTCCAATTTGGATTTCCAAAATGAACCGCGTCAATCTTGAGATTGACCTGATTTCAAAACAGTTGACAGCATGATGCACTTTTTGTTTGTGTGTATTAAACCGAAGTAGAAATCGAAAGTAGATCTACAAGAAAAGAAAGTTATGAATATCTGCGTCTGTTTTCGATAAAATTTCTATTGAAAATTTACAAACAAGAAAATTATTATCTGACAGAGTGCTAGTATTCACGCAGTGCAGTACGACGGGAAAAATGAAGATTAAATATTCATTGAGGCTTTGATATTATTGGCTAAATTTGGACATACGCGTTATTTGACCAATACAATCTTGTGAAATGCAGAACAATACTGAAATTATACGCGGCTGCACCGCGAAAAATATTAAATATTTTTATGCCTAAATAATAGTCAACAGATTTTTTTATCTAAAGGCGTGATGAACCAACGTACTATATGGCCTCCCAAAATTAAAAAAAAATACCATTATATATCGAATGCAAAGGTCGTTACGAGACTTGAAACAGAACAGAACAGAAAAAAAAAATCATCAAAACGATCTAAAATTCAAGGTCAGTATGGACGAATACTCAGCGCCAGGTGTGTGCAACTATGGTTCCGTACCACTGAACAACTTGGGGAACGTCGTTCCGAGAATTGAAACAGAACAAAACAGAACAGGAAAAAAATTTAATCCGTTTAAACTATAATAACAATTTGTCAATTGGACAAAATTTCAATATGCACCTGTGTATTTGCGTAATGCCTCATTAGTAATAGCAGGGAAGTCAGCGAAAAGAAAACAAAAAACCAAGGCACCTCTAAAATGCATTTGAATGAAGCATATTTGCATTACATCTGCCCAGTGAATACATGAACCACAGACGAAAGTCATCTGTTGAACACAGTATCTTTGCTAGTGTCAGTATTCTTTAGTATGCCCACAGTCTCAGGTAGCACTTAGTTTCACGGCTTATTGATGCTGTGTATCAATGATTTTTGTACATATATCTGGTCCACTATTCAAAGTATCTTGTAGTGATTATGTTAAAAGCGCATATCCTGAGCACAGTATGCAAGCAGACTTATTTGAGCATGCGCAGGTTGCCTATGCTTTAAGAAATTGTTAAATTTTATAACAAACGGATGGTTGTATAGCGATGAGAAGGTATTTTCGAATATTTCATGCGAGCGTTATCAAGTCACATCAAAACAGGGCAGACAGAATGTAGACAGAGAGTGTGTTGGCTTCGAAATTACCTACAAATGTGCGGTAAGCATTTTATGACCCTTCTTTGAGATCCGAACAGGCAACTGAGAATCTGTTATCTTAACCCACTCAATTTACATGTTTACTATACTTAACTCATTTCACTACTTCCTATTTTAATATTACATGTTAGTCTAGCAGAATCTGCTTCTTTCATTTCGTGTGCGTCTTTGTGTGTGTGTGTGAAACACAAGATTATTGCATTGTCCCTTGGTAAACCACGCACGAACTCTCGCACATATGTAATCACATCTATACTTACTTCATTTGCTACCTTCAACACATTTCAATGTAAAATATTACGTGTTGGTCAACCCAAATCTGCTGTTTTTATTCCACTGTGTGTGTGTGGTAGAATCCTGAATCCCATGCTTATTGTATTGTCCCTGGGATAATACGCACCAACTCTTGCACAAATGTAATCACAGTACAAGCTGCTAGCTGGCGAGCTAGCTACTTAGATAAATAGATATATACCTGGAAAAAAGTTAAGCACCCCCAGTAACAATTCATGTTTTCCATCGAGCATCATAGAAAGAAAAAAAACAGATGTTGAAATTGACTTTAATGCAATTCAAAAATCGGAACATCTTACATGTTCTGACTGAGTTTCGGGCCATCATTTGTGAAAATCATGATACTTTTTTTTCTGGTAAAGCAAGATGGTCCTATCTTATGTACGGGTTGAGCTTGACAACTCTTATCCACGGACTCATTGAGTTACATAAATTTTACAATCTATAGACTTCATGTGCTTGTCAAATCAATCACTTCTGCATATAAACAAGCAATGAACCACGAAATTCCTTGATTGCAGCTCCAATGTTTAACAAGCCACTATTTCGTTCAAAGCATAGAGCACGCTTTCAATCAATTTTTTGACTGATTTTATTCCAAGTGATGCCCATTTACTCGGATATCACGAAGCAGTATATCAAGGCTTGATAATTACGAAAAGAAATGGTTTGGGATACTACCAGTGAAAACTTGTGAAAAGTTTAGAATCAACTTCTGCAACTATAATTGGGAGTCGCTTGATTTTTTTTTCCAGGTGTATAGATGGCAGGCAGGCAGACTGATAGATAGATAGATAGATAGATAGATAGTGTAGTAGGAGGAGAAAAATCGGTAAAGAAAATTTTGTCGTGCGTCCGACTGGGGATCAATCTCACGACCCAAAGATTTTAACGCGAGCCCCCAACACTAGGGTAAAAGGTCCGGACCAGTAAGACTGGTCACCTATACTCTTTATACCCATATACATATTTACTCATCACTAATTCCATACAGTCCCGGGAATATGAATTATTCATATTTCATGTAATAGCAAATTTTTCCTTGCTTCTAAAGGTATGCGGGTTTTGTGAAAGGAAAAAAGTGTGAGAATTCAAACTGTTGTCAGCAATATCATTTACATGGGTAAACGAAAACCTGTCAATAAATTCAGATTAATGCAAAAAATGAAGCTTCTACATCTCTCAAAAATGACGTAGGCGTCAGTATCAATAACTTATGACTTGAATGCCTAACACTGAAAGGATTTTTTATATAAAATTAGCGCAGTGGTTTCACTGGGGCCTAATAAAATGCGTGGTCAGTCAATACAAACAAGAGCTTCGCAAGCGGCGCATAATACGCCCGTTTCAGTGTCACGAACGTTACAGAATGAACAACATTGTTAATAGAAGGATGGACAGGCAGAAAAACAGGGGAAACAACTCTGTAATTAATGACTGCAATGTTATTAAAACATCTAACACATCAAATACTATTAATGTGCCAAAAATCAGCCATAAGGATGAAGCAGCTCAAAAGTTGAGAAATGCCAAAGTCAAATAAGGGAAATAATTCATAAACTTAGTAAACAAGAGTACCATTCTTAGTCATTCCCTTGACAATATACACATCACCATAAAGTTCGTTAAAATATTTCCACATAAAGTTTGTTAAAATGTTTCCAACGGTAAAGGAGTTACAGAGTAAAACGGACATTTATGCAAGGGCAGAAAATTCAGAAGTAAGTAAGCCAGAGTTGTGGTTCATGCTCATGATATATTGCTCCATTATAATACACATCCATGCAAAGTTTCATTAAAATATTTCAAAGAGTTATGGAGTTACAGAGTGAATGGGGGAATGGGGCTAGCCTAAAAAACAATCAAAGGGAGGTTACTTCAAAATTAAGAAAGGGGAAACAACCATTCTTATATGTGACACCCTGTCTTGTGACCATGCACACTGCTATAAAGTTTCATTAAGATATTCCAAATGGTTAATAAATATTGAATGAACAAGATTAGTATACATGAAAATAGCTCACAAAATCTAATCAAAGGGATGCAACTCCAAAATGAAGAAAGAGAGAGCAACCATTGTCATACGCGACACATTGTTGGAGCCTCATACACATTGCTATGAAGTTTCATTAAGAAATCCCAAACAGTTATCTAGTTATGGCACGCACAAGGCTAGTTGGGTAAAAATAATCAAAGGGGCATAACTTAGAAACTAAGATAAGGTAGCAACTACTGCTGTACGCCACACTTTGCCCTATCCCAATATACATGCCTACAAAATTTCATGAAAATATCTCAAACGGTTACTGAGATATGGCGCGCACAAGAATGTTGACGGACGCAAAGACGGACGGACAGCGCCATGCCATAATACGTCCGTTTTTTTCAAAACGGGGTACATGTATAAAAAGTGCCTTTGTATAGTATTTGGTATCATTGTAAAGACAAAATGCAATGATTTCAGTACATGCATAGCAGCTGTACCTAGCATGCCCCTGAACAAAGTTATGAGGTCATTTGAAAAAGCTTTCCGAACACCCCTCGTTTATTAAGCTGACTCAAACTATTACTGCTGTGCAATACTAGCAACTGATGACACTAGAACTACTTTTAAGATGGAAATAAAAACGGATTTAACAGATAAAGCATGCGCTGCATTGCAGCCCTTCAGACTATTTCTAAGGGTGTCGTGCCCGTGCGACGTCGTAATCACTGATGATAGACTTTCTGCTGATTCTGTAGTAAGATATATGAATCCTTGATTTGTTGTTGATACTGCGATGTCTGGCATGGGAATGCTATATTTGATTTTGTCCGACGTTTTCATACTAAGTGAGGTTGTTTCACTCGAACGTGACACTGTGCTTTCTGGCAGTGAGGCAATTCTAGCTGAACTCCTTATCACAGAATGTCTTATTGTTCTTCCTATCGCTGACGAAGGCTTTTTTGAACTTCCTGTCACTGGCGAAGAAATTAATGTTTTTCCTGCCGCAGACAAAGATACCATTCTTATTTCTGTCGATGCCGAAGACCACACTGTAGTTCCAGAAGCTGACGACGGCCTCCCTGTACTTCCTATCGCTAAAGAAGAACTGAATGTACTTTCTGCCCTTGTCGAATATCGCAATGTCTTTCCCGTCGCTGATTTAAGTAGCGAGCAATTATCTTTCGAAAATTTTAATTCAAAGACTTGGTTACCAGCAATCGGCTGAGGGATGTTCGTAGCACATTTGATAAGTAAAATAAATTGTGTGGTGCTAAAGTCGGAAATATCAATCGCGGCCTTTAGCAGAACAGGTCCTGAAAAAGGAAATAAATTTGTTATGAAAAGGAATTTTATGAACTTTTATTCAGCACCGTATTTAACATATATTTATAGATCCTTTTGGCTTCTCTGGCTACTACTGACGTGCAAATCATACAACGTATTAAAACCCATCATGACCTTGTTGATCCCTACAAATATTGCAGCTTCCAGACTTAATTCAGAATCAATTGTCCTGGTCGAAACATAATCAGATTTTCAGTTACGGTGACAGGAATTTCAACTTCAATGATTCTGCTCTCCAACGCAAGGGCGTAGTGGGTGGAATATAATAGGCAGGTTATCTTTAATACTCGCGATCACCTGCTACAAAGGGCCCAAATCTCTTTAGTTGGAGTCCGTTTCTACGACTAACGTGTGCGGATAAAATTTTCAAAACCAATAGGGAAAGAAGCACATACACACAGAAAGTGACACACGTTTACAAAAGACACGCACAGTAAACCGAATGAGCAGCTCTTTCCCAAACAGATGGTCATTTAGCTACCGCATAACAGCATTAACATCATTATCTATTTCTATTTATTTTTACTTTTAGTTACAAAATAAAACAAAACAGAAGGCAGATTGGGCAGCAATACGGGTGACAAAACCGCCAGAGACCACAGACAAGCAGACACAGCACAATATATCATCAAGGAACCTCAACAGAAGTACCGCCTTGGAACGGTCAGCAAAATATTACTGAGGGACTTAAACATGTTTACTGGGCCCTCCTGCAGTGGTTTGAAACATTAAGTTAGCTGTTTGGTCCGCATGAAGATTTCCTCACAAAGCCTTCTTCAGTTTAACAAAATACATCTAAAAACTTCTTCTTGATTGACACAATTACAGAACATTCAACATGGAAGTAGGCAATGCGACCGGATGCAACGTCCACTTACAAAACAGTTGCAATGTGTGTAATGGCAAAAAACGTACATTACATTACATACGCAAAGCCATACGCATGATGTAATGTTATGTTATTACCTAGGGTTTACAGATAACACGAGTAAGTAAAATTCAGAGTACCTGTCCCGTATAGATCGCCCTACCTCGTAGAGCTCTACCCTTTGGTCACAAGAGGGACAACACACACCACCAAGGAACCTCATTATTGCAAAAGTCCCGACCGGCCAAGCCTGTACACAGAAATCTTAACCCATACGGTGAGAAACCCTGTAGAGACTAAGACCTACCAACGCAACCGCGGCGGTATAGTTTGTCATCTGTACCGTCGCAAAACCGACTCCTACACCCCGTATGTCCACCAAACAGCGCAATATTTCCCCCTCCCCCATACCTACCTATAAAAGAGGCAATTCACGCCGTTGTAAAACACTGTACTGGCTATTTTTCACCAGCAGGGCTTGTCTACTATGTGCTCCCAAATAAGACTATATAGTGGCGTAGGAGGGGGTGGGTGGGGGGATCCTTAGACTATCTTATTTTTTAGCGGCCATACGAAGGGCTACCATGCATTTCAAAATTAAAGGGGGAGGGGGCTGGCCTCTCGCTTTTCCTCTACTTACATCTATGCTATACACGTGGATGACCATACTCCTTAAGGTTCTTCACTGGTATGTATTGTCTTATCTGGGAGCACAATGAGGACGACACAAGCTGGTGTCAAATAAGGCAGTATGTTTTTTGGCAGATGTGTGTGCATGCACTGGTGTACATTCTTAGCTAATCTGAAGTGTTTCATCCAGCGTGATAGAAAATAAACCTAACAGTGTCAAGCGAAAGCTAGTCAATAAAAAGTTTATTTTTCAAAATAGCAAATTGACTCCCTTTATATCTAAATTATAGAGATCCATAACTTCCGATTATTTTTTGTTTTACCATTTTTAGGCATTTTTGTTCTTTGTTGTAACATAAAAGTCGTGCACTCTTAGTACGAGGGGAGTTCAATAAGTTTGTGGAACTCAGTATTTTTCTATATAATTCAAGATTTCTTTTTTTATTTTTGTGCAGTGTAAACCTTTGTAAGTTGAATGATAACAGCCGTTCAGTGAACACGTACATTTTTTGCTCTTACTTTTTGTTTGAAAACCTATACCCATAGGCAAAAATGGAATGTCAGAATATTGAGTTCGGAGCAGTCATAAAGTTCCTCACTAAGGAGGGAGCAAACGCCAAAGAAATCCATCGGTGCTTAGCTGATGTGTATGGTGATACTGTAAAACACTTAGTTTTGGCGGCAGCAATATTTGGCGGTTTTTAAATATGGACTTATTGGTGGGTTTTTATTTTGGCGGTTTTGTGATTCTCAAAAACATAATATTTCTTTTGACGTCGTATTTGGCTCTTTAGTTGAGCTCTGTATTGTCATGGTGATAAAAACAAAAACAATTATTATTATAATCATTATGTACAGTTTGGGTAGTTAATTGTTTAAAGTAAACAGATTTTGTGTTCCTTCTGATTTAATCAACTTAAATGAAATTCCTATTAGTATGGTGAGAACATTTCCATACTCCGTTTCCTCCCACTTGTTGTTTGCGAGGCATCTTCTTTTGCGGTAATATATTTGATGTGTATTAGATTTGATATTGGTAGAGGAAATAGGATTATATGCTCAATAATATTTTTTCTTCTTTCAGTATTATGAGTTTATATTGCCGGCATTTTGATTTGGCGATTTTCGTCTTTTCCGCCAATATCGCCAAAATAAGTGTTTTACAGTAGTAGCCCAAAGAATTCCACAGTGGCAAATAGGTCAGCATAATGTGAACGTGGTCGAGACTCCTTAGAAGATGACCCAAGGCCAGGTCGCCCTGCTGATGTCATTAGCCAGGAGATGATCGACCGTTTTGAGAGACATGTGCTAAACGATCGCCGAATCAAAGTTGCCGAACTTGCTTCAAAATGTGGTATTTTTAATGGAAGCGTTTACATTATTAGGCATGTCAAAAGTATCTGCCAGGTGGATACCCAGTAACCTGAACATGCACGATCGTCATCAAAGGGTGGAGTCCAGAGTTGCACACGCGGCTATTTGTGAGTACAAGTTCGAGCAGTTAAATCACCCGCCATACAGTCCAGACCTGGCCCCAAGCGATTATTATCTGCGTGGGATAAGATTTCGGGACGATGATGAGCTCAAGACTGCTACAGAGGCTTGGTTTGAGGACCAAACATACTTTTATTTCAAAGGCATAGACTGCTTTACAGAAAAGTGGGCCAAATGCAATGAAGTAAAGGGGGACTGTATTGAAAATTAATGTTGAAACCATCTTCCAATCTGTGTGTTAAACCCCGAGTTCTACAAACTTATTGAACTCCCTCGTATCATTAGAATCAAGGACAATTGAAGCACTATATGCTGTAACCAGAATTTTATTTCGTTTGTAAATTTCCATTGTTCACTATTGGTTGCTGTTTTTTGACAAAATATCAAAATTTCAATTCTGGTGTTTTAAGACCTGGCAGCACATAGTGATTTGTGTTTTCTCTTTCTTCTTTTTTGATACATTAAATATCTACCAAAAGCAACCGCAGGATAGTTGTTCCATGTTCCCCTTTTTTAGATCAAGTTTTAAATGCCAGACCGACTGTCCCAAATTTCCACGGCTGGAAACAGGACCCCTGTTTACCTTAATTTTGAAATGTTTTCGCTTTCTTTGAGCTATTCACTAGTACTTGTATCTTGGCCTCACACGTGCATTTAATTTAATGCATTCTTATCCAATAAGCTATCTGAGTCCATAAAACAATCAACTTGTAGCGTGTTCACTTTGTTCAGTATATTCTTTAAAGCGGAGAGTAAACAACGTATTTCTAGAGTCAGCATCTATGTAATGCACATGTATAAATAAGCTGTTATCAAATACTGTATTTGTACATATGTTCTCGAATTTCGCAGTCAACGTAAATGTGCGAACTTTAATATCCGCGAACACGATGAGTTTACAAAGGATTAATAGGAAAGTATGACGAATTCGCGAAAATCAATACCCGTGTGTGTGACTCAAATCAAACTTTTGTCGCAGCGAATATTAAAACAGTTAAAGTGTTATTTTCTTCTTTTTCTAAACTTAGCAAAAACATGCTAACAGAACTTTGCTCGCCTGAAGAGTTTCCTCGGATATGTCTATATAGTTATTGTTTTACCCCCGTTTACGAAGTATGTCGAGGATTATATAGCTTTTGTCTTCCCATTCGTCCGTCTTCCCGTTCGTACGTTCGTCTTTCCGCCCATATATAAGTTAAGATTTGCGTAAAGTTTCGGGTTAAGTTTTTTTCCTGATACTGTTACTGTCCAGAATGCGTTCATGTATGCTTAATATTTTAGTAGAACATGAATACTGATTAATTTGCATCATTTAGACGCTGCTGTTGGTCCGAAATCAAGGTCACAGACTTTTAAATTTCTGTAACAGCTGTGTAAAATCTTTTGCGTTACGGTTTTGTTTTCGCTTTATTTTTCTGAAAGCCTTAACTGGAACGTGTTTAGTGTAAGTACAAGTATTAGTTTGCATCATCTAGGTGTTTCTGCTGAACTAGTCATTGATAACATACTTTGAAAGTTGTGTAACATTTACGTTAAAGTTTTGCATGAAACTGATTTTCTGCCTATATTTTGGTTCAAACAATATTTTTCTCTCAACTAATTTACATGCATAGCATTTGCAAGGGACAAAGTGGAAAGTAGGAATGATAAAGCACTGAATGCTTTAATATACGATCATCTCTAGTTTTAGTGCAGGTACTTCTGTTGCGGTTCCTCACTGTCACTTGTTCTTGGTGTCCATGCTGGTGCTTTTGTTCGCCTGTTGTGTAAGTGGTGTTTTTCTGGGTAGCTGAATGACTATCTGTCAGGGAAAGAAATGTTAATGGCGACCGGGTCATATCCTGGTCGCATTCTATAGAAATCAGTGAACGGAAACTCTCGATCAGCAATGTCAGCAATGCGGTACCTGTAAATACCGGAGCGGAACAGTAATACCGCCTTCATGAGAACTAGTATTCAGGGGGATCCTATATCGCATTCAATACTAATCAGTGAAAACATGATCTCATAGCGAGCACTCGCGTAGCGCCTGCAATTTAAAGCTCCGAAGGATTGGTAAGGCATATTTTACCTTTAAGATGCATTACTTTCAATAGAATTTCTTTCGTCACGACACCAAAACGGAAGTTATCATTCAAATTAGACTGGTTTGGATAGAAATAAACGAAAACATTAAAAATACAGGGTGAACAGTCTTTCTGTTGCTACGTTACGCAATGACGTCAAACGTTCCGTTTGAGAAAAACAAGATGGTGTCAGCGTTAACCGCTTCTGTAATCACACAAATTGCAAGGAGGCTAAGTGTTGGTAAAATTTCAAGAAAAACAGCGCCTAGAGAAGAAGCTGAAAAAATATAGACCGTTTTCCGGTGGGATAGATTGCTAGGGGGAAATCTGTTTTCTGACAGTTTCTCATCAGTTTGTAGACGGAGTTCGCAGCTGTATAGTTGCAATGCTTTTATTACAAATTTCATACGACCACAAAAAAGCATTTTGAATTTGAATCCAGAATCTTACAATGAGTAGTCAGATCAGAGTCTACACTTCGATCACGCATTTTTCTCCGAAACTTTAGAGTTAACATGGTAGCAGCCATAGAGAGGTTTTATCATACCATCCACAAATTGTAAAAAGCGATGTGCTCGCCTATAGGCAGCGCCTATTTTTATATTAAGATAAACGAAAAGAGCTGAAAAGAAGCATAGTCCTAACCCTGGGCACCGAAAAACATAACACGGAAACAATACACGAATTTCTGAAAAAGGAGCACATCTTGTTTAGGAACCATGGAACGCCGAATTTTTGAGAGCACACCAACAAGCCTCACTTGCGTGGCGTAAGACGCAGAGTGGAAGCACCAATTGGAGACTAGTACACAGGTGACTCAGGCAAGCGATGTTGCCTTTTCGATTACAAACATGTGGGGTGCCAAGTTAATAAACATAGGTCACAGGTTAATACGTCCCGCTTCTCCTCCTGGAAGATGAGGGATCTACATACACGAATGAATGAACTAGCAACTGTTTATAGCAGGCGACTTTTTGGGGGGACAACACAATTTACACCAAAGGCAATTAGGACTCGAGAAATTTTGCGACGCAATTTATCCTATGCACATAGGTAAATAAAGGCTGCTCTATACCAAACATTGGTTAAAACTAAACTAGAGTACATCATTTATTTGCCATCCTCAGCTATAAACTCAGACTAGGTGACCTGTACGCGATGGTGCAACGCAACTAATGGCGATAGTCTCAATGAGCTAGAGTGGCCATCTTTGGAGGCTCGTTGGGAGAAGACCTATCTAATCATTTTCTGCAAGATACACTCCGGTGCCATGTAATATGACAAAGCTAAATGTCTGACCCCAGATACTGATGCAAATTAGAGCACCACACGGTCCTCAATATTGCAGATGCCAGGTATATAGCTATACCCCAAACAATTTATTTTCCCTTGGACTGTAGAAAAGCCTTTCTGATGCTGCTGGAACAGTAGTATAGCAAAAAACATTCTACAAATAATAAAAACTAAACAGTCGCCAGCTTTTTGAGAAAGCTAACACTTGGCCGGTTTATCGTTCGTGCGTTTCGTGAATTGCTGTAAGTTTATGTATGTCTTTCTTTCCCTTCTGGTTTTTAGGGTAGGATATGGGATCTGAGTGTATTAGCTCCTGATCATTGTCTGTCGTTTTGCTTTTTCTTTGATTATTGAGACTCTTCGTAAAGGCTAAGTTGTTTGATACGCCTCCACCCTCCAGCATCGGCTTAAGGAGTACACCATTGTCAAAGCTACGAACAGCGGCTCAATGAACCCATAAACAATAAACATCAGGGGCCGTATTCATAAAACGACTTAAGTGGTTGCTATGCTGTTGCTAGGGCTAAATTTCTTTGAAGGAGATTCCCTACATCTATGAAATTTGCTTTGGAGGAACAGTCTTACAAATACTGTTCCTCCAGACCAGATTTCATAGTTGTAGGGAATCTCCTTTATAGATATTGTTACGGTCCGCTATATGGACTGTGTACAGACCAGCACTTAGTAACCCAGAGACCACCGATCCTCTATGTAGCACTTGCTTTGAACAGGCAGACAGGGTAGGAAAACCAAGCATCCCAAAATGGGAAATAAAATGGACTTCAACTAAAGACTGATTTAGTTAATAGATGGAAAAGAAAAAAAACTAAAACTTATCTGAAGTTTGCATATTTTATTAAATTTTTACTTCAGTTCTCTTAGCTCTTTGATTATTTATGCAAACTCAACTAGAAATATTCAACAAGTTAATACAATGTTAAAACATGGTGATAAATGGAAATGGTAGCATGGGACTTGTTAAATGAAGTTCCTTCAACAGAAAAATGACAACAATGACTTATTTATGGCAGAAAACAGTGATCACTTGCACCCAAAGCTGTGTCTGTCTACCTACAATGTCAAATGAAAGTTTACTGTGGCCAAAATGACTTGTGAAAAATGAAATGTGATGCACGAAATAAATTATCACGAAAACTCGGAAGAAAATGCCAAATAAACTCTTAAAATTGCCCAAAGATGTTGTTTTATCGTTTCCCTATCCTTTGATAATAAATTAATAAAACGCGAACTTAATCTAAAGAAATTAGAATAAAAATTGACGAGAGACACTAATTCAGCGTCTTCTCAACCTTAGTATCGAATGGCGAAGTCCTCGAAAATCCTACAACTTTCGTTTTATAGTCTACAACCCTACATCCTACGTTCATACAAAAATCTACTGTAAAATCATACATTCCTACAAGATTTGAGTGTAAAGTCATACAATCCTACAAGAAAAGTTTGTAGGATCACGTGATCCTACAACGTCTCCTTGTAGAATGAAGACAACAACATAGCGGTAAAGTTCAATGGCCGCCAAAATACAAACGAAAAATCGGACAGTGCCTGCAGAAAACGACTGATATCTCAGTAAATATGAATGGAATGTATGGTAAAAAAAATATGAGACGATGCAGAAATGAATTGTCTAGAAGACTCTTGCAATTATATGAGAATAATAATGAGGGTTCTTTGATTAATTTGAATGAAACTGCGAAAGTTTCACTTTGACAGTTCGGTGACTTCTTACAGCGTTCCGACAGCCTCTTTTTCACTCAATATTGTACTTACACAAAACAAATCAATACACAAAAAACGTGTTGACAATAATTGATACAGAATTTGGGACACTTTACGTTAAAAGATGGGTAAAACAGACATGACATGTGGACTAATCATGCGCAACAGGTAAGTTAACATTGCTAGTCATGGCAGACTAAATGGATTTGTATGACAATCAATTCGAGCAATAAAATACACATAAACTGTCCCGTTACAAACTTGAACCACATGGGATTCGAGCGATCCGGAGTTCGGCAGGCTAAAACACTGGCTCATTACATTACCCCCCTCTCAGCTCGTTAAAGTTCCAACTAACGAGCTAAGAAAGGAACCAATGACAATGAAAAGGTATAAGAATTCAAGAAACTGATATTGTTACGAATCCCATGAAGAATGAAGTGGATGAAGTTTCTATGCAGTTATGACTAAAAGGATGTACAATTTGGTGTCAGAAGTGGGATTGCTAAAGTTAACTTCACAATAACACTTATCTTTCAATACATATTACACATCCATATACTTGCAGATTTTGATTGAGGAATATCATCACATTAAAAAAATAATAGATGAGTTATCATTAAGATTTTAAGAGATTATTTAACAGCTTTAAACTACAACATTTAACCCTTATAAAACTAGCATCAGCTTCAGGAACCATTAAACATTTTAAGGTACAATAACAACACTGTAGGCTTAATATGGTGGTTCATTTTACCAGACTCAGATTATTATTGCCAAAGATAGTGAACCAACCATCATTTTAGGCCTTACAGCAAACAATTAATTTAACTTGACCTTCATCCACTTATAAAATATTCTATAATTCCTTTGGAAGAATGACTTGACTTGCACAAAGGTAGTCAGCAGAGTGGCTTCCCACCAATGCCCAAGCCATGTTCCTAATTGATTCTTCCATAGAAAATCCTTGAAACGATCACCAGTGAACAAAGGAATGGACAAAAGCCAAATACAGAGAAACAGGTAATTGTAGACCTACCCCCATTTGCAGCAAGTCCCATCTGCAAATGAAGGAGGCACACAAAAAGAACTAAAAGCTTCTAGGCCACAAACAATCCCTTGATCACGTAGGTTTACAAATTACAATATTGACCTTAATTAATGATGTCTGCATTCGCACTCTAACCTAAAAAACCTTAAGCAAAGAATTTACATTTTTAATTTAAATTTCTCTCTCTCCAAACTCTCTCACTGATTCTCCCTCTCTCACACATAGTTGACTTAGAATATCTATCTTGAGTCCCATATCTACCATAATAATAAATTAACAATAAATCCAGTTTTATCCTTCTTTACCACCGTCTCCCCCTTCTTTCCACCTGCTTGTTGTTACTGTCATTTAAAACTGCCCTCTCATCACCTTGGTTCTCCTTCCTTTTGTCCGATTTATCCTTGTCTACAGCCTTCTCTTCCTTCCTTCTTCGCTCTTCTCGCTCTTTCCTCTCAGCTTCTCTTCTCCATTCTTCCCGTCTCCTTTCACCTTCCCGCCATCTACTAATATCTCTCCTTCTCTCCTCTTCCCGCCTATTCTCAAAGTCTCTCCTCCTATCCTCTCTGCGCCTCTCTTCTTTCTCGTGCTCGTCGATCGAGTTCTTCAGCCTGGTTACACCATCTATCAGTTTACACATCATGACTGTATTTTCGGTTAGTTTCTCTTCCATCTTTCTCACTGCTGCTGCATTCTTCTCCATGACTATTCGAAATATATCAACTACCGTCACTAGTGTACTTTCACTTAGTCCTTGAATATCTACAGGTAATTTAGTATTAGAATGATCTTGTTTTCTTCGTTTATAATTAGTTTGTCTGTCTTCTTTCTCTATCCCTCTTTTCTTTGGTGACGAAATTGTCATGTCTTCATCTTGAAGAATATCCTCTAGCACGTGTTCATCCTTTCCTTGGTTCAAAGTCTCTACTGAGCACCCCGGTTCTTGATCTCTCTTCTCTGTCATCTCCTTAAGCTGTTCTACAGGTGTGGGCACATATTGTGGCACATATTCTTCAGTAGTAGCTGGTTCTAGTTCTCTTGATACTACCACTTTCCGTATGTCAGTTCTCTCATTAGCTGTTGTCTCTACCTGTATCCCCACTTTACCATGTCCATCAGATAAACTAGATTTGGCTGACAGGTCCAAAGGCATCTCCTCAACATTGTCATTCTCTAACTCTTTACTACTACTTTCCTTCTCAGGCACACTTCTAACCTTACGCTGACTAGGCACAGCAGAGTCTGAAGCAATAACAGTCACCGAAAGATCAAGTGGTTTGCTTTCCATGACTTCACTCGTTTGAGTTTCCGGTTCTTTCACATCTGGGCTGGCCCGCACTACTTGATGGCTTTCTGACTGCTGGCTTGTTTGGGACACTGCCTCGCTTTCAATGACTTGATCCTCTTCTGTCTCCTCTTGTTTATTATCTTCTGTAATACTTGCATCCTTAACTACTGATGTCTCGTCTTCCTGACTGACTTTGCTGACTTCTTCTGGATCTTTGGCAACTGTGATGTTAGACGTTTTTTTGGTTTCTTCCTGGATAGTTGCCGTTGGCGTAGCTACTCCCTGGACTGGTAGACTCGACATACCTTTAGCCAGACTCGCTTGGTATGTAGCTAGCAGAAACTGTTGGTTGCTCAGGATGTTGCTCAGCATTTGCGTCAACTGTGTAGAAGCTGCTTGACCTTCATTCAATAAGTTGGATTCTAGATCCAGCCCAGCAACTGTCCCTAAAGGCGGCTGTACCATTGTAGACTGCACAGGCTCTGCACTCTGAGTAGTCAACTCGTTGGCTGCATGCATTATACCACATTGCACCGGTTCAGCTTGGGTTATGGTGAGACAATCTGCTTGTGGACTTTCAGTCATCAGTGTTGCAGCTGCTCCTTTCTGCCTTTGGGGTGAGCTCTCTTGACTATCCTGCCTGATCCCCAAGAAATGTTTTAAACTTTCTTCAGCAGTCAAAGGGGAGTCGTCTAGAGGTCCCATGACGTGTGGCTGTGAGTTCTTGATCAGATATGAGCTGTGGTCGGTGACTTGGCCTTGCGTCGCTAGCTCTATGTGCCTCTTGTACTTAGTTACATGGCCCACCAACTGGTCTTGCCTCTGACATCGAAACCAACACAGTTTGCAGTAAAACGGCACTTCCTCCAACGCCAAATGGTACTTCATAATATGATCCTCGATCCGGCATTTGATGTCTACCCATCTCTTCTGCGAGTTGTTGAAGCAGTGAAGGCATAGCCAAGCTTTTCCCCTCTTTTTCGCTCTTTCTACTTTCTCTAGATCTTCGAACAATGACAACTCTTGCTCCATCTTTACCTGAAGTTAGAAGCATAGTTGTAGTCATGTAGTCTCAAACTACCTAATATTAAGAAAGCTTGGGCAAGTGATCACTGATGTACTACATAGACCCCCCGGACGATAGGCATAAAGAACATGATTTATCTGTGACTAACAACTTCTTCATTTCTCAAGGTTTTCAATCTCTCTACCTTAAACACAGAAACAGGCGAATAGCTGCTATCTCTATCATTCTTACAAACTAACTTTCCTTCTCATCCCGTTTCCTTTCAACATCTGTTACTGCACCATTCACTAGCCTTTCTCTTAACTCATTAGAATCTCCGAACTTTAAATCCTTACACCTAAATGATCCGAACGTCATCTTTCTACTCTATTCCACCTTACTTCTCAGCATACTCTCAGAAAATCTCCGAACTAAGATAGCCCACTCACCTACAAGTTATGCCTACCCTTCACTGTTACCGGGCTTCAGTGATTCTGCTTGTTCATTACATACTTTTAAGCCTCTCAATGATTGTCTCTACTGTTTCTTCTCTGACTCGTTGTACTTGTTTTTTTTTCTTTTACTATCTGTCATTTCTGCTGCACCAATCTCTTACTCTCTTACTCTCAGATACACAGACACTCATACTTTAAATAAATCTTGATTTGTTATATACGGTTCTTGATCATCTTCTGACAAACTCTGTAGTTTGTCGTGAAAATACTCTATGTCTTCAGCCACTGATATGTGGCAGGTGACCCCCCTGTTCAATGGACATAAAGAAACACAGGACAACTAGCAACTTCGCCTTTTTTTACTACTCCCTTTTTTACTTGTTTACAATGCTTTTACACCACATAAATGATTCGCCGCTATCTCCCTTTTCTCTGTGACAAACTTCTACACCTCTTTTTCTAAACCTATTACTTTCTTCTTTTTTCCACCAATCTTCGACCTTTCTCTTTACATCTTTGTATTCTCCGAACTTTGACCTTTTCACAGCTTAGTAACGAACTTCGCCCTCTTCAATTAGCTAAACTTTCTCTTCCTAAACCATCTGAAAACTTCCAAACTGAGATAGCTCAATCATTTCACCACTATATCTCTCTTCTTTTTCTGGCCCTCACTGACAAGGCTTCTTCCAGGCGCACTTGTAGTAAACATCTGTAATTGTCATTGCTAGAAAAATTCTTCTCGAAGAGACTCTACTGGCTAATTCATTTGCTAACTTGAAATTGAAAGTTTCTATTATGTTACACCCCATATTCTCTAATACTGAGAAAAGAAAAAAGAAAAAACTCATACATATTCAAAATAAATTGCACGCACACACAATTTACATATCAATTTATCTTCTCTGAAACACTATTGTACTGTCTTGTTTAAGACGAAAATTTAAGCCTTCAGCAGCTTCTTTCTGGCATTAACTACCCACTTCGGGGGTTGGTCTCCCTCATACGGCTTCAGTTTATCGTGATGGACAAGCTGCTCCTTCCCATACTTATCAAGCTGGACAAGGAAATCTACCTCTGTCGCTTTTTGCTTGACCAGAAAAGGTCCATGGTACATCTGCTTTAGTTTCGGTGCTTCCCCTGGCTTTCTGGCTTCTAACAAGTACCACACCAGATCTCCCTTATTATATCTGTTGACTGCCGCTTTGACATCATACCTGTCTTTACTTCTCTTAGCTGAGGAGGCAAGATACTTCCTAGCAATTTCGTGGGCATGTTGCATTCGTGAACGGAGAATATCAACAAAATCACCATACGACGTGATCTTATCTCCTTGTTGAGAGCATATGCTTCCAAACAGCAGCTCAGCTGGAAGCCTGACTTCTCTACCCATTGTCAAGAGATTTGGCGTCATCTTTGTTGCTTCGTGTGGTGTTGCTCTGTATGCACCTGCCAAACAGCCCAGATGAAGATCCCATTCGTCTTGTTCGTCACACAGGTATGCTCGTATCATCCTCAGGAGTGTTCGGTTAAATCTTTCAGACTGACCATTGGCTTTAGGGTTTCGCACACTGGTTCTTGTTTTCCTTATCTCTAACATCCGACACAGTTCTTTAAAGATTCTGCTTTCGTACGTTCTCCCTTGATCACTATGTATGGAAAGAGGACAGCCCCATCGTGCGATGTATTCATTTAAGATTCTGCTAGCACAAACTTCTGCAGTCATGTCAGGTACTGGGATAATCTCCACATATTTGGAAAAGTGATCTGTGAGGAGCAAGATGTATCTGTTACCTCTAGCTGTCACCGGGAATGGTCCCAAGTAGTCTGTAGCTAGACAATCTCCTGGCGCACCTGCTGACAAAGATCCCAGAGAAGCTCGAGGAGCCTTCATTGGCTTCTTGTCTGCTTGACAGACGTCACACTTACGAATATGAAGATTGACATCCTCTTTAAGACCATACCAGTAGAACTTTTGGAGAGTTTTCTGTTTTGTTTTCTTACACCCTAAGTGTCCGGACAACAGAGAATTGTGCATTTGACCCAACACATCTCTTTTTAGAGCCGTGGGCACCAGCAACTGTAGATGGTCACCTGTGCCATCTTTTTTTAAGAATCTTTTATACAGAAGTTTATCTCTTACCTCTAAAGCATCCCAAAGGACCCAATAATGTCTACATGCTGGACTTCTTGTTACAATCTCTTGATTATTTGGTCGTATGCCAGACAATTTTGCCCGTATAATAGGTCCTATGTCTGAATCATCATTCTGATATTTTCTAAGCTCGTCTGGCGTCAGACTGGCTACTGTTGTACCAGGCACGCTAGCATCTGATTCTGTATCTGTATTACCTTGCGCATTCTTTGATGGACCTGGTAGTTCTTGGTCTTGAATTACAGTTCTGGTAACTTCCTGTCCTCTTGAGTCAATTTCGACCTTGCTTTCACTTTTCTCATGACTTACCGGTAACATTGCTTCTTTCAACAGATCTTCATGTAACATATCCTGTGCTCGTTTCAGACACTTCTTACAAGGACCACATTTCAATAGTTCGCTGGTGTTCTGATTCGGACAGTCGCATTCTCTAGGATTCTCACACCTAGAAAGTGCATCACAGTGCGCTTGTTTATGTCCTGGACGGTATTCAATTGAAAAGTCGTAGTGACTCAAGATCTCGATCCATCTTGCAATTTTACCTTTAGGTTCTTTGAGCTTGAAAAGCCATATAAGTGCCTGATGATCTGTCCGCACTCTGAACTTCCGACCAAGCAAGTATTGGCGGAAATACTCTATAAAAAATCTTACCGCTAGCAGTTCTTTCTCTGTGATACAGTAGTTGCGCTCTGCTCGATTCATTGCTCTACTAGCATAGGCGATGACTCTTTCTCTTTCACCCTGCACTTGGTGAAGAATTCCACCAATTCCTACATCAGATGCATCTACATCCAATATGAATTCTCCAGCGTTGTTAAGAGGATACCCCATCACATCTGAGCTAATAAGTGCCTTCTTGACCAACTCGAATGATCTGTCACACGCTGAGTCCCAGATAAATTTCTTACCTTTCTTTGTGAGCTCCACCATGGGTCGGACCATTGTAGCAAAATCTTTGACAAACCTTCTGTAATATGACCCCAAGGCCACAAATTGTCGAATTTGCTTTGCAGACTTTGGTTTTGGCCAGTCCACTACCTTTGAAATGTTTGCTGGGTTAGGCTTTACTCCCTCTGTGGAAACAACGTGCCCTAAGAAAACTACAGATGTCTGAAACATGTTACTTTTATCAGGTTTTAACTTCAACCCTGCCTTACTCATTCTGTTCAAGACTTCCTCAACTCTAGAAATATGCTCATCAAAGTTTTTCCCATACACAACAATGTCGTCAATATAAATCAAGCATGTGACCCATTGTAACCCTTGCAAAGCCAGTTCCATGGTCCGCTGAAATGTGCTGGCCGCACTGTTTAAACCGAACGGCATGCGGGTCATCTCGTAGTGTCCATACTTGCATACAAACGCACTCTTTGGTATATCTTCTTGCTTTAAAGGGATCTGGTAATAGCCACTTGTCAAGTCAAAAGTACTAAACCATTTTGACCCTGCTACGGCATCTAAGCAGTCTTGGACCCTAGGGAGTGGAAATCCATCTGGTTTCACTAGCTCATTGACTTTTCTATAGTCCACGCAGAGGCGAACTCCACCATCTTTCTTGGTCACTAAACAGATAGGGCTGGCCCATGGAGATACGCTATTCCGAATGACGCCCTTTGCCTTCATATCTTCTATAGCCTGCTTCTCTTTGTCAGCGTGAGCCAAAGGAACACGCCTTGGTGGCTGCCTCACTGGACCCTTACCCTCAGTTTTAATGGCATGCTCTGTTAGGTTAGTAACACCTATGTCCCATTCATTTCGTGAAAATGCATCCTGAAATTTTAAGAGAAGATCTGCAACTCTGTCTTTTTCTCTCTCTGTGAGGTCTGTTGTTGATCTCCCATATAGATCTTTGAGGTGTTCCGGGACATTCCTTATCTGACTTTTACTCATCTCTCTAGCTATGTCTGACTCTGACTCTAAATTCGACTTCGAGTTTGTCCTCGCTTCTAAATCTATTCTTCTTACCTTATAATAGTTTTCTTCTTCACCTTCACTTTCTTTCTCAAACAGAACCTGCGGCTTTCCAACTATTGGTTCTGCTTTCCCTACTAAAGTATCCTGTTTGATGGATACTGCTGTTGGAAATGGATTTAATAATCTGATTTTGCAAGTGCACCCTTTATTGATGTCAACTAATGTACTTGCCATCTTAAGAGAATACGTTTCTTGAAAGTGCTCAGTGGCTTCTATAAGATAATTATTCTCACTTGAGAAGTCATCACTGTCATTTCTTTCCACATATACATCTATGATTGATTCCGCTTGTGGTGGAATAACGAAATGGTCTGCTGCAGTTACCCTGCGAACTCTTGTCTTCAGACCTACCTGTATAATTGGCACCTCATTTTCTTGCACCGCAAGCACTCCCTTGCTAAGTAGCAAATCAGCTGGACCACCCTCTCCATTCTGAAGAACGTCAATTCCCAAAAGTCCGTCATCGTCGATTTCTGCCACGACAGCATCGACATTTGTTTCCATCCCTCCTAGGGTAATTGTAAACTTTGCTTTACCTAGCTCTTTTATAACGGCTCCACTCGGTCCTAATAATCTAGATGATTTATTGAGAGTAGGTCTATCAGCTGGTTCCATTGCTTCATACATACGCTTGGAAATAATTGTCTTTGATGCCCCTGTGTCTGCTGTGAAAAGAATCGGGTACCCTTGCACCGCACCCCTGATATAAATACCATCTGGAAGCTTTCTTGAGGTCTTAATTGATTTCAGAACTTCCTTACCCTTTTCATCTATATTTTGGCCTCTTTGTTCATTACAGGCTTCCCTGTGGCCGCCAGAGATAGCCTGTATTAGTTTAAATGCTTACTTACTACACTGCCATCATGTGCCGTCTTTCCCGGTCCATAGTTTTGACTGGAACAGCCCTGTGGCCTGTTACCCTTGGATTTATCATTTCGTTGTGGGCATTCTCTGATGACGTGACCTACCTGCGAGCAGCCATAGCACACAACATTTCTGCCCGTAAATAGCTTTTGTTCTTGTTCCTTATTTGTGGCTGAAACATTACTTTTAACAATATCTTGCACTTGGCTCACAAGCTTCTGCATCAAATCTTTAGCTTCTGTTAGAACCTTAAGAGACTCTGTATCAGCGGTCTTCTTTGCATTGGCTGCGTTTTTGTTCTGTTCAGTTGTATCCACTTTCTTATCCTGGGCTTTGTCTTTCTTTGCAGGTAACCTATATACCCTGTCTAAGTCCTCACCTTCATCTTGAGATTCCTCTTCAGCTGAGCTATCAAGCTCTGGTTTTGACCTCCTAGCATACCTTTTAAATTTTCTGTCAGCTGAACTATCTGTAGCACCTCGGCGTTTAGTTTGTACAAAGTTTACGGCATGATATACCGCCTCGTCAATATCCTCTGGTTCCTTGTTATATTCAATTTCAAAACGCGCGTCACTGTCTCTGAGCCCGTCCAAAAATCGCCGAACAAGGTCCTCTTGTCTTGTCTTTTCGTCACGAAAAGTATATGCTTTTGCATATAGGCGTTTTAGTTTTGCTGCATATTCTTCCGCCGTTTCCCCAGGCTTCTGTGTTCTTTGGCTAAACTTTGCCGCGAAAGTCTTCTTTGTCTCGACAACCCGAAATCTGCTATTTAGCTCTTTAAGGAGATCATCGTAGTTAGATAGAGTGTGGCGCGGGAGTTGGGTAAATACAAATTCACCTGCTTTACCCTGTAGCTTTGGCAATAAATTATCTAGCTTTGTCTCCTCAGACCAATGCCTTCTTTCTGCAATTGCCTCGAATCTACGCACCCAGACTTTCCAATCTTCCTTTCCGTTAAAAGGGGGTAACTTCACATTGTCAAAGCCAGAAGATAATTGGCTCCTGTCGTCATTGAACCGCCAAGAAGTACCTTGTCTGATATGATTCTCAAGTCTCCCGAATTGCACGTGGCGTGACGAATCTTCGCTTTCATGACCTTGAGTATAAGTGGAATCTGTTCTGCACGTGTTACCTCTGTGACTGTAATATGGCCGACTTGTCTGTCCTTCATTAGGAACCCGCTGATTTTGCCATGAATTGCTACTACAGTTTTCACCATTGACTGTGGCAGTCTCTTCTTGCACATAATTAGTGCCCCTGGGAATGTTTGTCTCAGTACTCTCAAACTCCACCCTTTGACTTACCTGGTCGCCTGCTGCCCTGTTTACTACCGGCTGCATGTTTGAACCAGGATCATTAAATTCTGATGAGTTTCCCGAAGCCCGGTTCTGTGGTGCTATACTGGTGACACAGTTATTCTGACTAGTATTCTGGGATTTTCTTGTTAACTCTTGTAGCAAAGACATTACATTTGTGAGAGTTCCTGATATTGTGTCTTGTTTTATTTCCATACTAGCTTGCTGTTGTTGTAAGCCTACTTGCTGTTGTTGCATGCTAGCAAGAGCATTGCTCAGACCTGAAATGGTGTTTCTTATGTTTGCTTCTGAGTATGTGGCCGCTTGTGAAGCATAGTCATTGCTGCCTAAAGAACTTGCAATATGTGTCTGCATAGACTGGATAGAGTTTTCATAAGAACTACTGGATGCAGGCAGAGATGTGTTTCTAAACAAAGACGTTACAGAGGACCCCCTCCCAGTTTGGTTCAGTTGTGCTTCATGCATTTGGATCAAGGATGTTGCAGCTACAACTTGATCTGTCACATTTGTATTACTGGGGCCACTACTTGCTGCCAAATGAGCGTAGCTTGCTTGATCGGTGCCTTCCGTCTGCCCACTAGACGCATATTCATTAAGAAATACTTCTGTTTCAGGTTCAAAATCATCCTGCTCAACCGTACTACATGTACCATTAGCTTTGCTGGTCTGCTTTCTTCCCATGTTGTTGGGTTCGTATCACACGAACTGCTGACAAATTAACAGATCGCACCGCTTAGCCACCACTTTAGTTGTTACGGTCCGCTATATGGACTGTGTACAGACCAGCACTTAGTAACCCAGAGACCACCGATCCTCTATGTAGCACTTGCTTTGAACAGGCAGACAGGGTAGGAAAACCAAGCATCCCAAAATGGGAAATAAAATGGACTTCAACTAAAGACTGATTTAGTTAATAGATGGAAAAGGAAAAAAACTAAAACTTATCTGAAGTTTGCATATTTTATTAAATTTTTACTTCAGTTCTCTTAGCTCTTTGATTATTTATGCAAACTCAACTAGAAATATTCAACAAGTTAATACAATGTTAAAACATGGTGATAAATGGAAATGGTAGCATGGGACTTGTTAAATGAAGTTCCTTCAACAGAAAAATGACAACACTGACTTATTTATGGCAGAAAACAGTGATCACTTGCACCCAAAGCTGTGTCTGTCTACCTACAATGTCAAATGAAAGTTTACTGTGGCCAAAATGACTTGTGAAAAATGAAATGTGATGCACGAAATAAATTATCACGAAAACTCGGAAGAAAATGCCAAATAAACTCTTAAAATTGCCCAAAGATGTTGTTTTATCGTTTCCCTATCCTTTGATAATAAATTAATAAAACGCGAACTTAATCTAAAGAAATTAGAATAAAAATTGACGAGAGACACTAATTCAGCGTCTTCTCAACCTTAGTATCGAATGGCGAAGTCCTCGAAAATCCTACAACTTTCGTTTTATAGTCTACAACCCTACATCCTACGTTCATACAAAAATCTACTGTAAAATCATACATTCCTACAAGATTTGAGTGTAAAGTCATACAATCCTACAAGAAAAGTTTGTAGGATCACGTGATCCTACAACGTCTCCTTGTAGAATGAAGACAACAACATAGCGGTAAAGTTCAATGGCCGCCAAAATACAAACGAAAAATCGGACAGTGCCTGCAGAAAACGACTGATATCTCAGTAAATATGAATGGAATGTATGGTAAAAAAAATATGAGACGATGCAGAAATGAATTGTTTAGAAGACTCTTGCAATTATATGAGAATAATAATGAGGGTTCTTTGATTAATTTGAATGAAACTGCGAAAGTTTCACTTTGACAGTTCGGTGACTTCTTACAGCGTTCCGACAGCCTCTTTTTCACTCAATATTGTACTTACACAAAACAAATCAATACACAAAAAACGTGTTGACAATAATTGATACAGAATTTGGGACACTTTACGTTAAAAGATGGGTAAAACAGACATGACATGTGGACTAATCATGCGCAACAGGTAAGTTAACATTGCTAGTCATGGCAGACTAAATGGATTTGTATGACAATCAATTCGAGCAATAAAATACACATAAACTGTCCCGTTACAAACTTAAACCACATGGGATTCGAGCGATCCGGAGTTCGGCAGGCTAAAACACTGGCTCATTACAATATTTAGCCTTAGCAACCGCATAGCAACGACTTAAGTGGCTTTATAAATACGGCCCCTGCACTATGACTAGGTACATTTTGCAGCCGCCACACGGCAATTAATGCAGCTGCAGGAAAAGCAGTTAAAATCTACAATAATTGTGCCCTTAGCAAAAAGAAAGGATACACAATACAAGAACGAAGATCTGAGCCGGTTTAATTATTTACGTGCGTATAACAGAGTAAAGAAGCAAACAACAGCAATAAGAATTACTATTTATAATTGGCGGATAATTTATGGATATCATCATAAGAAATATGTAAAAATGCAGGACTAGAAAGCCCACCAATTACATCCATTGGATTATTGTACAAAACCATAAACATAAATTTTATACTTAAATTTGAATCTAAAAACTCACTACTTCAACAAACAAAATATAACGGGCGGGTTGGGTTGGGTTTATTTTTGTAAGAAAATAACGAACGAACGACTGAATATGTCGATAAATCTCTCGGCTGACGTTCCCGATGTAACTTCGACTGAAAATTGTCGATGACTGAGCCGTGCGCAATTTTTCGCGCCACACCAGGAACAAACTAAAAAGGACCAATCGTAAAAGTCATGTGATACCTCAAAATGCAATGAAGCAAACTCATGACTTCTCAAAAGATACTTTTTGTCAAAAGGTACACGTGACCCAAACTGAATGAGACTAATCAACCCAACCAACCAACAATATGTTTCCTTACTAGAATAATTAATAGTAATGTTTTCATTACAAATAAATTGAGGGTTTTCGTATGACGGCAATGTGATTTGCAAGCTTGCATACGCCTCCAGGGCTTTCTTAAACAGTACCCGAGTTTCAAAATAACGAGCATGGGCTAAACAATTCAAAAAGAAATAAAACTATTTAAAAGCGGCTCTACTATGAAGAACAGTGAGACTTTATACAGCCGCAATGCGGCAATTAACACCAGCTGCAGCGAAGCAAACTAAAATCTATAAGTTTTGCTCTTGGATATAAGAAAAGAAATCGGAATATCGGTTTAATGAATGACCTTGCTAATGATAATATCACCTAGCTTTCCTTACCTTCGTCATTTAGTATCCTGTCTCTTGGACAAGTAGAACACATCACGCAGCACTTGTAGGAGGGGTCGCACTGACTGCCAATATTAATAGACAGGTAATCCATAGTTGTCTTATTAGTTTGTGCCAGACAATGTTCATTATTAAAACTTTCAAACTGTGCCATTGTCTGTACTTTTGGAGCTGAAGACTGAAAACATGAAAAATATGATAAATCTATTTTCAGCTCGAACTTGTATTTATGAAATGAAGACGAACAGTGGAAGACAACTAATGCAAAAGTCATGCTAACTGCATGCGCTTGAAAAGATGGATAGGATTCGAAAGGATGGGTAAGACTTTGACCGATTGTGTGCCCACGGCCGAGATCTTGATATAATTAATATATTTCAAATCTTTGCATTTGGCAGTTTATATTTAAGCACATTTTAAAGTTTGCGGGTTCATACATAATCACGTGACTTCTGGTTTATTCCAAATAGGATGCTGAACTGGGTACACTGCCTACCTGCGGTTTGTCGATATAATCAACGACTCCGCTGACATATCAGCCCTCCAAACTGTCACAGTATGAAAGAGATATTTTCGGTAAACCGGTCTAGTAAGGAGAAATTTCATTCGATTTTTTACGAAAACTCAAAGCAGTAGATTTTACAAGTGTTTAATAACACTATAATAAGCTTGTAAAAAGTTTCTTTTGTGAATATGATCAAACGAATGTAAAGAAACTCGATTACAACCGATATTGACTAGCAAATTTACTTGCGAAATGCTTTTGCGCACTTGTGTTCTGGCAAGTATGTAAAAAGTCATCAAACTTCTTTTATTAAGCATTATCCACAATACATATGATGTACAGTTATGACTGGAAGTCTTCAACATACCGAATATTAAGCACATTTGAAATATTACACATTTCTGAATGCTACACAGGTACAGATGTTTCAAATATTAGACAAAGTCAGTGAACCAAGAAATGAGGTCACAGGGACCTACATGTAGTACAAGATGAATTTTTCGCGGTTTTTCGATATTCCCAACGACTCCGTTCAAAGAAACAGCTGACCTCCACCTCATGTTGCTTCGTCAACTGTTCTATATACTGAATGTTCACAATCCCTGTCAGCCAAAGTAGTCAACATTGAAAATTTCTCATAGATACACGTATAAGCAATGTACAATGTCGAAAACCATATGAGGACATATACACACAAGGTATCCATTGTCAGTGCATCTGGAGATTTTACAAAAACCACATACAAGCTCTCATACCATGTTTACTTAGTAACACCTGCATAGTTTCAAAATGATTGGTACAAAATCCTATGTGTTTCCCACATTTAACCATGACGCAAAAAGGTCAAGCTATACCCATCGTCATCAGTTGAACAGTGTTGGTAGTACTCTAATAATCTATGCTACTTACCAAGTTTCAAGGCCATTGGTGTATTCGTTCTGGAGAAGAATATATTAAAGGTTAATACCATAAATGAGTATGGCGGCCTTGTTGGTCATGTGACCTGGACCGTTTGAACAAGTTTTTGTTCAACCAACCCCTGGAGGATCTATATGAAATGTGCTTACAATTGCTCGTTTGGCTTTTGAAGAAATGTTTCAAAATGTCAAAATATGAGAGATCTGTGTCAAAGGTCAAAGAATGACCTTGATCTCTTGTACTCATTCTTCATGACCTCATAAGACGTGTATATACCATTTTTAAGCCAAAATCTTCAAAACTTCCCATGAAATCTTATGTCCTAGCATTTTCCTATATTTGACCTTGTCGTAAAATGGTCAAAGTCAACCCAAGGTCATAATTTGAAGAATCTTGATAGTACTCGAGTACCCAATGCTACATAAAAAGTTTCTAGGCCATCCGTAAATTGGTTCTGGAGAAGAAGATTTTTAAAGGTTTTTACCATATATGAGCATGGCGGCCAGTTTGATCATATGACCCAGATCTTTTGAAGAAACTTTCGTTCCCTCAACCACCACTGAAGGCTCTATATAATATTTGGTTACAATAGGCTCAGGGGCTTTTGAGAAGAAGTTTGAAATTGTCAGTCTATGAGAATTCAGGGTCAAAGAACGATCTTGACTTCTTGTACTCATGAATCTTCATGTTCTCATTAAGATAACTGTATTCACCAATTTTTAGGCCTAAATCTTCAAAACTTTTCATGAAATCTTATGTTCTAGCATTTTCATATATATGACATTGCCGTAAAATGGCCACGGTTAACCCAAGGTCATAATTCGAACAATCTTGATAGTACTCGAGTACTCAGTGCTACATACCATCGATAATTTGATTCTTCTGAAGAAGAATTTTAAAGATTTTACCATATATGGCTGTGGCGGCCATGTTGGTCATGAGACCTGGACATTGTGAATAAATTTTCGTTCTTTCAACTCCTGGAAGCTCCATATCAAATTTGGTTTCAATTGGCCCAGTGGCTTTTGAGGAGATTGTGGCGGCCATGTTGGTCATGAGACCTGGACATTGTGAATAAATTTTCGTTCTTTCAACTCCTGGAAGCTCCATATCAAATTTGGTTTCAATTTGCCCAGTGGCTTTTGAGGAGATTGTTTGAAATTGTCAAACTATGAAAGTTTTGTGTCAAAGGTCAGAGAATGACCTTGACCTCTTGTACTCATAAATCTTCATGTACGCATAAAGATTACTGTAGATACCAATTTTTAGCCAAAATCTTCAACAGTTTCCAAGATATCTTATGTTCTAGCATTTTGCCATATTAAAGCACAAGGAAGCAAATTTGACCTTACCGTAAAAAAGTCAAGGTAAACCCAAGGTCATAATCTGAACAATTTTGGTAGTACTTGCCTACCCAATGCTACAAGCCAAGTTTCAATGCCATCGGCTTATTGGTACTGGAGAAGATTTGTTTTAGTTTTTTGCCGTTCCTGAGACCCAAGGAGGTTACATATGAAATTTGGTTGAAATCGGCCCAGCCGTTTCAGAGGAGAAGTCATTTGAAATTGTGGACGGACGGACGGACTGCAAGTTAGAAATATAACCGATTAAAATGAGCAAAAAATGTAGAGACAGGATTTCCCCATACAAAGTCTATAGGTTCGCTTAAGGGCAAATAACTAAGCATGGATAATCGGATCGGGCTAAATCTCGAACTTGTTTGAGTTTTTATGCCTGTCCTCGTTCCCTGCAAGTCTGAAAAAAGATCCGATCCAAATTGACCGAAAACAGCAGGAGACACTATATTTTTCGAAGCTCAGGGGCATTTAACTCTTGTTATGATAAGTCCATTCTGATCGATATGCGAACTCATCCGAAACTTCTTAGCTGTCATTGTTTCCTGCAAGTATGAAAAACACATCGGCTGAAATGTGGAGTGACGATTTTCCCCACAATTAGTCTATAGGCTCGTGCAAGGCCAACTTACTCCTCGATAAAAAATTGGACCTGGCTGAATTTCGAGGTTGTCCGAGGTCTTGTGCCAGTCCTCGTTCTTGCCGGTCTGAAAAAGATCAAATCAAAAATAGCAGAGACAACCTGGAGACACCATTTTTTCCCATTATAAGTCAAAGGGAACTATTGGTTGCAATGGTATCCACAGTTTCGGCCAGACATGTCCCAAAACCTAATGAAGCTTTTCATCCTGCCCAATAATGTTACACATGACATTCAGTCGTGATTGGCTTATAGCTTTAGATATATACTTGTTTGAAAATGTTGACGGACGGACAGACGATGGAGCCTGCCTATCCTATAAGGTCACCCGGAGGCGCTCGCTTAGATGAACTGAAAAAAAAAAACCACTGAAAGTCTCTTGTTTAAAATTCAGATTTTAATTTTCTGAAGACTACACTTTTATTCATTTCTGGGGGACTTTCCTGTAAAAGTTCTTTGCATTGCTGCATCGTTTATAAATATTTTAATTGGGTCTAACTTGGATTTAGACTTTTAAATGTATATACCGTATAATCCAGTTATTTGTTCATTTTTGTTGAACGTTTAAATTGTTAACGCTGTTAAATTAAAAAAAGTTCGGTTTCAAAACATATAACTTTCATTTATTTCTATCATCTATATTCGATTTTCCTTTTTATCGTTCATCGTTTGTTCATTAGTCTGTACTGTTTTGGTTTTGTCTAAAGAAAATATAGAGAAACAAAAAATCTTAAGAACACCTAAGCGACAAGAAGCCGTCAGTATTGTTGTTAGCGTTAACATTGATATTAGACCTCTAGGGATAAATATCTACTAAGGCGTGTGAAAATGCAAATACATGCTTGCATCAGCCTGTACTAATTCTTTTAGTCTAATGATTGTTTATGTAAACAGTGAAGAATTTGATAGCATGCACATTGTGCTTTGAATTATTTATGTTTCTGTTTTAGCGCATGCGGTCATAACCCCTGTCCCATGGCATGGCGCGGTTCATGAGTAAAAATTAGGAAATGTCTATAGCTAAGCGATGCCGAAGATATCTTTACCATGATGTTAAATTACAACAGCAATTATAATTAACATATAAAAATTTAAAATCTCACCAATGGTCGAACATTTGCTGAAACATTTTGCCAGACACATCTGCTCGAATCTTCTCTAAAGAAGTCAATGGATTCAAACATCTCGTTGATAAAGCATTGATCGTTTGGAATATCGCCATTACCTGTTTAATATAAAGTTATGGTTACAACTAAATAGTAAGAGTAATGCATGAATAGATAACTTTACGGTCTGAGACGGTAAGTGAAGATACTCCAAAATGTCGAATTCAGCAAGCACAACCCACCCGAGACACCGAGAGAAAGGTAGCACATACGACAAGACGCAATGTAATTTTTTAGAGGAACTGAAATGATTGACCGTATTAGAACGATCACTAGTAAAACTACTTAGGAATAAAGGTTATGCATACAACCTCGCCGATTTCTCCCCACAGGTCCCTACCTAAATGCAATGATAGAAACTGATGAAAGCAGAAGTAAACAAAAAAGAACAGAAAGCAAAGTGGGCAGCTGTTGAACAAAGCCGTAACATAAACAAGAGGGCCATGGTTGCCCTGAATCGCTCACCTGAGAATCCTCTGCACCAAGAATATTAGAATTATCTTACTGATCTTGGCATGAATTAGGTAATGTTCAACCCAGTGTGATAATTTGAAAGGAGCCGTGGTAGTGTAATGGATAACACGCTGGATGACTTATTCAGGGGTTACAAGATGGATCGCTCACATCTGCGGTCTTTTGGATGAGACTGTAAACTGCGGTCCTGTCTCCGTATGACCTAGTTGTTGGTTGCACGTTAAACCTGAGTTAACTTACTCAAAATATGAAGAAACTATAATGGGAGCGAGTCCTCAATGCCATATACCAAGTTCCATTACAGTTGGCCAATCGATATAGTGATCTAGTTTTTGAACCAATATAATCCATATTCAAACATAAGCTGGATATTATTCAAACAAACATTCTGACAAAGTTTCAAGAAGAAGCCTCTATTGCGTAAACAATGTTTTTTCTAAGACTTGACCTAGTGACCTATTTTTTTTATCAAATATGACACGATTTCTATCTTTGCCTGAACTTCAGTGAGATAAACATTCTGAAAAAGTTCCATGAAGATTCGATCAAAACTGTGCCCTATGGAATGTATGTGAGGTTTTTCTCCGATATGACCTAGTGACCTTATTTCTGGCTTGACAACCCAGTTTCAAACTTTACCTAGATTTAATAAAGATTAACATTCTGATAATGTTTCATGAAGATTGGATCAAAACTGTGCCCTCTAGGGTGTACATAAGGTTTTTCTAAGATTTGACCCTGTGACTTTATTTTTGACCTGACATGACCCAGTTGCAAACTAAGCCTAGATATTGTAAAGATAAACATTCTGACAAAGTTTCATGAAGACTGGTTCAAAACTGTGCCCTCTAGAGTGAACATAAGGTTTTTTCTAAGATTTGACCCTGTGACTTTATTTTTGACCTGACATGACCCAGTTTCAAACTAATCCTAGATATTATAGAAAAAAAAAAACAAAACATTCTGACAAAGTGTCATGAAGACTGGATCAAAACTGTGCCCTCTACAGTGTACATAAGGTTTTTCTAAGATTTGTCCCCTAGACCTTATTATTTGACCCGACATGACTCAGTTCTAAACTTGCTTAGATATTGTAAGAATAAATATTCTGACAAAGTTTCATAAAGATTGGATCAAAACTGTGCCCTCTAGAGTGTACACAAGGTTTTCTAAGATTTGACCATGTGACCTTATTTTTGACCCGACATGACTCAGTTTGAAACTTGGCCTAGATATTGTAAGGATAAACATTCTGACAAAGTTTCATGAAATTGGATCAAAAATGTATCCTTTAGACTGACAAAAGCTTTCTCTAAGATTTGACCCTGTGACCTTATTTTGACCCGACATGACCAAGTTTCATACTTAATCTAGATTGTATAGAGATAAACATTCTGACAAAGTTCCATGAAGATAAGATCCAAACTGTGCACTCTAGGATGTACACATCCTTTTTCTAAGATTTGTCCTTGTGGCCTAGTTTTTAACCCGACATAACCCAGTTTCAAACTTGGCCTAGATATTATAAAAATAAACATTTTGACAAAATATCACAACGATTGGATTGAAACAGTGCCCTCTAGAGCGTACACAAGGTATTTCTAAGATTTCACCTAGTGACCAATATTTTAACCCGACATAACCCAGTTTCAAACTTGGCCTAGATATTGTAAAGATAAACATTCTGACAAAGTTTCATGAAGATTGGATCAAAACTGTGACCGCTAGAGCGTACACAAGGCATTCCTATGATTTGACCTATTGACCTAGATTTTGACCCGACATAACCAAGTTTCAAGTTGGCCTAGATTTGATAAAGAATTACATTCTGACAAAGTTTCTAAAAGATTGGATCAAAACTGTGCCTGCTGGAGTGTACACTAAGTCTAAGATTTGACCTAGTTACCTGGTTTTTAACGCGACATGACCTAGTTTTAAACTTGGAGTAGACATTGTAACAATAAACATGTTGACAACGTTTCATGAAGATTGGATGAAAACTGTGCCCTCTAGAGCGTACACAAGGTATTTCTAAGATTTGACCTGGTGACCTAGTTTTTAATCTGACATGACTCAGTTTCAAACTTGGTCTAGATATTGTAAGGATAAACATTCTGACAAAGTTTCATAAAGATTAAATCAAAACTGTGACCCTTAGAGCGTACACAATTTTTTTCTATGATTTGACCTGGTGACCTAGTTTTTGGCCCGACATGTCCCAGTTTCGAACTTGTCGTAGATTTTCAGTTTCAAACTTGGCCTAGATATTGTAAGGATGAACATTCTGATAAAGTTTCATAAAGATTGGATTAAAACTGTGCCCAATAGTGTGTACACAAGCAAAAGTTGACGGTCCGTCCGTCCCGACACACATACGACGACGACGGACATCACGGTATCCCAAAAGCTCACCGTGTTCAGGTGAGCTAAAAACACATAAAACTGAATGCAAAACGCTAGTTATACTGGCACCTACAATACTTTTATCACGACACACAGGCTCCTCGTCAGAAACTTACGCTTTAGAACAAACAGAATCTTAAAGTACCCCGGCAGATTACATTACCTCAAGAATGAAACCTCCAGCTTACTTTAAAGCAGCTCCGGAACAAGTATGTGTGCAGCTAAAATAAACGGAAACCATTAACCACAATGGTAATCTAAGAAACAATGGTGGTCAGACATTAACCTTCTGCAAGAGATGTTGGAGATCCGATAAACAATGCATAACATTTTCTTCGTTTAAATGCAGTAAGTACAAAAAAGTTCAGGGCTAGGAACTTATATAATAAAATACTACAACCCTCCAACAACGTCAACAACGCGTGACGGCGCACAATATAGAACACACACATACAATCAAAATACATGTACTCACATGGACATATAGTATACCCTGTGGCTATCGTTTGGGCTGTTGAAGTCAAGTGAACAGGAACATTTGAGCTTAATACAGTTAAGCACACTTCCAAAATTACAAACGAGGAAAATTGACGAATGAACATCATTTTCATATATCTCCAGTGTATAAACTATATTTCAAGAGGGTGTTCTTTCAAAGTAAGGGCTCTATAAATGACAACGGCTCTACTGATAATACAGCTTCCTTCAAGTTTGAATATAGTTGCGACAATAAAAAAAAATATCACATTTTCCACAAAACGCGAACTTAAAAAGCTAAAATTTGGCAAAGTGCTTGTTTATGGTGATGAGGTGTAAAACAATTATTATTATCTATTGTTGATCCGTCTGTACAGTCGACAATCCATCCACTAAAATTCGTTGATTATCTCATGTTCAGACGGATGAAACGTAATGTAACTATTATCTAATCAAGAATTAAAAAACAAAACATCTTGAACACGGCGGATGTCAAATTTTCCTTTTGCATAGAATAATTGATCAGACTGTTTTCGCTTTCGTGTTTACACCTAGTGGTGGGCTAGTCTCCACAGTCAACCGGATATTTTGTATTGACCGGTATAAAACAGACCAGCAAACAGCTAATACAGGGTAAAAAAAATAACAAATATCGGTATGCTTTGCTCTGGCTTTCTTTGCCAGATATTGTCAGGGTCACTGATGAGGCTTGAATAGCCGAAACTTCAAAGTATGGCCCATGTTCATTCTTTTGAATGTGTTTTCTGCTCTCTAAAGAATTCTTTAAGCTTTTAATTTAATATCCTTTATATGGTATTAGATCAGTTAGTATATACATATCTGTAATAGTTGAGACGTTTAAAATTTTATTTAATTGATGCTTCATGGAGAAATCGTAAATACACCATTATTTACATTATGACCTCAGAATAATCGTCGCGGGGAAGCCAGCACACCGTGGAGCATTACCTTTAAGAACAAGGGTAATATGCGAATGTAACAAAAGATACATTCCAAAATATCTGACTAGGACAAAATTTCATATGCTCCTAAGTACATTGTCGATGATGTCACAAAAAACTTGGACTGAATTTGTTCGCTCAATTGTATCTTTTACTTTTCAAAGCGCCTTTCAGGATTGACACATTTAAATACATAGTGAGAAAATAAACAACACGCAAATGCACATGGAGCTATACACATAAATGGAGATACAACGCTTACTAAACACATTAACTTTATCTAAATTTAGACATTCAGATGTAATGTCCATTTATTGCCGCAATTGTTTAGATATTTTCAATATGCAACATTTACAGCTACCAGAAGTGACGTCAATGTGTCCATTGCATGCCTATCATTGTAGCATTGTTACAAAATTTATATCAAGCTACATTGTAATTCAGTTCTAACTAACAGAATAAACATAAAGTTGGAATCTTTTCCCGTTCCAATTCTAAAGACGTTCAAAGTACGCCACCCACGCCATGTCGCCGCATGAAAAAATAACGTTAATTACATGAACATAATTTTCAAAGTAATCGGAATTTAAAATCAATTTAACTAAATCAAATGACAATTTAATACGACGACGAAATATATTCCTGCCACCTGCTGTCTGTTAAAACTTTAATATTGTCAGTGCAGTTTGAAGTTCGGTAGATAGCGCTAATGCTTGTTACTGCTGCGTGAAATGACAAATGCGTCAAAGCATATTTATGCGGTTTTGTCACAAATTTAGAATATCATCATCAGAGACTCTAGAACTGTTTAAGTAGATATACGATGATACAACAGTGATAAAATAAAAAATAAGTAAAAACAGACGTTGATGCTGTTATTGGGGTAGCTGAATAACCATCTCTTTGGGAAAGAGCTGCTCATTCTGTTTGCTGCGCGTGTCTTTCGTAAACTTGTGTCACTTTCTGTGTGTATGTGCTTCTTTCTCTATTGTTTTGAGAGCGGAATGTGGGATTTGATTGTATCAATTCTTTATCATTGCCAATCTTTTTACTTTGTGTAAAGATGCAATTATGATGAAGAAGAGTCGCTACAGGAGTGTCCCCGCGTCACACGAACTACCGGAATTTAAATTAAACCGATCTGCTTCGCTGTTAGATATTTCATGAAATCTTCTTTATTTCCAAATGCAGTCTTCTAGCATATAGCACAGTAAATGCGTATCCTTAAATACTCTTAACTGTTTTCTTGTGTGTGTTGTTGAGAGTTTACAAATTTTTAAGTTTTATCCTCATCAATTTTCGAAGCGCAACAACAACATTTCCCAAGGCCTACTTCGAATTTCGAATATTGAGTGTAGGAAAACATATAAAACTATAAAAAAATCACAATAAAATCACGAATATTGTCTAAAAGTATTCATGTGTACGCACCCTCTGTGCTTCATTTCGAAATAATGGATATACTAACAACGAAAAAAAAGTGAAATTTGAAGAATGTTTAAAAGGGTGGTTTCCTCTTCAGAATGAAAGACAACGACACAAGAAAACATGTGAGAACCCACCCTGATATTTGAGAAAGGTACAAAATTAACTAACACCATTTACCAACAATATACAATAAATTGATTAGTGCGCACACTACACAATGTGAAAAATAAATTACAAAGAAACCTACTTATGTCTACGCACGTATTTGAGCGCATTGACATCTAAATTTGCTTTCTTGATTTCCAGAAGCAGAGGGCGAGGTTTTGGCACAGTAAAACATGTAAAGGGCCCCTAGTGGTCTTTTGCTGGCCGTTCCAGTGCGGTGCTTCTGTTGTGGTTCCTTGGTGCTACATTGTGCTATGTCCGCTGGTCTGTGTTCTTTGGCGGGTTGGTCACATGTTTTGCTGCCCGGTCTGTCTTTTGTTTTGTTTTGCTTTGTGATTTTGGAGTGGGGTGGACAAAAGTGGATGTTGATGCTTTTTTATTAGGGTAGCTGAATAACCACCTGTTTTGCAAGGAGCTGCTCATTCGGTTCGCCGTGCGTGTCTTTCATGAACTTGTATCAATTTTTCAGTGTGTGTGTGCTTCTTTTCCTATTAGTTTTGAGGGCGGGTATGGGATTTGATTGTTTTAATTCCTGATCGTTTCCTATCTTTTTACTATGCACTTAAATGGTTAGTCAGTAGAGCCATAACCTAGACATGTTCTAATATCATATATATATCTTAGTCATATTCTAAATTATATTTATCATTTTAAAAGCTGTAAGAATCACCAAAATCGTTAACGTATAATAACACATACATAAAGAATCAATGCTTTATTCGTATATGAACATGGAATTAAATATAAATATTTGATCAGTAAGTTTGCGGCAATGATTATATACAATGTGCCTAAGGTGATTACTTCTAAGGAAAACTTAATTGCAGAAATGATAAACGGTGGCTTCAGATATACTTGACATACATGTCTTCATACATGTATATGATATCTAATAAATGAGCTGTTCTCTGTGAAAACAGGGTTTGATGACTTTACGCATTAAAATTACGTTGCGAACGCATGAAAAACACCAAAATTAATGATTTTTCGGACCTCTATTTATTTCCATGAAAATACCTTAGGCGTTGAGATATAACAGAAAGCCTTTGAATTCAGACAAAATCAAGTCATAAATATGACATATATTGCCATGACAACGCTTATTCCACGGTAACCCCAAAGCCTTGAAAACAGATGATATACCATAACAAAGACCTATCATTTGAGAAAGAATGTTAAATCATGCAAATTGTTATGTGTGTGCTATGAAATACATATTAAAATGAGCAAACACACTTCTTGTCCGATGGGTTTTTTGCCTAGCACGCACAGAAAGCGCGTTAAAACAAACGTAATGACGTTGAAGTCAAAGCATACTTGCGTGACGTTAATAATGTCATTTAAAGAAACTGCACTACATGTGTGCTTCTAAAGTCTATATCTCAGTAATAAATAATGGTAACCATCTCAAATTTTCAGGAAATGCTAAGAAAAGCTAATACTTTTCAGTGATACAGCTAGTTACATTTTTATTTTTATGTCATTCAGCCCGGTTTTCACTGAGACTGGCTCAAATCAATTCGAAAAACATTAAGGTACTGTATTTGTTTACAATATAACTTTGTCAGATGTACACTAAAGTTCCCCGATGGTGAAGATCAGGAACCGACACAGTTGTTTAGCACTTCCTGTCCGAAACACCATATGGGAAAGGAAACAATAAAGATGGCACACAAAACAAAACAAGACAAGCGAAAGGAAAAGAGGCCAGCTCAGTCAACAACAGCAACAAGCACCGTCTTGATACGTTCATACATACTCTAAAGCAAAAATAACGCATATTTTTCGTTTTGGTATTTTTATGTCAAAACAAAAATCTGCTGAAATTTGCAAAACAGGGAAGACAATTATCAATGCATGGAGAACAATGCGTTTGTTTATTCATGCGTAGCGAAAGCGGAAACAATCAAGATGTCAATCTCAAAATTCACAAATACTGATCAGTTAAATCAGTGTCCTGAACTGAGTTGTGCCTGGCGCCCAAACTAATGCCCTTTTTATCTAGGATGGTACACTGTCTCAGAAACATCATCAAGAATTTTCAGCATTGGTGACTTGTTAGAAACAAAGTTATGCCCATTTCTGCAAAACCCGTAAAGTAGGCAAGTTTTGCGATAGCAAAAGAAAAAGTTGTGGATTTTTCAGCAAACCGAATAAGAATCCATTTCCAGTTCGGGTTGAATAAAAGGGTAAGTGGTCCCAATCAAATAGAGTATGAAACAAAGGGAAATTACTCTGTACTTTCTCCCAATAATGCAACCACAGACTGTATTTTTCGGTGCTTGATCCTTGAAATCACTGGACAAAATTGAATAAAAATCATACAGCATCTTTATTATAAACGGCAGTCTACGGTAAGCGAATCGGAAGACAAGATTTTTTACCAGGAAAACATTTTTATCGGCTTTTAAATTTCGTAACTCAAACCGGAAGTGAGCAAAATACGTGCTCATTTCAAACCAAAATTTGTTTTAAACGGGTTCTTTACCCGTAGCCTTACTCATTTTGAATCCCAAATTACCAGATTTTTCTAATAATTTGATGATTCAGGCGATTTTCAAAAACTTCGAAAAACGTTGAAAACATGCAGATTTTTGCAGGTGCATTTTTACTGTATAAGAATCATATTTTTTTAAAGTTTTATACCATTTTCTAGTCGGTTACATCATGCTGAACTCACGTGCAGCAAAATCGTATTGATAATTTGTTTTGCCACTGTGAGCCAGAATTATGTGATTTTTGCGTTTTTGACAAAAATCTTCATATTTTTTTTTTCAAGAATTGCTCTGCGACAAAAAGATGCTACAGAACTTATGGCCACGTTTGGACTAATCCCAGTATTAAGTTAAAAGAAAAATATCGTTACATTTAATGAGGCAAAACAAGGCACTAAAAATATGCATTTCTTTTGCTGTTGAGTATATAAGTTCAAAATTAACGCTTCATACACTCCAGATTGTTTTCTTAAAATTATCAACTCACAGCATTTGAAACTGTATCAAATGTCTTTGTACCTGTATTTATTTATATACTTTTGAATATATTTTGTATTTGTTTCCGAGGTCCCACACATATTTGTATTCGATTTTTAAACAACTGATCGATCCGATAACAGATATGGCAGGAGCTGTTGGCACAATTTCTATGTCCCCAGAAGCAATCCCAACACCAAATTCACATCTTCAAACTTATGCCAATAACTTAAAAAATATATCAAAGGAAGGCAAGATGACAGCGCCACATTCATTCATTGGAGCGGATCTAAACTGCTGACTGAGAAGTCTGGGAGCTCAATAGGACCGGAACCGGATTGTCGTATCGAATCCGATTCAATTAAATTACCCTAGTCAGTTCCAATTCCCGTCTGACCTATCCAAACTATCTCTCTCTCCGCATTATTTTAACTTTATGGAAAATGTCGGCTCTCTTTTATCCTAACATGTTAGAGAGGCGCCGTGGTCGAGTGGTTAGAGACGCTCGGTTTTGGTGCAGAAAGTCGCCGGAAGGTCGTGAGTTCGCGGCACACCGTCGCCATCCGACGACTAGAAAACTCTTTGTGTCAACCAAGCAGTAAATGGGTACCTTTTTCGAATCAGGGAAGGATAAGGCTGCAAAAGGAGAGGGATTGGCTCCACCTTTCATCTGCTGTGTCCAAGATACAGTGGGTCTATAACCTAAACTGCCCCTATGAGAAACCGTTACCTTTACCCTTGAAGCTGCCAAGTCCTATCTGATCCTGTCTAACGACACAAAATAACATGTCATGATTGTAGAGAGACCTTTTAGGTCCTAGTTACAGTCCTTGATTTTTCCAGTGACGCAAATTTTGTGCCTACACAGTCATCTGCTTCAATTTTCATCCGATTTTCATGAAACTCTCTAAATAATCACTATTGATATGGATCATATTTGATCGCGATAATGATCAGATACTTTTTGTTATAGTGACTGCCGATAATCTGTAATTATTGGAACCATTTTGTGGCCGCATTTTAATGAAAATGGAAGAAGGAAAAGCCAGATCACGGACTGTACTAAATCCGGTTTTCATAAAACTTCCAGGATGTTGTTGTCACCACCTGATGTGGATCTAAATGTATTGCTAATACGGTTGGACTCGTTCTACCATTCTTGTACATATTGAAAGGACAGCTTATCATCCCACGAAAACTTCTGGTTCCACAATTTCTGTAAGAAGAGATTGCCTTTCAATGTTACTGGACCATATAAACCCAGTAGATCATAAACAGAGCAACCTGTTTCATAGCCCGGCCGATTCTCATAGAAAACTGCATTTTGTGGTACAAGCATGAAATTTGGCATGATTGCTGAGGGGGACTATCTAAGTCATTTTAGATAGGGCGGCATCTCAGAAAAAATCTACTTCCGGTTAAATCCAAGATGGCGGATCTGATATAAAAATACTCCAGTTAGATCGACCTACACTAATGTATTTCAAAATTCTGCGGTCTAAATCAATCAAACAACAATGTTGGAATGACATGAATGATGAGGGGGACTTTCTCAATCATTTTAGATAGGGCGGCATCTTGAAAAAATCTGCTTCCGGTTAAATCCAAGATGGCGGATCTGATATTAAGATACTCCAGTAAGATCGACCTACATTTCAAAAGAATGTAGTCTAAATCAATCAAACAACAATGTTTAAATGCCATGATTGCTGAGGGGGACTATCTCATTTCTGATAGGGCGGCATCTTGAAAAAAAATCTGCTTCCGGTTTGATCCAAGATGGCGGACCTAATGTTAAAATACTCCAGTAAGATCAACCTACCCTAATGTGTTTCAAAAGTATGTAGTCTATGTTCAGTCAAACAAAAACGTTTGGATGCCATGATTGATAAGGCGGACTGTCTCAATCGTTTTAGATAGGGCGACATCTTGAAAGATCTACTTCCGGTTTAATCGAAGATGGCGGTTCTGAGATTCAAATACTCTATTATGATCGACCTACCCTAATGTATTTCATAAGTCTGTAGTCTAAATCAATCAAACAAATTTTGAATGGCATGATTGCTGAGGGGGACTATCTAAATCATTTTAATAGGGCGGCATCTTGAAAAGAATCTATTTCCGGTTCAATCCAAGATGGCGGATCTGATATTAAAATACTCCAGTAAGATCGAGCTACCCAATGTATTTCAAAAGTAGTTCGGACGGCATCTTGAAAAAAAACAACTTACGGTTTAGTCCAAGATGACGGATCTGATACGTAAAATACTATAGTTAGATCAACCTATGTTTCATAAGCATGTAGTCTTAATCAATCACAAAACCACCGCTGCATGAGAACGCATTCAATTAAGGACATTGCCCGCTTCATGCACAAAGCGCTGTACATGGCAAGGCACTGCTGAAGCACTTGCAGGCACCACGACAATCCACCTTACATTTGCAGTTTTCGAGCTATTGGCATGAGGCAGATGCTGTAGGAAGTGTTGTCCAAAGAGTTTCCCACATCTGATCACTGTTTCTGAGCCAACCAAAGTCAGCTGGGCTTGGGGGCATAGGGTTTGGCCTCATGGCGTTTCTCCATACCAATGACCCTTGATATGTAGCCCTATTCGCATGCTGTAAAAAGAAGCTTCTGTAGGTGGAATAGCTTCTATTTGCCTGCCATTTTGTGCAAACAGTTGCAACCTTGCTTCATCGACACCTCACCCCCCCCCTCCCCCCCCCCCCCCCCCCCACGAGCTACTTGTTCTGTCGTACATTATAATTACAAATCTCTGCAAGATCGACATCAATACATGAAAATGAGGCACAGGGTTCATTATCATCGCAAAGGCATAGGTCTGTTAAGTTTACACAAGCCATATGTAAGCGAGGCAATACTGATGCTCTTTCAGGACCAAGTGCCTTTGCAATGCCTTGAACTGCTATATATCTGAAATGGTTGCCAGTGCCAAATGCGATCCAAATTCCAGGTACTTGCATTGTGCAAAAGTGTGTGATAGCAGGAACAACCACATCCGTGTATACCGTTTGAATCATTGTTGACTGCACCCAGAGCTAACGGCGTCATGTGAGCAAGGGGAGAGATTTGGCTTCTGACCACCTTTCTAACACAGAGCTTCAATTCTAAATGTCGTCACTACGTATTTGTCTGCGTTTGAAAACTGAGTACGAGTTTAGCTGGGCTAGGAATTCAAACAATTCTGATTTGTTTTCATCATTACGTATGAGCACCTGCCAATTTCATGGGATAGAATTACGACCTTCAACCCGTCGCCGAACACCCTTACCTCTTTCCTCTCTTGCAGCAACCTCCAAACTGTCTGCAATATAGACATCCCAGACAACATCAATACGGTTAATGTGCTCCAGCTGCCTACAGATGTAAAGGAGGAAAACTAAAGATGTATATCCATCAAAAGTTTAACTTGTTCCAAGTCTTAACATGTTAATCAGAGCTGCACCGTCAATTATCACTGCAACAACTGACGGAGCCTCTTCTCTTACCTCTGACAGAGGCTCCAAACATTTAGTAAAGAGGTCAGACTTATTTTCTAGACGGATAGAGCCATTCTGAACTAGCGAAGGTGAAAAACGTTGGTTTTCATGCTTAAAGAACTCTTGAATATTTCCACCTCGAAATTGACAAGATAGAAAGCAATAATTCTTGAGAAGATCAAGCTTTGACTTTTCTTGTTGTGCCTTTTTTGTTATTGGGGTACGAAATAAAGAGATCGAGTTTTCCTTAATTGGATCAAATACATATTTTCTCGTTTGGTGAATCTCTCTTATACAAATGCTGCATACATACCGTTGACCAGTTTGTTCAACTTGTGTCACAGTTTGGACAACAGAAGCATCTGCAATAACCTTTGTATCAAGTTTGAGCAAATCTTCACTTTGTTCTGTAAATGGATTGCCCAGGTCACTGAGAGTTTCTGTAAGAGACTTGACACTTTCGTGAAAACTCCGCTGCGAACTTCCTGTTTGCTCATGATGGCTGTCTCTGATATCTGGTTTAGTAGATACAGAGCCTCGAAATCTTGACATAAACGAGACATTTCTTGGCTAGCCACCATCCAGCGTTGCAGAGCTCCTGGATTCTCTGTAAGGCCAACTGTACCCCATTTGATATGGCCAAAGCATTATTTTGCCCATGAGCATGGTCTATTGCAAGAGCTGAAAATTTGTTAAATGTCTTGTGGCCCACCAACTGACCTTCTCGAAACTTAGCTTCTGTACCAGGACTTAGAACAGGTAACAGTTTCATATCTCTTAAATGCTTCGGAAGCCATCTAGCATAATTGGTATGATTCAGAGCGAAAAACATAGGGATAAGTTTTGCCAGTGAAGCCAAGTATAGAGTAAAGGTGCCCTCCCGTACTAATCTGACAAAAGTGAGTATGTTCAACTCAAGTACCAGAACTGAAAATCGGAGCTTTTCGATTGACCGATTGACATTTTGTAACACCAACTTTCAAAGTCTAGAAAATCGTCGTCCAGACACTCTAGTGTGTATTCCTTGTATGCAGCTCGGAAAAGGGTGTACAGGGCTCATACAGTGATTTGGTGTGCAAGGTGTTATTTCTTTACATGAGTTGCTTTCAGAAAAGAGTCGGCAGTACCAGACAAAGCTACATCGGCTTGAGAAAGTGCATAGGTCTAACCGGAGGCTTCTAACCATTCACTAAGTACTTTGAATTCTGCCATTTCAGTTAAGTAATCCGCCAAACATAATGACGAATTCAAAATGTGGAAGCAGTACTGTCAATGCTGGTGACGTGTCTTTCTCGGACTCGCTACCAGCTTGAAAGGCTGACCAAGAGATATTCAAACTTCCATCAAAAATGTTATCTACCTTTCCTCGAACATGTCTGAGCCAACATAACTCTTTCATCAGTTCTTCCTTGCAATGCATTGCAGGGAGTATCTGGTAAAGCTGGTTCTTTAACAATAAAAACAGCAGGGGGCATATTGGAAAATGACCCTTGCAATGTCAAAGGCAGACACAACATTGCTTTCCCCAGTAACCTGACTGCTTCGGAACTGAAATAGTGACATCCCTGTTCCATGAAATGAATCCTAGGATTGTGGTCTTTGTTATGAACAGCAGCTGTAGTAGAGAGATTTATTCGAAGAGCTGGAGGACAGATAAATCCCTGTTCTTTGTACTGCTCTGTCAGACGATTAGCAACACTTGTAGATATTGCTTACACCCTATCATATGACACTGGCAAACCAAGTTAAAATAATTTGCCAACGAGATCTCGTTTTCGTACCTGAAAATGTACCATGATATCAAGATAAACCGGCGTAGGTGTCTCTTGATCTAGGATGATAAAGGGATTTAGAACTTTCATTGCAGCAATTTATGCAGTTAAACATGATTAGCTGACTCAAAAAACGCTGGCTGTAACTATGCATCTGAGGTCAGTTCTGTGCCATGTAGGAGCATATTGACAAGTGTTAGAAGGGGAACTGCTGTTTCTTGGCAGTCAGAAGAAAATGATCGTGTAAATCTTGTTGACGTATTGAAACTGTCCTTTTTAATATGCTTTGCCAATATTCGATAAACTTCGATGGCAAGAGTACATATGAGAAAGGGTACATCTAGTGAGCTTGTATGTGACGAAATTTGTACCGGAAGTGCCATAATCGACCGGAAGTTATTAATAGTCTTTACAATTTTACCAAAAAAATATCACATATAGATTTTAGAAGACATACATGGAATAAATTTGCATAAAACGACACTAGGTACACAAACATGCGTGTTTGCTAATGTAAATTTACGGAAAATTCAGTCATGGCGGCCATATTGGATTTGAACCGGAAGTAGATTATTTTGCGAGTGGCCGCCCTATCTAAAATGCAATAAATCATTTTAAACAACATTTGTGCCAAGTTTCATGCTTGTACCATAAAATGCAGTATTCCTTGATTTTTTGCAATAATCGGCAGGACTATCAGTACTATCCTTTTTGTGAGGCATGACTGGGTGTTTGCAATATTGTTAAATGATATAGAAAGCTGATCATCTTTTGCAGACCATAAAAGACCAAGCACTTTTACTTCATTTGATCTATCATTTGTTGGGATTTGTTTAAGTACTTGTTGACTGTTGGACATCCAGTCACGAAGGTTCATCGACGCATGCAGGAAAATCTGCTTTTACTTCTTGTAAAATATTGTAACCTCATTGACAGAGTCTGTACCAGTGATCACATTATCCACGTATATGTTTTCTCTAATTTTCTTCGCTGTGGTACTGTTATATTGAGAAAGATGATGTTCCAGCGTAGCAGCCAGGAGGAAAGGGCTGGAGATAATCCCAAATGGAACTCTGCAAAACCGGTACGCTTGTATATTGTTTTCGGTGCTTAGGTTATCCTCGTTTTTCAACCAGAAGAACCTTGTTACATCTTTGGCATCATTTGTAAGTCCTATCTGTAAGAATGCTTTCTCTATATCAGTGACCAGGGCATTCTTATGAAGTCTGAGCGAAGAAGGATTCCTGTCAAGTCTTGTAGCATTACAGGGCCTCCGTACAAACATTCATTGAGGCTCAAATTTCCGCGTTTGATTTTAGCTGAAGCATCGTAAACTATTCTCATTTTTGTTGTGTTTTTGTCAGATTAATTACCGGGTGGTGAGGTATGTAATGCCTTACTACATTGTTTTTTTTTTATCAAAGTTGACCTTTTCAATTATACCCCTCTTGAGCTGTTCTTCTATGATTTCATTGTATTGGTTTATCATATTAGGATTGTTTTTTATTCGATTAATCAGTGACTGAAGCCTTCCAGCCTTCTGTAAGTCGTCAAAGATATGAAGGAGGGCCATACAAGATGCCCCTAATGCCACCATTTCCAAGTGAACTGGTTACAGAAGCTGTACCATTTACATACACAGGGGTACAATATTGTGGTCCACTGTTCATTAGATCAAAAGCAGAGACAAGCAAGGTATGGATATGTCTGTTTACATGTCTGGTAACCAGAGCACAATATGACAACAGAACACTTCCTACTGGGACTTAAACGATTTTAGCAAGCCGTGGTAAACCACACGAAATCATATCTGATAACGCAAGACAATCTAAACTTGCGTCAGAGACCATAAATGAACTATGGGAACAAATCTTAATGCATCAGGATGTAATATCTTATGTAGCCAATGAAAATATCAAATGAAAATTTATCGTGGAACTAGCACCCTGGATGGGGGATTTTATGAAAGACTTATTGGGCTTTTAAAGAGATCTCTTTGTAAAAACCGTAGGCAAGTTATGCTTATTAGTGGAGCAAATTTGATTGCATAAGTGGCCTAGAAAAGGAAGATAGTGGTTTACGGAGTGTAACATTTGTTTTTATATATCAAAATGACCGTCTGGGTCTCTAGTTTTCAAATTCAGCGTTTGCCACCTTGGCAAACCTTGCATAACTCTGTTGTGGCCAGTTATTTACGTTACCCCTTTAAATTTTGAATATCAAAAATATTTATTGAAGTCAATAAGTAATGTGTTTAAACTATATAAATGTATCAAATCTAAATATTTTCTGTAAGAACAGTTAATATGCTATAAATTAGGCTGCTCAGAAAACAGTTCAGAACTTTGGTGCTATTACTTTCGTTACAATATATCATGTACCCCTTGGAAATTTAAAATTGGAACTGAAGTTGTTGCATTTTACAAAGACACTAATACAAAAAGGCCCAAAATGATCATTTTTACTTACTATTCGATTGGCCCTTTTCAGTGCGTTTCTAGCAAAACAAATATGAGACCTCTAGCTTTTATACTTTGTCAACCACGTCCTGTTGAACAGTTACGCCTATTCCCTGTTTTTGGCTGAAAAGTCATTTTTCGTATAATTGTATGTACAAAAAATGACTAATAACCAATTCAAACTTGAGAAATTGGGGCGTTTTGCAAAAAGATCATGTTAAGCATTGTATAACACAATAGCCTAAAATTATTTTTGAACTTACAACACATTTTAGCCAAAGTAACGTACTTAACAGATTTAAATGTTTGCGTAAAGCGTCTATCATTCCCGCCAGAAAAAAACTCTTTTCAAATTCTAACTTTTAAACAACGCAGTTGTGATATATATGCATATTATCTATTGTAAAATGAAAAATCTTTGCATTGTTTAATAAACTAATCGGGCAGCAAACAGTGTTATTTACATGACATGCAAAGATGAGCTTGTCCTAAAACTAGAAAAGAAAACCTTCGTGAATTAATCTATCAACAGAACACTTTTATTTTTTTCCGTTAATATCCAAATGACATTAACAATATCAACTCATAAGAATTTACTAATCAGAACTTTTTGTTTTGTACTCAGAAACGTAACGTTTGTAACCATTATTTGAAAACAATCACCGAGATTATGTGTTGTTACTGAAAAAATATGCCTAAAACTCATTAGTTTTGTTAAAAATATTTTTAAAACGGCACTTTATACTGGTTAAAACCCTCCCTATGTAATTTATCAGTGAAATTTCCACGGCGATGCATCCGTTGTTGTGTAACGATGTTATAGTTTGTGTTGGCCACTTATCTGTAGTGTTCGAAAAATTGATTTGTTTTGTCTGTTTATTCGTCATCATTCTGATGTATATAAAAACAGAAAGAAAGAAGGTGAAAATATACATTTTGTGTACCTGGGTGTGCTTGATGAAAGCTCACTTGTTGACATCTGCATGGATTGGGCGCACGTATATTCTGCTACCCACTAGTATCGTTTGAGTACTTGTTGTATGCTTTATGTTACTATCTTAGTTTGGTGTTGTGGGAGGGTTGTGGCACTAGTTGGATCAGTTTTTGATCGTTGCCCTTTTACACTTCTTTACCTGTAATGACCTTTTCCTATAAAAGCAATACATGAAACCATAGTTTAATTACTTTTAGCCGTATAGAATATATTTAAAACGAAGCAACGAATATAACAGTTTAAAAAGAAAAAGTTACTTTACCCCACTGCTGCTAGTGTCAAGTGGCATGTGGCTTAGGTAAATTGCTTCCTTATACTATATCTTCTGGTCATTTGGAATCAACTGGGCTCTTTAGGGCCCAGCCAGACGAAGTCTGCGGAGGCCCTATAGTAATCACCTTGTCCGTCCGTCTGTCCGTCCGTCCGTCCGTCATCGTTTCGTGTCCGCTCAATAACCCTGAAACCGTCAGAGATATTTTCACGAGACTTGGTACAAATGTAAAGCATCATTAGACGATGTGCAGAGAACAAGAACCATAACTCTGTCTACATTTTTTACTGAATTATGCCCCTTTGTAATTTTGAGTACAGAAATCGTGTCCGCTTCATAATTCTGAAACTATCAGAGATATTTTCACGAGACTTGGTACAAATGTAAAGCATCATCAGACGATGTGTAGAGAACAAGAACTATAACTCTGCATACATTTTTTTTTACTGAATTATGCCCCTTTGTAATTTTGAGTACAGAAATCGTGTCCGCTTCATAACTCTGAAATTATTAGAAATATTTTCACGAGACTTGGTACAAATGTAAAGCATCATCAGGCGATGTGCAGAGAACAAGAACCATAACCCTGCCTACATAATTTACTGAATTATTCCCCTTTGTAATTTTGAGTACAGAAATCGTGTCCGCTTCATAACTCTGAAACTATTAGAGATATTTTCACAAGACTTGGTACAAATGTAAGGCATCATCAGACAATGTGCAGAGAACAAGAACCTTAACTCTGCCTACATTTTTTTTACTGGATTATGCCCCTGTCTAATTTTGAGTACAGAAATTGTATCCGCTTTATAACTCTGAAACCGTTAAAGATATGTTCACGAGACTTGATACAAATGTAAAGCATCATCAGGCAATGTGCACAGAACAAGAACCATAACTCTGCCTACATTATTTACTGAATTATGCCCCTTTGTAATTTTGAGTACAGAAATTGTGTCCTCTTCATAACTCTTAAATTATTAGAGATATTTTCAAGAGACTTGGTACAAATGTAAAGCATTATCAGTCAATATGCAGAGAAAGGAACCATAACTTTGTCTACATTATTTACTGAATTATGCCCCTTTGAAAATTTGAGGGCAGAAATTGTGTCTGCTCCATAACTCTGAAACCATTAAAGATATTTTCAGGAGACTTGGTACAAATGTAAAGCATCATCAGACCATGTGCTGAGAACAAGAATCATAATTCTGCTAACATTTGATACTGAATTATGCCCATTTGTACTTTTGAGTACAGAAATCGTGTCCGCTCTTTAACTCTGAAACCGTTAGAGATCTTTTCACATGACTGGGTACAGATGTTAAGCATCATCAGACGAAGTGCAGAGAACAAGAATCCTAACTCTGCCTGCATTTGTTACTGAATTATGCCCCTTTGTAATTTTGAATATAGAAATCATGTACGCTCTATAGCTTTAAAAGCATCAAAGATATTTTCATAGAACTTGTACATAATATAAAGCATCAACACTGAGCAGAGAATAAGAACTAACTTCATCTACATTTTTTTATGGAATTATTCCCCTTTGTAGTTTACAGTCTGGAAAACGTGTTCGCTCTCTAATTTTACAATTGTTGAAGATATTTAAAGGCGGGGCCCTATTAGTTACCATGTTTCTAGTTCTGAGTTGGTTTGAAAAAGGAAATAGCTGGTGCTAGGTGGCATTGGCAGTGTCGCAACATTACATTCCTTATTTAAACAGAGGTTGCTGTTATTTTTTGTGATTCATCCCTTGGTTCCAGAGACTCATCCTTCAGAATTTAACTTTTGTATCAGTTTTTATCACTCTTAGAATTTAAGGTGATGGGATAGTTTCACGTAGATTATTCTGCCAATTTTACTTTGGCCTCCTTTTTTAATTGGAAAAAACTTTTAAAAAGAATTTGCTGCTGTAAAAGATGTTTCTTTTAAGAGCAGACCATGTTTGGAAATGTTATAGCTTTCTCAGAAGCGAATAGGAAACTTCTACGGAAATGAATATTGTTTCTTTCTAACAAATTGCAGTAAAACACTGAGGTGTGTCCTTTCACATTAATACAGTATTATTACAAAGACTTGCCAGATGATCATAATGAAGCGAGGAACACACACGAGAAAGAACATAGAAGACTCAGTTTAACTGATTTCTTTCAAAATCGGATGATATTGCCTAGAGGTACGTATAAGATGATTATGACATATTGTTATTACTTTAAAATCATTATCAAATTGCCTTTTAAACTGAGTCAATGATAATTCACTTACTTTGATTGCTTGGTTTGGTATTTAAAAAGGTAACGTATACAACATACAAATGTAAACGATTTGTCAGATTAGATTTATGATTTTTAATGATTTTTTTTTATTTTTAATGATATTTTCTGTTTGATATGATGCAATAAGGTGTCCCTAGCACCTGCATCAGCTTAACTGGCTCAAATTGAGCCCAGATGATTCCAAACATAATTTTCAATATGACGAAGTACGGGGAAGCTTTCCACAGTAGCTCAACGGTACTTTACTGTAGCTGCAGCAGGAAAAAAACTACACACACTTTTTAACCTGTTATGTACGTTACTTTGGTGAAAATATATGCTACAAGGCAACTTTGGGTTTATGCATTGTTTTTATAGAAAAGGTAAATTAGAGTAAAGGGGCAATGAGCAGGAATTAATGTTATCTTTGCAACAACCCTACCACGATATCAAACTGGAAATAGCTGCAGAGATCTCCCCAGACCATAAAGGCATGTCGCTTGCAACATGCCTTCCTCTTCAAATTACCTTTGCAACATGGCTTAATTTCCAATAAAAAAGTATTAAACTGATATCATTTTCATTTTTAGCCAGTAAAGTTGTTTTAAATGTATTAAGCATCATCATTAAATTATTTATAATGTAAATTTAGGCCAATTTGACAAAACATTGCTATATTAAGGATTTTAAAAATTTATCAACAACTCAAAATCTGATTTTTGTGCTAAAAGCAACATGTCTTCCGAAATTTCTGGGGAGAACACTGAGCTGCATAAAGATATAAGACAAGTAGTAAGACGATACTAGCAGCTAGCCAGATAAACATGCAGCCCCTTACAAGTTCATGGGTACAAAGCTAGCCTTAAACAAACAAAATTAGGCATACAAAATTTTCATCTATTTTCTTTCCTTTTCCATATATGCCAGTTATACACCAGAATGATGGCAAATATACATATGAAACAAACTGAGTTTTCGAAGACGACAGATAAGTGGACAACACAAACTATGACACAGATACACCAGAACTGATGCTCCCCCTTGGGGCTGTCAATAATGAGTTACATGAGTGGACTTAAACCGGTCGTTCTAAAAATATTTTTACTCAAAATAATAAAGGTTACGCATATTTGGCAGTAGCAATATTTAATCTCGGGGAGTTTTTTCAAATGTTACAAACGTTATCTTTCTGAATACAAAACTGTAAGTTACTAGAAATTATTTGATATTTTGTGGTTTTGTTTAAACTTTCAAAGTTATTTGGATATTAATGAAAAATAATTTAGTGTACAGATTAACTCATGAAGGCTTCGTTTGAACATCAGGGCAATCTGAGCATTGCATGTCGTGTAAATTACACTGTTTTCCGTCTTTGTAGGCGACTACTATGCATAAATTTCATTTTACGATAAACAATAAACATATTTATCACAACTGCGTTGTTTCAAAGTCAAAATCTGAAAAGAGTGTTTTCCTGATGTGAATGACAGACGCTTTACGCAAACATTTAATCTGTTAAGTACGTTACCCTGGCTAAAATGTGTTGTAAGGTCAAAAATAATTTTTAAGCAATTGTGTTATATCATGGTTAACATGATCCTTTTGCAAAACGCCCCAATTTCTCAAGTTTAAATTGGTTATTAGCCACTTTTTGTACGAACAGTTATGCGAAAAATGACTTTTCAGTCTAAAACAGGGAATATGTGTAACTGTTCAACAGGACGTGGTTGAGAAAGTATAAAAGCTAGAGTCTCATATTTGTTTTGCTAGAAACGCACTGAAAAGGGCCAATCGAATAGTAAGTAAAAATGATCATTTTGGGCCTTTTTGTATAGGAGTCTTTGTAAAATGCAACAACTTAAGTTCCAATTTTAAATGTCCAAGGGGTACATGATATATTGTAACGAAAGTTACAACACCAAAATTCTGAACTGTTTTCTGAGCAGCCTAATTTATAGCATATTAACTGTTCTTACAGAAAATATTTAGATTTGATACATTTATATAGTTTAAACACATTTCTTATTGACTTCAATAAGTATTTTTGATATTCAAAATTTAAAGGGGTAACGTAAATAACGGGCTACTACAGAGTTATGCAAGGTTTGCCAAGGTGGAAAACGCTGAATTTGAAAACTAGAGACCTAGACGGTCATTTTGATATATAAAAACAAATGTTACACTCCGTAGACCACCCCCTTGAAAGATAGCCCATCAAGTTTGCTCCACTATATCTAATGAGCAACTTCTTACAGTTTTGAAAGAAATAGAAGCCGTCCTGAATTCAAGGGCCCTGGTCTACATTGGAGATGATATTCATTCAACCATAGCATTGACTCCTGCACATTTTCTGACTCTTGAGCAAATTAATGCAGCTGATCAAGACTTTAATCCAGAATTGAGCTCAGCAGAAAATCTGCTCGCGGTGGGAGTGTCACAGAGTTACCGTGAATGTTTTACCGTCATAGGTTTAAGATTTAACAAACTTCAACAGATATTCCGGCCCAGGATCATTTTTCTGATGCAAGTACATCCGAAAAAATTTTATAGTTGAGAAATGAAGAAGTACCCACTGGGACTCGAACCCACGCCGACTACGACAACTCCGCCTAGCGATTCAGAGACATGAGCTTAACCGATTGCGCCACTACGCTCCCCATAAAAGAAGTTTCATGGAACAATGTTAAGCTTTATTTCTCTGAATGACCCATCGGATAGGGTTAGTTTATTAAGTTGTGCTAACACAATCAAGTATATACATGGAATATCTGGATCAAATGATACTGGAGCTTGGAAATATTATATGATTAAATTTGAGATTTAACAAACTTCAACAGATATTCCGGCCCAGGATCATTTTACTGATGCAAGTACATCCGAAAAAATTGTATAGTTGAGAAATGAAGAAGTACCCACTGGGACTCGAACCCACGCCGACTACGACAACATTTGATCCAGATATTCCATGTATATACTTGATTGTGTTAGCACACCTTAATAAACTAGCCCTTTCCGATGGGTCATTCAGAGAAATAAAGCTTAACATTGTTCCATGAAACCTCTTTTTTGGGGAGCGTAGTGGCGCAATCGGTTAAGCTCATGTCTCTGAATCGCTAGGCGGAGTTGTCGTAGTCGGCGTGGGTTCGAGTCCCAAGAGGAAGGGAAGGAGAAAATTTGGAGAGAACTTACAGAAATTCCAGAAAAGTTTGAGATAAGATTTACATACATTTACAACTATTCTAATTTGGTGAAAACATTATTCTGTTGCAAAATATAATTTGTTTATCAGTTGAATTAAAAGGTTTTCTGAAAATTTGTTGATTATTTCGCCACAAGCGACGTTACATAACCGATTTGAATGACGTTATTAAAAAGAAAGTGACGTCACAATCCTATGATCTGCTATCAGTCGTCGTACTAGATGCTTGCATGTCCAATTTGTTCATTTAGAATCGAATATTAGTCGAATATTGAAAAAGTATGGTTGCTGATTTAAGAAACACGTTGCTAATGAAAGATAAAGTTTACTATAGGAGTTGAATGTCCATCTTATATATGCAAAGGTAGGAGAAAGAGATGTCTGGTGCAGCGATACCATGCAACAAGTGAAAAGAATATACTAGAAATGTGTTTATTGAACACGGATGTCCCCGCCTAGTGCACTGAGTAAAATGGCACCTTGGTTAAGGTACTGGCACTTATAGGATAAAAAAGTTCATAGATGCAGACGTGTAATTCAGATAGAAAGGAAAATCAAGGGACCATGAAATATAGGCCAAAGAGACTTACATCTATTTTGCAGTCAAACCTCGGACACAAATATGACATGTTTTCATGATAGCCTATTCACACAGCTTAATTGCACACTGTTACCTTGACCGTTGAGCTAGTGACATGTTCCTTGAAGCAACAAAATCATCTTCGCCAAATAATTTTGAAATCCCACCAGGCAGGACAAAGTTATGCACCAGGTACGAACAGGTTTTCACTGTAACCTATGCACAAGGTTTAAGTTCAGACTGTGACATTGACCTGTGGTTCTTGCAGACAACACACTGTTTTGTCATGATGATCATTTATGCCAAATAATTTTGAAATCTCACCATGAAGGACAAAGTTATGGGCCGGACATTAACGTGTTGTACTGTAGCCTTTGCACAGTTTAAGTGTGGAATGTGACAGTGCCCTTTAAGCTAGCGACACGGTTCTTGCTCGCGACACATTGTCTTGTCATAATATTTATGTACGCCAAATAAGTTTGAAATCCCACTATGTATCACAAAGTTATGGACCAGGTACGTACATGTTTCACTATAGCCTATGCACGAAGTTAACGTGCGCAGTGTGACCTTTATCTTTAAGCTTCCGACATAATTCTTTCACCTGATATATTTTCTTGTCATGATGATTATTTATGCCCAATAATTTTAAAGTCACATTATGCAGATCGCAGTTACGGGCCGGACACGAATATGTTTTCACTATAGCCTATACCAACAGTTTAACCACCGAGTGTGACCTTGACATTTCTTCTAATTTTAAGAGCAACTACACTAAGTTCTTGCATGCGACAGATACATGTAATTATTTGTGCCAAACAATTTTCAAATTCCACCAAACAGAGTAAAGTTGTGGGCCGGACACGATTCTGGTAATACACAAACGCATAAACAAATACACTTACAAATTTTAAGAGTAACTACACTTCAGGAACTGACTGAATCAGATCCCAAACCCTATCCCCAACATCAAAGGGAAAGATTGACAAAGACATCCCAACAAACAATAAAAACACCGTAAACGACTGCGTAATACCCCGCCACTGCAAACCAAGATTGAGAAGGAAAACAATAAGAGGCATACAAAGCAAAACAACACAAGCGAAAAAACATAAAAATAGGGTTTTTTCAGCAGATTGTCGCCAAGCTATTCTTAAAAGAAGTATAGACAGTCCAAAACCGATAGAAAGTCATTACCTTTATTTCAAAATAGTATATGACTAAGGTATTTATAAAACATAGTTGCGTAAAAGTTATAAATCTTCTCATTATGAAGCTGCATAAAAAACTGCATGATGGTGTTAAACAGAAAATGATTCATTCAAAGTAGAGCAGTGTAAACAAATCTATCAACAGGAACTGAAATAACCTAATTTAACATTCTGTCCACGAAACCAAACAGGAAATAGACAAGTACTGTAAAACACGTATAATTGGCGATAACTGAATATTTGCGATATCGCTGGTTAAAACAAAGAGTACTAAAATTATTAATTTGCCACTAATTGATCCTCAATATATTTTCAAAGCATAATAAAGGTTCAAATAAAAAGATGAATATTTGAGATATATTTCTACACCTTTCGATATTGCTGCAAAGAGGCGATTCTAATAATTGCCACAATGTATACTCAAATAAAAGCGTAAGAAGAATTGTAACAATATAACATCGTTTCTTTAATATCTGGAGCCATGGTCAAACATTAACGATTTAATTAACTGCGCCAATATGTCATTTTTGTTAAACTGCTAAATGTTAATGCTGCACTTAATACTCAAGTGTTTTCAGTAACAAACGGCACCAAAATTAAATGTATAATGATAAACAAGAAAATAGTAATGATTTCTTAAGCTAGTCTCGCAATAATTATTCAGAATAACGTCTTAAACCGGAAAATCGGTCACATATTTCAATGAATTTAGTGCTGGCTGTCCCGAGGCGGCTCGTCTTGTAAAGTTCATCCTCGTTATCATTTCTGTTGGTTTCATATGTCTGTTTATTTAAATTACCTTCAATGCCATTTAAGCTGGATTTGTGGTCAAGTATAAAAAAACAATAATAAAATAAGAAAATAATAAAAATAATAAAAATAATAAAAAAATAAATAATAATAAAACAACTTTATTCTTAGTCCTCAATAACTGCTTTGTTATATTTAGAGCCAATCTATTGCTGTTCCAGGTTTTGAATAATTTGGAATCGCAGTCGATATTTAAAGTTTATTGGTTTTTCATACTAGCCAGGGCACGAGAAAACCAATAAAGTGGAACGTGCGCAACGCAAAAACACAGATCAGCCTGGGGTCGCTCGGCCTGATCTGAGTCTTTGCTGTGCGCTTAAAGGGCTGTTTGGGTCTAGACTACCGCTTTTACCACAGCGAAAACTCTGATCAGACTGGGCGGATGCCAAGGCTGATCTAAGTCTTTGCTGCGCCCACATGCCACGGTGTTGGTTTTGTCATGTTGCGGCTAATAACTTTAATTACTGCGAAATTCGTGACATATGAATTGGTTGATAGCTTAAGATATATTCTCATAAACAATTAAAGTTACATTTATTTAACCGACCCAGTCGCTTACTACACTACCAAAACTAGCAATAATGACAGTAAAAGTAACTTAAGGAAAGCAAAACTCCCTTTTGTAACAATTAATGTGTGCCCTACATTATGAGTCTGAAGACTCTTAACGCTTAAGCTGACAGTTGTATGTGTCGTCGTCATCGTTGTTGTTGATAAGTTGTCCAATTCCATACCAGTGGAAGATACTATGGTTGCTTGGTGTTTCGACGTTGATTCTGTTATGTCAGACATGAAGACAAGAACTGAATTTTTTGTGTGCGCTTCTGTCGTCGGCATAGGTCGGCAAGATGTCGATAGCGAGGATCCTGCAGTGTTTCTCACTGGTGACGTAGACTGCATAGGTTTTCCTATTGTTGATAAAAACGACAGTGTAGTTCCTATCGCTGGCAAAGAACTCGCAGAGTTTCTTACCGCTGGGGAAGATACTGCACTTCTTGCCACTGAAGAACCCCACACTGTACTGTCTATCGCTAATGCAGACCTCACTGTTCCACCTGATGCAGACAAATTCCTCACTGTACTTCCTATAGCTGATAAAGACATCAGTGGTGCACTTGTTAGGTCTGTAGGTTTCCTTGTGTGATTTTCTATACTGGGTAGTGTTGTGGATGACTCATTCAATGTACACTCACGGTTCGAAAATCGTAGGCTGAAAAACTGGTGACCCGCTGTTGCCATGGGCCTGTTTGTTGCACACTTCATCAGTAAAGTGAACAGACTAGTTTTGAAGTCAGAAACATAAATTGTGTCTTTTAATATGATAGGTCCTGAAAAGAAATATAATAAAACGGAATATGTATAGACACAATAAGAAGAACCGTATAAATACTGTCTGAGCAATCTAGACTTTTCGGAAACAAGGAAGTACTAAGACAATAGCATACTCGGCTTTATTTATTGTCTGATCATCAGCGGTGATCAGTTGCGCAACACCGGTCATGCTCCCTAGCGCAAAGCAAGCTTTTTAAAACTCTATTTTCAAAATAAGCACAAAGGATGAGGAAATATAAAAACTAAAGTAGTGAAGTAAGTGGAGGCTTTTGAAAATGTGAAAAGATATCAAATGGATGTGAAGCAGTCTTAACTGGCAGCGATTACGTCATGTTCAACCAAAATATTGCATCCCATACACGACACGAACCGGAAAATTATAACTCAAAGCAACAACACACATATTAAAACTCACGAGCGGATAGCAAAATAAAAAGCTGTTTCTCAGGAAAGTGGTCACAAAGCCAGGTTAAAGTAAAATAAATATATTCGGCACTCAAAAGATCTATTTCACCAACTTTCCATGTGGAACGCAGACTCATCACATTTGAGTAAATCATTTTCTGAGCGGTCGTGTACGCACAAGAAAATAATCCCTTACAAAATGGCGGAGAAAATTCAGCAAAAATTGCCCCTTTTTATGCCACTTGTTATTGTTACTACGATAAATGACTGTACTAGAAACCCGAATCCGGGAATATTTTTGGCTTTTATTGTGAGCTTGAAATCATTATAAGAACCCTGTGAACTTCTTAAAATAGAAAATAATAAACGCAATCTGAAGCACCTACGTAGAATTCGAAAACCCCCAACCCTACGATCAATTATTTTGCAAAGAAAATTGTCTCACAAACCGATTTCGGGGACACTGTGAAAATTTCATAGTTGGGATACTGGTCGTCATTCTGCCAAATAATCTGAAGCCGTAAAAATCGATAAATGTTGACAGGTGGAAATTCCGAATTTAAACTTCACGCGTGCTAGTTTTGAATGCTTCGTATGATGAGCTTTTGCGAAAAACAATAATTTCGGCTTGCTCGAAATATTAAAGATTAAAAGAAGAAAGCAAGGATAGAATGAATCCCAGTGTAAAATGTAAGTGTCTACTTGTTTCTCTTTATAAGACTTTAAGAGCTGACAACCACGCCTTCAGCACCCCTCCCCGCCCCATCCCCTACACCCCCAATAATACACATTCCGCCTGCGCATCTCCGGCCCACCCCAACCAGCACCCACATAACGACCCAGTGAGACAGTCAAACCTCATGAAACCAGCGGACCTACAACTGCATATGTGCAATTGCTCCAGACTGCACTCTGTGAGATCTGCACAAGTTTTAATGAGATTCAAGGTGTTTTCTCTTTTACCTTAAATTTGATGGTTTAAGTGATTAGACATGACTCTAAAGGGGTACAATTGAATGCGGGGTAGCCCCCCCCCCTCTAACTCCCGATCCTTAAGATGCATTTTACTGATCACAGAGGATTTTATAGAGTAAACTGAAGACTTAATTATGTTAGGCAGGTCTTAAGACCATAGTGTCCATTCAAAGAAAAATGAATGGTTGATACCCTGCAGACTGCTAGACCCTGCACTTTATATGGAATGTTGCATAATTCTGTTTGTCCTTCTTTATGCAGGTTTTGCAGACTATATTAAGAAGAGAAAAAAAAACCACAGCCCCTTCATAAATGTTGCACCAACATCAGTGGGCTTCATTAACACTTGTTTTGCCCCCTCATTAGAACCACTTCAGCAAGATGGTTCTAATAATGGATCACAACACATATCTTTATGACTGAATAAGATAGAACTCAATTCCCAGAATTGCTACAAAATACAGTACACATGCCCCAGCTGAGTCTTTGTAAAATCATATAGTGAAACCATCACTTGTGGAAATGTCCCCAGAGATGCCCATTATTTTATTTATTTATGTATTTATTTATTTATAAGAGAAAACCATGAAGGGCATTAGGGCCAGACCGCAGATGAATAATAGACTTATATGGTATAATTTATTTTGGACATATATTTATTCATACTTATTTGGAAAACACTGAAGAGCAAGGTCCGACTCATGTAAATATGATAATATAATCAGAGCTTTATACATTTACCATACCTATATGGTAGAAATTTCTTAAATTGAAATTTGTAGAATCTTTTATTTCATTCAAAGTCATTCCTTTTTTATCAAAAGCAATTGTGATGAGACACCACAGCATACAATGTACATTTTACTTAAAGAGACATGATAAAAAATAACTCAATTTTGGTTCACAAAAGAACCAAATATTGCCCTATTATTTTCTTTTTATGCCCCCGAAGGTGCTTTGGGTGGCATATTAAAATCGCACCGTCCGTCTGTCTGTCCGTCCGTCCGTCCATCAGTCCGTTCGTGCGTCCGTCCGTAACAAATCGTGTCTCAGCGATAACTTAAAAACTGCTGAAGCAAATTTGATGAAACCTCACAGAAAGATAGAGCACATTGAGAAGGTGTGTTGTGCAGAAGAGTTTGGTTCCCACGTCCAAGGTCAAGGTCACAGTTGGGTCAAAGGTCAAATCATGTCTTAAATCGTGTCTCAGCTATAACTTATAAACTACTGAAGCAAAGGACCAGAGTCGATAAGAGGGTGTTTTGGCCTGAATTGTCAAGAAAAATGGAATGCATTTATTTACCGAGTTTTAGTCTCACATAATCAAAACGTTATCGCGTGTTTCAAGAAATGACGTCAGAAATTCCGATTGTGCACGTGCCATTGCTGTGATGACGTAACTACGCAAGGTGAAACGCCATTTTCCGATGTTTTCTTGCTGTTTTCACATGTTCATGTCAAAACTTAAATACCGCACCACCCCTCGACCAATATGAAATTTTGCGGAAATAGTAACTATGGTCTGGTCAGCTTATCACCAAAGTTTGGTGTTGGTCGAGGGGTGGTGCGGTTATGAAAATTACAAAACAAATATTTTTTATGTCAATAGATCGCAACTAGTAGCCTTGGCGACGCAGACGATTTCTAATGTTAAATTGGCGAAACCTAAACTAATTTTCATGTAATCTACTTCAGTTTTAAGTTCTTTCGGTTTATTGTCAGCTGATTTATGTTTTATTAGTATTTGACGAAACAAAATATCAAAATAAGCATAATATAGGCTACCCTTGTAGATCTAGGTCCCAATCTTCGAATGCAAACCGATTCGTCTCTTTCATATTATGCAAGCTAATGAACTAAAAATATACTTGTTTGGTAAAATCAACAACAACAAGCTTATTAAAACAAATGCAACTAGTGTTAGGCCAGACGAAAATCGAGTACAAATTAGGCAAAACGCCCATGCCTATCTTGTTTTCTAAACGGCGAAACACATTTGGGGTTCTTAGACCCCATCTCCATAAAGACAGGATTATCGGGTGAGAGGGGTGGTGAAGGTGTGTGGGGGGGGGGGGGAGGGGGCGGGGGGCATCGAGTTTAAAGGAGCCATAAGCCATTTCAAAACTACCTGGTCCCTCACTGCTGCCCCCTGTGCTCCTGTGTCAATGTGTCATGCCTACCATAGCCACTTCTCTAGCCGATTCCACCAGGTCAAACCAAAGGCCATGCCCCACGTTATGCAACCCAACTACGCAACATCACAAGCCTACGTCACCACACACCCGTCGTCACTTCACTACCAGCCCCTCTATTTTGCTCAACTTTATCACTCTCTTTTTCGCTTCTCACTCCCCTATGTGCATTTCTCCCTCCCCCGTTCTTCATTCTCTCCTCTTTCTCTCTTCCCCTCTCCGTCCAATTTTCTCCTGTCTCAATGTCATTTTCTCATCTCTCCCTGCTCATTTCCTTCCTTTCTCCACATCCCCACCCTACCCTCTACATTTCACCACACGTCCAAACAGCCTCCTTATCTGGCACATTCACACTTTGTGTTTTGAAAGAATTTGATTTTCTGATAAACAAAATAATAATTAAAAACATCAGTCTCAAATTAGCTGTGCAGAAAAAGTGGTAAGGTTAGCGACACGAAATTTCTGCAGAACATTCTGCGCAAAAATCTGCAGTCAAAGTGAATAGAATACTTTACTTTATAATAGGGAAAACCTTTTATTTAAGGTTAAACAGTTGCTGGAAAATAGCAGAACGTAACTTTAGAAACCCTTACTTTGAAAAGACTGATATTTCGATTTCTAATTTTAAGAATTTTATCATCTGATGACCTCGAAATGTTAGTGGGCCCATTAACCGCACTACTCTATCTCATCTGTGGACCGAGAAATTCACAAAAATCGCATATTTTGTTCTGCTGGAGATGTGAGTAAGGCCACTTTGTTGTACTGCTCTTTCTCATATGTGACCCGAAATTCACAAAAACCGCATATTTTGTTCTGCTGGAAAGTAGCAGAACGCAATTTCAGAAACCCTTAGTCTGCAAAGTTTGATTTGTATGACCCATCATCTGGAGGCCAAGAAATGTGAGTGAGGACACTTTGCTGTACTGCTCTATCTCATATGTTGACCGAGGTATTCACAAAAACCGCATATTTTGTTCTGCTGGAAAATAGCAGAACGCCATTTCAGAAACAGTTAGTCCGCAAAGTTTGATTTGTATGACCCATCATCTGGAGGCCCAAAAATGTGAGTGACGACACTTTGCTGCACTGCGTTATCACATATTTGGACCGAGGTTTCACAAAAATCGGCTTTAAAAATGCGTTCTGCTACTCTCCAGCAGAACAAATTATGCGATTTTTGTGAATTTCTCGGTCCACAACGAGATAGAGTAGTGCGGTTAACAGGCCCACTGACATTTCGAGGTCATCAGATGATAGAATACTTAGACGGAAAAAGCGAGAAATTAGTCTTTACAAAGTAACGGTTTCTAAAGTTGCGTATTTTGCTATTTTCCAGCAAATGTTTTACCTAAAACCCAAGTTTTTTTTTTCTATTTTCAAGTAGAGTTTTCTATTCACTTTGACTGCAGAATTTTCTGCAGACATTTTGTGTCGCTAACCTCACCACTTTTTCTGCAGAATTTTCTGCAGAATCTTCGTTCTGCTAACTCTATCGAGCCTCTCAAATTTTTGTCGATAACTTTTTTGTTTAGGAAAGGCGTATAAAAAAGATGCTCTATCAAGGAATTTATATCTAAATGCTATACATACGGAACGGAGTTTTACGGTAACCAGGCGCTAAAGCAAATATACTGAAAGGATTTAAAAACTTCCACCCATTAATTTTGAATATCTCAGAAATGAATAAAGCTACGTAAACCAAAATTTTACAACATATATATTCTTTTATATCCGATTATATCAATATACCGAATCTGAAATCGTTCAACCGAATCGGTCAGGAAAAAGCATGTTCACCTCGTGTTCTTAGTACCGTTTACATAAGGATGAATAGCTTCATGTATACAGTTTTCTGATGAAACATTTCTCTTACAATCTCAAATTGAATTTTAAAAGTTTGAACTCGGTCTGTGGCTTTATTTAGCCTACCGCACCTAAATATCGCAAACAGGCGCAGAGTTTGGGGCCAGATAAATGCTGAAATTTCAAAAAGTGACGTCGCGTGACAAGTTAATGTGTTAATTACGGCAATCCAAAATCTCAGACGACGTGCACTGTTTACAGGAAGCTCGAAAGACCGTCAGAAAAGCAACTTACCCAGATTAAAAACCAGAGGTCATGACCTTAACTAACGTCGACGCCGTCTCCGTAATAGGCTTTGCGCGACAGCATCATCCGCAATGAAACTTGCAAATCAACGTGGATGACGTAACAATACCAAGACAGTAAGAAATGGTCGAAAACAGTGTTGCATAAGATAACGCCGGCATCACCTTATTCATTACAGTGACGTAACGCTCCTTTACTGACGTCATTTAAGTAAATGATACAAATAAACTGCGTAATCTTTAAATTTGATAAGTTCAAGCGTTTTTTCGTTAAATATTCAACACTGTCATGAGTGAACAGATCAGCAGCCAGCAATAAAAAGTTTAAGTTTTTAAATCCTTTCAGTATATATAGAGGCTACTGACTGATCGGTTTTTAAATTCAGATTTCAGGTCCAAATTCGGTTCTAAATTCGTTGGAAAAACGGAAGCAAATTCCGAATTTAGATGCAAAATCATTTCCAAATTCTTCAGGTAAGCATCCAATCTGCTCTGCGTGTTGTTCTAAAGAAATAGTTTCCCAGGCTCTCACGCTTAGCCTCCCAAGTTAATCGGAATGCACCAAAGGCCGAGTAATGAAATGCTTTACGGTGGCTTTGAAATCATGTAGCGTATACTGCGCCTCTGAATGGGTGATCACATCTCTGTGCATGGTGGCCCCTCCTGGCCTATGAACTAAAACGTTGAATGTATATGTATTAAAGAAATTGCTTGACCAATTTAGATGTGTCGCAAATGAACCTTTACTGTAACACAAAACATGTAAATAGTAACTTTTAGACGTCATAATACTTCTTTTTTAGTAAACGCTTTTATGCGGCTTGTGGACTCTCCGGGTATCTACATATTACGCCAATTTGGTTACGTGCCTTCCCTTGTTTCGGCCTGGTCCGCACTTAAACATCTGCTGTATATGCACAGGCCGCTTCAAATTAAAGTCGCTTGTAAAAGTTACATTCGAAAAAATCGATTTTCCACCTAGCACATTAAATTTTTAGCTCACCTGAGCCAGCGGCTCCGGGGGAGCTTATAGGATGGTAAGGCTCCGTCGTCCGTCGTCCGTCCGTCCGTCGTCCGTCGTCCGTCCGTCCACAATTTCAAACGACTTCTCCTCTGAAACCGCTGGGCCAATTGTAACCAAATTTCATATAGAGCCTCCTGGGACCTTAGGAACGAAAAGTTGTTCAAACGGTCCTAGTCACATGACCAACATGGCCGCCATGCCCATATATGGTAAAAACCTGAAAAAATCTTCTTCTCCAGAACCAATAGGCATATGGCCTTGACACTTAGTATGTAGCATCGGGTACGCGAGTACTACCAAGATTGTTCAAATTATGTCCTTGGGTTGACCTTGACCTTTTTTACGGTAAGGTCAAATTTGCTTCCTTATGCTTTTATATGGCAAGATGCTACAACATAAGATATCTTGGAAACTGTTGAAGATTTTGGGCTAAAAATTGGTATCTACAGTCATCTTAATGACTACATGAAGATTTACGAGTAAAAGAGGTCAAGGTCATTCTTTGACCTTTGACCCTGAACTCTTATATTTTGACAAGTTCTAACAATCTACTCAAAAGCCACTTAGCCAATTGAAACCAAATTTCATATAAAGCCTGCAGGGGTTGAGAGAACAAAAATTTATTCATACCGTCCAGGTCACATGACCAACATGGCCACCACGCCCTTATATGGTAAAAACCTTTAAAAATCTTCTTCTCCAGAACCAGTTGACCGATGGCCTTGAGTTTTGATATGTAGCATTGGGTACTTGAGTACTATCAAGATTGTTCAAATTATGACCTTGTGTTGACCTTGACCTTTTTAACGGCAAGGTCAAATTTGGGAAAATGCTAGAACATGAGATTTCATGATAAGTTTAGAAGATTTTAGCCTAAAAATTGGTATATACAGTCATCTTAATGAGTACATGAAGATTTGTGAGTACAAGAGGTCAAGGTCATTCTTTGACCTTTGACCCAGTACTCTCATATTTGACAATTTCAAACAATCTCCTCAAAAACCACTGGGCCAATTGTGACCAAATCTAATATAGAGCCTCCAGGGGTTGAGGGAATGAAAAAAATTTCTAACGGTCATGGTCACATGACCAACATGGCCACTATGCCCATATATGGTAAAAACCTTTAAAAACCTTCTTCGCCAGAACCAATTAACCAATGGCATTGAGACTTGGTATGTAGCATTGGGTACTTGAGTACTATCAAGATAATTCAAATTATGACCTTGTGTTGACCTTGACCTTTTTTACGGCAAGGTCAAATATGGGAAAATCCTAGAACATAAGATTTCATGGAAAGTTTTGAAGATTTTGGCCTAAAAATTGGTATATACAGTTGTCTTAATGAGGTCATGAAGAATTATGAGTACAAGAGGTCAAGGTCATTTCATGACCTTTGATCCAGATCGCTCATATTTTGATATTCGTAACCATTTCCTCAAAAGTCAAAGGGCCAATTGTAAACACATTTCATATAGAGCCTCCAGGGGTTGATTGAATAAAAATTTGTTCAAACGGTCCAGGTCACATGACCAACATGGCCGCCATTACCACTTATGGTATAAATCTTTAATATTTTTCTTTTCCAGAACCAATATACCTATGGCCTTGAAACTTGGTAAGTAGCATGGAGTACTAGAGTACCACCAAGAGTGTTCAAATGGTGACCTTGGGTTTACCCTGACCTTTTTTGCGGCATGGTCAAATATGGGAAAATGCTAGAACATAAGATTTCGTAGAAAGTTTTGAAGATTTTGACCTAAAAATGGTATATATGGTTGTCTTGATGAGTACATGAAGATTTATGAGTACAAGCGGTCATGGTCATTCTTTGACTTTTGACCCAAGACTTATATTTTGACAATTTCAGACATGATAAGAAAAAGCCACCTTGCCAATTGCCCAGGTGAGCGATTCAGGGCCTCATGGCCCTCTTGTTTAATATGTGTCTTGGTGTATTTCTCCTCAAAATCTCCCGTTCCCTAATCGACCATTTTTTTTCTCAATATTCATATTGTTTACCATTGTATTTGATCATGTAACCTAACATAATGCATAAAACATTAGCAAATTATTCTTTAAAATGTGCTTAAATGTGCGGCAATCAAATTACAATAGGCTCGCTGCACCTCGCTCTCTCTCTCCCCATCCGACCCCCATTCCCTGAAAGGTCACATAGATATGGACTTTGGGGCAGTCGGCGGGCAGTAACTCGCAAGTGAAAGTGAATCTGTCGATCTGGCATAGAATTTTATAGAACACGTCAGAAGACACTAAATATATGCATTTTCCAGCTCATCCCGAAGCTCTGTAGATTCGGTGGATAAAAACGGGTTACAAATGGATAAAATTGTTACAAACTGCATTTCCATTAGGGTTTAATGACAACATTTATCAAGAAGGTAACATTTCGAAAATGCCTAATTTTGATGTATTTTCTCTTTTTGATATTCCAAAACGCAAGCATAGAAGTCATGGTTTAAGAAAAAATGGTAACATAAAACGAAAAAATACTACTTTTAAGAAAACCAATACTTCCCTTAAAATTTTGTCGGAAATACTAAAAAAAACAAGGTCGACATTCTATGCTCTCATTTTCATGTTCTCTTCCGGTTTCTGTTAAATGCATTTTAGATAATGAGGCTAATAAGTTCTACGATAAGGGTCATCAACAGTACGAGGCCGCACTCCTGACAAGATGTTATACTCAACATGCTCTTCGTCCACTAATCGAATCTGAGATCAACCATAAAAGACATTTTCTCAAAATTCCTTTCATAAATAAAGGAATTGATTTTATTGACCTACAAAGTATTTTTAAGGATCGGTCTGTAACTGCATCGATCCCGGATTATTTCGTGAATAAGGAGCCACCTATCATATGTTATAAATATAACAAACCAATTAGAAACACTATATTTAACTTTAATAAACTGGTCTCAGATCTTGATGTTCACACAAATACACCCGATACATGAGATTGTATGGACTCCAAATTTATCTATCCTGCCGCTGGCCATGTCATGACAGGGAATCTTAATATTATTTCAGATTCAAGAATTCGTAACATTATTTCGAAGGGACCAAAATATAGATTTCCTAACAGTATTTATTTCAAAAAATGTAGGGAAGATATAGCCTGTTCTTTAACTGATTTTGGTAATCGATGGTGCAAGCGGGAACATGTTGAGTCTGATGACTTAAAGGAATGGAAGGTGAACATTTTTAATGTAATGGATAAACGTATTAAATTCTATTCCCAAAACACAAATCTTTTGCCGCCTAAACCTAAATCAACATTCCGTCACCTGAAGTTGGTTATCCAGCAGTTTCATGGTAAGTACGTTCTGGTTCCAGCAGACAAGGCTGCAAATAACGTTGTCGTTGTTTGACGGTTACACTATATTAACACATTGAAACAAGAACTTGGCGGCACTAAGGCCTATGAAGAGACTTCAGAAGACGAAAAGTCTGTTGTCTTTAGGCACTGTAATGATATAGCCCTCAAGTTTTCTGTAAATGTAGAGGAACGGCAGGACAAGCTCCTACGATGTATTGGTTACCTAAGCGACCATATAAAGCCAGGTTTTTTGCTAATTCTAGTGCTTGTACCACTACTGAACTTTCCAAATTATTAACTTCTTACCTTACCGCTATCAAAATTCATGTAATTAGGTACTGTGAAAAAGTTTACAAACGGTCAGGAAAAAATTTGTTTTGGTCAATTAAAAATTCTACCGAGGTTCTTGATAAACTGAAGTCTAGAGGATATCGCGCGTCTTGTTTGTCTACATACGATTTTTCTACACTCTATACAACTTTGCCCGATAATTCAATAAAAAAGAAACTAATAAATTTAATTGAGACTACTTTTCAGAGAGAGGGTGCTCTTTATCTTGCTTGCAATGATAATCATGCTTTTTTTTACTTCCGATGACCAAAAAAGGTTTAAAATGTGGTCTTGCCAAAATGTTTGTGATGCTTTAGTATATCTTCTAGATAACATTTTCATTAGATTCGGTACTAAGTTACACAGACAAATTATAGGAATTCCGATGGGTACTAATTGCGCTCCTCTTGTAGCAGATTTGTTTCTATTTTGCTATGAAAGAGACTTTATGATGACTCTTTCTGATGATACTCAAGCTCATGTCATTGAAGCATTCAACTGAACGTCTAGATACTTGGACGACCTTTTAAATATTGACAACCCTTATTTTGAAGAAATGGTTAGTCAAATTGCAGTTAAATAAAGCAAATACTTCTGATACCGAGGCCCCATTTTTGGATTTACATTTATCTATTTTAGATGAATTTGTTTCATCAAAAATTTATGACAAACGCGATAATTTTGATTTCGACATTGTTAATTTTCCATTTTTGGATGGTGATGTTCCCCGCACCACTTCTATGGTGTTTACATTTCTCAGCTTATTCGCTTCGCTAGGGTGTCTAGTCATCTGGCTGACTTCAATGCTCGTAATAAAAGTTTGACTGCCAAGCTTTTACAGCAGGGGTATCGGTATCATAAACTTCGGAAAGCTTTTTCTAAATTTTATCGTAGACACTTTGAATTGGTTTCTTAATATAATTAAGGTTAAGGTCACTTTTGCAACAAGGCCTATCGGAACCTGAATTTTATGGTGAAAATAATTTCCCGATCAATTTAAGAAAATTATCATACGATTTAAACGCATTGGCTATAACATAGATGTAATTCGACAGTCTGCATGCTTAGTGGTTAACCCAATCACGGTTGACAACTTTGCTGTCCTCTTTAATTGCATGCCGTGGGTCGGGGTTCAGACTCTATGATAGCCCCTACATAAAGCTATATATTAGTTGGTTGAAGCCGGATGTTTGTCTGTTTCTTGGCCCACCGGGGTTCAACTGGTGGTCTTCTTTTGCTCCAGTACTCCAGTGGTGTTGCTGACGCCCCTGGGATCTCCGAGTGTCTCAACGCGTTTTGGCTGTCGAGTCCTCATCCTTGCTTCATCACGGTCTTTTCTTGATCTTAATTGTTGACCCTGATGACTCTCTGATGAGTTAGGGGACCTCCATACGAACCGAACTACCAACTAATTGCGTGCACCGCAGCGGAGGGTGAGGGTGAAGGTTTGGGCCCAGTAAAACCGGTTTAAACCACCCAGTAGTTATTACTGACCGTCCCAAGGCGGTACTTTTGTTGCGGTTGCATTTGTTTTATGTTCGGTGCTGTTTAATTTATTGTGTTCTCAGTTTAATCCTTCTATCATAACAATAGAAAATAGGTAAAAATAATTGTTAAATGTTTTTCATATAATTTGCTTAGTCCGTTGTAACCCGTCTGTTGGTCTAAATTATTTAGTTCAATAAAGATAGCTGAGTTGCCATCTATTTGGGAAAGAGCTGCTGACTCGGCTTATCACTTGTAATTTATTGTTTGTTGGGATGTCTTTGTCTATCTTTCCTTTTGATGTTGGGGATAGGGTTTGGGATCTGATTCAGTCAGTTCCTGAAGTGTAGTTACTCTTTAAATTAACTTCTTTGTCATTAAGCCCCGAAAATGAATAAACTGATTATTTTAAGTCAAGGCCGATCAGGAATTTTCAGTACATCATGGCGGGTGACTCTCAGTCTCTGTCTGACTCGTTTTTCAGTCGCCTTTCAGATTTTTATACATTACGTGAATATCTGCATATTTAAAACATCTGAAAAAAAAAACAGACAAAAACAACAACAACAAAAAAAAAAAAAAAAAAAAAAAAAAAAAAAACACGAAGAAATGTATATCCTGTAGCCGAAACAACATTCCGTCCCTGTATAAATCTTGAAGAACTCTTTTGATAATCACCGTCAGATAACTCCAATGTAAGTAAACAGTATGCAAAGACCAGGAACTGAAACAATCAAAATCCAAATCCAGCCCTCAAACCATAGTTGGAAACAACTAAGATTACAAATAATCAAGATACAGAGAACATATGGCCAACCGAGTGAGCAGCTTGTTCCCAAAAGGTGGCCACTCAGCAACCCAAACCGAACCAAAAATAATAATAACATACATAAGGTAAAACATAACAGAAACTCTGACACCAAAAACAGGCAACAAAGAACCACAACAGAACTACCGCCTTGGAACGGTCAGTAATGAATTACTGGGGGGCTTAAATCGATTTTACAGGCCCAACCTCACCCTCAGTTTCTGAAGTGGTACAAAACATTTAGTTGGTTGTTCGGTTCGCATGATAACCCTCTAACTCGTAAATTGTCAATACTGGACAGTTTTCGCAGACATGCGAGGTTTTTATCCATCTATGTTTTCTGCAAGTTTGTCGAAGAAATGGCCAGTAATGAAGACGATCGATAAGCAGGTTGACATTTTCTTTATTATCACAATTCCATGGGAAGTTTTGGTTGCCATGGCAACAACAGTTTGGAATCAATCTGTCCCAAAAGCTTATGCTGTTTTTCTCACTACCAATGTCTGCTGCAATTGTTCTATAATTCAGATTGGTTAACAGGCCTTATGGATACTCTTGATTAGATCCTTGATCAGACCACGGTCTGGCGACAAAGTCCAGCTCTATTATAGGTCAGCTTGCGAGTCCTTGCCTCTGGTTAGGTACTGCAGCACATGTTTTCTGCTTTCAAGCATTACTTTCTACAATTATCTCACAAAAAAATAAATGTTTTGGGTAAAATTATGAGAAAAAATATTCATACACTCTTTTCTCGGCCAACGAAAAAACTTGATTTTTCTTGTAGCTAAAACACAGTCTGCGTTACTATGGCAATAATGATGAAATAGATTGATGGTTAAGTGTCACTTTCATCATTTATTTTCATTGGAGTCCTTTATATGATCAGCATATGCTAAATAGAGTTATCACATCGGCAGAAGTTGTGTATTTTCGCTTTGCAGACGGTATGTGTGTTTCAGCGCGCGTGATATCATGGTAACAGGCTCGGAATTAGATAATTCTTTTCATTTTTTGAGACAGGCATGTTCTTTGGTATCATGTGGCATGATATATGTAATTTTGAAACAGAGGCCAAACATGGCCCTTATCGACCCAGCCCTTTAATGAAACTTCACAGAAAGATAGAGCACACTAAGAAGGTGTGTCGTGCACAAGAGTTTGGTTCCCAAGCTCAAGGTCAAGGTCACTGTCGGGGGTTAGAGGTCAAATAGTGTCTCTGTGATTACTTGAAAACGACATAACTGAATTACATCAAATTTCACAGAAATATATAGAGTAATGAGAAATTATGTCAAATATATAATTTATATTCCCAAGCCCAAGGTCAAGGTCACTGTCGGGGCTTAGAGGTCAAATAGTGTCTCTGCGATTACTTTAAAACTACATAACTGAATTTCATAAAATTTCACAGAAATACAAAACATAATGTAAAGGTTTGTCACACATAATATTTATATCCCCAAACCCAAGGTCAAGGTCACAATCTGGGGTCAGATGTCAAATCATGTCTCAACAATTGCTCAGAAATGTACCAAAGCAAATTTCCTTAAACTTCACAGAATGATGAAGCGTAATGAGAAGGTAAGCCACACACAAGATATAGGCTTTCACACCCAAGTCCAAGGTCACAGTCTGAGGTCAAAGGTGAAGTTGTTTATCCCCAATTCCTAAAACGACTTCTTAAGCAAACTGTATTTAACTTCCTGAAATGGTAAGACATAATGAGATGTGTCACAAACAAAATTAAGGTTCCCAATCAGGGCACATAGGTCAGATTATATCTCCTAACTGACTGGAGACTGCTGAAGTGAATTTCATCAAACTTCACAGAAAGGTAAAGCATGATATAAAGGCGTCTCACTTGCAAAATTTGGGCTTTCTTGCCCAAGTTCAATGTCACAATCAGGGTCAAAGGTCAGTTTAAGGGACCTTCGGGGGCATTTGTTACATACTGTAACATTTCTTGTTATTTGTATTTTGCTTAATCATATTATATCGTATAATCATAGCTTAGAAAAATGGATTATTGTTGTGAGTCCTTAGATTTTGCTACATATTTTATTAAGTTTGTTGGACAGTGGTTCTTCTTCTTTTTTGTTTCTGACTCAGAATCATACTAGAGAAACATATGTTATTTCAATAACCAGTGAAAAATTCTCCACTCTCAGGGAGAAGTTTAGGTTATTAGATTATACATGTTTGCTTGAGATTTGCCCCTACTTGACTGATTTCCATGAGATTTTTGGCAACAGTTAGAGCAAATCCCTCAAACTCACACATGGAAATATATAACACTGTGGCGTTTTTTGGTACAGCTTCAACAAGATATACAGGGGAATTGAACATGCATTATCTTAATTTGTGAACCAAGTACATTGCACAGCTGCCAGAGCCACTGATGAGTTATTATTTGATAAACGTGGCATTTCAAATTAAATGTGCATATTGTGACCTCTCATAAGACCTCCTCATAAAGGCAGTTCAAAAGAGGGCCAAAACATATGTCATAAAAGTTGCATACTGCAAAATTAATGCCTAAAACTCATTTTACAGTAGACACGCGGATACTGCTTTTATTTTTTTTTGCTGCAATCTTTAGGAGTATAAATGAGTGTAGGCCCATATAAATATGTGGTGCATGACTGAGTCATTTCCAAATTTTAAAGTTGAAACCAAAATCTTCATAACTGCACTTGTCCGAAAATATTTACACTTTTATCATCTGGCAGTGTGTCTAAATTACTGGCAAAAAATAGTACATACCCTGGTTAGATTGCTGTTATAGGAATCGTCTGATCCAGGTCTACACAACACTTTTTATTCAAGGATTTACAGTCATTGCAGCTCTGCAAGTATTTTAGGGTGCGGTTAAACAACTATTACATTTACATATTTCATGAAAAAAAGAAAAGTTATATATAACCCAATATAACTGCAGATACATTATTTTTAAGTGTGTGTGTGGGGTGGTTCACTGCAGCTGGTGTTAGTGCCGTGTGGCGGCCGTAAAATGTCTCCCCTTACATCATCATAGTGCAGATTATATTTTCTGGTCTTTTGGGATCATTGGGTTCATTTGAGTCATTTTGAAAATAGAGTTCGGTGCTAGGGGGCGTGGATGATGTCGCACATTTCATTACTCATCATGAACAGACTCACTTAAACCGAGGCTGCTATTTTCTATTCTTTGGTGTGTTCCTTGCTTCCAAAGGATCTTATTTTTCAGAACATATTTGTCAACCGTAACTGGGTTAAAGAAACAAGCATGCAGTCTGTCAAACAACCTCTATCTTGTATCCAATTCATTTATAACGATTAACTATCCTTCTAAATAGACCGAAAAAGTCGTGTTGTACCTTGAAAGTTGGCATTTATTGTAAGTGCATTCAACATATAGCTGAAGTCATGTGTGCGACTGATATAACTTAGTGAAAATTTTTTCATCTCTTCTTGTTGCAAAATGTAATTCGAAGTTAACTCTAAACGCTACTCGAAACAAGATCAGCTTCTGATTACAAATATTAATCTGATGATTTTATGAATACGATCTTTAAGAAATCAAAGAAATATTAGCGTCTTCAAACAGCCTGCATCAAATGTCAACAAAGGTCGGTGCGTTACCGTATTATTAGGGATTTCCGACATAAGCTGCGGTACAATAACCAACGGACGTTAGCGACGATAGGCATACGATAGCAGACGTTAGAAGCTGTTTATTGGGGATTCATTATTTGTTTACCAAATTTTCCCTTTTAATCAATTTTTTACACATTCGCCGAATCAAACAAGAGCATTTGTGAATTAATAACATTTGTATAGAAATAGGCAAAGGAATATACATATAAAGCATGGAAATGTTCTGTATGAATGTATTCTGTACAACACCATATGAGCCGCGACACGACAAAACCAACAATGTGGTTGTGCGCCCAGCGCGGACTCAGATCAGCCTGGGCATGCGCAAAGTCTGATCAGGTTCTTCGCTGTTCGCATGCTGGTAGCTTAGACTCTTAGCTACCCTTTGAGCACTTATCAAAGAGCCTGATCAAACTGAGCGGCTGCCAAGGCTTACCCGAGTCTTCGCTGGGCGCACAACTACATTGTTGGTTTTGTCGTGTCGCGGCTCATATAATAGGCCACTGACATAATATATATGTTTTACGTCTCACGTAGCCACAGTAGCTTGAGTAGGTTAAACGCCTACCTGCTGCTGGTAATTTAGCGGTCCCAGCTTTACTGTTAAAAGGGGCGTAAAATGGCAAGTCATCCATTTGTCTATTGACGTCTAATATTACAAAGTATTTAGAAAATCAGTTTTCCGCCGTGCTAATCCCGTACGCAACTCGACCACAGATGGCAGTAAATGCCGACAGTGTCTATAAATGCTTGCTAGCCACCGAAATGTTTTAATGTCATTTACAATATGCTCCACATACACCTGTCTGGAGCGCAGTTTCGTGTTAAACAACCGCTGTCGCCTCTGCTCAAATCTGGCAACATTTCTAATAGCAACTGCCCTGTAGGGTGTTATCAGCGGATATTCATTAGGGTATATACTATCCCCAAGCAGTCGCAGTTCTTGACCACCAGGATAACAACATACAGATTCGACTGGAGCCAGGCTAGTTCCTTCATAACAGTATTTCACACATATCAAGACGATGGGCGAGTGATAATGTAAGGCTGTGTGCAATGGGATCTCATTTAATGTTGGAGAAACAATGTATTCCACCTCCGGCTGGTACCGTGTCCGAGATCCACTGGATGTAGAATTGTGTGTTTATAATTCTTGTATTACGGGAATGTTTTCCCCACACCTCAGCGAAACTCAGCCAATGCCGCAGTACCAGGGCACTGTGAGTCAATCGGTCTTCATGGAGATATAAATCTTTCCAACCGTTACATGTATGAGAAGCGGAATATAAAAAGTGAAGTTGAATATGGATTGGTAATCTTTCTAACTGTCGTTGTTGTTGTTTCGATTGTCATAACGACGTTCCCTTAAAAATCGCAATTCGAATTTCCCAATGTGCCATTTCATTGGATGGAAGCAACTCCCATCGCATCCAATCAAATTATCCATAACAACATTTTCCGCATAACAGGCGCCCTTGTCTACAGAAAAATATCGTGTTTACCGTGAACAATTAGAGACAGTCACAGAGGTCCCGGGTTCGATACCCCGTCCGGCCGCATACTTTCTTTTCTCCTTCCGCTGTAGTCAGTTCCTGGCGAAAGTAAGCGCAATTAACAGATTAGAAGTTCTAAGCCTGCCCACAAATAGTGTGGTTAGGTTTAACTGACTGTCCCGACATGACCATAGTTGGTGTAACGTGGACGTAAAGCAACAAAACAACAATAGATACGGTCATCAGTGTTTTTGAACAATTATGCGAAGTTGTGGGACTGTTTTGCAGTTGGCCTAAAAATAACGCGCCAAGGGGAACAAGTCACTGCTGCGCTGCGGAAAACCCGACTTGCGAATGGGCCTTCGGCTACAGGTAAGTAAGGGACAAAGTGCACTTAGTATCCTTGGCTAGCGAAGATGAGCATAACCAAGATTCTATGCGATTATTAAAAATAAACAAATTCACCCACGAATCAGTCCAAAAATGCAAAATTTTCCATAAAAAACTCTTTAAATCAAGGGCAATATCTGTGACATTTTAATAAGCCAATTGGGGTTGGTCGTTACATTGGACGGACACACAGCGCCAAGTGTGTGCAACATTGGTTACGTACCGTTGAGCCACTTGGGTAACGTCGATAAGAGAATTGAACTGAACTGAACTGAAAATTGGTCGTTACGAGAATAGAAACAGAATAGAATTGTGATCATTTTATCCTTACAAAACTAATATAGTTGAACAAAAAGGAGGGGTATCAATTACGTGGGTTTTCTGCATCCTATCAAAATTTTCTTTTTTGACTGATGGTATATTAGTGTGTCTAGTTTATTGAATCATATGTAACTTTGGACAAAAAGCCCTAATTACTGAGCTATGGGTCGACAGAAGTGGAGGGTTAATTCTACATGGTTTTAGTCTGTCTTGTAATATTTTCACACTTGGTAGGAGAGTACAACAGACAGACAGCATGTAATACAATGATTAACAGGACATCTAAAATGTGTTTCCATATCATTTTACTTGGTTTAATTTTAACATATGACAAAAAAGACTTCCTTTTACATCCAGAAATTTTTTAATATATTAGATCTCTTTTTTAATATTTCTTGGCATCATCGCTAAATAAACTGACCAGTAATCATCCAACTCCTGTCAAGGCAGCACCTTGACCTAGACAATCGGATGATGTGGCCAGAATATCACAATGACCTAGTTTTCATGGTTGACTGAACACATATACTTGTTTGGAAGATGGTTTCCATGCAACTTTATAACCTATTAATATAAAACTGTGACCAAATTAATATCTTATCTGCTAGAATTTGCCCCCCACCCACCACATAATTATGATGAAAGGAGACGTATTGGTTTCATTGCGGATCCCGTCGGCGTCTGTGTCGTCGTCAGCGTGACAGTTAGCTTTGTAGCCATTTCTTGAATCGATGGGTGGAATTTTACCAAACTTGAATCCGTGCAATTTGATCAAACTTGCTTGGAAACACAATAGGGACAAGCCCAACAGCTGATTCGGTTTTGTTAAATCTGACCCCATTTTTAAGGTCACAGGAGGTCTTAAAGTGTTAAATTTTCTGCGTCTGTGTAGGCGTGACAATTTCTTGTACCTATGATATCTTTTGAAACAATAAGCGCGATTCCACGATACTTGCATGGATATATCATTAGGACAAGCTTAAAAAGTGATCAAATTTTGGTGACCTCGACCTTTTTTCAAGGTCACAGAAGGGCTTAATATGTGACGCAGACACAGACGCCTACGAGATCCGCACTGAAACCAACATATATTCCCTCACCATTAATGGCGGGGTTGTGGAGCATAGGGTTGCAGTTAAGATATTGATTTTACCAAAGTTTCGTAATTCTATGTCAAAAATTGAAGGAAAATCATCTCCCAAGCAAGTTTATGTGTACAGTCAACCATGAAAACTAGGTCATTGTGAAATTCTGGTCACATTCATCCAATTGTCCTGGTCAAGGTGCTTGCTTGACATGAGGTGAATGATTACTAGTCAGATTATTTAGCAATGACGCCAAGAAATATAGAAAATAGAGAACAAAAATATAAAAAAATGCTAAATGTCAAAGGAAGTCTTTTTTGACACCATATGTTTAAATTAAACCAAATAAAATCATACGGAAATACATTTTAGATGTTCCGTTAATCACTTTATCAAACACTGTCTGTCTGTTGTACTCTCCTACCAAATGAGAATAATTTTACAAGACGGGTTAAAAACCTCAAACAATCGGAGCAACAACATTAATGGAGATCTAGAATACCAAAGCCTTCTTTCGGTTTCTGATATTGGGGGTCGATTTAAGGGACGGGTCATTTATTATCAGGTTGGGTGGGATGGGTAGTCTCACCAGATATTTTTTTCGACCCCCCACCCCTAAGTGACAAAAAGTTAATGACCCCCCCCCCCAACACACACACACCACCACCACCACACAACCCTACATTCACATGATAATGAACATATTATCTATCTTATGTCAGACTGACCTCAATCAAACCCCTTCAAAAGACAATGAACATTTTGTCTTTTGAACAGGTTAATTATTTATACAGATTAAAGGTCCATTTGTTTCGGCATTTTTTTGTTGTTGTTGTAAATGTTTTTAATGAATACACGTATAAAACGGTAGAACTAATCTGAAAATGTAGTAGTAAAGGGTCCCCCAGAATCTGAGACATTTTTTTTAAAATGAAGACTGATGGAAGAATTCTGACTCCACCCCTCCCCCATATGCCTAAAGAAATATACCCCCCCCCCTCCCTGCTCAATAGCTTAATGATTTCCCCGCCCCAAGCCCCCCTCCCGCTTAAGTAGCTCACGAAAAAATCCGCCCCGCCTTGTACCCCCCACCTGGTAATAAATGGCTTGTCCCTGATATAAAAAAAAACAAATAACTTTAAAATCCAAGACAAAATCGGTAATATTATCTGAAAGTACTCATGATTACACATTCTCTGGGCTTCATTTTAACAGAATGCATACAGAAACGACAAGTTATAGAGTAAAACGTGAAGAATTCTCGGGGTTTCCTCTTTCAAAATGAAGTAAGATAAAGTTTCCTTTTAAAAAGGAAAGGCTTGCCGAGTTTTTACATTTTGTTTACATTACAGTATGTTAATACTAACAGAATGGGAATTATAAGAACTAGCGTTTGAGGACTGAAGGAAATGAATTCAGCCTGATTATGAAGTTGTTGTTGTTCATTTCTCGTTATAATTTATTTCTTAACTAAATCCCCTCTCAGGCCAGCGATGCTGCAGTGCATGGGCAACTTTTTTCCTCAGACCCGTATAATCTACCTGTAAACGACGATATCGCGTGAGCTTAAATAGCATTAAATCATATAGGACATTGACAGTTTTTCTCTGTTTTTGTCTTCCTTGAATAAAAAATGAAAACTGTTGTGTTAGGTCAATAAAGTGCACTTTTTTAGCTGCACATAGATATTTTTTCAAACTTTTAAATTTACATTTAATGCGGTCCTTTTTGCTCTGAGTAATATGGCCATCATTTCCTAATAGTGTATAGGGAAAATAAAGAAAATGAACAAAAAGTTACTCAGTTTTCTACGTTTTTCTTAAAGCACGGATCTAAAGTAAAAAAAAAGTTGTGTTATCCTAGTATTCTACGCTATCTTACAAATCTTTTGATAAATTTTGTAACAAAAACAAAGAAATATTTGTGCGGTCATTTTTTACAAACTTAATACTACCCTACATCCAAAAATGAATTTTCAGTTCCGTGCGTGACTATATCGAGGTGAGGAGAATTGTTGGGGACGGATTGGATTCCAGTTGCATACAAAGGTTCTTGCATGACAAGAAATTCCTGTACAACCAAAATGACGTTATTATCACTGGCAAACTGCTTCCCAGCCAATTCTTGAAAAAGGTTGAAGTGATCAACAGAAATGCAGCACAGGCAAAGCCACCGTAGCTTTCATAGCTTTCCTCGGCGATGAATCTGGCTTTTCTGTCTCAGCTGCTTCAGTAATTGACCTAGCATCCCCTGTCCCTAAAACCTCCTGTCCCTAAACAGGTGGTTAACATGTAACCGCTATATGAATCCAGAATGACTGAAACGATTACCTTGCCAGCTGAAGGCATAGCCACTGCCTTCTTTGAGACATGGCAGGATATTCTGGTATGTTTCCATTGTTTCGAGTGCTGGTTCTATTCTGGCTGAGAGAGATAGACCAGCGGCTCATCCATTGTCTCAAAGCTGTCACGAATCCTTCAGAACTAGCCTCAAAGAGATTAAATCCCAACGGTTCTGAAATTTTCCACTCTTCTCGTTATCCGTCTCCCTATAAGAAGTTTCTAGGACAGACTATTCATGGATGGTCGAAAGGTACTGTATTTTATTTAGATGTTGAATTGTGCACATTGCACCACTGCTTGCGAACGACATGACCTTTACAATAAATATGCGTCATTTATACACCAGCTTAACAATTGTACATGTATAAACACGGTCAGTTGTGCACGTTAGCCACACACACACAGATAGATCGTATACTTTATTTGGTAAGATGTGTTGAGTGATGAGGACAAAAATCAGTAGCGCCTGCTTGCTGAATTTAAACAATAAATTTTGACTTAGATTTTTTCTGCTTTGACAGGTTTACAGATATATAAATCGGCCCACGCTTTAGCACAATCTGATCAATCTATCCTCAGTTAGCATGATATATTTTTGGATCTGCCGAAAAAGAAAGACCCTGGTCAGTCTGCACAGATACTTTAGCTCGAGTGTAGTGACTGCTCTAAGTAAATACATTACACAATACTCTAAGGCCCTTTTTATGCCCAACGCCGCTGCAAAATAAAGATAGCAAGCTTTTTGGGAAAAGCGTATACTTGTATGCTGAGAGTCGTGGATACGGAAAGTGCCGACTGTTGGCGACAATGCGACCAAAAATAGAATAAAATTCCATCATTATTTTTAGCAGATACGGTAAACCTGATATGGATATAAATAGACAAAATCGGACGAGTTGTCTGATTATTGCGATGAAACGCTCGTATAAGTGATTGGTTGTTGGTTGATTTGATGCTTAACGTCCACGGTAAACAACTAAGGTCATGTCGGGACGGTCAGTTAACCTAACCACACTATTCCTGGGCAGGCTTAGACCTCCTAAGCGGTTAACCAGTACTAAGTGCACATACTTTCGCCAGTAACTGACAACTGCCCTTCTTGAATCAGCGGAAGGACAAACGAAAGTATGTGGCCAGACCGGGATTCGAACCCAGGACCTCTGACTTACGAGTCAGGTGCCCTACCGATTGCGCTACCCGGCCCGGCTCGTATAAGTGAAGGAAAACATGAACTAATCCAGTCTCAAACCGGAACGAGCTTTTCAATCTATAAGGCTTGCGGCCCAAAAGGCCGCAAGCCAAAAATGACGCAAGAACACAGGTGACCCAGAATATGTAATATGATAATTATCAATGCTTTCATAAAATTTTTGTATCACATTATTGACAGCCATAATACATGAAAAGTGCCTTTAAGTGTCACCTCGGACACGGCCTTTTAATTGCTGCTTGCTTTTTGTAAAAGCTACAGCTTGTATTGGACTGCAGTATGTGCGGCAATCGGACTTTTTTTTTATAAATTTTATTTGTCCTTCGTCTTTTTCTTTTCCTCACTCTCTTTGGAAGTATGTGAAAGCGCTTGATACACAGTGATATCTCAAAGGACATTTTAACACAAAACAAGCATTCATATACACAACGAGAATAGGTAAACAATGAGAATACTTGTTTACCGTGGACGTTAAGCATCAATTCAACCAACCAACCAATGAGAATACATGTATTATATTGTTAATACTTTATGTTGGTTACGCTTTATAGTGATACATTTATACAATGTATGGGATGTGCCGCGCGAATTTCTGGATACGGTCTGCTGATACTAAGACTAACCTGCGCATGAGTACATTTCGCTATAGCGAGTGCAGTTCGTCTAAACATTGATGAAATCTTGCAGTTATCAGATATTACATATGTCCTGACGAACCTGCGCATGTGTGCAGGCTGATATGGTCGTCCGCAGCTGAAGATAGTTTTCGTCCTACGGCGAGACAATATTACAAGCATATTATAGCACTTCTACAGATGAGCTAAATAAATAATAATTGCTCCCTAAAATTAGTCTTCTAACGTATGCTATCGTCGCTAACGTTCGTTCGTTATGGTACCGTAGCTTATGTCGGAAATGCCTAGAAGGCCTTTACTGGGACTTTTCAAGCTAAATAACGGTCAAAGTAAAAAGTACGCAAAGACCAGGAACTGAAACAATCAAAATCCAAATCCAGCCCTCAAACCATAGTTGGAAATAACTAAGATTACAAATAATCAAGATACAGAGAACATATGGCCAACCGAGTGAGCAGCTTGTTCCCAAAAGGTGGCCACTCAGCAACCAAAACCGAACCAAAAATAATAAGAACATACATAAGGAATAAACATCACAGAAACTCTGACATCAAAAACAGGCAACAGAGAACCACAACAGAACTACCGCCTTGGAACGGTCAGTAATGAATTACTGGGGGGCTTAAATCGATTTTACAGGCCCAACCTCACCCCCAGTATCTGAAGTGGTACAAAACATTTAGTTGGTTGCTCGAATCGCATGATAACCCTCTAACTCGTCAATGAAACATCACGGTAAACACATAAATCAAATTTCAATACCATGAAAAAGCAAAGACGAGGACTCAACAGATACAAGATTTCTGTGCGACAATTTATGCTCTATTGTAATTTTGACGTATTACTAACAGTTACTGTTGTTATGGGGTTTTGGTATCTTCATGAAGAATGATGTGTGTATCTCAGAAGAAATCTTATATACATTTAGTGGCGGTTATATAAACTATGACAAAAAGTTCCTATACATGAAATTCCTTGTTTTGTCATGGCAAAGGCGTAAGTTATGAACATTTGATTTCAAACATTTCACAAGTAAATTTATTTGCCTATTGAACAGACTTATTTGTTTTGGCTTCTCAAGGCTACACATGCTACAAGGGTCGTTTGCATAGGCATGATATTTCAAAATCATTTAAAGTTGGTATGTGAATTATGATTTTACAGACTCTGTGCTTCATCCATTAGAGCAAGCCTTAGTCAAGGGTGCACGCAAAAGAAATCCAAATTTGACTCCTTCTGATGCAAGAGTGTGATTCCTTAAAAGACTGTTGCAAATGTCAATTTCAGTGGGGTTTCCATAGTAATTCGAAATCGTCACGGCTAGTGGTTGCATAGCGATTATTCCATTTTTGTCATTATACAACGGAAACAATGACAAAACAAAAACGCAAAAAATTGACTATTCTGGTGTATTTAGAAGGATAGTCAATCGTTACAAATGAATTGGATACAATATGAAGTTACTTCGACAGCTACATGCCTGTTTAATTAACCCAATTACGGTTACAAGTTTGCTGTCCTCTTTAATTGCTCGCCCGTGGCTAAAACCTAAACATAAGCAAGACTCCGACTTAAAGTTATGCTATATTTTAGTCAGCGGTTATAGTGGTATCTTAAAAAGATATATTAATTACTCAAAGGAAGATAATCTGAGAATTTGAAGCATTTATACCTCGCATATAAAGGATGAGATCATATTGGACATTTTAATTGCTTTAACTGCAAAACTGACTTTTCTGCGCAATACAAAATGTATTCCTGTGCATGCACAGCAATGAGATGCATTCCAAGTTACTCCCATCGAATATTGCCAGATAAAGTATGGGTTGACGCTTTTCTAGGCATTTTGTTCCTTTGTGTGTCCCCAAACATATAGGAGCCTCAATAAGCTGCAATATGCACTGGGTGCCTTGAAAATATGGCCGATACTTGGTATCGTTAGTTTTGACTGAGTATATATAACCATAAACAATGTTGAATATTTCACGACATTGTACTAAATAGGCGCACCACTGCAGGTCCACATTTTAAACTAGATCAAGAAATGTTACAGTATGTAATAAATGCCCCCGAAGGCCCCTTAAACTAACCTCTGACCTCTAGGATCTGACATTTAATCCTTACTTTGACACTGACCTTTGGTATTGGAGCCTACATCTTGAGCATGCCATACTTACTCATTTTGTTTTACCTTTCTGTGAAGTTTGATTAAACTCGCTTTAGTTGTTTTTGAGGTAGTCTACAAAAACAAAAAATCTGATGTTTGAACCCTGATTGTGACCTTGACTTATGGCATGAGATCCTGAATCTTGCAAAAAATATATAATTTTATCATGCATACCTTTTCTTTGAAGCTTTACGAAATTCACTTCAGCAGTTACGAGCCAATTCAAACACATGATTTGACCTCTGAGCCCTGACTGATCCTGACCTTGAGCAAGAGAACCTTCATTTTGCTTGTGACATACCTTTCCATTTTTTTGAAGTTGAATCAAATTGGTTTTTGGTTGTCTTTTAGTAATTCAAGAGAAGCGACTTCCCCTTTGACCTTTAATGTGACAACCAATGTTTTGTGCCTGGCATACCTTCTCATTACGCTTTATCTGTCTATGAAGTTGAATGAACTTTACTTTGATATTTTTTTTAGGTAACTAACTACCAAGACATATTTTGACCTCTGACCCCAAATTGTGACCTTGACTTTGAGCTTTGGAACTATAATACTGTGTGTGACATATCTTCTCATTGTGGTTTACCTTTCTTAGAAGTTTGATTAAATCCCCTTTATTAGCTTTTAAGTAATTGCAGACACAGGTTTGATCTCTGACCCCCTAACTGTAGCCTTGACCTTGGATGTGGAAATCTAATTCTTGTGCATGACATACCTTCTCATTATGCTTTACCTTTCTGTGAATTTAAAGAGTAACTGACTGAAAGATTGACAAAGACATCCCAACAAACAATAAATTACAAGTGATAAGCCGAGTCAGCAGCTCTTTCCCAAATAGGTTGCAACTCAGCTATCTTTACTGAACTAAATAATTTAAACCTACAGAAGGGTTACAACAGACTAAGGAAATTATACGAAACTATTTTTACCTATTTTCTATTTTTATTATAGTAGGATTAAAATGAGAACACAATAAATTAAACAGCACCGAACATAAAACAAATGCAACCGCAAAGTACCGCCTTGGTACGGTCAGTAATAACCACTGGGGGATTTAAACCGGTTTTACTGGGCCCAAACCTTCACCCTCCGAAGCGGTGCACACAATTAGTTAGTAGTTCGGTTCGTATGGAGGTCCCCTAACTCATCAGAGAGTCATCACGGGCAACAATTAAAATCAAGAAAAGACTGTGATGAAGCAAGTATGAGGACCCGACAGGCAAAACGTGTTGAGACACCTGGAAATACCTGCAACACCACTGGAACATTGGAGCAAAAGAAGACCACCAGTTAAACCCCGGTGGGTCAAGACACAGACAAACATCCGACTCCAACCAACTAATATATAGCTTCATGTAGGGGCTATCATAGAGTCTATACCCCGACCCACCGGCGTGCTATTAAAATGGACAGCAAAGTTGTCAACCGTGATTGGGTTAAACACTAGGCATGCAGACTGTCGCATTACATCTATGTTATAGCCAATGCGCTTAAATCGCATGATAATTTTCTTAAATTGATCATGAAATTCTGTTTTCCCTATGATTTTGCGTAATTTATATACTAAGTCATTATACCTCATTATGCTTTATCTTTCTGTGAAGTTTCAGTAAATTTCCTTCTGTACTTTATAAGTTATCGTTGAGACAGGATTTGGAGACACAATCTGACCTCTGACCCAATTGTGACCATGACCTTAGGGTAGGAGTCTAAGTCTTGTGCCCGACACACCATTTTATTATCCACTGTATGTATGTGAAGTTTCACCAAATTGGCTTCAGTAGTTTTTAAGTTATGGCTGAGACAGGAATTGTAACGGACGGACTGACGGACGGACAGTGCGATTTTAATAGGCCACCTGAAGTTCCTTAGGAGCCATAAAAAATAACGGAAGGATATGATTTTGCCAACTCTGAGACAGTTTACCTCCATAAAGGAAAAGGAGCTTACTTGAAGTTCAATTATCCTCTCAGTGGCATATAAATGCATGTACTCTGTTATTGGGATTTATCATTGCAGGCCGCTGCCCTACAGTTCGGTCATAGTAATTGACAGTAATTTGCCAGCTCAGTCTTGGAATCGACTGCCAAGTTAAAATTAAGAAATTACAGTATGCTTTTTTCTGGTTTCGTCACCAGGTATTGTCAGGGTCACTGACGAGGCTTTATTAGCCGAAACTATGTAGTCTGGCCCATGTTCCTACTTCTGTATGTATTCTCTGCTCTTGAAGGAACCTTTTGAGATTTTAATTAGAATCTAAACACCCATGCACTTCATTTAAAGTAACCAACCGAAAAAGTGCGGCAAAAATGAATATCAGTTGCTATACTGTATAACGCGTACTTCTGTTCTATTTTATTCTGTCCCATACCCTGAAGGTTTCAAATGTTTTCTGTCAATGAAGTTCCAGTCAGAAATTGTTTGGATAAGAGAAATGGGGACACTGGCATAGGCACTGGTACAAAGAAAAATCTTTCACCGAAAGTAAGTCTATTGGTCTGAGCTTAATTCGTTCGACCTACCGTTTGAATGATTCTTTTTTTATCATTTTCCTGTTTCCTGAAATTGACCGGTTGCTACGTATATTATTTCAACTTATACACAATGCCACTTTACTCGCATGCCTCGAAAATAAAACAAAATAAAGTCCGGTTCTTAATTCACTCCCTGGCAACACGTGAATGTCTTTAAAAAATCTCCTCACAATGGTAGTCAGAATTCGGCCGCACTTAGTTGAAAGAGAACAAATCTCATCTGGAGCCTTGGTACGTCAACACCTTAATAAGAAGAAGGGACGAAAATAGCCGAGATAAAAAATTCGTGATGAAGGACACCATACACTCCAGAAAAGGGCGGAGGAGGAGGGAATGATAAATAAGTTCAAGCAAAACCGGCTAAAACGTGTCTTTACCGAAACAATTTTACGCATCTGCTCGAAGGGGTGAGTCTTAGTGAGTTATTGTCATTCCAAAACTGGTCGTCCGTCGTGCGTCAATAATTGGAAACAGGTGTCCGGTAGCCTCAGTAGGTTAAGCATTGGCCTACTGATCTAGCGGACCTGGGTTCGAGCTACGCTGGCGGCGGAAGTCTTTCCAACCGTAAACGGGGTCCATTGCAAACAGGCTTTTATTATCTATCTCCCATCGTTCTGATATCATGACTGAAATACTGTTGAAAAGGAAAAAAATCGCGTCATCCATCTATTTGAAACAACTTATCCAAACAACTTCTCTAAAATCACTAAACCCATGTTTCTCAAATTTCAAACGGAATATAATCAAACTGCAGGGTTTCAGAATTTTTTAAATTCAGCCAAGTTGAGAATCCCAAATGACCGTCGTTGAAAAGTAAAAAGTATGCAAAGACCAGGAACTGAAACAATCAAAATCCAAATCCAGCCCTCAAACCATAGTTGGAAACAACTAAGATTACAAATAATCAAGATACAGAGAACATATGGCCAACCGAGTGAGCAGCTTGTTCCCAAAAGGTGGCCACTCAGCAACCCAAACCGAACCAAAAATAATAAGAACATACATAAGGTAAAACATCACAGAAACTCTGACACCAAAAACAGGCAACAGAGAACCACAACAGAACTACCGCCTTGGAACGGTCAGTAATGAATTACTGGGGGCCTAAATCGATTTTACAGGCCCAACCTCACCCTCAGTTACTGAAGTGGTACAAAACATTTAGTTGGTTGTTCGGTTCGCATGATAACCCTCTAACTCGTCAATGAATCATCACGGTAAACACATAAATCAAATTTCAACACCATGAAGAAGCAAAGACGAGGACTCAACAGATACAACGGGCCGTCTGACAGGTGGAGATCCCTGTCCTGCCAAACAACCCCACTGGAAATCTGAAGCAAAAGAAGGTCACCAGTTGAGCCCCGGTGGACCAAGCAACAGACAAAAAAGGCTCCGGTCCCAACCAACTAAAATATATAGCTTTAGGTCGGGGCCATCATAGAGTCTGACGACCGATCCCCCGGTGTGCAATTAAAGAGTGCAGCAAAGTTATCAACCGTGATTGGGTTAATCACTAAGCATGCAGACTGTCGCATAACATTTAAATTATAGCCAATACGTTTGTGATAAAACTAGTAGTTAAAAAATAACAAAATCAACTTTTTCTCCAAAACAACTTTGTTCGAAAATATTTAGCTTAAGCCCCGGTTCCACACAGCTTGCGACCGCGCCGCGACCTATCCGCGACTAAAAAAACTGACAGTCGCAGAGAGGTTGCAGCAGTCGCGGAGAGGTTTTGTAATGGTCGCAACAAGGTCGCCGAGCGGTCGCCGAGCAGTCGCCGATCAAACATAGTCGCAGCCAGTCTTTTGAGCATTCACAAATGACTAGCCGCGACTGATTTTGATCGCCGACTGGTTGCAATGGTTTTCTGAAAGTCGCCGATTGTATTATTTTAGTCGCCGACAAGTCGCCGATCGGTCGCCCATCGGTTTCATCAACACTTTGGCCCTGAAATGTTGCAACCTTGCTGCGACCTTTCGGCGATCTGTCGGCGACTGATCGGTGACCGATCGGCGACTTATAGGCGACTGATCACTGGTGAGACGGCAACTGATCGGCGACCGATCTGCGACTGGTCGCCGACAGGTTGCAGCGTGCGCTGAACGATCGCCAAACGATCGGCGACCTGTCGCCGGCAGATTGCAGCGTGCGCCAATAGATCAAGGTTTGCAGTTCTAGCTTTAAAACGAAAAGTTGTCTTTGCATCCAGGGATTATTTTATTACCAGGGTTCAAAGTGATCGCATCATGGTACATAGAGGAAGCCCCTCCGCCCCATCCACACACACACACAAAAAAAAAAAAAAAAAAAACATCAGCGCCAAAACAGACAGCAGACGTGGCTCCCGACGTTTTGGACGCCTGCTTCAGATGAGGAATCTCAAAAGTCAAAGGAGGAAACTCAATAAAGTTCGGCCTTTTTGAAACCAAGGTCTTATCCAGTACTGTGTTCTACTCCTCTGTCTTAATCATAGACAATGCAGGTGCATGCCGGTTGTTTCGTTGCAAGCAAGTAACTGAATATGTAGCTGTGTTATTTTGACAACTTTACCGAAATGATTTCATTCTTGTCACCACATTTCCATTGATTTGTTTAATTGCAGAACGGTTGCCAATCAGCAATCAGCCTCCGACCAGTCGCCGTTCATTTGAAACCAGTCACCGAATAGTCGCCGATTGGTCGCCGACTGGTCGCCGATCATTCTGACCTAGTTGCAATCCTGTCGCCGATCGTACGGCGACCAGTTGCAGTGAGGTCGCCGATCGATCGCCGACTACACGCGAAAGCTGTCGCCGACTGTACGGCGACTGATCGGCGACCACATTTTGAAGAGGAAAAGAAGTTGCAATGGTCGCAGGGGTCGTAGTTCAGTCGCAAACAAAATCAGTCGCAAAGCGTTCGCATCGCAGTCGCAAGCTCTATGGGACCGAGGTTGTACATTTTGCATAAAACATTTTCAAACCTATAAAAATCTGTAGCTGGATTAGGTCATAGTGACATAGTGGGTACGAGTCTGATTTGGAGCAAAGGCAATTTCTTGAGAAAGCATGCACGGTTTCTAGTAAAATTTAGTCCAAATGGTCCTTGAATGAAGAGTGAATGGACCACCTAAAATAGTTGCAGATTCTAAACATTGGAGAAGCATGAAAATGACAATATCTTAAAAAAAAAACCTGGATTGAGTGGGACCAAATTTGCGTCAGAATAATCCTTGCATAATTCATTCCACTGTGTTTTGCAAACTGATCATCCAAGATGGCCGCCATTCACCGTTACTGAAAAAAGCGAAGATAATCAGCGGACAATGACTATATCTCATTAACAGCTGGCCGGATTTTGACCGTTACCGTTACTAAAACAGTAAACATGTAAAGAAGAAAAAATCTCAAGAACCCATAAATTGATTTTTGACAAACATTGTATCAGAGTAATCCTTGAATGAATCGAAAGGTTCATGCTGCAACGCCGCAAAATCTTTGCGTTCAGATTACGGTTTACATAGCCTTTTCTTAAAATGCCTATTTACTCATTAAATGCATCTAATGAACATATCAGTATCATAATGTACAGGTAGCAAGCGCCCCATAGTATCTCTTGATCTTAGCACATCCATCCGCCGTAATACAGAGGGCAAGTCTAATAACTGTAGCAATAATGCGTCTTTGATTATCTAAACATATAGATACCCGGAAAAGGTCGCAGTTACAAGGTAGAACCAACCAAAGGCATCGAAAGAAGAAGGACTCCTCACCTACGTCATTTAGTATCCTCCGTTGAGCACAACCTGAACACATCACACAACATCTGTAGGAGGAACTGCATTCGTTGCTTCCGTTAATAGATAAATAATCACTCTCCGATTCGATTGTTTCCGTCAAACACTTATCATTAAACATTTCAAATTGCGACACGGTCTGAAGAGTTGCATTCTCATACTGTGAAAATAATAATTATAAGAAGAAAATAATAAATATGACTGAACTTCTGATCTAATTTATCTGTTCCTGGATATGTAGATATATACTTTAAATTCCAATAATTGTTATCTTTTCTAGAATGAAGTAAAAAGGGTAAAGCTCTATTTTGGATTGTAAAAAAAAGTCCGACGCGATTCGGATACAGCATATGGAAGGCGGAGATCAACCTTTCCATTGCATTGCTTCCAGCATATTCCTTTTCGATAAATGTACCGATTTACTACTGCGTTGACAGATAGAATGTTGCAGTCGTTTGTCGGTTGGGATTCGAAGCAGCGATCTCATGCGTCATAGCCAAACGCTCTAACTTCTTGAATACGGTGCCTCTTTAAATGAAAATAAAAAATGAAAAGTAAATGCTCGGAAAAAATAGCAAAATAGGTGCAGTAAAACATGCTATGTGGTAATCATCATTAAGAGGTCATCTTTCATAACTAAACACAGTGTGAAATTACTTGTACCAAAGGGTCTTCTGTCTGAAGCCACTTTTTGTGTTCTATTTTGGCGTTCCCTTAAAACACAATAATTAGAACTTAGAGTCTTACCACTGGCTTAACTGTTGCTGTAACATTTTGACAGACCAACTTAGTTGTACCTTCTCTAAAAAAGGAAACTGACTGATACATCTGTTCGACAAGGCAGTGTTCACTCGGATCAAGATCATCACCTGAACAAGAAAATTAAAAAAATAAAAATTATATATTCGTTAAGTCACATGCAAGAATCATGAATGGATAGACTACATCGACTCCTATGTATATAAGTTATGTTTTCTGATAAGCCAAAGCAGAACCAAGGGCTCGGCCGCAAAGCGGTTAAGCCCTCCAGTAATTTCATTGCTGGCCGTGCCAAGGCGGTGCTTCTGTTTTGCTTCTTCTTGTTTGTTTTGTGTGTTGTTTGTTGCTTTGTCTTTATCGATATATACCGTGTGATGTTAAGGCTAGTCCTAAAATAAAATAAAAGAATAATAAAAAAATCGAAAGTATGTAAAAATAGTTGTTTAATGGTTTTCATATAAATTGTGTTTATTGTAAAAATTGGTGCTTTCGTTGGTATGTTGTGTGGGTGGTACTTTTTTGAGTTGGGTTGAACAACTAAGTGTTCCCAAGGCGCCCCAAGGAAGCCTTTCTGTGTTTTGTTCGTCTTTGTTGTTTTATTGTTGTTTTGCTATGTCTGTAATTGATATATTAATTTTGAGGTTAAGGCTTTTCCACTGACCATCTACATGGAAATGACTATTCACATGACTGCTGCTGGTAATGTCTTTGGTGGTGACAGTTTCTGAGAATTTTCCTACTTACTTTTGATATATGTCGATGACGCCGATTAAATTATGTATACATTCGATTAGCAACTATACAGATATTTAAATGAAATTTGCTCTAGAAAAGAAAACGATACAGCCACAAAACAAAGCCCACCCAAGACATCGATTGACGAGAAATTCGAAACAGAAACAAAAACAACTAAAGCACTTTTGCAATACAACAATTTTTGAAAGGTACGATGTTTTTATATAGCAATGACAATGTCAAGAACACGAGATATATGTTAAAAAAGGGCAAAAGAAGATTACAGTAAAAAAAAGCGAAATTACCTTTAACATGAAACAATTAAATATTAATCATTATATCCGTTTTGTTTTAGACCACGTACAATGATAAAACATTTAAAAATGAATATACTTACAAGGGCATGAATTTCGTGCTACTGTGGTAATCGTTGAGTCTGTTGAATTTAAGATAGATGATGTAGTTAAACTTTGTGTAGCTGAGCATTTTTCAAAAATTGAAATAAACGTTAACAGAGAAATATACATCATTACTGCCTTCTTTCTTTATAACGTGTAAACTTTTTTTTCGGTGTATATTTCATGGAAAGCAAGAGCTCCAAACTAATGAGCGCTTTACTAATCACGTATACATTCTTATATTATTGCGACAGTAGAAAAAAGCATGTTTTGATCGACTGCGGTATACTCTTACAAAGGCTTTATAATTATCATTATTTAATTTTATGGGAAAATCCGTATTAAATTTTAATTCTGGACATTGATTTTTCATAAATTAAACACGTCTATAGACGCAGGGCAGGAGCGAATAGCCTCTGTGAGCAAAGCTTTGACCACCCCATGGTGCTTGAATTATACTGATGATTCGCCACAAGTTTCGATCATACTTTACACTTCTGTTTTATATACATTTTTGGTCATGACTACGAGGTTATGAATTATCAAATGTGTACTAATAAACTTCAATTTAATAAGGCAAATTGATCTTATACCGATGCCCCGTTTTTTATTTATATTCATCTCTGTCAACTGAATATATTTCTTCTAAATTCTATGACAAACGCGACGATTTTTATTTCGATTTTTATAATCTCAAAGTTTTAGATGGTGACATTCTCCGTTCCAAATCTGACTGTGTTTGTATTTCTTAACTCAATCATTTTGTTAGAGTGTCAAGTCACATTATTGACTGAAACGCTCGTAAAGTAGACAAGAAGGCAATGATCAGGAACCGACACAGTCGCTTTTCACATCCTGCCTGACACACCAGATGGGAATGGGAAACAATACAGACGCCATACAAAGTCACTCCAGACAAGCGAAAAGAAAAAAGAACAGCTCTGTCTCTGCAGACGACCGCCAGGTTATCCTAAGACATCTGCAAAAAAGTAAAAAGATAGGCATTCGTCAGGAATTAATACAATCAAGTTCCACATTCCGTCCTATAAGGCAAAAGGGAAAGAACGACATATAAAAGTTGACAAATCTTCACGAAGAACACGCTCAGAGAACCGAATGGACAGCTCTTCCCCGAACAGTTTGTCATTCAGCTACCTTTATTAAAGACAACAGCAGCGTTGATTTGTAAATATTTTCTATTTTCAAATTAAAAACAAAACAAAATAAAATCATAATAATAATAATAAAAAACACACACACACCAAAAAAAAAAATGCAGATTGGGCAGCTATTCATGTGAGCATATTGCTCAAGATTATTGACGCGGGCATAATAAGATATCACATTGAGAACCTACAATAGAAGTACCAACCTGGAAAGGCCAGTAAGAAGTTACTGAGGTACTGTGACTAGCTTTACTGGACCCAAACCCTTGTCCTCTGCTTTTGCAGTGGTTTGAAACATTAAGGTAGCTGCAATTTAGAAAGCTGACGAATTATAGTAAATCACAACGAAAACATAACCGCGAAACGGTTAATAATAAATTACTGGAGGCTAAAACAGTGTTTCATGCGTTAAGTCCTCGCCTTAGAATTGGCGGTGGTCGAAACAGATTCAACATCTAGGCTCTGATTTAACGATAGTATATTCTGATCGTAATCCGGTGGTGCTCCGTCGTGGCTCTACTGACTAGGTTTCTGTTGAAGTATTCATCTTTGTTGCATCATTTTCAAGGTGTATTTTTACTGTATTAATTTACTGAGGTGCTCGAAAATCTCCATGCGGACCGACCAAATATTACGAAGGCAGCTAGGGTGATGGCTGGAGCACCATAAAACTCATCTAAGAATGCTGCCAGTATTTTAATTTAGAGGGTTCCAATGCGGTCGTTCCACTGTGATTTACCGATGTTATTGTTTATTGTTTCTTTTTATCTGTAGGCTTCGAAACAATCAGTATGTTTGTCTGTTTGACATCTTTCATTTCGGTGTATGTTTTACGTGTATATAATTATTAGAACTTAGGTATAAATTTTATACCGGGGAGAGTATTCAGTTTGCTATTTGCTCAATTTGTCTTATAATTAGTGTAGTTACCTCGTGTTACTATTTCTCGTTTGATATTGTAGTAGGATGTAAAATTTGATTGTATATGTTTCTGACCATAGTCCTTTTAACATTGCTGTAGTGAAAAAACTAACTAATATAATATGATACGAAACGATATGTTTTCCGAGAACTTCATGACGAGATTAATTAACTTTTGTGTAAAGGTTGTTTTATAGAATTTGATTTTAATTGATTGATCACGGAGAAATATGGTGCTTGTTTAGATAGAAATTGGCAAATAAAGTCAAAATCAGACACACTATAGAAGAGTAAAGCCTTTTTGTCTTTTGTGAACTATGTATATTCCTCTCATTTTACTTTGCATATCAGAGCTCTCCTGGTTGTGTCGCGTGGTGGCCCTGAAATATCTCCAGGCACATTATTTATTGCTCTTATTACTCAAAAAGTAATGAGAAAAATTCTCAGGAACTAACAAAGTTCAATCCCAGATCCAACCCAAGACACCAAGTCGGAAAAAGACAACACCAAATTAGCCACCACCAAAGACAACACCAGCGGCAGCCATGTAAAAAGCCAATTCCTATGTAGGTAGTCAACAGGCTAGCCTGAACATCACAAATGATAGATCGTGCTGATGCAGTTACTCAAAAGCTACTGAATAATATATCAATAACAGACATAGCCACTATCAACGCATAAAACAACCAAGAAGAACATTTGTTTACTTGACATGCCCTTGAAACCGTCAAATGCAATTAAATATCTAACAGCAAGGTACAATATTGCACGTAAAACATTTAGCTTTTGTACAGACTTGATATCATGTTTCTACGCAGCATGTGTTAGATTATGCAGAAATACTTCTTTTATAAGTGTTGTATTTGCAAATACCGGGCCTTAGAGTAGAGTATAATTATTCTGCATGATACATGCCTGATCTGACTGTGGGAGCAAACACAGCATATCAAGCTTAGTTCGTAGACCGAGTAGAGCTTCATGTAAACTAGTCATACATTCTATTTGCCTTTTAATAGCGGTCACAAAAAATGATGAGCATGTGTTAGCACACACGTACGAAGCCGTCGTAATCACCGAAACCTTTTTTCTGAAAGTTAATAGGGCTTTTAATACATACATCAAACGATCACAGTCTTATAATATATTTAAGCAAAAATCAAGGTCTGCCTGTTCATATTGTCACTACAATAATTAAACAGTCTGTGCACAATCAAGTTATTGCAAAATGTATAATTAGAGACCGTGGCCCCATTTACTTAAAAGTCTGACCAAAAAAATCAAATCGATATAGTTTTACGAAAATCATTGAACTTTATACCGCTTCTTATAATAGTGACCCAAAGTTTACTTTACCGCTCAGTATTTTATAACATGGAAAAAATGAACAACAGCTACAAAAGTTTGACTAACTATACTTGAACGGGTCAGTGCAACAAGGTACCTATCTCCATTTTTTTATACTTTCGAGAAAACGCCAAAACCCATTTTTTTGAAACTCGAATTAATTGATTATTCTTGCACAGAGAGTCAATATATATAAGAAACGTTGATTTCAAGCAATGTTTCGAGTAATCCACTAGTTTTGATGTGAAAAACTGAATTTAAGCGACTAAGTGCGTGCAAAAAAAGACATAACGCCGTATTTCATAAAACTGAACTCGCATTTTAAAAGTTCATGTGGTCACATCAGTAATCAAAAAGTAGATAACATCGCAGGATAAGTTATTTCTAGCTAATGTATTTGTCAAGATATGAATGGGTCCCACACTGAGCACGATTTTTGCGAAATATTAAGGTGCTTATGCACAAAGGTCCTAACTTCATCATGAAATCTTGAGATCAGATTTTAACATTTGCAAAAGGTTAGAGTTAATTGAAAAATGAACTTCGTCACCGAAAAGTCTAAATATGAAATAAGTGGCACCTTTTATTTCTAAATCTATAATTTGATGAAATATTGTGAAGAAACAAATTCGATGGAGTTAGGTCTTTTGTTGCATAATATGCCCTAAATGGAGATAGGACCTTTGAAAAAAATGTAAGCATTTTGAAAGACATTTCTTGCCCGACTCTATCGTCAGAGGGGAGATAAATAGGTGAGGGAACTTTTTTTCTGCATGACAGAGTGGTTAAATCATTTTGGCCAGATGTGGAGATAGGCCCCTTGTTTCACTGACCCCTTCATTTGTGAAGTAATTTGCACTTTTACAGTTTTGGCTTCTATTATTCATGATTATTCCGGTTTGTTACATGTTCTCGCTGTATCAAACGTCTCCTTCCTGATGCCCTTGTTTGTCGTCCTTATTTCGTTGCCTGTCTAGATCCGTCCATCACCGTTTATTTAAATCCTTTGAGATTTGGCGACAGTTAAGAACTTATATACAAAAAACGCATGTCTGTCTCATCAAATTTGGTAAAAGTACATTCGTTCTATCCTCGGGCTCCAAACTGTAGAACTGGTTTAATTGTATTAGTACCTGATCTTTACCTATCTTTCTACTGTGAGTGCATAGAAATAAGTTCACTTACACTGTTTTCAGATGAGCAGTAACTACTTACGAAATGTCCTTTTGTCTGTTTGTTTTGTTTTGATTTCTCAATATATTACACAATATGATTAATAAGTTTATCGTGAAAACCGTGAAAGAGCTCTTTTATTCAAAGCAAATAAATTGTTGTGGAGAGAAGTCTGTAAGATTAAAAAAGAAACTGATTGGCCTTCGCTTTTACAAAAAATATGTTCTTATTTGTAGAAAGTGTGTACAGTATAAGGCATTTCATATAAGACTGTGATCAAGGAAACTGGTGCTGCATAATTTGATCTTGGTCACTAAGCCATCCATTATCAATGTGTTACCTATGGATGTTATAAACTAATTTCCCTGCATGGGTCAATTGAAATGTATGCCGTTTTAATAATACTGACAATCCGTGCAACAATAACAACATAACGCAACGTAACCAACGATGTAACATTAAGACATAACAAACTATGCGACATGAATTAATGTCTACCTCGCTTTATGAGTCTCTACACATATAATAATATGAATTGTACATCATTTAAGTATATTGTCATCAGCTATGAGAGCAAACCCATAGAATACATCATAGTATTTTAGGTCACTTACATAACATATCGCTTCCTGCTTGGAGTTTTACACACGTTTATAATTATTTTCACTGTTATGAACATCCTTTGTCGCTATCGGTGATCATAATTGCATAAAAACACAGTGTTTTTACACAAAAACGATTAATGAGGCAGCTAAATAGCTAACAAAACTGGAACCAATTTCTTACAGCAGACACCTATATGCATACCCCAGGTCACCGTTGCCGTATACAATCCATATGTCTCCGATAGAAGGCATATAAAATTGCGTCGTCCGCCCGTCTGTCCCTTAAAAACAGTATTCCCTCACTGAAAGCGAGTGTTACCAAATTATACTGAAATTATTAAATAATGGGAGTTCGTGCTACGCGCAATTGTTAGGATCCTATGCCTAAGGTCGAGCTCATAATAAGGGGTCGACTTTGAAATCGTAATGATGCATTTACTCAAAAACTACTGAAGCAGTTTGAGCTGATTTCAAACGAAAGATAAAAGAGATTGAGAAGATGTGTCGTGCGCACATATCTTTGCATCATCCAGTTCGTCATTCTGTTTGCCCGTCTCTCCGCTCGATCACAATTAAAGGGGCAGTGCAATAAGGAGTCTATCTCCAAAATAGGCAAAAATAAGTTAACCACTCGGTCATGCAAAAAGCATATTGCCTCACATCTTTATCTCCCTTTGATCATATAAATAACCAGGAAATATTTTAAAAGTGTTGTAAATTGTTTACATAGGCGCTAATTACATTTCTTACACATTATGCAACAAAAGAACTGAATTCATCGAATTTGTATTTGCACTATATTTAATCAAATTATCACTCTAGACTTAGAATATATATCCAATTCATTTCTTTTTTCGACTGTTGATGAAAAGGTTCACTTTTAAAAAACTGTAACCATTTTTCAAATGTTAAAACTTTACATGTAGAAGTTAAGATCTTTGCTTCATAAGCATCTTAATACGTTTGCAATAAACTTGAAAATATGGGATCTTTTCACATTTTGACATATGCATTAGCTCGAAATAGGTTATCCTCACACTATTGTGAAATTTATGATATCCGTTGTGGTCGAGTAAACTTTTAAAATGCGATTTTAAACCACAACACTTCTTTACACTCAAAAAAATTCCATTGATATTTTGTAGTTATACAGTATATTAGATGGCCAATCCAAAATTATGCTGGTAATTTTCTACAACGAATATTTTCTGAGCTATCTCCACTTAAAACCGTTTCTTTTGTTTTATTTTGCAAAATTATTACACAGATTTGTTACCCCGCCACATGCTAGTGACGGATATTTTGTTTTCTGCTGTTTGTCCTTCTGTTTATCTGTTGTACGTACATTTATCTGCATGTCTGTCTGTCCGTTTGTCAGTCTGTCTATCCGTGAACACTTCTTTTCCTTTCGATAACTTGAGTACTTTGTATGGATGTTCTTCAATGATTAAAAAAACATAGAATTTAGTTTGAATTATTAAGATATCATCAAATTGGAGAAATTGGAAGTAATAAAAGCATTTTTAATGACTCCGTAAAACCATGCCACTACCAACCCTTAAATATATGTTTATCAGGATTTCATATGTATATAACTCCGGAACAGGGGCAGATAACCTCCTAGTGATATAGAATATAACCATCCTAGAAGTTGTTATTGTTTGAAAAGAGCTGTTCATTTGGTTTACCTGCATGTCTTTCGAGAACTTATGTAAAAGTGTATGTGTGATTCTTTTCATTTTGATTGTGATGGTAGGATGTGGTATTTGATTGCAATGTCCTTGGCCAAGCAGGCATAATAACTTGCATTGCAATATTGAGGAACTAAAACAGAAGTTCCGCCTGAGAACGGTCAGTAAATTATAACTTTATTGTGTGTGTGTGTGTGTGTGTGTGTGTGTGTGTGTGTGTGTGTGTGTGTAGGGGGCTATAACTAGTTTTACTGGATCCAAAGGAAAAGGATAGACAATGATCAGGAATAATACCATCAATTCCCACATTCTACCATTCCGCCCTTAAAAACAAAATTGATGGGAATGAATTGACAAATGTTCACGAAAGACGATCACGGTAAATCGAAGGAGCAGCTCTTTCACAAACAGATGGTTATGCAGCTACCAGGCTAATTAAAACAGCAGCAACATCTATTGTTACCTATTTTCTTTTTTTTAATTATAAAACATAACAAAACATTATGCATAATAGGCTGCTATTCAGGTGACCACACTGCTAGAGGTCATCGACAAGGGGACATGGCAACATGTAACATTGAGGCCCACTGCTAGTAGTGTGAATCTCGCGAATTCAGGAGTCTCGCCAAATGTTGCCAACTGACATGAGATCTTATTTTTTGCACTAGAAAGTACTTTAATGTGAAGTTAAGGACTACTATCCTGTACTTCAATATCAGAAAAAAACACAAAGTAAGAACATACAACAATAAATCGATTTACAGTATTTATTCAACAGCTGAAAATTTTTGTTGTACCGAAACTGTTACACATTCATTATCCAAACATTTACTGGCAACTCAGCTATTATAAAAAGGGCAACACTCACTATTTTAGCAGACAAGATGTGCGCTGCATTGCAACGTTTTAGACTTTTTAGGTTATTGCTTTTGGATGCATGGTTCTGTGTCAGTATTATGTTTGTTGACGTGGAAATGTTTAATGTTATCTTAGTAACAGATGTAGATAATCTTGCTTGTTCTGTTGTTGATACAGCCACTTCTGAAAAGGAAGCCAAAAATGTCTCCTTCGGCAAACTTACAGAACTTTTTTTCAATGATGAAGTGCTCACCATTTTTCTTGTCGCTACTGAAGACCCCACATTTATTCCTGTCGCTGAAGAAAACCTCACAGTTTTCCCCGTCGCTGGCATTGCTTGTCCTGTCGGTAGCGACGTTTCCGTAGGTGACGAAGCCCTTGCTGTTGTTCTCGTCGCTGATAAAGTTTCTGTTGCTGACCAAGCCTTGGTTGTCTCTGACCTTGTGGTGTCTGAAACATCTTGCGAATAACTGTTTTTATATTGCCCAGTTGTCGAAAGTGGATCCTGGTAAGTTGACGTTTGTAAAGTTCTCATGGACAGTCCTGAAACGTATTTTGGTGTCATTGTGTTTGGTTCTTCGTGTGAAGCAGTGGTAATTAGTGTCAACGTTGGTGTGATTATTGATGACGATTGAGTCAAGTTACACTTGCCGTTAGAAAACCTTACTTCGAAAAAAAGAAAACCCGCGGTTGGCTGAGAGCTGGTTGTAGCACATTTAATCAGTAACGTAAACTGATTAGTCTTGAAGGCAGAATTATCAATTATGTCTTTAAGTACAATAGGTCCTGAAAAAAAATCACACATTTATTTGTTACAGTAAGACATATATATATACAAGAATTCTAGGAAAGGTTTGTCGCACCTGCATTGCATTTCTACAACCTAAGAGATTATGTAGAGAAGAAAGTTTAAGCAATGTCTGATTAATTTATGCATAGGACGGTCCAGTCCACATAAATTTTGGCGTAAATTCTACGAAGTTAACAAAGCATAAAAACTGTTCAAGGATAGCAATGAGAGCAACATTCGTAGAGATCTTTGATACATTGAGGATTTTACCCGAGTGGTCACTTCATATGAAATTTCATCAAACGAGCCTTCGGCGAGTTTATAAATTTCATATGAAGTGACCACGAGTGTAAGATTCTGTTTATCATATGACCCTTTAAAATGGGACTTTTCGCTTTTAAAATTAACCTATTTGTCAATAAGAAAACGCATTGTTGACACGGACGTTGTCAATAGGACTGTGGGATAAGTTGGTATGGGCTACGAAACCAATAACAATTTACAAAAAAAGAAAGAAAAAGAGAAGAAAGGATATGCCACAGAGGATTGTGTCACTCGGTATAATCAATTAAAGCTTTTGAGACAAATTGGAGATGGTTGAGATGAAATGTGGGTACGCAGGTATATCGTGAACTGACTATATTAAGGGTTTTCCTTTACCATAAAAGGTGCAGGATAGTAACATAACGTTTTTAAGATGGAAACTGACTGCACTTTGTTAAAAAGAAGTGTTTATATTCCGCGTTTGATTGTGTGATTGTGTATTGATTATAAAGAAATAAAATGCGGATTTAAAGCAAGGTGTTCATACAATGCAGCCGTTTTGAACATTAAAAACTTATGGTAATATCCCGTACTTTTTACAATGAAGGCCTGGCAGCCAGACGATAGGTCTTAACCTAAAACCTACAAGCCTTCATAACAGTGCAATTATTAGGAAAATATGATGTATATAAGATGGACGCCGGGTGTCATATTGGGCGACGGGCCTTTACGCTTTCGTTTTGACATTTAGATAATTAGAACTTTTAGTTTCGGCGAGAAAAAAAGCACCGCCGGTACAAAGGAGATAAGATGACCAGAAGATGTTATCTCACGAACGTACACATGGACGAAAAGTCATTGCTAATAGTTTTTTTGATAAATATTTGCACCATGTAAAATAATTGGCCACATTTCTTTTGACTACACGTACACGTACAAGTTACATTTATCTTAACCATTTTAACTACGATTCTAACTTGTGCGTGTACATGTAGCTACCAGTAGCCATACGCGTACTTCTAAATCTTAACCTCCCTAATATCAAAATTTGAGAAAAATGACGTTTAACGCTAGGGATGACATAATTTTTGAAGTAAAATTTTACAAAGCCAGAATAGCGTGAAATATAATATCGATCAAGGGTCAAAATGAGCTAAACAATCCCTGAGACCATTCTTAGAAGAAACTTTATGCCAAGTTCGATGAATTGAATAAGTCGAGAGAATAACCTTTAACGCTAGGGTTGACGCAATTGTTGACGGACGGACGGACTGACGAACGGACGAACAAAATGCCTGACTGACGGACGAATGGAAAATTGAACTCGTATATTGCACCTTGCAAAAGCAGGTGCGATAAAATTGTAAAGCTCAGTATGATTTAACTTATGTTATGCTTTTATTAAAAAGAAAACGTATCACTAGTAAGTTCCTGTTCAGATAAAAAAGGGAAGAAATTTAGGTTTTTAGTAATAGACAAAGGAATGCACAGCGACTACGATCTGTGGTTGAATTACCTTTTTCCTGAGATACAAAACTACAGTTTCATTTGTATTGTATTGTACGAAAATATCCGGTCTCCGCTATTCCAGAATTCAGTTAGAACAACACGATGACGACATTTTGCAATAACTTAAATATCATAAATGTGCACTGCACATTTTGCCGGAAAAGTCTTTTATACTGAGCAGTCTTAAATTCAGAATGTAAATACTAATGTTTTGAAATAACACACAGGTCAGTTTTGAGTACCTTGATCTCACATTCCCGTTTCGCGTGTATCCACCCATTATATGAATAGTCTTTCATCATGTCAGCTCTAAGAAATAGACTACTGTAGCCGTACTCATTAGAATCGCCTCCGTGAGTACTAACAAATTACATGTCCGAGCAGATACAGAAAAAAAATCAGCATTTAAAAGATCGATGGATGGATGACATTTTTAACAGTATTTCAGGCAATTCAAGACGATTTGTGGGGGACAGTAAAAGGCTTTGCGCAGTGGAACCCCATTTACGGTTGCAAAGATTACCGCCGCCAGCGGGTCACATACCCGAGACCGCTAGATCAACAGGCCAGCGCTTAAGCTACTGAGCTACCGGGGTCCTCTGTCCGAGAGTCATGTGTAGATAAATATTTGCGTTAGAGCCAGACGCCTTGAGTTAAAATCTGAAATCGCAATGCATGTTTCTGTGCAAGCTGGTCAGCATATTCAGCTCACACATACTTCTTTTACGTGTGTATTGGCATATAAAATCTTACAGGTGTTGTCGAGACGTGGCATTTACACAATAGAAACCGGTATTATCGAAATAACACTCGCATGCGCTGATATTATTTAGTTGAGTTAGTTTACGTAATTATTTGTCAATAATATGTATAGGAAAAGGTAAAGTAGGCTCATCCATGCTTCATCACAGTCTTTTCTTGATTTTAATTGTTGCCCGTGATGACTCCCTGATGAGTTAGGGGACCTCCATTCGAACCGAACTACCAACTAATTGTGTGCACCGCGGCGGAGGGTGAGGGTGAAGGTTTGGGCCCAGTTAACCCGGTTTAACACCCCTCTCCCCCTCAGTAGTTATTACTGACCGTCCCAATGCGGAACTTTCGTTGCGGTTGCATTTGTTTTATGTTCGGTGCTGTTTCATTTATTTTGTTTTCATTTCAACCCTTCTATGATAAAAATTGAAAATAGGTAAAAATAGCTGTTAAATGCTTTTCGTATAATTTGCTTAGTCTGTTGTAACCCTCTTGTTGGTCTAAATTATTTAGTTCAGTAAAGATAGCTGAGTTGCCACCTTTTTTGGAAAGAGCTGCTGACCCGGCTTATCACTTGTAATTTATTGTTTGTTGGGATGTCTTTGTCAATCTTTCCCTTTGATGCTGGGGATAGGGTTTGGGATCCCTGAAGTGTAGTTACTATTTAAATCTGTATTACTGAAATACTATTGAAAGCTCCGCAAGCCCAAATGAAACAACCGTCAGTCTTTTAAGGTGACGAGATGAGGCAAGAAGGCGTGATGCGAGTATATACACATCGATAGTTTGGCTTATTATGTGGAACACAGCGTGTGGTCAGTGAGGGAGTGACAAGGCAGTGGAGTGGGAGAAATGAGGGGATGAAGATTGGTGTAACCTTTTGTCGCTACTCGACTGCACGCGAATAGTCGAGATTGATAGGAATACGCCTTACGAAACGCAGTAGACCGCTCATGATCATTTTTTTTATATAAAACTTCGTGAAAGTGACATAATTTCGTAAAAATTGACACCATGTCAACTTTAAAGACAATCCCTTGTCTCAAATTCTCAGATTCAAAATAAGTCAACTTGTGTCATTTGAAATATATCAGTGAATGCATCAAACTGTTTCATTTAATCTCCAGAAAATTATGTCACATTGCTCTTCTTTTCCGTAAATAGATCTGCCTCGTAGCTCGCCTTTCGTAATTTTAAGTTAAATAAAACTTTATTCGTGTAAGATGTAAATGGCTTCATTTCACACCTGAATAAAGATAGTTCACAGTGACTATTTCTTGTAAAGAAAATCATGTCAAGAGTTTGATGTAGGCCCTGTATCATGGTATCAAATCTTCTAGGTCTGCCAAACAACTCCGTTCCCTAGTATAAAGCCTCAAGCGTTTTAAAGGACATCAGTTACTTATGTTATTGATGCTATTTATGTATCATCATTCCTTAGCTCAGGAGAGGCTTACTTGGCGCCCTTGCTTTCATTTTGTTTGCTCTTACCTTCATCATTTAGTAGCCCTTTTTGTGCACAACCAGAACACATCACACAACATTTGTAGGACGGACTGCATTGGCTGCTTCCGTTAAGAGACAAGTAATCATGGTTCGATTCATTTGTTTCTGCCAAGCAGTTAGCATTGAAGCTTTCGAACTGTGATATAGTTTGGATTGTTGCAATATCTCTCTGCAAACAAAACTATGATTGAAATCAAGTTATTGGAAGGTCGATAGACATTCATAACTCTAAGAGATTAAAACTACAACATTTGTATCAACGTCAATCGCTGAAATCACTTAAAAACCTTGAAATTTAAAAATCTGTATGATTGATTTAAATTGTCAAAAAAGCTGCATTTTTACTGAGGAACAATAAAGTTTTATGGAGGTAAAGAATGAATAAATATTATTGTTCGATAGTGATAGAAAAAAACCCAAAAAACATCAAATGTAAATTTTTTTTTTTTTTTTCTTTTTTTTAAATTGTGACAGGTTTTATCATTCTTTGGTTTTTATTTGATTGTTTGCTTTATTGTCATTTTAATTCGATTTAAAATGAAAGTTTAACTTAATTAAATCATCAGACATTATTGAAACTTGGTATTTTAGGACTGGCTGGACTCATAAATAAAAGACAAAAAATCAGATAAGATAATAAGCACCACATACACAGTCAAGATTCTGTTATTTTCACAACTTTTCAGAACACGAAGACCTTTTTTTCGTAAAGATAAAGTTGTATGTTGAAAGGACAAATATCAGGTTTAAATACACATCAAGAGGCCAATTTCTACTAATTGCTAATATATATACCGCTGTGTGTCTGCTGGTGAAATAGTTATAACGGTTTCTTAACGCAAACTAGATATTTGTAGAAACTATACATAAAGATGCTACGCAGAAAGACTTGGAATAAATTGAATACATGCGATAGTGTCTCATGCAAACGTTGCAAGATAAAATCACTCGTTATCACTCGTTATCTGCCTATTACTGTAGTTTAAACTTTTCTTCAGAATTTGTTTTGTTTTACTTAATATGCCCTCTTACCTAAGCCTTTATTGTGGTCTGATATATTTCGAACATGTCGTTCTATGGCGCTTCATCTTATTAATCTAACTGTATCCTGTAGTAAGTGTACATGTATACTTGAACGTTCAGTCAAATACTATATAAATATAGATATGAAAGGTAAACTTTTCAAAACGGTCTGTAAAATATGTATGAACTTACGATAACAGGACAGGGATGTCTGCGCAAGTAACATAAAGCAAGGTTCGACTATCCCGGACTTTCAGTTTTTTTCATACTGCCATCACGTTTATGAACAAAATAGCTGATTATTATGAAAATAGAGTTCTGCTTGGTAGGGTCAAGTCAGCTGAATTCGGACAACAGGTAATTTCGGACAGTGACATTATTTCCGTTATATGTCAGTTGTTTGGAATTAAAACAAAAATAACTGGACAAACAGTGAAAATCCTGATGAGACGGCTCGTTATGAGCCGTCTCATCTGGATTTTCACTGTTCGCAATGGTGTGTCCGAATTTACCTGCTGTCCGAATTTACCTGACTTGACCCTACGTGGCCAGTGCTGCACATTCTATCATGGCAATAAACAGACTCAATCAAACAGAGTTTGTTATCTTCGTTTCCTTTTAGCTCACCTGAGCACGAAGTGTTCAGGGTGAGCTTTTTGGATACCGTGATGTCCGTCGTCCGTCGTACGCGTGGACGTCCGTCCGGACGTCCGTCAACTTTTGCTTGTGTACACTGTAGAGGGCACAGTTTTGATCCAATCTTTATGAAACTTTGTCAGAATGTTTATCTTTATTTAGTCTAGGCCAGGTTTGAAACTGGGTTATGTCGGGTCAAAAACAAGGTCACTAGGTCGTTTGTTAGAAAAACCTGGTGTACGCTCTAGAGGGCACAGTTTTGATCCAAACTTCATGAAACTTTGTCAGAATGTTTATCCTCACAATATCTAGAATAACTTTGAAACTGGGTTATGTCGGGTCAAAAGCCAGGTCACTAGGTCAAATATTAAAAAAACATTGTGTACGCTGTTGAGGACACAGTTTTGATCCAATCTTTTTGAAACTTTGTCAGAATGTTTATCGTTACAATATCTAAGCCAAGTTTTAAAGTAGGTCATGTCGGGTCAAAAACTAGGTCACTAGGTCGAATATAAGAACAACCTTGTGTACGCTCTAGAGGTCGCAGTTTTGATCCAATCTTCATGAGGCTTTGTCAAAATGTTTATCCTCACAATATCCACGCTAAGTTTGAATTTCGGTTCTGTCCGGTCAAAATCTTAGTCACTAGGTCCAATCTTAGAAAAATCTGGTGTACACCCTAGAGGGCCCAGTTATAATCCAATCCTCATGAAATTTTATGAAATCTAGGTAAAGTTTGAAACTGGGTCATGTTGGGTCAAAAATAAGGTTACAGGGTCAAATGTAAGAACGACTCTGAGTACGTTCTAGAGGGCACAGGTTTGATCCAACCTTTATGAAACTTTGTCAGAATGTTTATTCTCACAATATCCAAGCCAGGTGTGAAACTGGGTCATGTCGGGTCATACACTAGGTCACTAGGTCAAATATTAGAAAAACCTTGTGTACGCTCTAAAGGTCACAGTTTTAATCCGAACCTAATGAAACTTTGTCAGAATGTTTATCCTAACTATCCTAACAATATCTAGGACAAGTTTGAAACTGGGTCATGTGGGGTCAAAAACCAGGTCACTAGATCAAATATTAGAAAAACCTTGTGTACACTCTAGAGGGCGCAGTTTTGGTCCAATCTTTATGAAACTTTGTCAGAATGTTTATCCTTACAATATCCAGACCAAGTTTGAAAATGGGTCATGCCCGGTTAAAAACTATGTCACTTGGTCAAATCTTAGAAAAAACTTTGTGTACACCCTAAAGGGCACAGTTTTGATCCAATCTTCATGAAACTTTGTCAGAATGTTTATATCTATAAATTCTAGGTTAAGTTTGAAACTGGGTCATGTCGGTCAAAAACTAGGTCACTAGGTCAAATCTAAATAAAGTTATGCTTCAAGAATCAGAACTAATATTGCAATTATGCCAGCCACAAACTCCTTTGAAAACATTAATTTCATCACAGTGAGTTAACGATGCTACCATTCTATCATCTGTGTTCGCCTAGTTCAGTCTAGTTCAAATCCATCGAAGGAACTGAACATGAACAGGTTCTTTTCGGGGAAGCGACTCTGCCATTTTTAGGTCACCTGAGCCTTACAGTATTGGTGTTAGCTGCCTCTTTCATCCATCCATAAACATTTTCAAACATCTCTGAAATCACTGGGCAGACTGAACTCAAATTTCATATGGAGCCTGCATGGGTCAAAGGGTTGAAATTCGTTCAAATGATCTTGGTCACATGACCAAGGTGGCCGCCATTCCCATATATGGTTAACAACTCTTATAAATCTTCACCAGAGTCAGTGAACTGATTAATGCTCAGGTGAGCGATTCAGGGCCACCATGGCCCTCTTGTAGTGTATTCCCAGCTTCCGACCAAAATTGTTTAACTTCAGGCACTTGGCCTTAGTCGTCGTATTGTGGCCGTAGAACGTGTCCCCGTACTTCTATAGAGTAAAGACCATATTATGTTTGGTCCTTTGGAATCAGTAGGGCCGTTAAGAATTATTATGAGTTATAGAGAGTTCTACTTTAGCACGTGCCAGGGGATCTGAACTGTGTTGCACATTTCATAGTCTTCTAGATTTCAATCTACACAATGAAGAATTCCATTTAGAACATATAAAGAGCATAAATACAACACCATGTTATTCCAGCCATTGTTATAAGGTAACAACTGCGACTTCATGGTAACATCCTCGAAATGTTCCTTTCAGCCATCAAACAGCATAACCTCATTGCACATACAATGTGGCCGTGTCAGAACTTGATGGCCATTGCCGAATCATAGTATACCTTTCAGTTTCCGGACTTTCATTTTCACTGACTAGTCAGTCAGACACATAGACATGGCGGATGAATAGAGAATAACATGTTAGTTTCTTTTGATATCAAGATTATCAGGCCAGACCAGAAACAGCGTAGGAACGGCGAGACTTGCCGAGCCAGTCCGACGTGTTTCTGGTCGAGCCTTATAAACTTGATGTCAAAAGACACTAGCATGGTATTCTATTTATCATGCGTCTTTAGAAGATTTTATGGCGTCAAGAAACAAATGAAAAGCAAACGCAGTTTTGTTCGAACTTGCTGACGTCGCGAATACGTTATGACGTAAGTCGGTAACGTCATTCAACCAATCGCGCTTTGTTATCACGGCCAACGTCAGTATGTAGCCAATCGTCTTCAGAGATCGCTCCTTAACGCAACGCCTGATAACATTTGCGCAAGCGCAGTTCTACAGTGACATGATATCACATTATGTTATCATACCCCTGTTATCAGGTGGAAGTTTGCAGCAAATGCATGATAAAATGTTTTAGCAGGTGATACTAATTTTACACGAGCACCTGATCACACTTATATTCGGGGATCCATGTTGGTATATTCAATGCGTACGATTTGTCAATATATCAATGATCAATGAGTTAGGACTTACACTTTTGGTGTTTGACCACTTTTACAATTAAGGTCCATCCGAATATTTACCTGTGTATTCCGCTCGTTAATTTTGTCCACTTAATTCTCTTCTTGGGAGCTGACTCAGGCTGGTGGATTCCAAAAAGAGTTTATATTTATAGTCATTGTTTACATGACAATTCACTAAAGAATTATGGTATTGATAAGAATTGCGGTAGTAATCACGAACATTTATTCAGCCTGTATGAAGTAAAATAATGTGTGTGCCTCCCCCCTTCCCCCTGTCCATCCCCGTCTATACTCCCCTTTACAATTCGACAAATTAGTTTAAACATATTTTATTTCATAACATCACAATACCACATGTATTTACATAACATGAGAACATTTAAAGGATCAGAACGGAAGCTAAAGCTTATCGAGTTCTTATCCTATCTTATCTTAGGATAAGAACTCGATATTAGAATTCGACAAATTGCCTAGTGCAAATCCGTGATGCAGAAAAGTATGCTTCATGATTAATCGAGAGGTACAATGGGTCACAGAGAAAACTTGTTACATGTACTTATATATTATTTCTTGTAACAATTATCGTGGTCTAACTATAAGTTACCATTTGCTCTGGTCTGGTATTGCACAGAATACTAAACTTTGCTACACCATAGTTTCTGATGACTGTATGTGTCTTCCTTTGTTGTCTAACTGATGAGTTATACAGCCTATTCAAAGGCCCAACACGTTTTTAATTTCGAATTTGAAGGAAATCTGCATAAAACGACATTGATCCCCAAGGGTCTTAGCTAAAGTCCGATTGTAATCCAAGATGTACGATTACATTTTTGTTTACCTTTCCGGTTTTGTTCATTTTCCTGAGTTTTTTCGATATTTGATTGACATGTGGACTTGGTTGGGTATCTTCCTATAAATATTTTTCCACCTCTGAATTGCAAATTTTTGTTAGTCTACATTAGACTATATGGAGCACTGAACGGCATTTTTTTCCGTTCTTGTTCGCTTCTTGGATAGTAAACCGGCATGTAGAGTCAAACGATATATTTATTTAGATATTATAAGTAAAATTCAAACTCTTACCGTTGGTTTAACAGTTGCTGAGACATTTTGGCAGACTAGCTTTGTTGTACCTTCTTTGAAAAAAGAGATTGATTGAAACATCTCGTCGATAAGGCATTGCTCTTTTGAATCAACATTATCACCTGTATAATATCAAATTATGCATGGCATTAAATTCATGAAATCCATACAAACGTACATATTACATGTATATCAAGATTTTTGTACGTACAGATTTGTGTCACTGTATATGTAGTAAGCCCCAATTACAATATTTCTTTTTTATGCTTATAGATTTCCCATTACAGCACGCCGTCCAACTTGACGACGTTTAGAGCAACAGTATGCCTTGTGATATACGTTACGAAAAGTCGCTTGTCATGGGCTGACAGCCACTCAAAATATAAATGTAGATGCTCAGTCAACGCGTAAACGAAAGAAGAAAACAATTAAAAACGACAAAATAAAAGAATACATTTTTGATAACAGACACATTCAGTCTAACAAAGCGCAACAGCAAAAGTAACATGCGTAGCATGAAGGCGATAACAGGCTGGTCAGGAACAGCAACAACAGACCTGCAATGGAGGGATCAGTAGGAAGACTTCTGTGTGATTGAATGTGTTTTCATTAGGAACATCAGTAAAACTTACAACAGCAGGTTGAAGAAATAGCAATTAGTGCTACATCACCACATACAATTCTTTTTTCCTCTCCGATTAAATGTTTTGAATTTAATTTTGACAACCTATCAGAGATTATTCTCGGGAGTCGCTGGTGAGTACCAAACTCTCCGCTTATAGTATTACTAAATTTTCTAGACCTTTGGGATGGACGACTCACCTTACACAAAACAGAGAAAAACATGAAGTTACCCGGGAAAGGAAACAACCATAACGCCCTTCCAAGACAAGGACAGAAGGAGCGAGCAACCCGAACGACAGACCAATCACTGCATTGTCGACAACAGTCAAACTCAGTCTTACAAAGATAGCATTCAAGAAAAGAACCGCGATGGAAAGTTTATTTGTAAAACTTTTTGGAGAATTAATTTATTCTATACACATAGCCTCACATTTCGCTCTAATGCAGCCCCAGCAACCTTGCGAGGTTGGGTCTGCGTAGGGATATCGAAAATCTGATAGAGATCATAGTGATTAATTAACATTTTAAGACAGTTCTGATCATTGTAGCGCATTTCCTGATTGCTTATAAGAACTCTCAATAAAAATTGAGACAGCTAGTTTCGTTAATTTGTTGAGTTGTTCGTTTTTATTGATCACGCTGTCAGCAGATTGAACTTTTATTGCACAAAACCGAAAAAAAGACGAAACATTATCATTATAATTATCATTTCTAATAATGCACTGAAATAGTTCACGTAATATACTAATATAGAAAACGTAAAATAGATTGTCTGAAAGTTATGCGTTTTTTAATATCAGGCGCAGAATAATAACCGTTGCCACAAATAATAGAGAACGCATAGTCACATGTGTCGCCTCATTCAGACGAAACAAACAGTAATGTATTTTTTTCAGCCTGAATATAATGAACTATTTGTACGTGAGTTTGGGTTAAGTGCCACTGCGCATAAATGACCGCAAGTTTTAAAAGAGGAAAATATTTAAATGATTTGGATATTGTAAGCTATAACTATATATGTATAAACAGACTTGTTCACGTTCATGCACTTACTTTACACTGCTGTCTCACTGGTGAACCATGAAGCCTCTAGCAGACAGAATACATAATTGTTTTGGAGCTGCATCAGAACGGAGTGCAAGGTTGCGCTTATAAATCTAGTTTTAGCCCCTGAGTATATATAGAAGTTTTGTGTGTTTTATGTATTTCGTTTGGCTCTTTATACTGTATTAATGTACCGTTACTCAGTGACGGACTGGCCACGAGGTTAAAAAACTTGGGTACATGCTCGGAAGCAGCCAATCAGTGTGCTTTATTTTGAGTTTGAGAACGTACCAAAGTTTTATAACCTCGAACCCTGTTGTGCCAGTTGTCGAAGATGTACTGTGTCGTTTAGTTGTTTCATTTCTCCCTTCTTCTCTTGGTGTCTTGTGTTAGGTGTGCATTATGTTTGTGGTCTTTCTTAGGTTTCTTCATTTTTCTAACGATTCTATGGCAAAAAATACTTTGGTAACATCCATTTTATGACAGTTCTAGAAATAAAAGCCATTCCATTATAACAGACGGAATATAAAGCGACAATATTGAATTCCGATAAGGTAATAATAGTAATAATAATAATAACAATAATAATATAAACAAAACTTCACTACCTTCACTATTTAATGTTTTTTCTTGCAAACATTTGTCTTGGTTAGTTGGTTGATTGTTTTTGGTTAAACAGCCTTTTGGGACAGTATTTAAATCTATTTCGGGCCGTCTCCCAGAGAGAGGGAGAAAGAAAAGAGAAATGATAGGTGAGAGAAAATATATCCAAACAACACCCGGCCACACCTACTGCAAGCGCAATAGACCCTTGCCCTACTTTAGTCCAAATAAGTAGGACGCTCATGCACTGGAAGTTATAACCAGCACCATCGCCCGATCACCAGCCCCCTTTGTCTTGTTCGAAACAGTGTGGTACTCCTAATTCTACTTTAAGTACGTTTTATCAGCTTATTCGGCATAGAACTAAAATCTAACGTCTACCAAATGGCATTTGAATTAGATTTTAAAACTAAACAGTTCTTTACTTGTTTTTACTGAATATGAATGTAAATATACTGAAACTGAAAATAATCAAATTTGAGTCAATGTTTCTACAAAATAGAAAAAAATAAGGTTCTGGAATACTATTCGCTCGTGTTGTGTTACTATTTATGCTGTTGCTTCGTGTGTCCATTTCCCTTTTGTTGTCGTGGACGGATGCGGAAACAGATATTGTCAGTGCCTTACCATTATCTTTTTTACATTTTTTTTACATATTATGTTTTATACCTTAGGAAAATACATAAATTGAGTACCAAATACTTATTTCTTAAAATTCAGATACTACACAATATGATGGTTCTTACCTAATATTGCAAAGCACCTATACTTACAAGCACAGGTTTTGTGTGCGGTAGTAATCGCTGTGTGTGTTGATTTCCAGAGAACTGACTGAGTTGAACTCAATATGGCTGAACGTAGTTCCAAGATGGAAACCAAAGTAAGGAGGAGAATAATCATCATTGTTGTTATCTTGATATGTGTTTTACCTGTATTTCATAAAGATGTTCTTCTTTTAAAGCAAAAGCTCGGAAAATAACCATCGGTTTACTGGTAACTCGCAGGACATTCCTTCAAGTAGATATATACTGCTTACAAAAAGTAGGGGATATTATGACATAGAAGCGTGTACAACAATTAATAATAATGGCTGGGTTAGTTTATTGATGTATATTGACAGAACACTATTCAATTAACAATATTCAACAAAAACAGAAGCAGTAACTGCAGGTCATGTGACCTAGAGCAGCACATTCAGGACTATGGGGTCCACACCTCAATTTCACATCGGCGAAAAAAAATCTTTTGAACCCTCAAAGCCAAGCGGTCAATTATTTTCCAGCACATGGCATTGAGGCTGCTTTAATATAAACGTATCCATACCAAATTTAGTGCGACAGACTAAATAATGTACAGAATATTGTACTTAAAGAAAGTTACCAAAGAAGCATCGCCTTCGATCAGTCAGTTATAAATTACTGATGGTGGTGGGGAATGAGTTTATATCGCTTTTGCGTTCGTACAACACTCCCCCTGGATTCTAATGTGGTTTATAAATACTCAGTTTATATGCAGAGCTTTTAACTCATCAATCAATCAAAACAGCAAATATATACACCAAAGAGCAAGAACGACACTGAAACGCTGGAACAAAAGTATTCCAACAGGTTAAAACCCAAGGACACGACCGAACACAGATCATGAAGCACCAATCAACTCCCAAACCAAGTAAGAAGGAAGTTGTAAGGCTCAAGCAATCATTAAACCGAACGGCAGGTAATTAAAGAGAGCAAAGGTGCCAAAGATTATTGGAATCGTCCAAAAAATGAGAGAAAAAAATGAGAGAGAAATAAAAGACGGAGTTTGCGATACCGGTAGCCTTATTTCAGAAGTTTCGATGTTAAATGCTTATTACGAATGTTAAAGTTGACCTCATGACTCGACACCCTAGCAAATAGAATGACCTGAGATACATGTATATACCCGAAAAATATATTAAAGGGTCAAACTTTTACCCTGCGATCTCTGGAACATGTCAAACGTTTGGTAAAGTAAATCATTTCTACCTTCCATTTTGTTCATTTTGCAAGTTTACACACGTGAAGTTTGAATCTATAGCCTTTGTCTTGACCAAGTCCAGGCTTTAAGTCAAACTACCCTTAAAATGAAAGTCGTTTGAACTCCCATAGAGAATTGATAGTGTGTCAGTTTTGTTGGGCATAACTTCTAAAATTGCTATGAGTTTTAAAATTGTTACAGCTTGCTGACCTTAAAAATAATTAAATTTGATGACTATCGAGCAATTTAGCCAAAAATTCATAATTAACGAAATCGAAAATTTTGGTGAATTTGTTCCTTATGGACTTCTGACCACTTTGATTTTGAGAGTAGTGTGAATTGAAGTCTGCACTTGGTCAAGACAAAGGCCTTAGATTCAAACTCCATGTGTATAAAACTGCAAAATGAGTAAAATGGAAGGTAGAAATGATTTATTTTACCAAATGTTTGAAATGTTCCAGAAATCGCAGGGTAAAAGTTTGACCCCTTAATCTTTTTTTCGAGTATATAAACTCCGTAAAAAATGAAAAAAAATAAAATCATTACGCTTATCATACATATTTGAAGAAAAAGCATTATCTAAAATAGTTCAATGTAACTCAAGAAATGAGAAGTCGATATCAAAAGAATTTCAGGAAATAACTTTCATAAAAGCGTTTTGCTTACCGTTAGAGCCTAAACAACATTGTAAATTGTACTGTTTTGAAACCATGTAGTTTGAATTAAATTAAATATTGTCAAACCAAAAGAATTTATTTATTTAACTGAAGATATCTACAATGTAATGATATATGTTCGCAAGCACTTTAGTGTATAGACTATGACTATTAATAGTCGGTTGGACGCTAACTGTTTTAGGCGCATATATATAGACCCAGCTTGTTGTAAAGGAGACAAATATAAATAGAGTTGTTACTGAATTCAATAAAGGATAGCAAACACATTTAAGCTGTAGCAATCACTGACACCTTTTATAGATACTAAGATAAACTATAATAAACACATCAATCGGCAAATGTTAGGCTATACATAAAATTCAATATTGACATTTGTCCATTTTACCTTGTTGGTACAAAATAAACATTTTATACGCGTTTGATTGCGAAATATGTGACTATAATGATAATACATGTATACGCTCTGAAATACTGGAGTTAAGCTTAAATCGTTAAAGTTCGTATCTCTTCCAAAACACTCAATCAAAGTTTATTTTATCATTATTAACAGTGTTTAAAAGACTAACAGAAGAATAAAGATATGACTTAAACCATATTTGAAAAAGGCTGCTTTAGGTCGATATTTTGTGAATACAAAATCTGAATAAAATCATAAAAATGTAATATATCTTCGGAAAAGATAGCATTTTTTTGTTGTTGTTGTTAGTCTATAGAGTTTAGAAAAGGAAAGGAAAATGTGACATGCTGATTACAACGGTTTTTATTAGTAGTTTGCTGCGCAATCTAAAAAAAAACAGAACACACATACTTATTGATGCATTTAGGTCTGAAGATTCACCAGTACATTGAGAAGAGCGCCCTAGCAATTAATTGTTCTAACTCTTCCTCAAGTTTTAAGGTAGAACTTACGAAAACAGTAGTTTATTTTCAAAAGCTCGACCATGTACAGCTTACTTTACATGGCATGAAGAAGTCCTACACCAAAATTACAGACTATAAAACCAATTCATTCCTTTTTCTTTTTTCTATACCAGTGGTACAGTGCATACTTTGTAACAAACTCCTCTTAGGTTTATCTGATTTTGTTAGTTCCTTATCATTGCCCTTTGATGCTGCTCTGCATGTCAAATCAGTTTTGTGTCTGCTGTGATGCACACAAGGTGGATGATTAGGCAATGATCAAAGAACGACACAGACGATTTCCACATCCTGCTCGTAAACACAAGGTGGGAAATGAATAAAAAAAGCGATGGTGATGCACGCAAGATTGATGAAACAGCAGTGATCAAGAATCGACACGGGCTATTCTAAATTATGATGTGTAAAAGCGTCTGAAGACCTTCAGTAGTTTATAAATGAATATTCCAAGGTAATGTTTCCGTAGTAGTGGGTTACTATTATCGCCATTGCTTGTTTTTTTTTTGTTTATTATTTTGTATTTATTGTTTTTGTTATTTTTTTTTTTTAATTTTTTTTAATGCAAAATACAATAAAAACTCGTTTACCGATGTTATTGGTTTAATGCGTTTGAGTATCTATAGCATTCTGACATTCGGTTTGTTATTTCTGTATGTTTTCTCTCTTATTTTGATTCAAAGGTCAACGTCTATATAGATACAAGGAAAACACGTCTTTTTTGCTGCTTTGCTTTTTTGTTGTTATGTTGTTTGTATAGCCCTAACAAAAGAAAAAAAAATGCAAAATTGGATACCGAATCATTTCAGGGTCACTGATGAGGCTTGAATAACCGAAACTTCGAAGTAGTGCCCATGTCCCTTCTGTCGAATGTGTTCTCTGCTCTTGAAGGAACTCTTTTAGATTTTAATTAATGTTTTTCATATGAGCCGCGACGCGAGAAAACCAACAATGTGGATGTGCGCCCAGCGCAGACTCAGATCAGCCTGGGCATCCGCCCAGTTTGATCAGAGTCTTCGCTGTCCGCATGGAGGTAGCTTAGACCCTTAGCTACCCTTTGAGCACTTAACGAAGGGTCTAGTCAAATTGGGCAGATGCCCAGGCTGATCTGAGTCTGCGCTGGGCGCACAACCACATTGTTGGTTTTCTCGTGTCGCGGCTCATACAATCTGTTCTTGTTCTCAGGGTTGTTGCTTTCATTTGTCTGTTGTGTAAATGGTTGTTGTTTCTGTTAGGTTGAACATCTAGGTATCTGATGAACCAAAGCATAACCAAGGGCCAGGTGTGATCGACCACAAACCGGCTAAACCCGCCAGTAAATTCATTGCTGGCCGTCAAAGGCGAACTTCTGGTTATTCTTGGCTCTTTACGTGTTGTTTGTTGTTATGTCTGTTATTGTTATATTGCTTGTGATGTCAAGGCTATCCCGGTGACAACCTACATGGGAAATGGCTGTATACCTAGTTGCCGCTTACGATGTATTGAGTGGTGTTTAATTGTTTTTTTTTTTTTGTTTCTTTTTCCCACATGGTGTCTTGAGTGGGATCACGGATTGAATTGTGTCAGTCTCTAAGAATTTTATGTCTTACTTTTCAGTAAAAACGTATGATTTGCATATTTTATATACAGTCATATGGTTTGCGAGTGAAATTTTTGATTTTTGGGCACTTTGCTCCATCATCACGGAAACCAGGATGTTTTAATTGTGTAAGTAATAATGAAAGTACTTGGCTCAATTGCCAGCCCAGCAGACGTCATCTGAGGTCGTGATTAGGTCACCACTGGGGGACATATTGGTTTTGGTGTGGATCCCGTCGGCGTATGCGTCTGCGTTGCGTAAGCTCGGCGTCGGCGTCAGCGTAGCTTCTTGTCTGCACTCTTATCTCCTGAAGAGATGCATGGATTCGACCAAACTTGCACGGATACATCACTGGGTGGAGGAAAAACTGATTAGATTTTTGTGACCCTCATCTCATTTCCAAGGACACAGGAGGTCAAACACTGATGAAAATAGCTTGTCTGCACCATATCTCATGAAGAAATTTTTACCAAACTAGTACAGATATATTATTGGGAGATGGCAAAGAAATGATTAGATTTTGGTGCCCCAGAACCCATTTTCAAGGTCGCATGAGGTCAAAGAGTGTTGAAAACAGCATTGTCTGAACCATTTTTCCTGAATGGATGCATGGATTTGAACCAAACGTGCACAGATATATCATTGGGACATGGCAAAGAACTGATTAGGTTTTGGTGCCCTTGACTCTATTCTCAAGGTCACAGAAGATCAAAGACTGTTGAAAAATGGCTTGTCTGCACCAAATCTCCTGAATGGATGGATGGATTTAAACCAAACTTGCACAGATATATAACTGGGAAATGCAAAAGAACTGATTATATTTTGGGGACCTTGACCCTATTTTCAAGGTGACAGGAGGTCAACGAATGTTGAAAAATGGCTTGTCTGCACCATATCTCCTGATTGGAAGGACGGATTTGAGCCAAACTGTTATAGATACATCACTGGGAGATGGAAACGAAGTGATTAAATTTTGGTGACGTTGTCCTCTTTTTCTAGGTCACAGAAGGTGACTTTCTCCCTATTTTAAGGTCACCGGACGTCTTAACTTGGCAGCATTTAGGGAAAATGAACCTGCTGGGCAAGAGCAGGTGAGGGGACAACTGTTTTTGTCAAAAAACATTTCTAGTTTAATTCGTATCTACTACCACGGCATACGAGGCAACTAAATCAACGAAAAGAAGTGAAAAATAGCATTATTTTGTTTTGCTTTATTTTCGACATCATATATGAACTTGATGGTCAGTAAGTGTACTTTTACAGCGGTTCTACAGCAATCTTGAACCATTAATTCTAAACCAAGTCTTTAAGCTATCAATAAGTGATAATCGAATCCCCGCCCTCCGAAGGAGAGCTTTTCTACATTGACTCTGATTTATGTACTTTTTTCTTTACTTTTAACGCTGCGAGATAAGATAGACTGGTCCAGCGTTTTCTGTTATCATCAAGTTAAATGCTTTAGCATATCTTTCGGCTGAAAATGTTAATTGCCTCTTAATTGTTTTCAACTGTGTACTGTAACGGGTATAAAAATATCTATTAAAAGACTGTGCAATGCTTACTTCTATAGTTTAAGAGAGGATCTTATATACAACATGATGTTGCCTACATTACTGATTAATTTTATTTACCCAACATAATGGACAGAATTTTAAATATAGATAAAAGTTACCTTTTCAGAGAGAGAGAGAGAGAGAGAGAGAGAGTGAGAGAGAGAGCGAGAAAAAAAACAAAAACAAAAACACAGTTATTGTCACTGATGTATTTATCTTAATTTGTTGTCATTGTTTAACGTCCACGGTAAACAGCTTTGGTCATGCCAGGACGGTCAGTTAACCTAACCACACTATTCCTGGGCAGGCTTAGACTCCCTAAGCGGTTAACCAGTACTAAGCGCAGTAACCAATCCGCCAGTAACTGACAAACTGCCCTGTTTGAACCAGCGGAAGTAGAAATGAAAGTAAGTCTACCGACACCCTACCGACTGCGCTGCGCGGCCCGGTGTATTTATCTTAAAGAGGGCATCTTACGAGCTGTCATACTTGTGGTCTCTTGTCGTCTTTTAGCAGATGAGGTGGTGCCGTATGTTAGATACAGCCAATCAGTCATTGGAACAACATCATGCCATACAACTTTACAGGCGACTGTCGCAGTACCATTGTCCCCTTTGCGGCATTTTAATAGTGGAGGAGACACTACTGTTTTAGTAGATATTAACTGATTGCAAAACCTGAGCCAGCAAATCATAATTAATAGAGACACTTTTGTTGACAGAACAGTTATAATAGTCTCCTTAGCGGTTTTGGTAGCCAAACAAGATAAAGAGCAGTCAGAATACTATATGCTCTAACGAAATATGTATTAAAGTCTCGCAAGAGGCATTGTACCCTGAACTGCCAGAACTGTGGCCATAAATTGCCTTCCCCTATCCTTAGATGGTACCACAGTGGTAGTATTCTGAACTGGAGAGAAAGTGCGCCCATGTTCTTACAGTAGCAGGCATCAGCATAGGTTTCCTAGGGGCGTTGGTAGGTGTAATTATACTTATCAATGCATTTAATAGCCTGGTCTAGCACCACTAAGAAAACGTCCAGTATATTTAGATAATATCCTATTAGCTGCAGAATTATTATAATAGACTCGCCTGCAACGCTACGTATGTTACGCATTTACAAAAACGGAAATTTCTATAATAGTATTATGCGTTTTCAGCTGCCACCAGCGGTATTGTAGCATCCTGAGGTAAACCATTTTCTACATAGTACACCAGATGACCTGTGGAGGTATTCTTATTTCTAGAGTGTATCAAGTACCACGTGCTGACAAAATAGATTTGACAGAGAACTATTGGTCAGAACTGATATTCTGCTCTCAACAGAGAACACGTAGCAGCTGGATATGGTACTATATGCTCCACAAATGTCTAGTGATATGTTTTGTGACGTGGACAGTGGTAAGACTGATAGGTACATGTAAACGTTAATTTTACAGCAGCTGACCATGTTTTCATTTATGAATATATACTAACAAAGAAAATGTGCAATATTTTACAAAACTTAAGTTTTTAGTTGCTAAGTTTACAGTGATCAAAAATTGCAACGTGAATATATTATTACTCTTCTACACATTGTAAAACTGGCACGATATTCTAGAGCAAAGATGACACTCAAACTAACCACAGATCATTTTAACTCTTTGCACGTGTGTTCAGTACAACATGTTTACATGTACATGTAGACACTGACCGAATTCCATACTAATAATGCAATAACAAAATTACATTCTATTTTGAATTTCATTCGTTTATAAGATGCTACAGTTTCGAGAAAACGAAACACTCCAAGTGCCTCTGCAGCTTGCATCTGGCGTCAGCTAGGCAGTTCAATAGGCACAGACATATCACTATCAACCTGCAACGACTTGACCATCATAATGGGAACGTTGGAAATCGTCCATGTTCCGGAAGCAAAAATTGATAATGGCAGTTCATGATTAGTACGTTACGTTGACACACTCGTGTCAACCGTTCAAAGCCTCTACAAACACTGGACAAGAGCAAAGTGTATGTAGGCAAACAGTTTGTAACTGACTCCGAGCCAATACAAATCCAATAACGGCTAGGAGGTATTACGTTGGCCAGGTATTTAATGTTCAACACCGTAACGTTCGCTTGCTCTGGGCCCGCTGTCTTCTGCACTGAAACCGTGTCCTGTGTTCTTTCATTTCTCTTTTCCTCCCTCTCTCTGGGAGACGGCCCGATATAGACTGAAATACTGTCTCAAAGGGCCGTTGAACCCTAAACAATCAATCAATCTAGGGATCTTTTTAGTGATGAGTCACGTTTCTGTGGGAATTAAACTGCCTAGAGAAGTGGAGAAACCTTACGTCAGGTCAGCGGTCGAGAATACTTGCGTTGAAACGTAGGACGAGGCCATGCTGGATACCGATTAATTTCCGTATTTACTGTCGAGTAACTGAGGTAAATATCTGAAGTAAAAGTACATTAGGAAATTAAAATGTGCAACTTTTACTTTTCAGCCCCAAGTGATTTAAGTGCAAAGAAAACTTTTGAAAATTACCTAAATTAATCTAAAAATTCATTACCACACACGCACGTTCAACCGACCGCACAGCTCTGTCCTTAACATGTACCCTAATTAATAACAGCGGCAACATCTATTTTCTGTCTTATTTCACAAAACAAAGTAAAATAAAACAAAGAGTGGGCAGCGATTCAGGTGACTATATTGTTAAAGACCATAGACAAGAGGACATAACACCATATAACACTGAGAAACCACAACAGAAGTACCGCTATGAAACGGTCAGTAATAGATTACTGGGGGCCTAACTAGTTTTCCTGGGTCCAAACGCTCACTCTTAGCTTCCGCAATGGTTCAACCCAACCAAATCTATTATCACCCACACAACAAACAAACTAAAGCATAGATTAAGACAACAAGAACAAACTACACGAAAAGCAAGTGAATGAGCTTTGAAACGTATGTCGAACAACTTTCAGTTTGCTGAATTGGTCGCATAAACTACTCGTAAATGTGAGAAAATTAACTCTGGACATTCTAACATGTCTTTCATATCTTATGACAATTAAAAAGACGAAAAACTTTCACATTGTAAAATTGAGAGAACAAAAACAAAGAAAATACACAATTATAAACATAACAGTCTATGATAAATATGGGGTATCATTCATTAAAAAAAAAAAAAACAGAAAAAAACGTTACTTGATGTAGCGCATATACCACTTGACAATAATGTTAGGTTAACGCTGACTTTACGCCCACATACTTGGAAAGTACTGTTCATTTTGCAAATCGCTCGTGTTGTCTTACTACTTGTATTTATCCATCGTGTTACGATTTCTCGTTTAGTGTCGTTGGTTGGATCTCATATATGCTTGTATCCGTTCCTTGTCTTGGTCTTTAAAATTTCTCTGGATCTGAAACTGAACATGCACATGAAGAGGGCCTAACCAGAAAATAAAATAATATTTGAGAAGTGTCAGACAGTATATTGTGAAAAAAGGTGATACGTTGCATACTAAGTGTAATCAATTTCTTTAAGGGTTACATATTTCGATATAAACGTCACTTACAGAAACATCGTTACTATATAAACAATGTTCTGAACCTTTTGATAAGCTTGCGAAACTAGCTAATAAAGGTGAAGTATATAAAACAAAATCAATTAACTGACTTTAAAGGATCATATTAGATCAAATTAATTGATTTTTGCCGTTATCTTTAGGCCCAAGATAGTCATATTTCAGAACATTATAACAGCTTTTTTCCAACGCCAATGTGCAACTTAGATCATTAAAAGCCCTTTTTCCTTTCTCCACATATATTGTAAATGAAAGTTTACGATTTACAGTAACATTTTTGTCACCTGTATGGATGCCTACCTTGCTTTCTGTTTTGTTTTGTATTTTAAAATAATATTGGAAAATAGGTAAAATAGAAAGTATAATTGAGCCGCGACACGACAAAACCAACAAAGTGGTTGTGCGCCCAGCGCAGACTCAGATCAGCCTGGGCATCTGCCCAGTCTGATCAGAGACTTCGCTGTCCGCATGAACGTAGCTTAGACCCTTAGCTACACATTAAGCGCTTAGCGAACAGTCTGATCGTACTGGGCGAATGTCCAGGCTGATCTGCGTCTGCGCTGGGCGCACAACCACATTGTTGGTTTTGTCATGTCGCGGCTCAATTATTTATTCGTTCTGTTTGTCCATGCCAGTGCTTTTGTTTACATGCTATGTGAGTGGTGATTCCATTGTCGGTAGCTGACTGATCACCTGTCTTGACAAGAGCTTTTTTCATTTGGTTACCGTGCATGTCTTTCGCGCCAAATGGTGGTTCCTCTTTGATAGACTGTGTGTGTCAGTTATCGAAAAGTTTCTTAACTTATGTGGTTTGCCAGAGTGTCAAGTCAAATGAAAGACTTCAATCTGCGTTATAAAAATCTGCTACTCTTCTCCAGTAGGGCTATCGGTATCATAAACCTCGATAGGCTTTTACAAACCTTTATCGTAGACACTAATGGTTGGTTTCTAAATTTTCAGTCGGATTACAATATAGTTTGCAGCAAACGGAACCATAAGTTATGGTGATTTAGTTATAGGTTCAAAACAATATCATACGGTACAAACATATTGGAAATACCATTAACGTAATAAAACATTTTTCATGGTGACCCACTTATACTTCATAAATTTGCATCCCTCTTTAATTACTCGCCGATGGATTGGAAATCAGACTCGATGATGGACCCAACATAAAGCTAATCATTCTACTTGGGTGGAGCTGGAGTTATTCTTGTCTGATGCTTTGCCACTCGAGGTTGAACTAGTGAATCGTTCGCTCCAGTATTTCAGTAGACGTAATACGTTGTTTTAGTCGAATAGCCATTGTCGAGTCATTATCGCTTTCATTCGGGACAGTTTTGTGTTTTCTGTGAAGAGGCATTAATTGGTTGGGAAACCACACGCGGACTGAACAGCTAACTGAATGTTTTGAGCCATTGCAGAAGCTGAGGTGAGGGTTTGGATCCAGTAAAACAAGTTTAGCCTCCACCCCAGTAATTCATTACTGACCTTTTCAAGACGGTACCTCTGTTGTGGGTTCCTAAATAATACTTGTGTTTATGGGTACTTATCTATGCTCTTCGAGCTTATAGTTACCTGTATAGCTGACCCTGGGTTTGCCTTACCTATCTCTACGACAACGTCATCTTTGTCCTTATGAATGCATAATATATACTGAGCAAAAGTGAAAACGCTACATTGTAGAAGACAGTTTGTAAATAACACAATGATACGTTTTTGCCTTGATTTAAACATTTTAGTAGCGCAAGACATTCATCAAGAGAATGACTATAAAATTCTGAAGCTGGTATTCTTCATAACAGAGTTATCTTACCTTATTCATTTTTAGCATATTTTGTAATACACCAAATATGCGCATGCGCAGATGCACATTTCTTAAAACACCTCCAATTGTTATTTAGCAAAACTAGGATATGAAGCTTTATATTTCCAAATTATAAAATATCTCCCTTTGCATTAAAACTTAAGCAAATTTCAATGTTCGATTGTTCTTCTACGAAACGTTTTCCTTGTTCTTGTAGTGTAATAAATTGTGCACTTTACTTATTGTTAATTTCAAGACTAGTAAAATTGTGACAATATGTGAAGAAACTACAAATGAATTTCTTATGGGAAGTTCCATTGTTTACGGTCTCGTATTGTGTTTTCGAAGAAATAACGATATTTCAACACTAATTTTCAAAAACAAGCAAACACATACTGATGTGTGCTCTCTCTTGCAATATGTTTAGTATACTGGTTTTTTATCAAAGGCAAAATAAGGACACTGTATCATGAACTTCTTTTTTAAATCGAGTTTAAAATGCATATTCAACTGTTTCGTAATTGCACAGCAGAAAATTGGACCCCTGTTCACTTTGAAATGTGTTCGTTTTATATGAAACGGCTTTTACAGCTATCCATTGTTAGTAGGGCCTTACACAGGTATTTAACTTTAAAATGCGTTCTTATCTTGAACCGTTTCGGATTTCACAAAACAGATAATTTGGAAAATAGTCACTTGTAGCGTTTTCACTTTTCGTCAGTATATTAATTTCTTGGAATCACACTTCATTACTACCTGCTTTTCCCCGTAGAAAACAGTAATTTCACGTACATCTGACTTACCGAACTTTGAAGTCACTGTATAGCTGTTTTGTTTTGTAAATTAAAGGGTGAATAGGTAGCAATAGAAGTTACTGTTTATTGTTCTTGTCGTCCATATAGGTGCTTTCATTCACGCTTTGTGTGAGTGGTATTTCCGTCGTTGTATCTCAAACAACCGTTAAGGAAAAAGCTGTTAAATCAGTTTATATAAAATCAGATACAAGCGGTATTGCGATCGTGCATCGTTAAGGCAACTTACCCTAGTTTGTGTGATCGTTAGTGATAAAAAAGATTAATGAAATAATGGCTTGAAATGGTCATGTGTCATGGGGAAGCAAGAAAATAAAATGCCACATCAACAATTATACATCATCTATTTAAATATAACTGAACTCAAATGATTTATCCTCTGCTTTATGAATTTAATCTACATAGCACAAAAGAATGTTTTACGTACTTTTTCTATCTGAGTAAAACAACAGAACGCAGACATGCAAGAAATTGAAAGACTTAATTAAAAAGACAATGCCTGAAAACAACGTATCTTCAACACGAGTTCTATATCAATATACCAGAACTAATCTTCTACTCAAAAAACGTAACATTCTAATGAAAACGTATAAAAGAATAAATAAAGACGTCTATTCTATATCATATACAGTACATGTGAACCTTGGTGTCAGCTTGCGTCCAGAAACCAATAACTACCTGAAAACGCCTGCTTCTGATGAAAAACTAAAATGATGCAAATTCTTTTTCCACATTTTTATGATAAATCTATAATTTGTATTTTGTTTTTTAGTTAAACGCATTCATCCACAGTGGCGAATCTATGGTGATACGGATGCAGCAAGGTCTCAATATAACACATTACGTCGATGTATACAACCTGGAGAGCACTGGGGTCTTTAATTCATATGCATGATGTGGTATTTATAGTTACTTTCCAAATAGTGTTCAAAGATTGCCAAAGTAAAAGTAGTCTAGTATTCAAACTCATTCCAAAGGATTCAGCTGTATGACTCTGTTAATCATCATACAGTTTTACTGGCTTTCCAAACTGACCTCGACTCAAAACATAAAATTCCATCAGCATTTGTAAGTGATCATTTCCAGTGATTTCAAACGTACTTCGAACATAACTGAAATAGATGTCATATGATGGTAAGAGAGTTTAGCATCCAGTTTATGAAAATTATAAAGTACTTAAATTTAATTTTGTGAAAATTTTACGACGTCATTATCTAGCTTTAAACCAAGAAAATTAATTATGATAGATAATCTAATACTTTGCTACCTTATACAATTACCCATTGATTCTTAGCGTCCCATAAATAGCAAACAGTGCAAATTCAGAATTGGACGCCACAACACACCTTGTCTGATCAGTATTTACACTATTACATAAAACCAAAGGAAGCTAAAATGATGACAATAAATAAACCACACACCCCTTTAATTGAATTGGGATAATGACTGAGTATGACACAAAGGTAAATCTCAAACTAACAGTAGGTCTCAGTGACTTATATTTCATAGTTCATTTTGCCTTATACTTGTAGACTATCTGATGTACGAACATGATTGCCTGGAATAATGACTCAGAATGACCCGATGTTTGACCTCAAACTAACAATAGGTCACAGTGACCTATTCCTCATAGCCCGTGATTTTACCTTATCTCTTGAAGACTTTTGATGATAAACTTCATTCTTGGAATAACGACTCATTCTGACCCCGTTTAAATCCAAACTAAGACTAGGTGACATTGACCTATATTTAATGTTGATTTTGCCTTATATTTTGAAGACTGTTAGATGTCAGAATATGTTTGCTTTGGATAATGACTCAGTATGACCAAAATTTTAAACGCAAACCAACAGTAGCTGATATTGTTCTATATTTCATGGTCCAGTGATTTTGCCTTATATCTGGAAGATGTTTGATGTAAGATCATGATTGCTTGAGAAAATGTCTCAGTATGACCGGATGTTTGACATAAAACTTACTGTAGGTCAAATTGATCTATTTTTTTCTAGTTTCAGTTGTTTTGCCTTATACCTTGTAGACTATTTGAAGCACAAACATGATTGTTTCCGATAATGAAACAGTACGACCAGATGTTAAACCTCATGTCACAGTGTAGGTCACAGTGACCGATATTTCGTGGTCCAGTGATGTTACCTATTATCTTGAGGACTTTTTGATGTTTGTACATGGAAGCTTTGGCTAATGACACAGTATGACACAAACTTTTACCTCAAACTAACATTAAGATACATTTATCTACATTTCATAGTCCAATGATTTTGTCCAATGACACAAATATTGACATCTAATATAAAGGTATCCATACCAAATTTAGAGCGACAGACGCGCGTTTTTTGTATTTAACTTCTTCAGTGTCGCTTACCCCAAAACATTGAAAGAAAAAAAGATGATATGCATGCCCCGTCAAGCAACGAGCAGCCCTCTCCAAGCCAAACTTACTGTCCCTTTCCGCGGGACGCTTTAGCCGAAGGCATCAGATAAGAGACGCCAACGTATTAACTCGCGAGCGCAGGCGTTCACGTTCGAGCCACCTCAACCCCTGCGTATCGAAAAAGGCGACAGACAAAGGCATCAAGAAAGAGATGTTTGACGCAACAAGAAAAAACAACTCAAAAGAATAGAAGCCACGATTCATGTCACTATGACAAGTCAGAGTTTTAGACTAATTTAGAATTATATATCGTTCACTATTTTATTGATCTCATCTTACTACATTAAAGGTTTAGGCTGACACCATGAATGATATCGTCTTACTTTAAGGTCAGCATGACCTATATTTTATGGTCTAGTGATTATACTTAATATTTCTAACACTATGTCATGGTTTGCATTATACTTGTGTACATGGTTTGGGCTGACACTGAGTGATCTCATTGTCGCACCTGCTTTCCGTCCGTCCGTCAGTGTATGTACGCATGAGCGTGTTGTTGTAGGTTGCACCCCAGACTTGGGGGTTATTTTTTAAGGGCAGAATCGTACAAAGTGCACTTGCGGGTTGATCACAGCTCACATGTGCCCTCTGTACACATGAACCCACAAATTTTGTCCAATTTGGACAAAACTTGTGAAAACAAATGATTTTAAATGACCCATCTACCCCTCATCATCACACAGAAGGTGTCAGAAAACTTCGACTAATGAGGTGCACCACAAAAGTCGAATTCACCCCACAAATGGGGTTTGTACTCACAGATCAGCCCACAAATACCCTCTCATGAGAGCGGACGTATCCGTCCGTCCGTCAGTCCATCCGTCCGTCCACAATTACGTCGACCCTAGCGTTCGGGTCCATTATTCTCAATCTATGATACCTACATTCATCAAACCTGGTAATAAGTTTCTACTTAGAATCGTCTCGAGGAACCTTGGACTTATTTTGACCTTTAACCTATTTTTCATGCTCTAATGACTTCGTAAAATACTGTGCCGTCCGTCCATCCACAATTACGTCGATCCTAGCGTTCGGGTTCATTATTCTCAACCTATGATACCTACGTTCATCAAACCTGGTATAAAGTTTCTTCTTAGAATGATCTCAAGCAAGCTTGCACTTATTTTGACCTTTGACCTATTTTTCATGCTCTGATGACTTCATATATTTCTATGCCAAAAATTACGCTACCCTAGTGTTAAAGTCCATTTCTCTCCATTTAGGTTTTTTCTTAGAATGGTCTAGAGGAGTGTTTCCTTTATTTTGACCTTTGACCTGTATTTTATGCTCTGCTGACTTATTAAAATTTTACGTCAAAAATTACGTCAACCCTAGCATACTGGTCCATTTCTCTCAATCTATGATACCTACAGTCATCAAACTTGGTATAAAGTTTCTATTTAGGTTGATCTAGAGAATTGTTGCACTTATTTTGACCCATATTTCATGCTCTGCTGACTTCGTAAAATTTTACTTGCAAAATTAAATTGACCCTATCATTGAAGTCCATTTCTCTCTGACAATCTATGAGAGCTAGAATCATCAAACCTGTTATAAAGTTTCATCTAGGTGACTGTTACCTATAGTTTACTGTACATTTATACTGTTTTATTTCTTGCAATATTTAAGAGATTTGAAATATTCTTAGGAAAACATTTTATTTTGACATTGCAGTTGATCTCAGTACACCCAGCCTGTATTGTCCATATTAAACTTCAAGTTCCCGCTAAGTCGTGCTTTATTGTTTTCTGACAATTCTTGTATAAGGATAATGTATTCCACCAGGCATAAATTGGTTACGCTTGTACCTACTACTGTGGTACTACCGTTCTAGCATTATACCATCTGCATAACAAACAGTTTAAGCTAACACAAACTATAACAAGTAATACTGCACCAGCAACTGTTAACACCACAGGCAGCATAAGGTAAGCATCCGAAAAATCTTTTAATTTGATATCGGTGTTAGGCGCACCGACAATCATTAGGCTTGTGTTAGTCAGACTATTTGAAGTTGCTATCAGTATATGCATTGATAGTGTATGATTTGTACCTTCTGTAACTAAAGAAATGAGGGGCGACTCTGCATTTAGCTTTGTCGTAGCTGATCCAGATTTGGAATCCTTTATATCAGACAGCAAAGATAGTGTCGGTCTCTTGCTAGATATTGCATGGGTAAATACCATCGTATTTGGCACTGACGTTCTAAATGGCTTGTGGCTGACAGTGATGCCAGGTATTGTTACTGGGGTATCATTTGAAACTGATTCAGCTGCTGTACAAACGTCATAAAATTTTGAAAGTCTGAGCATAAAGAAATGGGCACCGGCTACTGAGTGAGAGCCATTCGTACCACACTGCAAAAGTAAAGTAAATTCGCCGGTTTTGAAGTCACATATATTCATTTCTTCCTTTAATATAGGAGGGCCTGAAAAACAAAAAACAACAAAAAAAGATTTTTTACAATGAAGTATAAACGGTTAAATATTTATATTACTGACATTACTAGTGGTGCCATTTTAACAGACTAGAACTGTAAAACTACCATACTAAATTCAGGCTACGCAATAGAAAACATGCTGTTATTCCACTAGGTATTACCAGGATCAGTCTGATTTAAAATGAATTATAAAGATAAAATGTGTTACCATGATATGCTAGTATTGCCACATTGTTGGTACGGAAAAGCGGAATAGCGGGCATCCTTGCATAGAACTGACGTGATTTATGAACACACGTTGAAATCAGACAGGATACGCCCAATCAGACTGATACTTTTGTACAGACGTCCCCTAAACGAGCTTTTTCACCTCCTAAAACCTAAGAAAGTAATCTTCAAAGGCATGTCTGTCACAGCGAATATCTCTGAATAACTGACAAGAATATCCGCTAAGAATCATGTTTCACTGACTAATATGCCAGTCTTTTTTCTCTTTCGATTAATTTGAAAGTTTAATCTTATCCGTTCTTACGGCGTTATAGTTAAATTAACTTTGTACCTTTGTCGTTTAATATCCTGTTGTGGGGACATCCGGTACACTGCACACAACATCTAAAGCTACTGCACTGACTTGTTGCGTTAAATGCTACATAGGCGTTGCTACTTCCATTCGTTTCTAGCAAGCACTTTTCATAAAACAATTCGAAATTGAAAATCGATCTCATGGTTGTCCCTGTAAGCTGAAATATTGAATGGAAATAACGGACAATCTATAAAACGTTTATGCTCGTGCATATTTGCACAAACGCCAAGTAATTCTATAAAGTCTTAAGAACAGATTATTATATTAACAGACAAGCCAATAAAGGTTAGATTGTCTGAATCATAGTGAAATACTTGCCATTATGTAAGAAACTTGATAATTTCTAAGTGCCCCCCCCCCCCCATCCCCCCCAACCCCCCCCCCCCCCCCCCCGACGTCCGGAGAAACAATACATTTCGAGACAAAACTTAATATTGTATCGTTAAGACAGAGTTACATCGTCCAACAAAATATGTTAGGCAACATCAGAATGGCATTGGAACAGTCAGTGATAGAGCGTTTAAGCACGCGCCATATCAACCTGTATGCCGATTAAACACTTAGACCAAATTGCATTTAATATTCGGTCTGCTTAGGTACCTCGTACAGGTCTAGACGGAATAAACGTCCGCTATCTACATTCATTGTTTTCTTTAATGGTTAAAGAGAATAGATACACTTTTAGGGAAAGCAACTTCTTCATTCTTGTCTCCTATCGCAAAAGTGGCCAGCTCCTTAAGGAATGACTCGTGGCCGTCTGCTAGGAAGACGCCGATCACTTGGCTTTTCGGCTGTTTGCTTGCGTTGTGTTTCTTTGTGTCTAGGTGTGTTTAGGACAGGATGCGGTAGGCGAATGTGTCATTACCTGATCGTTGCCTTCTTATATATCTTGCTTCTAGAGAATCATTTTTTTCTTTTAAAAGTTGACCCTTTGTAGGAAAGAATTTGCCATTCATAAAAAGGAAAGCTAACAGAAAGCCTAAAATGCGTTCCCCTTTTGCCGAATGGCGAAACAATCATTGAAGTGCACCACCACTACTGATAATTCCAAGGCAGTTTCTCTTTGACAGACTGTGTTTGTCGGGTATCCAAAAGTCTGTTTCCATCTGCCTCCTGTGTGTTTGTGGCCGTGCCTGGATATATGTTTCATTTAACCTAAGCCATGATACAACAAAGCCAGCACAACGGTATGTGCGCCAGACGAAGATATAGATCACCCTGGACATCCGCCAATACTGATGAGATACTTCGCCAGGCGCCTAAAGAGTAGGTACGTGTTTCAGCTAGCTCCATGCGGACAGCAAAGACTCTGATCGGACCTGACCAACACCCAGGCTGATCAGAGCCCTCGCTGGGCGCACGTGCCACTTGGATGGTTTTGTCGTGTCGCGGCTCAATTATAAGTTACTACCATATCAATGATACACAACCTGTATAAAAACATTAATTTTGATATCCCTTTTTCTATCTCTGTACACTATAACCATATCAAATGGTTGGTTGAAAGCTGGTTTAAACATTGTACTTCATAAGTGGACGATATACCAATCAGTAGAGTGAGTTTAATGACAGTGTAATGTAATTTACATAAGATAAATCATTTACAGGATCCCCCCTCACCCTTTGTAAAAACATAACTACCAAAGAAACATTTGTTTTTTAAGCCCCTTCCAATGACACTGTTTGCAAATCTGACGAGTAGTTAGTCATACAAACGTAAGTTTCAAAATGCACTTAAACTACCATGCTTTAAAACCAACTCCCACCAACTTATTGCATTTTCGCATGCAATATACATTCACCTAAATACCACTTCTAAAATAGGTGGTTCACACATAGAGGTGACCACACCATATAATTTTTGAGAAAGTAACATTATATTGTATTGCTTTACATATAAAGCAAAATAACTTAACATTTAGTGGTAGTAAACTGGCATTTTGTTTGGAGGCGGCGGAAGGAGTAAGATACTTACCACAGGTCGAACATTTGCTGTTACGTTTTGATAGACGTATGCATGATAACCTTCCTCAAAAAATTGTATTGATGCGAACACTTCGTCCATTATGCACCTGTCGCTCTTGTCCCCTCTGGTGCCTAATCAATAAAAATTATATAGAGGAGATGGTCTCTTCAAGCCTAAGAGCTTTCGACCGAATCCTATACCACGTATTTTGTACATATAACGTTGTATTATATCAAATAAAAATTGTTTAAACCAATAAAAATTATGTCATGGAACGAACTGCATTATATTGTTAAACCCCATTTTATTTGACCGTACAAGTTAGAGGTTTGTTCTGCACGCTTGAAACAATATACACTCTTAAAAAAATATAGACAATTTCGATTCGGCCAACAAGTCATGCTTTAATGCAATTTTACTTTAACTCGGTTACTGGCATGTAGAAGCCAATAACAATGGTAATACAAAAAGTACAGGGTAATGCTATCCCTGGCGGACTAATTTTAAAATACTACTACCACTACTACTATAGATAATAAATAAACAAAGATAATAATATTTCGTGAAAAGATTTCCTATTCCTTCCGCTAGGAAAATATACATTGCAAATTATTTTACATCGGCGTGTAGTCTACTTTTATCAAATACAAATGCACCGATGTATCGTATCGTTTGACACGTGGCCATCTAACTCATCACTATATGTCGTTTATAAAGCTTAACCGGACCCTTCAGCACAAGTGAACTAAAATATTCTCAGTTGATGTTCAGAGAATAGAAACAAAAACGCAATCTAAACATCTAGTTTTATGATAAGACTGTGTGTGTTTTACTATGATGGGTCTGTGATGATTTAAGGAAGATCCTATGAGGACCAAATGAGCCGCGACACGTCAAAACCAATTATGTGGTTGTGCTCCCAACGCAGACTCAGATCAGCCTGGCCATCCGCCCAGGTTGACCAGAGTCTTCCCTGTCCGCATGGAGGAAGCTTAGACCCTTAGCTACTCTTTAAGCGCCTAGCAAAGGGTCTGAGTAGACTTGGCGGATGCCCAGGCTGATCTGAGTCTGCGTTGGGCACACAACCACATTGTTGGTTTTGTCCTGTCGCAGCTCATTAATGTTTGTTTGTTTTAGGAGCTGCAACAGAACTGAGTGGGATGTTGCGTGCATGAAAATAGTTAAGCCACAAGTGACTTTGCTATTGTCTTTTTGGAGTTATAACCTCTGGTGCGGTTTCTATATGTTGTAGTTCCAGTATTAAGGTCAAGGAATTTTATGCAAGATATCAATTCCAATGGATAGCTCCAAAAACATTTTTTGTGGCCAGTACAAATGAGCCGCGACGCGAGAAAACCAACAATGTGGTTGTGCGCCCTGCGCAGACTCAGATCAGCCTGGACATCTGTCCAGTCTGATCAGACTTATCGCTAAGGGCTTAAAGGATAGCAAGGGTCTAAGCTACCTCCATGCGGACAGCGAAGACTCTGATCAGACTGGGCGGATGCCCAGGCTGATCTGAGTCTGCGCTGGGCGCACAACCACATTGTTGGTTTTCTCGTGTCGCGGCTCAAATGCTTTAATGTCTTCACCAGTGGAACATATACGTAAATCATATAAAGCCACAAGAAAACAAAACAAAAACAAAAACAAACAAACAAACGAAAACCATTTCGGGAAGCACTCAGTCTGAAGCAACAGTGCAAGTAAACTACTAGGTTGACCACGATAGGCCTAAACAAAGACGTAAGATATTATTATTCAGATCTGTACAAGTTGTTGATTTAACCTTTTTTAAAAATCAAAACCAACAAAAAGGTCTAGGGTCTAGGGTATTCCACAATCACAAGCTGCAGCTAACCCTTGATACCAAGTCATTGTTATTAAGGTTTTAATATGTGAAAACGATTTTTTTTCTTTTCCTTTGAACCATTGTTAGTTTACTTTGGAGCTTCAAAGTCAAATCAACAAGAAAGGTTAAGATTCTGTTTGACTTGATAAGATGAAATCTGGATAAATATTGACATAAATCTTGACAAAATCAATGGAAACGAAAAAGCGAGGAACATTTTTGCGTACAGAAAAGACATGGTTTATAAACTGACACAAAAGATTATATTTGCAACATGCGGGACATATTAAACATTTAATTGTATATATAAAATACTTAAAATCCGGTGCTAGGGGCGTGGGCAGTGTTATTACCTTATGTTCATGTACAGGAACAAACTCAATTAAACCGAGTCCGAAATATCCTTTCCTCTAATAAGTTCCATATTAGTGTTGTCTGGCTAAGCCAAACGATTCTGCAGTACAGAGTATAAGGAAAACGCAGAAGATGCAGGCATTGGAAGAGATGCTTGAACAACATTAAAGCATAACCATGAATATACCTTGCAAGCATAACTGAGGCAGCTGAAAACAATACAGGATCGAATGAGATTGTTGCAAATTCATTTGTTGCGCCCATACGACCTACGGCGGTTATGGGATGGAATAGAACAGAATAAAATACCTGATGAGGAGAAAATGCTCGATTCAAATCACTGACTCATGAATTTGGTCTAATATTCTGATACTGTAAGCTAAAACTCTGGACCTAACTGTAATATATCGAGATCGTTGTAAATGGTAATACAAGGGGCAATCACAATGTTCTAAGCCTATGATATTTCTAGTAAATCCTCGCATGCGTGCTTAACACGAATGTTATAAGTTGTCATTCACTTGCTTTCGATAGAAGTTTCAAAATATTTGGCAAAAGTTTCCTTTTTTACAGCACCTTAAGGTCAAGAATACGTAAATGACTGGAGCAATTAATTACGTGCGTCGCGAAGGACGTTACGTCACGAAATACTTCCTAGTCAGTGTAATTTTCAATATGGCGACCCCATCGGACATTCAATAATAACGTCAAACATTTGGAAATCAGAGTTGTTGTCATTGTTTATTTAAGCCTTTTGCTGATATTGCAATGTTCTTTTTTTCCCCTGTATGTTTGAAGTTATTTCATCAACATTAGTGTATCCACACAAAATTAATGAGAGAGAGAGAGAGATAGAGAAAGAGAGAGAGAAGGCAGACTGACAGACAAATAGAGTTTCATGTGTGTAACAATTTAAGGCTGTCCAGAATGCATGTTCCTTCCCTGCTTTCAGGGCTCACAGGACTTTTCAGACACACATATAAAAGGCGGAGCCCATCTTTCTCCTTTCGCTGTGTAATCCTTCCCTGATTTGAAAAAGCTACAACTTTACTGCTGGCTTGACAAAGAGACTTTTCCAGTCGCTAGCTGGCCGAATCCGGATTCGAACCCGCAACCGTCCGCGTCATAACCGAACGTCCGCGTCGCCGGTGGAATTGCGCATCCGAAATAATTAATAACCAAGTAAATGTATGCCAGCTGATTTTAGAGCTTTATGGGATCGGAATGTGAAAAAAAAATTTTCGTTGTCCAGAAAGGATATGTGTATTAAAAGCGCAAAAATCGGCATTATAACAAATATATAAGAATAATACAATATTTCTTCTTCTCGTTGTATGCCGTTGCCAAAGATAGTAGGCCTCTCACACCGCCCCTGCGGTCACTATGCTACAAGAAGTCTTTACCTTTACCTATCCCGCCTACAGTGGATTTGTAAGATGACCTTGTAACTTACCATCATCTCGGTATGGCTGAAATACTGGTCAAAAATCAAATTTATCTGACTACCATGAGCCACACCGACAGAACACGAGTCGTCAGTAATATGATACTTGCACACAGATCAGCCTGCGCATATGCACAGACTAATAAATCTCTTCGCTGATCCTCACGGAATCATTGTACTAGAGGACAACAAAGGCTCTGGTCAGGTTTGACGGGTGTGCACACTGATCTGAGCTTCCGCTTACCGTATATGCCCCAAAGAACCCAAAATACTTTAATTAATACAAGCGTTTCGCTTATGCCCCAGTCACACACACACATTACGGATTGGGCGGATAGTTGCGGACTTTAAATCCACACAATTTGTGGGCGTGGTCTCTCTTCATATCGAATCCGTATCGTATCCGTATGGTATCCGCAAGGTCCGCAGGATATGCCACCAAATTTTGAAAAGTTTAAATATTCAGGCGCGGACGAGTTTACCATAATGATCCGTAACTGAAGGCATTTAACCGCATTTATCCGTATCTAATCCGTATCTAATACTATCCTTCCGCGGTCGACCCAAAATTTGTGGACAAATACGTTTCATGCGGATTGTTACGGTTAGTTACGGGTCTCGTTCTGCGTATTGTTACGGATTTAATGCCCCAGTCAGATTAGCTGTTCGCAAATATCCTCACCAATACGTAGCTGTCAGTATTTAAGTGTAAGTTATCCGTATAGAAACGTATCTGAAGGTAAAAGTCCGTAAAAAATTCCGAAAGAGACCCGTAACTAACCGTAATTGAAGGTAACGATCTGCGCGAAACCGTATCAGTCCACAACTTGGGGTTGGGCTGCGGAATGATAGGTTTATATACGGATTAGAAACGGATAAGAAACGGATTAGATACGGATTATATATGGATAAATGCGAATGAATGCCTTCAGTTACCTTTTGTTTCGGATCAATATGGTTTGCTCGTCCGCGCCTGAATTTTGAAAATTTTCAAAATTTGGAATCGGATCCTCCGGATCCTACGGATACGATACGGACAGTTACAGACTCTGTGGATGCAATACGGACCTTTACGAATAACACCGGACAGATACGGATGGGCCATCCGCAGATGCGGTACGGACCATTACGAATAAAACCGGACATATACGAACGGGCCATCCGTAGCATCAACAACATCTTTCCGCATCTAGAAGTAACAGAAGGTAATGGAAGGTAAGTAGTACGTATACATTCGTATCATCTCTCATCGTATTGATTCAAAGGGAAACTATCTGACCGCAGACATCCGCATTTATCCTTATTCATACGCATCTATAGGTAACTGTATCCTAAAATTAATCAAGAAAATAAGCCACGCCCACAAATTCTGCGGATTATTGTGGATTTTTATCCACAACTATCCGCCCAGTCCGTAATGTGTGTGAGTGACTGGGGCATTACCGTCAGATCCTGTACCATGTTATATTGTACTTTTCTTGTAATTATGTAATTTACATTGAATAAATATAGTTTAAACCAAATAACCCATTTTATCATGGCACGGCGCATTTTGTGATTTAGGGTAACGCAGTTTTTTTTAGCTCACCTGAGCCGAAGGCTCAGAGGTGAGCTTATAGGATGGGAGTCGAGCCGTCGTCCGTCCGTGGGTGCGTGGGTCCGTGGGTGCGTCAACACTTTCAAACATAAATATCTCAGAGACCAGTGGGCCGAACGCAATCAAATTTTATGTGAAGCATCATTTGGGTAGGGGAAAGGCTGCATTAGGTTTTGATGCCCATCAGCTCAGAACTCTGGTTTCCATGGCAACAGTTAGCCCCCATAGGGTTATAATGGGGAAAATGGCGTCATAACGTTTTCTCGACTGTTTTTGATTAGATCCTTATCATACTTGCAGGTAATGATGACATACACAAGAGCTTGGATGAGTTCGAAATTTGGCCAGATTCGAGCACAGACTACGGAGTTAGCTGCCCTTGAGCGTTTGAAAAAAAATCCCATAGGGTTATAATGGGGAAAATGGCGTCATCACGTTTTCTCAACTGTTTTTGCTTAGATCCTTATCATACTTGCAGGTAATGATGACATACATAAGAGCTTGGATGAGTTCGAAATTTGGCCGGATTCGAGCACAGACTACGGAGTTAGCTGCCCTTGAGCGTTTGAAAAAAATACCGTAGTGTTATAATGGAGAAAACGTCATCACATATTTTTAGAAAAATTTTGTCATCGCTCTATTGCCTACATTTCTAAACGGATTTTAAAATTACATCACACAAATGTAGGACATGACAATATCTCGAGCAAGTTCGACTTTCAGGATGCTGCGCCCAAGGTCAAGGTCACTGTGGCTATTTTTAGAAAAACTTTGTCAGCGCTCTAGCACCTACATTTCTCAGCAGATTTTAAAATAACTTCACACAAATGTAGGGCATGGCAATATCTTGAGTAAGTTTGACTTTCAGGATGCTGCGCCTAAGGTCAAGGTCACTGTGGCTAATTTTAGAAAGACTTTGTCAGCGCTCTAGCACCTACATTTCTCAGCAGATTTTAAAATAACTTCACATAAATGTAGGGCATGACAATATCTCGAGCAAGTTCGACTTTCAGGGTGCTGCACCCAAGGTCAAGGTCACTGTGGCTATTTTTAGAAAAATTTGGTCATCGCCCTAGCGCCTACATTTCTCAACAGATTTTAAATCAACTTCACACAAATGTAGGGCATGACAATATCTCAAACAAGTTTGACCTCCAGGGTGCTGCGCCCAAGGTCAAGGTCACTGTGGCTATTTTTAGAAAAACTTTGTCAGCGCTCTAGCACCTACATTTCTCAATGGATTTTAAAATAAATTCACACAAATGTAGGGCATGACAATATCTCGAGCAAGTTTGACTTTCAAGGTACTGTGCCCAAGGTCAAGGTCACTGTCGCTATTTTTAGAAAAACCTTGTCATCGCCCTAGCACCTACATTTCTCCATGGTTTTTTAAATAACTTGACACAAATGTAGGGTATAACAATATCTCAAGCAAGTTCGACTTTCAGGATGCTGTGCTTAAGGTCAAGGTCACTGTGGCTATTTTTAGAAAAACTTTGTCATCGCTCTAGCACCTACATTTCTCAACGGATTTTAAAATAAATTCACACAAATGTAGGGCATGACAATATCTCGGGCAAGTTTGACTTTGAGGGTGCTGCAATCAAGGTTTTTGATCAGATCCTTATCATACTTGCAGGTATTGATGACATGGATGAGTTAGAAGCTTGGATGAGTTAGAAATTTGGCCAGATTTGAGTACAGACTACGGAGTTAGCTGCCCTTGAGCGTTTGAAAAAAAATCCCATAGTCTTAATATGGAGAAAACAATGTCATTACATTTTCATTTTTCATTGGATCCTCTTCATACTTGCAGGTAATGAGGATATGCATAAAAGCTTGGATTAATTACCATTTCGGCTAGATCCCACCACTGACTATGAGTACCTGCCCTGAGCATCCAAAAAATCAATGTCGCCACTTTTTCTTGGTTTCTACTGATCCGATCCTTTTCAAACTTGCAGGTAATGAGGAAATGCATAATATCTTAAACAAGTTCAGATTTTGGCCAGATCAGGCCAACCACTACGAAGTTTTCTGCCCTTGATAGCTCTGTCTATTGTGCTCTTGATCGGATACTTTTTAAACTTGCATATATTAAATGAGGGCATACATAGTGTTTTGGATGAGTTTAATTTTCAGCCTGATTGGACCACTGACTGTGGATTTAGCTGCCCTTGAGCATCTTAAATATCCCTATAGGTTTACAATGTCTCTCAGGTGAGCAATTGTTGCCCTTTGGGCTACTTGTTTTATGTGCGGCTCAGTCGTGTCGGCTGCAGTAACCACATTACTGTTACATGTAGAAGTGTGCTTGCAATTTTTATTAATTTTTGTGTACGAGACTCTGAAAAATAAATTCTTTCACTTAAGCCTCGTTCACGCCACCAAAAGTTCTTTGTCATAGAATCTTTAACAAAGAACGTTTGCCAAACATTTTGCGTTAACACGGAGCAAAGTATTTGTTAAAGAAAAATGTTGCATGGATCCTTGTCAAATAAATTTTGGCAAGGAAATATTTGCTGCTGTGTTCACACGATCGAACATTATTCGTCAAGGTTAATGGACAAAATAAACTTTGCCCGTGTGAACGGCCAGCCATGCCACATTTTCTTTGTTAAATATACTTTGTTCAAAATCAAACCGATTTGGTTATGAGCAAAGCTTTCTGTGCTTCTCTACATAGCTAATTTCTTTGTTACATATTCTATGGCAAATTTTCTGTTCACACGGACAAATTTTGTTTGTGATAAAAACTTTACCATATAAATTTGGCAATGAAACTGTGGCATATTTTTTTCATTTACACGAGCAATCTTTTCTTTTCCAAACCTACTTTGTCACAGAAACTTTGCCCGTGTGAACGAAGCTTAAGGCATTTATCATGAGAACCCTATTAGTCCCCATCTTTCCGTTTTCTCATAACGGTCTTAGCATGTCTTATAGCGTCGCCAGTAAACGACTGCAACGTCGCTTATAAATGACGCCGCGGAATGGCGTAAATTTATACATACCTATGCTTGCTTATCAAGCGCTACTTGAAAAACAAACTCGGTAGTCAAGGACTTTTCCAACCTCATTTTAATCGACAGATCCTGTGACATAAAATATCAGTTTTTGAAAAAATCTATGTAGTGGTAAACAATCTGTGTACGTTTGAATTTTAAAATCTGAGATTTTTTCATCGCATTCCCATTGCCGTTAATGGAAACGGCCTCAAAATTTCATGTTTTTCAATCTGATCTAGGAACTAAACGAACTCGGTGACCTATCTTTTTTATTGCACAATTCGATGTAACACATGAAAATGCACCCCTGTGCAAAATTAAAAAAAAAAAAATCTATGTATGTGCCATTTACGTATTCTTGACCTTAAACACAAGAGGGTGGAATATTTTTAAAATAACATTTAAAATCTGTTTGTCTTGCCTAACTTTGAAAAATCATCCTTCCAATTCTATAAGATTTAAACGGTGGTACATAAAAATATGATAATCTGTCGAAAGTTTGATGGAAATGCAAAACATTTTGGCATCTAGTGGCTTTACTGTAAACCCTTATATATTGCAAGCCTTAAATTTAGAGACTCATTTCCTACTTTCGTGTTTGTTAGGAGCATGGTGAGCGAAATCAGAACTGTATACACACATATAAACATTGACATCTTACATGATTTTTGTCAAAAAGAGTTAAAAGATATCCGCTTCTGTGCACGTAGAGCATGCGACTCCGATTATGCACTGTCTGCAGAAACTCTCAAAATACTGTAAAACACTTATATTTGGCGGCAGCAGAATTTGGCGGTTTTTTGTAAATGGACTTTTTGGCGGTTTTTAATTTTGGCCGATTTGTGATTTTTGAAAAAAAAAGTAATTCCCTGTACTGCTGACGTCATATGGGCCACTTGAGTCCAAGTTCAACATTATCATGGTGAATACAGTTTTTACAATCATTTCTATAATTATGTTAAATTTTGCCTAAGAAAACTGTTAACAGTAAATAGATTTTTGTGGTCCTTCTGATTAAATCAGCTTGGCTTATTAGCTAATTAGTATGGCATTTCTAATAAACGTTTTCACACTACGTTTCCTTCAGCTTATTGTTTGCTTGGGATCTTCTTTTGTACTAATACATACGATGTGTATTGGCTTTGATATTATGGTAGAGGGAATAAGTTATATGCTCAACGTAGTTTCTTCTTTCACGATGATCAATTTTAATTGGCGGCACTTTAATTTGGCGGTTTTCTTTTTTTCCGCCAATATCGCCAAAATAAAGTGACCGCCAAATATAAGTGTTTTACAGTAGACACTTTTTGAAAAGATGCTGTAGGACATAAACTGCAAATGTTTGACTCGGCTAAAGTTATGGTCGGTCAAATAGTCATGGGGGTAACTGTAAAAGGTGAAGTGTTAGCCAATTGATGTTTACGATAAATTCCCGAAATTTGATGATTGTTGCTCTGTAGCATGGTTGTTTAAAATCAATAACTCAAATTAACTCTAAAGGTTTCAAAACGTGGTGGGGCGTAGAACTGTTCAATCGCCCCTCGTATATAAAGGTGTTGTGAATGATATGGAAAAGGCCGATATTCCCGTGACAAGCTGCTGAACCTATTTCAAAGTTCTCTCAGACATTAAAACAGCATTTACACAACAGTAAACAAAATTGTTCTGCAGAAACATAAGCTATGTTTTGTGCATATCGAAATGCATAACGTCTGTCTAAATGACCCATGATTTTGGTATCAAAAATATATAGTATACTATTGTAATTACCACTAACGTGTATAAAAATCACATATTTCAGTTGAAAAAAAAATCAAGAAGTAATACAAAGAAAGAACAAAATGAATAAACAAACAAGAGAAACGCAGACGTAAAGGTGGATGTCAACTTGAATCTAAAATGTAACATTTGTTAGCCTCTGGTTTGGTGAAAGTAAAAAGTATGCAAAGACCAGGAACTGAAACAATCAAAATCCAAATCCAGCCCTCAAACCATAGTTGGAAACAACTAAGATTACAAATAATCAAGATACAGAGAACATATGGCCAACCGAGTGAGCAGCTTGTTCCCAAAAGGTGGCCATTCAGCAACCCAAACCGAACCAAAAATAATAAGAACATACATAAGGTAAAACATCACAGAAACTCTGACACCAAAAACAGGCAACAGAGAACCACAACAGAACTACCGCCTTGGAACGGTCAGTAATGAATTACTGGGGGGCTTAAATCGATTTTACAGGCCCAACCTCACCCTCAGTATCTGAAGTGGTACAATACATTTAGTTGGTTGTTCGGTTCGCATGATATAAAACAGTATGCCACACTCCTGCCTTTTGCAGGCGGGGGCATCAAAAAGACAGACAAGTTAAGAAAGAAGGTTGTAACCTACAAGCAATTAAAAAGGACAGATAATCAATTTTTAATTATAATTGCAAAATAAATTAAATAAAAAGTAACATCTTTTCTTAGAGGATCAAAGATGTTGCAGAAGTTGGAAACAACAAGTATGTGTTAGGAAGAGCCACAACGCTGTCACAATATCCGAAAAAAGATCTAACCGAACGTGCACATCTTTGTGTCGTATAAAGACAAAATGCATACTATTAAAACAATCCGGAGAAAAAAGAAGAAGGGTTTTTGGATGCAAGATAGAAATTTCTATTACCTAAAAAGAAGGATACCTTTGTCAAAAATAGACACAGCGTTAGCTATTTATCATAAGACTAGTTAACATATGAAATGCTATTTGCTTCAAATATGGACAAATGTATTAAACGCGAAAAATAGGCATAATTCCCTTAAACTAGGAAAAACATGATATAAATCGAAAATCACGTGCACATCTTCAAATTATAGCAATTTCAAATATGTCAGTTTATTATGTGGCAGGAGCTGCGGATACAAAAGCTAAGCGAGCAATGGCATTAGCCCACTCCCCTCAATACTGTCAGCTGAACCAAAAATCCAAAATAGGCTCCTCTTCATATCAGTAAAGGTAATTTTGCAATTTTGTTAGCATTTCATAAAAAAGAAATCGGAAAAGTTATGGGCACAATAGTTCAGACGGACAGAAGGATGGACAGATATAGTAACGGACACATAGACAGACCAGGTTTATTCTCACTGCTCTCCTCCGTCTACATCGGGTCGTAAAAGCTAAGACTTTACATACATATTAAAGACGAGTGCGGTCACGAATAATGTTAATGATTGGGGATTCATTTTTGTTGATATTTGTGTTTCGAAGTGTATAGCTGTACCTCTTTTATATAGAACTTAAACCTTATTTTTGAGCCTTTGAAAAGAAGTGTCGATTCTTTTTGACAACGAAAATTATATTGATATTTTCCGGATTGTTAACATTTGCTTTCAGAGCAACATTTCAGAACCTGTGATATATACGAGCATGACTTTTGCAACGTCGGCTGGTCCCAAAGGAACCAGCAGACAACCCGTCTATATGTAGAATGTATGGAAAAAAAATCCCACCTAACCCGATGGATTTTATTATGCGTGCTCCTTCCAATAAACATAATTGTAAACCTTGGAGAAATCAACGGTCCCATCCACTACTTAAGCACTGCAAACAACAGTTATTTTATTCTTTTTTTGCTTCTTTTATACTACTTTGAACATGAAAGATTAAATAAATATTGACGAGTCAAATCATAATTCAAAAACTGAAAAGAAAAAAAATAGAAAAAAGTAAATTCTTAAATATAATTGTCTGTCCATTTGTAGTCGAAAAGAAGGTCACACTCGAAAAATTCGATAACAAGTCCTAGTCGGTTCTTACCTAAATATTATATAAAACCGTATTTTTTTTCGTCTGAATTATTCAGTTGCTGCTGTTTTCATTCTCTTAACGATGTACTTAAATTCTAAATGTAGTGTTTTTCCATATTTCCAACTTTGTATCGTCTGCTAGAAGGACTGAAACGTACGATCAGAGCCACAGAACATGTGCCTGGGTAAAATCTCGTACTATGCCACATCGCGTTAACCGGAAACTCGAAACACTACACCACAGTTAGAATGTGGCAAAAACAGAGTTTTTAAAAAGATGGTAAAGTTTCTTCGAGTAAAAGTTGTTACGACTGATTTAAATAAACTAATCGTAATTTAGTATTTAACTGTTTTTTTTTTTTTTTTTGTTTTTTTTGCTTGAAACTGAATAAAAAATCACAATATGAGTGTGTTCGCATAAAGCTAAAGCCTTTATATATGTTATTTCAAGTGGTAAGTGAACTAAATGAACAGCACACACATATCCAGATGTCAATTATCTACAGTAGCTGGCTGATTGATTGCTGAAAGCTAGACCTAAGATGTCATGCCCAATTCTAGGATGTGCCTAACTTCATAATATGAGCCGCGACACGACAAAACCAACAATGTGGTTGTGGCCCAGCGCAGACTCAGATCAGCATGGGCATCCGCCCAGTCTGATCAGAGTCTTCGCTGTCTGCATGAAGGTAGCTTAGTCCCGTAGCTACCCTTTAAGCGCAAAGCGAGGATTCTGATTAGACTGGGCGGACACCCAGGCTGATCTGAGTCTGCGCTGGGCGCACAACCACATTGTTGGTTTTCTCGGGTCGCGGCTCAATTACATAATCAGATATTGGCAACACAATGAGGTGTTTCCATATTTGCACTGCAACATTTTAACAAAACAAAATACTTACACACTTACAAAAGTATTTAATTGTACGCAAGTAAAGTCTTATGCGAATGAGATTTAAAGTAAACATTCTGTCACGTCTGGCCATGCTATTTCAGCATATTATCACTTACAATTGTTGAAAGATCCGACTGTTACCCCATTAAAACAGCTTCAGTAAAATGGGTTTAATTCAAAGCATCTAGTGAAAGAATTCATAGTTCAAATCTATACCTAAAATCAACGTTCTACCTTCAGCGGTTTATGTGAAATAAAATATAAAACAAATCGCAGGTAGTAAAAGAAAACTTGCCAAATACGGGTTAGGATTTCATGTGTAGATAAAGAAAAAATGTGAAAAATAAGCATATTGAAACAAGTCCAGTTTTCAGTTGCATTATACAACCTGTGATTATCAACCTGCACCCAAAACAAAAAGTTATATCTTCAAAAGCTCCTGTGAATTTGTAAAAATGCATTTCATTGTTCAAAGAACGAAGAGAAAGAAAACTGAACCAAGAAAGGAAGGGTAAGCAAGAATAAAGTGGTAAAGAAGGCAATGATCAGAGACGTACACAATCGATTCCACATCTTATCGTAAAGACTAATTCAGAAAGCAAAACAAGGCAAGGGAAAATGGTAAGACGTCAGCTTTTCCCCAGTAAATGGTAGTGATGTTGTTAAATGAATTGTACAAAAAGTCAGAGACTGAAAAAATGACAAACTTTTAAACGCATACAAACAGAATCCGACGCATCGCATTGGAAAGGTCTGCATTAAATTATTTGGGAAAACGGCTATACCAGTTTTCTCTCACTGTTCTTGTTTAATGTTTGAAATTTCAGTTTGTTCCCTTCACTACTTTCAGAAAATGATACACTCCTTACAAGCAGAAAAATAAGAAAAAATATATGAAGGAAAGTAATTGCTCTGCACTTTCTCACACTGCCCTCTATTTATATGCGAAATTTCACTTAATTCTTTATGACGATTTCAGAGATAAACAAATTATAATTGGAGAAACACACATCTGAGAGTAAAATGAGCGGTAGTACTTCCAACATAAATTGTGAGGGCATTATGGTTCTTACGCTCTGCACTTCCTTTCACTGCTCACTATCAATGTGTGAAGTTTCTTTAGCAGCCGTTCATACTTTCCAATATATGCTCCGGATTAGTAAAATACTGAAAAAAATGTTGTGATAGGGTTACGGTCCTTGAGCTCTGCACTACTTCTTATTGCCCTCTACCAATGTGTGAAATTTCATTTAATCTTTTTAATACTTTAAAAGATCTGCTACAAACAAAGTGTGACGGACGGATGGACGGACTGACAGGAGGACAAACGGACGGACGGACAGAAGGGACGTGCGGACGGACGATACGGCCATTAGAGCGTAAAAACACAAATCGTTCCCTGCATAACTCTAAGACATCTTAACGTGCTAAATGTACTTAAACAATGCAGATCATAGCTGGTTTATAATCAGACGATCGTTTTACTCTGGCGTGGCATAGCCCCAGAGTAAAACAAATAAAAATCTACAAGGGTTGCTAAGCTCTAAATTCTAAATAAATATCAGTAATACAGCTGGATCGTATCTCTAGGTAAGTGGTACAAATGGCCTGGGGGTAAAATCCTATAAACACCCTATAATGTGACGCTCGGTCTCTCACACACATCCTAAAAGCATAAATAACCGAGGAACCAGTTTTGGATACTATCCGACGGTTCGAAACGACAGACGTATTAACCAAATAAAGCAAAGAACTAATACTTACAAGAACACGATTTTTGAGCGGGGGTAATCGTAGAGCCTGTCGAATGAATCTGGACTGGCGGCGATAAACTCAATATATTTGAGAATATTTCCAATACAATAATTGAAAGAATCAGAAGAATGACCGTCGCTGTAGTCATCTCTATTATGCTTATATTCTGTTACTGTGTAACAGTGGAGAAGAAAGTTAAAAGAATGGCATTAATGGTCGAATGCGGTTTTAAATACCAAATACGTGCCAGTTAATATCAAACAAGAACCCCGAACGGGTATATATCAATCACTGAGAACATGTTTGATAGCATGCTTAAAATCAATATCTATGCATACGTTCATGTAAAAAAAGTTCCTTAATAAATTTTGGATAAAAAGTGAAACGAATTTTTTTTTCTGTTTTACGAAAAACACGCATTTTACCTGTCACCGGTTTGAAGGAAACTTTAGACAATTTAAGGGATACCTACTCATTAAAACCATTGATAAAATTGGACTGTGAACTATTATTTCCTATGCGTTCAAAGATAAATAGATTTCCTAAATTTTCAAATTCATAACATATGTTGATGAATGTTTTCTTTTTTGAAATGATTGGTATCCTAAATTTTCATGTTAGGCAGACTGTATGTAACGGTTGTTGTATTTTCGTATTCCACAAACATTTTGACATCTGCGTTCTTATTCATAAAGCTTTCTCTCGCTCCCATATATGGTAGAAAAATCATAGAAAAAAATAATAGAGTTAAGCTTGTATTTGTATATACGTATATGTAGTAATAGAGCAAATAAAAAAAAGTAGCCTATGGGGGCTAGAAATGAACCCATGCCGGATGCGACCACTTCGGCCAGCTATACAGACACAGCAGTTTTACAGACGTGGTCATTACGTTTCTAAAGATAGAAGTTCCATGGAACGATGTTAAGCTTGATTTTCCGCATGACCCATTGGACAGGATTACAATTTTTATTATCAGAACACACTTATTTACAAAGAATATAAGAATCATACTGATACAGAAGCTTGGAAATATGATAATAATAATTAAAGAGTTAACAAACTTCAACAGATATCCCAGCCCAGAATATTTTCTGACTCTAGTACATCACAAAAAGTGTGATGTAGAATTATGAAGACGTATCCACTGGGATGTTTGCCTAGAACCCAGTGCGTCTAGCATTACAGAAACACCAGTCTTGCTAACTGAACCACTACGCTTCTTCAAATGAAGTTTCATGGAACTATCTCAAGCTTGATTTCCTTGCATGAGCCGCTGAAAAAAGTTGACCGATTCGGTTGAGAGAAGGCTATCAGTTTTTCCGCAAGAAATACTTGGATCATACGGAATATAGAACTGATGTGTTGACAAGTAGAGCTGGTAGTCAAATTGCCATATTCTTGATTTCAGCTGCGCTGCGACAAAAATAAGACTATGGGATGTCAAAATTGTAGAAACGCGATCAGATTCTCTGGCCATTTTGAGTTGTTCGATATGATTCCTTCCTGTTTGACCTGTCAATCCTTTTAAAAACAGTTTATAATAAAAAAATTGAACCCGATGACTCTGCACTGATGCATATATCCTTATTTTTGAAACCGGGTTAAATCCCCTTATCTCGTGGCGCGGTTCGTACTCAGTTTAGGTCATTGAATACGAGGTGAAATGTATCATTCACTGTTATCTCTCACGGACAGCCAAAAGAGGCTTCAAATGAAACATCAAACAGCAATGACCGGATCGAAAGTTCGGAACATTGTAAATATTTGAGCCTATTGTATCACACCAACAATTCAGTCTCTTAACTTATGACAATTATACAGTTACTGGGTTTATTTACATACAATATGAAAAAGCCATATTGATTTTTTCAAATGTTTTCTCGAAGTGTAGTAAACTGTAGATCTATTTTTTTTCTATTTTTATATAAAATCACCGACCTTATTTACTGTTCTTGTGAATGTCTGTAATGCCAAAGCCTTAAAATTAACCTGCTGTACACTGAGAGATGCTAAACGATGTGTCCGTTATTGTTTCTCTATCATCCCAGCCTTCATTTTTATGTAAAAACTATCCTAACTTATCCACTGACAACATTAACCTATCGTTAACGTTAAGTTACGTCAGGATACTTGACGTACTGATGTTTACTTTAGCAAATAGGCGACCAGTATGCAAATAGGACGAAACAGGCACAACATGAAAACATACCAATTAATATACCATACGAAAGGTCTAAATTGGAGTATCTCAGATACTACATTTTTTTTTCTATTTAATATCTGTTTTCCTTTCAAGATAATTATATCTTAAGAAAAAATAACAAACCTTTATCTGCATAATTTATAATTTGAGACGTTCACTGGAGTTGAGAATTTGAGAAAATATATAAATGCGCGGCAAGCGATCACAGCTTATCAGACCTATTTCTTCAACCGAATTTGGGCAGTGAATGTCTGAAAAGAAGTCACGTGCACGGATAAATGATTAATTGTAGGATATTTCCTAACTTTAAATAAAATTAAAAAATGCATTCAGAAACGCATTTTGATTCCTATATGGGAGTCATTAAATCAATGACGACAAAATACACGTGAATATTCAAGAAGGGTATGCACTAATATATCATCTCTACCTCCGTAACAAAGACGTTTTTGCTGAAGATTTTTCGCGAAAGTGTGAATTGTGTTGCGTACAACTAATCAGTTGCATGCTTTTTTTTTACAATGAAATAAGAGCCAGTTTACTTTCAAGTGTTGTTGGAGCATCTTGAAAACATATCAATTATTGACCTGAAATGCAATGCGACTTTAGAAGAGATGAAATATCTCACCTTAATCACGATGGAAGATAGGGCGAGGGTTGTAGCTCTGTAAAACCGGTTTAAGTCATGCCCTACCCGTCTGATATAACTGGCAATACAAGGTGGTGTTATTTTTCGATGTTATTAAATGTGCAAAAATCTGTCTGTTTTGTGTAATCTTTCTCTTTTATTTTGATAAATGATCGATGTAAATATATAAAAAAGGAAGTTAACAACAGTATTCTTTTTTGGGGCCTTATATTTCTTTTTTCGGCCAGATACCATATACCCAGGAAAAAACTTTTCACTTGCTATCTACAGGCACTGTTTTACTTGTTGTGTTATTACTTCATGTAACTTTTTCCCGTTTGGTATATAGGGCGGGGTGTGACATTGATCGTATCCTATGGTGATCATTGCCATTTTTAACTTCAATGAAAACTGCTTTATTTTACCTTGAGGTTTGCTATCAAATAATTCTTTCAGTTTTATGTTTCTTGCCGCAGAAGAAAATTGCAGTAGATACAAGCTTTTTGTACAGGCAACAAGCTCTTTCAGATACTACATTCGCCACTGCTGCGTCCCTAATTTAATGTTACCAAGAAACAGCATGTGCAAGCCTGTCAAGTTCCTGAAATTGTTGTCTTGAGTGAAAGGACATTTTGTAAAGTTTTGAATTGGCTATCAAATATCGCTCGTCTGAAACTCTGTCGTTTGCAGAACTTATTGGATAACCCTCGCATTTCCCATGATGGTTCATATCTTGTGACTGTAATCATTGCATCAGTGATCAATCATTTTAGACCGTATTTATATAAAATCAAATATTTGTTGGAATCATGAAAGCAAAATATTCATTCTGCATACTGCGGTACTATCATGCTCTTTGCAAAAAATTAAGGGATGTGTCTTCGTACAATTTCAAGTGTTGTTTAGGCAGGCGTTTAAAGGTTAAACTAAAATTAAACAAATTACCTATTCCAATGATTTCCAGGTATTTCAAACTATGTGTTCTAAGAATTTTAAGCGTTTAGTGCAGGTTCGGACAGACATTATTACAAAAAAGCACAGGTTGCTGATTAAGGGAATCACTATATACCAATATTCATCTCGAAGGTTGATGGGACGTACCTTGCTTTAGTTGTGATTCCTGCACGAAAACAAAGAAGTGGCAAAGCAGTATAAATACAAGAGGGCCATGGTGGCCCTGAATCGCTCACCTGAGCATTAATCAGTTCACTGGCTCTGGTGAAGATTTATAAGAGTTTTTACCATACTAACATTTGACCTAGTTTTTGACCCGACATGACCCAGTTTCAAACTTGGCCTGGATATTGTAAGAATAAACATTCTGACACAGTTTCATTGAGATTGGATCAAAACTGTGCCCTCTGGAGCGTATACAAGGTCGTTCTTATATTTGACCTTGTGACCAAGTTTTTGACCCGACACGACCCAGTTTCAAACTTTACCTAGATTTCATTAAGATAAACATTCTGACAGAGTTTCATGAAGATTGGATCAAAACTGTGCCCTCTAGGGTGTACACAAAGTTTTTCTAAGATTTGACCTTGAGCCGACGTGACTCAGTTTCATAGGGGTCTTAGAAATATGGACAATAAACATTTTGACATAGTTTCATGAAGATTGGATCAAAACTATGCCTTCTAGTGCTAACACAACGTTTTTCTTAGATTTAACCTAGTGACATAGTTTTTACTCGACATGACCTACTTTCAACCTTGGCCGAGAGTTTATGAAGATAAACATTCTGACAAAGTTTCATAAAGATTAGATCAAAACTGTGTCCTCTAGAGCGTACACAAGGTTTTTCTATGATTTGACCTAGTGACCTAGTTTTCGACCCGACATGACCCAGTTTCAAACTTGTCCTACATATTATAAGGATAAACATTCGGACAAAGTTTCATTAACTTTGAATCAAAACTGTGACTTCTAGAGCGCACACAAGGTTTTTTCTAAGAATTGACCTAGTGACCTAGTTTTTTGACTTGACATGACCCAGTTTCGAACTTGGCCTAGAGTTTATGAAAATAAACATTCTGACAGTGTTTTATAAAGATTGGATCAAAACTGTGTCCTCTAGAGCGTACACAAGGTTTTTTCTATGATTTGACCTAGTGACCTAGTTTTTGACCTGACGTGACCCAGTTTCAAACTTGTTCTAGATATATTTTGAGGATAAACATTCTGACAAAGTTTCATGAACTTTGGATGAAAACTGTGCCTTCTAGAGCGTACACAAGGTTTTTCTAAGATTTGACCTAGTGACCAAGTTTTTAACCCGACATGACCCAGTTTCAAACTTATTCTACATATTATGAGGATAAACATTCTGACAAAGTTTCATGAACTTTGGATCACAACTGTGCCTTCTAGAGCTTACAAAAGGTTTTTATAAGTTTTGACCTACTGACCTAGTTTTTGACCCGACAGAACCTACTTTCAAACTTGGCCGAGAGTTTATAGAAGTAAACATTCTGACAAAGTTTCATAAAGATTAGATCAAAACTGTGTCCTCTAGAGTGTACACAAGGTTTTTCTATGATTTGACCTAGTGACCTAGTTTTCGACCCGACATGACCCAGTTTCAAACTTGTCCTACATATTATAAGCATAAACATTCTGACAAAGTTTCATGAATATTGGATCAAAACTGTGCCTTCTAGAGCGTACACAAGGTTTTTCTAAGAATTGAACTAGTGACCTAGTTTTTGACCCAACAAGACCCAGTTTCCAACTTCTCCTAGAGTTTATAGAAATAAACATTCTGACAATGTTTCATAAAGATTGGATCAAAACTGTGTCCTCTAGAGCATACACAAGGTTTTTTCTATGATTTGACCTAGTGACCTAGTTTTTGACCCGACGTGACCAAGTTTCAAACTTATCCTAGATATTATAAGGATAAACTTTCTGATTAAGTTTCATGAACTTTGAATCAAAACTGTGCCTTCTAGAGCGTACACAAGGTTTTTCTAAGATTTGACCTAGTGACCTAGTTTTTGACCCGACATGACCCAGTTTCAAACTTGGCCTAGAGTTTATAGAGATAAACATTCTGACAAAGTTTCATAAAGATTGGATCAAAACTGTTTCCTCTAGAGCGTACACAAGGTTTTCTATAATTTGACCTAGTGACCTAGTTTAAGACCCGACGTGACCCAGTTTCGGACTTGTCCTAGATAGTATTAGGATAAACATTCTCACAAAGTTTCATGAACTTTGGATGAAAACTGTGCCCTCTAGAGCGTACACAAGGTTTTTCTAAGATTTGACCTAGTGACCTAGTTTTTGACCCGACATGACCCAGTTTCAAACTTGGCCTAGATTTTATAAAGAATAGCATTCTGACAAAGTTTCATGAAGATTGATTTGAAACTGTGCCCTCTAGAGTGTACACAAGCAAAAGTTGACGGACGTCCGGACGGACGGACGGACGGACGTCCGGACGGACTTACGACGGACGACGGACATCACAGTATCCTAAAAGCTCACCCTGAGCACTTCGTGCTCAGGCGAGCTAAAAAAGAGAGACACTGCTCAGAAATTAATACAATCATATTCCATATCCCGCCCTCAAAACCAAAAAGGGGAAAAACACACACACAAAAATTGACAAACGCTTACGAAAGACACGCACGGTAAACCAAATTAGCAACTATTTCCCAAGCAGGTGGTCATTCAGCTACCCTAAGTAAAACAGCAGGGTCACCCATTGAGTTGAGAAATGATGTACTGTCAAATAGTGACACGACACAAATAGCTTAAATATGGCATTTTCTAAGATACATCGTACATGTGTGTCGATGGTTAATGTCTAGGCACGACTTGTATGAGTCAATATTCTTCAGTAGGTAAATGGATGGACAAACTTGAGCTCTAACTCCCTTATAGCGTAGTGTTTCAGTCTTACAGAGATCGTAGCAGGATGATAATGAAAGGATAAATGCTATGGAATCCCGTTTATGTTGAGACGGTTTCTACGGCCGGGGGATTCAAATCTGTCGCCCGGGCACAGTAATCCAGCACTTAATTGGCTGCTTTATGCGGCGCATTTGCGTGTCATCTTTATGAACAGGTAAAAAGCACTGAAATACTGTGATGTAAAAAGAAATGACATTTGATCACGGTGACATGCTGTAACATCAAATAATCAGGTAGTGGATAGAGTCATTCCGGGGAAAGGGATTCGTTCTGTTCGTTGCTCATTACTAGCTTCAAATGTCTTAAATTTCTCGAGCATTAGACCTGAAAAAAGAAAGAAGAAAATTAAGTCTAAAACAATCATTTAAACTACTCAAATGACGTTCCTCATCTAGTTGGTTACTCACACGACAGTAATAAGTTAATGCAGTGGTGACAAAGTTGTATTACCATTAAGAGGTAAGACTTCCAAATCTCCATACCTCAACAATGCAACACGAGCGTAAAGAAATGAAGCAGATAGCAATTTTCATGGAATCTGAATTCAATACATTCTAAGTTCGCTAAATCAGCAGTTTTCATATTCAGTGTATAACTTTCATGGTCTGCAGCTGTATAAAGGTGAACGTTTTCCATAGTTGTATTATGGTTTAAAAATATCTAAATTAAAGTCTCCATAGCCCCCACCATGTGATAACGCGACATACGTAGACGATATGCAGAGAAAAAGAATCATTCACCTCCTTTTTGCGTTGACGGAATTATGCTCCTTAAGTTTGTATTTATCGTATAGTAAGTTTATACCAAATGAAGCGCGGTCGAGTGGTTAGAGCGACTCTATTATGATGCATAAGGTCGCGGACTGGAATCCGCGCTGGGCGAGCAAGCGACTGGAAAACTCACTCTGTCAACCAAGCAGTAAATAGTAACCTTTTCGAGACAGGGACGGATAAGGCAGCAAAATGGATGGGAGGGATAATTCATTTTGTCTTTATTATGCTATGCCCGAGATACCGTGGGTCACGAACTATCACTCCACTAGGGCCACTAGGCTATGGAAAATGTTAACCTGTTAACTAGTATTTTAATGTTTAATCAGCTTCAGGTCAGCTGCAACTAATTTAGCCAGTTAAAAATTTTGTAAGGAAGTTTGTAACAATAAGAATCATTCTGAGATAACCAGCAGAGAAACAGAACAATAGCTGTACTTTCAACTTTACCACTGTCAGAGACTTTATATAAACATTGTGTCAGCTCCATATCTTTAAAAACGATTTATGAATTGAAAAGATTACCGCCTCCAGTGGGAATCGAATCTGATGCCGCTTAATTAGCAGGTAATAACCTTGTCTGTCCGTCTATCTGTCCGTCTGTCATAATTTTGTGTCCGCTCCATGACTCTTGACACCGTATGAGATATTTTCACGAAACTTTTTACTGAATAATGCCCCTTTGTAATTTTAAGAACGGAAATCATATCGGCTCTATAAGTCTAAAACCGTTTGAGATATTATCATGGAACTTGGTATAAATGTAATGCATCATCAGAGCAGGTGCAGAGAGCAAGAACCATCACTCTACCTACATTTTTACTGAATGACGCCCATTAGTAATTTTAGTATAGTAATCGTGTACACTCCAAAACTCTAAACCGTTTGAGATATGTTGACCAAACTTGGTAAAATGTAGAGCATCATCAGACAATGTGCAGACGACAAAAAGCTTACTCCACCTGCAAAGGGGCATTATTCAGTAAAAGTTGTCCCTGGACAACCTTTCTAGTTAAAGTCAGAGAGCAGAACAAATTACAAATGGGCATGATCTGTATAAATGTAGCTGAAGTTGCAGTCCTTTTCTCTGCACATTGTCTGATAATGCTTTTTATTTGTACGAAATTCCATGACAATATCTTAGACAGTTTTAAAGCTATAGAGCAGACATATATACTTGAAATTACATAGGGGCATAAATCTATAAAAAGTGAAACTTCAGCTACATTTATAAATTAAATTAATTTAATTATAAAACTTCTCGAAGATATTTTCTTGAAACTTTACACAAATACAAAACATTATCAGACAATGTGCAGATAAGAAGAACCATAAGTCCACTTTCACTTTAAAATTTATAGATTTATGCCCCTTTGTAATTTCAAGTACAGAAATTATGTCTGCTCTATAGCTTTGAAACTATCAAAGATATTTTCACGGAATTTCCTACAAATATAAAGCATTATCAGACAATGTGCAGATAATAAGAACTGTAACTTCAGCTACATTTATACAGATCATGCCCATTTGTAATATGTTCCGCTCTCTGACTTTAACTAAAAAGGTTGTCCAGGGACAACTAGTTGAGCCCGCTGTTTGCTTTAGTTACCTATAAGTATGTCAAAATTAACTGCTTCAATCTAGAAAGAAGCCAAATAACATCTTGCATCATGATAAGACAACATATTTCTTTTCTTAATTTTTCATGATGGAACGCAAGCAGAACTAATGCCAAGATAAGCTCAGTTTATAACAACTTTACCATTCGATCTCCAAGAGTGACCTTGACCTTAGACCAACCTAGATAAATACTCACATGACACTTCTACTTATCAAGAACATCAATTGTGCCAAATTATTTTGTAATCCATTCATAAATATAGAAGTAATAGTAGTTTCAAATAGCACTTTTCCTTATCAAGGAAAACAATTGTACCAAATTATTTCGAAATCCATCTATACATGTAGAAGTAATGGCTCCGACAAGCTGAATTTATGACCATTTTACCATTTGACCTTCACGTGTGACCTGACATTGGATCTACCCGACCAAATGTTTCAAATAGCACTTTAACTTATCAAGGAAAACAACTGTACCAAATTATTTTGAAATCCGTCCGTACATGTAGAAGTTATGGCTCGGACAAGCTCATATTATTAAAATTATTGTTTATTAAATGTCTAAGCAAAGCCTACCGGTTTTTAACTACAGGACCTATATCATCTGGCTCTAAAGAAGGTCCCATTTGGCTCTTTTTAAGGGTATGCATATTCTTGCAGAAAAGACATTTATCCGGGGTTTCATCAAATTTACATATTTAAATATTTATTATTGAAAAGTCGATCTCGACTTTTCATTAAAAGGACTTAACTACGTGCACTTGTCAATATAGTTTAGATACATTAAGGCTGCAAAATCGCTTCTTCGCAATATTGTATACATCAAACTTTTCTAGAATTCTAAGCAGTGTCCCTTTATTATTCCAATGGTAAATGAGAGATTTTTTGACAAGAAAGACTTTCAGCCGAAGCAAGAATGCACTTCGGCGTGTACTTAGACTTTTGAAAAAAATTGCATAGGTATAAAAAATAATTCAACGCACATGCATTCTCGTAATTTTTTCCTTTCACGTGATAGGTTGCATACGATTAACCTGCGCTTTTGTTGTTGTTTTTTTTTTGTTACGCGTTGCGCGAAACATTTAAAACTGTATACATTTTTACTACTTTCTAATACATTTTTTGGCGAAAACGTAAATATACACTGTATACAGATATTTGTCTGCGTCAGTGAAGTATGTTTCCGTTGAATTCACTTTTCGATTAAGTACTTAATCTATTTATATGTTAGATGAACAGATTATACTTCAACAATTTGTTTCTGGATTGATTAACTTTTCTCATTTTCTTACCTTGGTGCTGTTAGTCTAGATTTATGCAATTTAGACAAGATATAATGATTAATTGTCATCCCAGCTACCGTGAAAGATAACGCTATTACGCTCACTGCAACCAGAGCAAACATGATCTTGTCATTGACTATGTTCTGATAATATGTGCTCGGAGCTTCCGTTTGACTCTGCTTTGCATTGTTTTGTGTCCCGATGTTAGGTGACGTTGTATTACTTTCCAGTTGTGCATTCTCTCCATTTTCTAGTTCTGCACAAGATATATCTTTGTTGAAGAATATGTAGACTTCCTGGGAACCCAGTGCTATGTAGTTGTCATTCTGATAACATAAAACAGAAAGGCGGTCTTGGTTTGGTTGATTGGTTTTGTCACTCATTTCCCCTTTCAAAATTACAGGCCCTATAATAAAATTGAGTGAATATTCATTTCACCAGAAACACTAGAAAAAAAGGAGCAAACAAATTTTTTATATGCACATTTATTAATTCACTGATACCTAAGTTAACAGCCGGACCGCGTAGCGCAATCGGTAGGGCACCTGACTCATAAGTCAGAGGTCCAGGGTTTGAAACCCTGTCTAGCCACATACTTTCGTTTCTCCTTCCGCTGATTCAAGAAGGGCAGTTGTCAGTTATTGGCGAAAGTATGTGCACTTAGTACATGTTAACCGCTTAGGAGGTCTAAGCCTGCCCAGGAATAGTGTGGTTAGGTTAACTGACCGTCCCGACATGACCATAGATGTTTACCGTGGACGTTAAGCAATAAATCAATCAATCAAAAAACCTAAGTTAACATAAGGTAGAATGAATATGACACCAAAACACAAATATAAGCAAGGCTCATTTCTAAACTTGTAAGATGGTGCTACCGATCAACTTCGAAAAATTACAATATCTTAATACGGTGTATGTTTAATAGAAAATGCTGATCCAGTGATGTCTCATCTTTAATGCTACTTAATCTGTTTTCTTTATTATGCTGACGGAATAAACCGTATTTAATTTAAATAAGATTTACTAGGTAATTTACCCACACCTTATTGGTACATGCATGAAGTATTTATTTGTCGTAGACATATCAGAGCATGCGTGACCTGCATCTGGGTTTTTATTGCATGGGGGATAATAAACACAATCTACCATTTGTGAAAAGAAACAGCTTTAAAATGACGTTTTATGAATATAAACTTTATTTTGGCTTCGTTTCCTTTTTAATTTAATCGCCGTTATTTGCGGATAGACGTGTTTTATTCAACAATAACGAATGACGAAAAGTGTATTTGCAAATTTCATGACCCGTTTGAGCAGCCGTAAATCAGGCGCATTCGAGTTTTCCAATCGTGTATTTAAAGGTCTAGTATGGAAGCCATAACCGCACCGCGCTTCCGATCTGCCGCGCCAGAAATCAGTTTTCTTTAACAACTGATGTATTTCTAACTAAAATTACAAGGAAACAAACAGTGCTTCCACTAGTGGAAGTCTGGGGGTCTGTGACTTCTAACACTGAATGCCAGGAAGTCAGTGACTTCCAATTTTTATCATAACCTACCATTTATAAAGTGAATATTGAATTAAATAGTGAGTTAAATTTGTTGTAATAATGGTATTTCACCCATTAATGAAGGAGAAAGCAATATAAATATGGACATTCTGGAAGAAACCAAGTCTTTCCTTCAGCATGACTTCCAAATGACAAACCTTGGAAGTCATATGACTTCCTGATTTTGATGGTTAGTGCTAGCACTGAACAAAATACAATGATAACAAAAAAAACTACTTTTCGAAGCTGAACAAAAAATCAGACATACCCCTTATCTTTTTGAAGGTGTATACTAAGTCATCATAAAATTCTGGTTCCGATAGGCCTTCATGTGAAAGTGATTTTAACCTGACATTGAGTTTTGAAACCAATTCATTGCATCGGCGATAAAATTTTCTAGATAAGGAATTATTTCGATGCAGGCTTATCTTGATACTCATTCGCTCAATTGCACACACGCTCACTCACTCACAAACTCACGAATTCACTCCCTTAGCAATTTGGCCAAAAGAAATCAGGGAAAATCATGGAAATATGAGTCAGAAAAAGCTAAGATATAGACTTTTAATAAGTGTTCCCCCGGTTACAGCTAGCTCCTGGTGAGGTATCGGTATTTTTGCAGTTCACTCATGCCATTAAATCTTACTTGTGAGAAATAAACTAGGATATCGGAGTTGTATGAAAATGAGTAAGGAAAACATCAGTTTTGGCCATGGTGCCGCATGGTTATATATCTATGCGCCAGTCATTTGTATCCACACACCCCACCTACAGAAATGGAATTTTTACATTTCAGAGACCTGTGATGATTAGCTGATGGTAACAACCTTGCTCTTATTTCGACCCTATACTACAGAAAATCTCACAGGGTAAAGGACCCCAATCTTGAACTTCCGGCACTATGGAAACAATTAAAATATAATTGCCCTGCACCTTGGTCCGGCTATCCCAGCGCCATTGTTTTATTGTAGGCCCGGAACGTCCCGTTGTTACCATAGTCTAGCTGCAGTTGCAGTTATCCGTTGAGGGATTATTGGGTTGCCCTTTATATTAATTCATGTTTTGTCCACCATTTTGAAGGACTTCTTATTAAATCGACACCCCAACATTTGTGTTTCCGTTCATTCCTGGCACAGCCCATCTTCGTAGGTTGGGGCGAGGATGCAAATGACAGCAGGCCGAATTGACCCGGACGAGATGAATGGAGGCCGAGTTGACCCAGGAGCCGTGAAGACCCCAGGCTTACAGAAAGCAGGCCGAGTTGACCCGCTTCTTCCATGACATACTATCGTCAGATAATAGTTGTAATCGAACTCGACCAAGGCTGATCACGATAATCCTCACTCGGGAATTCATGTTTTGTCCTTGAACAAGACAAATTTACTTTACAAAAGTACTGATAATACCCAGGAAGCGGTGGATCCGTCCTGACATGGCTAAAAGTTGTTCTTTAGAAACGAATTTCATCTTCGACAATTATCTTTTTTAAAGATGTTTCTTGCTTTATTGATTTCCCCATTGTGCGCCACTTATTTTGCACACATCACTTTCAGCTCTATGTAAACACAGTACTCTACACACAGAGATCGATGGAGGCAGATCGCGAAATGTGCTGACCCTAGTGTAGTTTGAAGAATTACCACACTGGCGCTATTGGTTCAAAATTATCGCTTTTGGTCTAGAATTGTTGATAAGATATAAATCTCTAATAGCATACCAGGACTGGCACATTTCCCCGCTATATAGGCATGTATCCACACTGGGTCCCCTATATTGTTGTACCCGGTCATTTCTTAAGTCCAAGACTCAGTTAAACAGTGCTTAACTCATTTCTCTGAAGTGCTGTTTCCAGACGATGCCTTTCAGTATTTATTTTTTGGTCGTCTGGTAAATTGTAGTTATTTATGAATATCTTCGTCGTCTTAAAATTATTTATAAATAGATGACAGCCTTCTATTGTGGTTTCTAGATAAACCATTTAGCACATACTCCGTTAACGAGGCACTCCAGCACCCGGTTTAATGCAAAAAAAATCTTTAAAATTAGGCGCTGGTCCGGATATCCTCGTGAAATTTACATAAGTCCCTTTCTCGTTTTTAAAAAAAATGTCGAAAACAACTATTTGGCTTGCCTACACAAATATTAGTCTATTTTAATCCCTGGCTGGTTTTCCCCATACAAAGCTGACTCAGCCATTGCGATTCTGGTTCTCCACGTTTTATTATGAATCATATTATTTTATATAAGCCGAATTAAGAAAAAAAAACAAAAAAAACTAACGTCTTTTTCTACGAAATGTTCCGTAGCTGGATCGTATGATATTCTGAAGAGTATATTTTAGACGAAGGTTGTTCACGTCTACAAGAGTGCATTTGCAAAAGAACATACAAAAAAAAAGAAAAAAAAAATTCCGATGTGTTTCAATGTAGCTGCTGACCTTATTTTCTTACTTTTTAAGTTAATTATAAAAAATATTTCCATTTCTTCCGTGATATCTGTTTCCTGTTTTTTTCTTTGTAAACAGCCATAAGGAACATCCCAAAGATTTGAATGTAATGTTCCATATACTCGTCACGTAACAACCGGTTACTATGGACGGCCATTTTCTGATGCCATTTGACAGCTGTTTTTGCATTACCCAACCAGGCTTTTATAAAATTTTGATCGTACAGGCCTTTTCGTCTGGTGAACAGCTTTTATGGGTAAAACTGGTTATGAGATATGGAAATGAAATAAACCGTGTCTCTTTTTCATATAGTTTCCCATTCAATCAACCAAAAAGAAAAAATACCGACAAAAGTGACTACTGGTTGTGTCGTAAACACAGAAGAATCACATTATGTTCTTTAGATCGTCCGACATGACGAAAGCAAGTAGACTGGAAACAGTTTATACCGGCTTAAAATTAATTTAGCATCAATGATATGTCTTGCATCTAAATTATACTGCTATGTTTTATGTTTTAATCTTTAGCTTTGTGTTGTTCATTTTCTATCAAGATTTGTGGAGCTCCATTCAAGTAATAACGACAAAACACAGTCATAAATTCAATGTATATTTGTTTGGACTCGCATGCGAAGAGTCTGGCAAGTCAACCTATTTATTAGAACAATTATGAGATCCCTGGAAATGTGCAGAGCAGACAAAAAAGAATCTTACCAGGCTGCAACCTGCTATGAGTATCTAAAATACATAAATGGTTTACTCTGCCTTCTTACGCGAGCTCGATCATTTGTTTCAAACCTCTACGTTGATAAGGTAGCATGTGCCCCACACAGTTTTAACAGCGATTGCTAATGGTTAGATGCGGTTTCTGGAGAACAGAACTTGTTGCGAAAACTTCTTTTTGCAGATAGTTTCCGCTGATCGATTTTCTATGAGGTTAGATTAGGATGATAAATGCTATATTTAATGAACACATATGGTGACTAATGTATTGCGTCCTACCTTGAGCGGGGTGGTCGGGTAGTGAGATGGTGCTGTGTATAGCTTACAGTGCCGGAGCGTCCTACTGATTTGGAACATCGTTTGACCCAAACAAACCTACCTTGTGCATCCAGAATGTTATACATGTTATCAAAACATGTTTGGCAGTCTATACAACAGCGAAACAATCCACATGGACTGGAAGAGTTTACAAATAGTGTAGGTCTGTTTTGGGACTGCCCAGATTGACAAGAGTCGATTTGCCCTTCGTAGTAGCCGGTTACTGTCTTTGCAATAGGTTTTAGCTAGAAATCAAAGAATAGAGCTTTTGTAGCATAAATGTGTACCAGTTCTAAAGTAAAACTATTGGAAATGATCGGGAACTTATATAACCAGGGGCCGTATTTATAAAAGCACTTAAGTCGTTTCATGTCTATGAAGGAGATTTCCTATAACTATGAAATTTGCTCTGGAGGAACAGTCTGGAAAAGACTGTTCCTCCTGAGCAAATTTCATAGTTGTTGGGAATCTACTTCAAAGAAATTTAGCTTAGCAACAGCATAGCAACCGCATTAGTGGTTTTATCAATACGGCCCCAGATTCCCAATCCCGACCTCAAGTCCTAAAAGGTCGTAAGTATTTATTGACTACAGCTCATGGAAGGCACAGACGGTAAACCGAATGAACAGCTCTGTCCCAGGCAGGTGATGATTCAGCTATACATAGGAAAAACATCACATGAGCGGAAGCCGCGACGTAGACAACAAGAACAAATTACACCTCTATAGAAGTACCGCCTTGGAATGGTAAGTAGTATATTACCTGGAAACAAGAAATGATACAGTGGAAGCAAATGCCCCCGAAGGCCCCTTAAACTAACCTTTGAGCCCTAGTTGTGACCTTGACCTTGCACATGATATACATTTTCATCTCGTTTTACTTTTTTGTAATGTTAAAATGCATTTTGGAAGTTTCAGAGGATTCAATGGGACTTAATTAAACCACTAATCAAACTGTGTTGTGTCCTTGACATTGGATGCGGGAAACTAAATGTACCACCTTACATAACTTACCATTATACTTTACTTTTCTTTACATTACCATTTCATCATGCTTTACCTTTCAGTGAAACTTGATGAAATTCGCTTTAGCAGTTTTGAGTCAGTTCAGAGACATGATCTGACCGTGATCCTGACCATGGGCAACAGAACACAATTGGTTTATGACATATTCGCTCACTGTTTTATACATTTTCATGAAGTTTACTTAAGTTTGCTTCAGTAGGTAATTGAGGATGAATGACTTGACCTTTGATCTCGGGCTATGACCTTGACCTTGGGTGTGGGAGCCTATGTCTTGTGTATGGCAAATCATCTAATTAGGTTTTATCTTCTTTAAAGTTTGCAGTGGTACTTTTTTGAGTAATTGCCGAGACGTGATTTGACTCTGACCCCAATTTGTGACCTTGACCTTGGATTTGGGATCAAAAATATTGTGTGTAACGTACCTTCTCATTATAGTTTTTAAGTTATCACAGAGGCAAGAATTGACCTTTGACCCCTAATTGTGACCTTAACCTTGTACCTGGCAACCCAAATCTTACATGCAACACACCTTCTCATTATGTTTCATCCTTCTGTGGAGCTTCATCATATTTGTTTCTGTCGTTTATAAGTAATCGCTGAGAGCCAATTTTGAGACACAATTTGACTTTTGACCGAACTGTGGCCTTGGCCTTGGGCGTAGGGACCTAAGTCTTGTGCACGACACATCTTTACATTATGCTTTATCTTTGTGGAAAGTTTCAATAAATTTGCTTTAGTAGTTTTAAAATTATCACCGAAACAATTATTTGAGACACAATTTGATCTTTGACCCAATTGTGGCCTTGACCTTGGGCATAGGGACTAAAGTCTTGTGCACGACACACCTTCTCATTATGCTTTATCTTTCTGTAAAGTTTCATCAAATTTGCTTCAGTAGTTTTAAAGTTATCGCTGAGACACGCTTTGTAACGGACGGACGGACTGAAGGACGGACGGTCGGACGGACGGACAGTCCGATTTTAATATGTCACCCGAAGTTCCTTCGGGGGCATAAAAAGTCGCTGTTTTTGTAATTGCTTTTTATATTTGAAGTCTGTCCTGACGGGCCATCCACTACAGTGCATCATTCTATTCTATTCTGTCCCATAACTTGGTTGGTGCAATGATGCTGCGGTTAACTTCCAGTTCCGGGGCGTCCTACTGATTTGGATAATAGTAGAACAAGAGCCTACTGTGCTTGCAGTAGGTGCGGGTCGGGGTTGTTTGGACATTTTTTCTCTCGTCTATCATATCTCTCTTCCTTCTCCCTCTCTCTGGGAGACGACCCGATATAGACTGAAATACTGTCTCAAAGGGCCGTTTAACCCAAAACAATCAATCAATCTATCCCATAGCCATGCAACGTCTGTCGGCCACCATAATTCTTTTCCACCTTGTCCTGTTTTCAGCAGCCCTAGTTTTGCTGGTAACGTCCACCCCTGTGCACTCTTCGATATCATCTTTTCACTTCTTCATCTGTCTACCGCTTCCTCTTTCTCTTTCACTGTGCCCTGTAAGAACTAGAAGGCCTTGAGACCTGGCCAAACCACTTTAGTTTCCATTTTCTGATCGTGGTCAGGAGTTTATTATATTTTTCAGTGGCTGCTTGGATCTTTCTGCGAACCACCTCATTTGTTGAATGTATATGTTCCTTTATGAAATGCAGATAACCTTCGGTAGCATCTATTTTCAAATGCCTGCGTTCTTTTCTCTAACTCTGCTATCAAGATCTAAGATTCATAGGCAAACAGAAATATGGAAATGACAAGGAAGCGCATCAGTTTCACCTTTGATCAAAGAGATCTGTTATAAAGTATCCAAATTGCCTTCCGTTTTGTACACAGGATGAAAAGGCTTGCGCAATTCTTGAGAGACTTACCCATTATCCGATTTTGAGCCATCATCTGTGACAACTGCTCCAAGGTATCTGGAGCTTGTTATGGTACCCAGCTTCTGGCATTTGTCTTGATTTCTCTCTGGAAGCCTTTGGCGATGTTTGTCTTGAAATTGGCATTTTCAGCACTGATTCCAATCTTATATCTTGCACATTTTGTGTTGAATAATAATAAAAGTTTAGATCCTTTAAGAGCAAAGAAAACATTCATAAGTAAGAAGTTGGGCCATACCGCGGTTTCGGCTATTCAAGCCTCATCAGTGACCCTTTAAATCTGGCACAAGGAGCCAGAGGAAAAAAACAGTAAATTTGCAGTTTTAACATGGCAGTCGTCTCAAAGACTGATATAAGTCGAAAAATACCAAAATATTTCAAATTTGTTTAGAAAATGAATCTAAACGTATGATCATTTCTGACTTCTCAGAATATATTCCATGATCTCAAAGGACCAAAAGGAAAATATAATCTGCACTATAGATGAGTGCGGGGAGACTTTTTACGGCCGCCACACGGCACAACATCCAGCTGCAGTGATAGTAAATAATAATAAAAGTTTAGATCCTTTAAGAGCAAAGAAAACATTCATAAGTAAGAAGTTGGGCCATACCGCGGTTTCGGCTATTCAAGCCTCATCAGTGACCCTTTAAATCTGGCACAAGGAGCCAGAGGAAAAAAACAGTAAATTTGCAGTTTTAACATGGCAGTTCTCTCTGGAAGCCTTTGGCGATGTTTGTCTTGAAATTGGCATTTTCAGCACTGATTCCAATCTTATATCTTGCACATTTTGTGTTGAATAATAATAAAAGTTTAGATCCTTTAAGAGCAAAGAAAACATTCATAAGTAAGAAGTTGGGCCATACCGCGGTTTCGGCTATTCAAGCCTCATCAGTGACCCTTTAAATCTGGCACAAGGAGCCAGAGGAAAAAAACAGTAAATTTGCAGTTTTAACATGGCAGTCGTCTCAAAGACTGATATAAGTCGAAAAATACCAAAATATTTCAAATTTGTTTAGAAAATGAATCTAAACGTATGATCATTTCTGACTTCTCAGAATATATTCCATGATCTCAAAGGACCAAAAGGAAAATATAATCTGCACTATAGATGAGTGCGGGGAGACTTTTTACGGCCGCCACATGGCACAACATCCAGCTGCAGTGATAGTAAATAATAATAAAAGTTTAGATCCTTTAAGAGCAAAGAAAACATTCATAAGTAAGAAGTTGGGCCATACCGCGGTTTCGGCTATTCAAGCCTCATCAGTGACCCTTTAAATCTGGCACAAGGAGCCAGAGGAAAAAAACAGTAAATTTGCAGTTTTAACATGGCAGTCGTCTCAAAGACTGATATAAGTCGAAAAATACCAAAATATTTCAAATTTGTTTAGAAATTGAAACTTTCAACTGGGCTTCTAATTTATGCTCTTTTTTCAGCTATGCGTTTATGTCATCGGCAAACCAAAGAGTATATTTTCTGCCGTCTATTTTAATCTTTCTATCCTGTTTTCAAGAGCAAAGGACATGATACGTTTGAGGAAATATGTTTAAGGGCTTGGATGGCAGAGTACAGCCTTGCCTTGCCCCAAATGGTGTTCTGAACTATTCTCATGTGCTGCCATTTAACTAGACAGAACTTGTAGCCTAGGTGTGAAACTCATGCAAACACTGAACCAAATCTGTTCTTCAGCGATTAAAGCGCCCAATAAACAAGCGTACTTGTCTTTAAGAAAGATGAATACTTGTTGCATGCGCCTTGGTTGTGTCTTTCAATTCTTTGTAGGTCCGTATTTGCCTATATTTATGCCACTTTTAGTACAAGCCAACTTTCAGAACATACGGATTTAACAACCATTTTTGTTCATTTTTTTACAGGAGCTTATTCATGAAATGCAGAGCTACTTTATGATCCATTGATACCATTTTTATGACGTCATGAGCCATGTTGAAGGACAATCTGGTACACTCAAGTAAATATATTCGTCATTTCATTCATATTTAATATGCAAGTCTTCCCTTGTGCGTTTCAAAGCTGGCAGAGTAATTATAAAGTAAAATATGTGAGTGCCGAAAGCTTCTGAGTATTCTTCAAAGTTGCCAATGTGTCTTTTGTCATTCTGCAGTTTGACATAAAATAACTATGATATGCTGGTGCAAAAGTATATTGAACTTTGCAAAGAACAGAATGACGAAGCAGGATATGATGTGTGGCATTCTTGCTTTTGTCTTGGAAATCAGAGGTTCGTTTGAAGGCAATACTACCATATATATTTACTAAATAGCAGAACTGTTGCCATCTCTAACACTATTATAATGGTAATGCTTCTTACCCATGGCTTTACATCAATAGTGAAGTCTTTCGAAACGCACTTGTTTGTTTCATAATATACCAGGGCTCCAAATAATTCGTCAAGGACACATTGTGTTTTTTCGGCAGCATCGGCAACTTCTGCACCTGTATCATATGCACAGTTTCATTAATGTAACACACCTTATCATATATATAAAACAACGTATTGAATGTAAATAGCAACACAATGGTTCCTAAGGCTTTTTCCTATCCCTGACTTCGAAAGAAAATATCTGAAACGTAACGATGCACCAAAGCATCACAGTTTCGATAACGACCTCAGTCCGTTTAACAAAGACGAAGTTCGATAACGACCTCAGTCCATTTAACAAAGACGAACTGGAAAAGACAAATAATCCAACTTAGAAACCATTTTGTTGGTTTGATAGAATTAGAAGGACATGGACCGAATAGCATATGTTTTATGTATTTTCCCCCAGAATTTTTCAAAAAGGAATAATTGATATTATTATAAAGACCAATAGTTTTTACATGTATTTTATATATTCAGACCATGGTCGTATCAAGAAAAATCAGGAAGAATCAGTACTATAGTAATAGGCCAGGCAACGATCAGCAAAGTATACAGTACAATCAGATCCCATATCCTGACCCAAAACCAAAAGGGCATGAAGAACATAATACATAAATTGACAACAGTTCACGAATTGCACGCACGGTAGACAGGTAGTCCCACAGCTACTCCAACTAAACACCGAAGTTACACAACAGATGGACAAAAGCACCAACATGGACAACAAGAACATGTGACAATGAAGAACCACAACAGAAGTATCGCCTATTTATAGTGGGCTTGAAAGGTAAAAAGATAGGCAATGGTCAGGAATAAATAAAGCCAAATCCCACATCCCGCTCTTAAGACCAACAGGGAAAGAAGCACACACACAAAATTGACAGAAGGTAACGAAGGACACGCGCGGTAAACCGAATGAGATACTGAGGGGCTTAAACTAGTTACTGGATTCAAACCTCGCCCTCTGCATCGGCGGTGGTGCGAAACATTTAGTTAGCTGTTTGGTCCGCGTGAAGGTTCCTAACCCATCATTGAATCATCACAGGAAACAAACAAACCACGGATAAGACCTACGAAGAATCAGGGATGAACTTTCGGCAGAAACAATGTATTGTGACCCCTGGAGATTCTTGGGGTGTCAAACAACACCACTAAAATACCGGAAAACCATCAGTTGAACCCGAGTAACCAAGCAACAGACAAGGCAAGCTCGAGCCCAACCAACTACACTGTATCTTTAATACCTTTATGTCGGGCTTATCATTGAGTCTGATGCCCGACCAACCGGCATGCAATTATATAGGGTAGCAAAGATATTAACAATGACTGGGTTAACCACTGGACCTGCAGAGTGCAGCATTACATTTATATTAGATCAAGTTTTACAAGACTCCAATTCTTGCATTCAGCTTCCGCAAAGAATCGAAATTTTTGGTTAGCTGTTCCGTCCACGTGAAGGTTTCGTAACCCACCAATGAGTCATCATGGGAAACAAAGAAAAATATGGACAAAACTAATGAATAAAAGATGATGACTCGGCAGAAACAACATATTGCGACACCTTGATAGCCTGGCGTGTCAGACTACATTCTTGAAATACAGGGCAAACAAAAGCACCAGCTTAAAACCATTTTATGCGCCCACGCCACCACTGCCTTTTATTGCTGAACACGCCAAGGTGGTGTATGTGTTATATTTAACACCTATTGACATTGTTTATCCACGTTCTGTCACTCACTGGGACAGCCTTGCAAACATTAGCTGAAAAAAGAGTTTACCCCTTGGCATTTCGGTGGCTTTTTTGGTCTTGGATGCCGTCCTTATTTATTTACTCATTGAAATGTTTGTGGGAGGATGTTGAATTCGGTTTATTGGTTCCTAATTATGTTCTGCTCCTTTTTGATCTAGTTTCACGTAGATACTATCTGTACCTTTATTCTGATGCAGTCCATGCATAAAGATGTTAGAGATTAATATAGCATCAACCAAAAGTCTAGTCCTTAACATTATAATGTGCATTCTAAATATTTACATTTAAGCACATATGATTTACGACTTGAACAGAAAATGCCTAAATCATTTACAAACTGCAAAGACTCAAACAGTACTGCGCACCAACGCAGTATTGTCACCCAACAATAATCCAGTACAAAATGCATAGACTCCAGTGACTCTACAATGGCAAAATGACGGCTTAAGACAGACGTCGCGACATCCTAGACTAGTTTAGTGTTCACTAACTGTTAAAGTTTTGAACTCCACCCCACCACTTCTTTTGCTTGTCCCAGTTCAAACAAATAGTGTACATGTACAACCTATCTATACTTACATGCGCATGTGTTCCTTTCAGAAGTCGTCGTCGAAAATGTTGAAGTTGTGGTTGTAAATGCATGAGACAAATACACCACACTGCATATTTGCAAAGTCAGAAATAAATACACCATTGTAAATGCTATCATTACTGGTCTTAAGTAAGAGCCGTAGAGAGAAAAAGTCAAAAGACAATCTGTTGTATGCGGTCCATAAGTTCCCTTTAATGACTGAATTTCTATTAATGAATGTCCAAAAGTTATTTTTCAAACATATTGTTCAGGCAGTTAACAAGAAGTCTTTCTCAGCTAAAGTTAAGGATTAACAGCGTTATATTGGTACTGCCGGCAACTCAACACGGGTTAACAGCTTAAGTTTAGGATGAAAGATTCAATGACATGTAAAAGGTTATTTGTTTACTCTGTTAAGAAGTTAAACATACCAAATTATGGGGATAAAACGAAACTCTTCATTGCATGTATTGTAGAGAGCTAATTACATTTTACACTTGACGCGTCTTCAAGTAAAGCTATAAAGACGTGTGATATTTATTTTCCGCATAAGCGTTATCTTCGTCTTTAATCTAACTACAAGGTTGGTATGCAATGTTTATTCATTATTCTGTTTCAGAAATAATGATCAGTTCTGTTGGCATAACCTACTACATTATCTATCGTCGGTTACTGACCGTTATGAAGATCAGGTGTGTCTTTGTTGTCGCAGATAATTCACATTTGAGACGTCTGGCCGAGAGAAACTTCTAGTAAGATGTTTGTTTTTGTCAAAGAACTTTGTTATACATACGAAAATGAAACGAAAGTAATAATAACAAAAAAAATATCGGTGCTTCGCTGTTTTTTAATTAATATTATTATTATTAAAATGCATTATAGGTCATGCATGGCTTAATATAGTACAGTACACATTCAACTGAACAGACAAGAAATAAATTTTAGAAATAATTGTAAATGTGATAAACACAGTAAAGTGATAGCACGATGTATTAATAAGATTTGCGAGTGCCCAGGAAAACAGTTCGTATATATTAAACATGATGTGTATAAACTTATATATGCATTTCTATAGATCTATTTCTCCGTTTGTTCCACTATCTTATAATTATACGAAGTAAGACACAAAACGCACAAGACCCGGGTACTTTTCAAAGTAATTAAGGAAGTTTCAGACCGCAGTGTCAGCTTTGAACTATTTTCGCTTTCCGTATTTAACATGCGTATGTAGCAACAAGTACCGAATGGCTAGAATAAAACATATGCAAGAAAAACTTCTCAACTCTTATTCTCTCGAATTGTTCACAAAAGGAAAATTAGTCATTACATGTTATTTTGTTTATTAGTAGCTGCTCTTGCTTTTAAATGCTCTTAGTTTTCAGAACCACATAGTAAGAAGATTTCTTGAACAATTCTATGTTACCTAAGTATAGCAAAAACATAAATCGAAATTTCTGTATGTTAAACTTAGTCTAAAATGTCAACATAATATTAACATTGCTGGTGTCATATCATAATACTTGTGTTACACTTTCTTTACACTGCTTTCCAGGTCTTGACAACACGATGTGACGGTTGCTAGTATCTAAATTTGGCCATTATCCCAACATCTGGTCACATTTCAAGATGCCAAATATGCCCTATATTATCTTGTGTTATTGCATAAATATCGGTGTCAGATGCTATTAATAGGTATGTTTTAACGAACACAAAACCATGTATTAACATCGATTTTCACGCGCTGTTAATCACCTACTCGGCGACTTTTCGTATGCAAGTTGCAGGGAAATGTACTCCGTCAGTACCGAAATGACGGCAAGACTGCAGTTGAAGATATCCATTAAAGACATTAACGCTAGAGTTATAAAAATTCGTATGTATTGTAGAAAATGAAAGTGTAGACGACATTGATTGAAAATTTTGATGAAAATGATTATGACTAAAGGTTGCAGAAACATTCACGGTGGCTGACCATGGCCTAAAACGAAATACTATAGACATGAATAGTGCGCCAACATTTTCGTAATTTTTGAAGCAGTATAGTTGAATTTATGCAATAGCTGCGATCAAACACTTCTTTCCAATGCATTAATGTTTGCAAGGTCCCTTGGGAGATGTTGAAAATCTCGGCCTTCGGCTTCGGTTTTCAACATCTCCCTCGAGACCTTGCATGAAAAACCGCGTTTGACCCGTATATTGAGAACTTGCGTTTGTAAAAAAGGAATATAAATGAGGAAGTGTAAAAGCAAGCACAATGATTCCTGTATACAACATGCCTTTATAACCTGAGTAACATTTGTATAAAATTCCTTCCAAAATGTTTGTACACACAACCATGTATTGACATCGATTTTCACGCGCTGTTAATCACCTACTAGGCGACTTTTCGCGTACAAGTTGCAGGGAAATGTACTCGGTCAGTACAGAAACGACGGCAAGACTGCAGATGAAGATATCAATTAAAGACATTAACGCTAGAGTTATACAAATTCGTATATTGTAAAAATGAAAGTGCAGACGACATTGAGTGAAAACTTTGATGAAAATGATTATGACTAAAGGTTGAAGAAACTTTCACGGTGGCTAACCATGGCCTGAAACGAAATGTTATGGACATGCATAGTGCCCCAACATTTTCGTAATTTTTGAAGCAGTAAAGTTTATGTAATGTAATGTGTGTACACAAAACCATGTATTAACATCGATTGTCACGCCTTGTTAATAACCTACTGGGCGACTTTTCGTATACAAGTGACTCCGTTAGTACAGAAACGACGGCAAGACTGCGGTTGAAGGTCTCTATTTAAGACTTTAACGCTAGAATTATATTAATTCGTATATTGTAAAAATGAAAGTGCAGACGACATTGAGAGAAAACTTTGATAAAAATGATTATGACTGAAGGTTGCACAAACATTCACGGTGGCTGGCCATGGCCTGAAACAAGGATTTTTATAGACATGCATAGTGCGTGAAGTCAGCAAGGTAGTGGTGATTTGGCCGAAAAATAGTGCGCCAACATTTTTGTTATTTTTGAAGCAGTATAGTTGAATTTATGCAATAACAGCGATCAAACACTTCTTTCCAATGCATTAACGTTTGCGATCTTGAAAACCTAATGCCTTCGGCCTCAGTTTTCAACATCTCCCTCGGGACCTTGCAAACGTTAATGCATGAAAAACCGCGTTTGATCCGTATATTGTGAACTTGCGTTTGTAAAAAAGGAATATAAATGAAGAAGTGTAAAAGCAAGCACAATGATTCCTGTATACAACATGCCTTTATAACCTGATTTACATTTGTATATAATTCCTTTCAAAATGTTTGTAAGATTTATGAGTAGTAGGTCGCATATACATTTCTCTACAAACAGACGATGGCAAGGCTGATTGCCATTATAGAATTTAAAAATACGTACATTGGCTGGGCTAAACATACAGTGACAAAAAATTCTTAGGATAATTTCTGCACTTCTGTGTTAACTTCAAATGGATGTATGGCTGACTTGCGATATTACGTATTTTAACAGCATTTCAGTCATATTATGTCGATGGGAGGATGAGAATGACAGGCTGTGCGTAATGGAATTCCGTTGACGGTTGGAAAGATTCCCTTTCCGCGGATCTTTAATCCGGGACCACCAGATCAGCAAGCAAGCGCATAACCAACTGAGGTACCTAACTACTTTGCTGTTCACAATGACAGTATATGCTTCACTTGTATCACAAAGTAAAATGCTAGTTTACTTTCGTATACAATCTTCTGTGAGGCTAGTTGCTTTTATGCAGCCAGAAAGGACTTTGACAATGCCCTTTTTTCTAACTTACATAGAATACCTATTAAATACGTGCTAATGTCATGCGACTCATTGCAAGACAAAATTACTAGGTAGGCAAAACAAAACAAGCAAACCCATTTTATGGCTCCAACTTCGGAGAAGTTGAGGGGGCATACTGTTTTGGGCACGTCCGTCAGTCTCTCCTTCCGTCCGTCCGTCCACAACGCACTTTACCATGAACTGAGTTACCTTTGAGCATACATAATAATTTAATTTTTCGTTGAGTTATTCCCTTTCTCAGACATTGGAATTTTACCTTGTGTACAAATATGTGAAGAACCGCTTAAGCTAGCATGCTTATATTTGGCATACAGTTACAAAAAAGATGTAGATAAACTAATTAGCTTTTGGGCTTATTTCATAATTTGTTTTATTAAGTTTTCCCCCTTTTTGGACATAGGCATTTTGAATAAGAACAATCTTGTGAAGAAAATATCTGAAGAACCCACTAAACTATGATCTTTATATTTGGCTTACACTTACATGCCAAGATGCAAATGATCTGATATGCTCAACAGCCAATTCTATAAATACTGGGTTTAGTTATACTCCTGTCTGGCTGATACATAAAGGGACGAACCTTCTTCAGAGGCAAACATACGTTTATGGCCCATATTATTTCATTAACACATTTTCTACTTCGTTTTTTCTTTTCTTTTCTTTCTCCTTTTTCCTACCTCAGGACAGGAGTTATAATTTGTTCGGTGTGATCATTCTAAGAGAAATATTTCAAGGTCCATGAAACAGTTAATATCCACTAAAATGTATAAATTTATAATTTTAATTTAAACACAGAACGTTGCTTTAGTATTAAGTAGTTTTTGTATTTTTTGGCTTGAGACTACAAACGTGTCCTCTCTTTCCTTTAATTTCTATTTATTTTTAATATCATTTATTTATTGATTTATTCTCGTCGTACAAATGAGGTTTGCTTTAGTAAATCCATACAATTCTCAAATTTCAAAAGTACCTCAATGATTATATTGCGTTTTGACATAAACACAACATGTAAAAGTACAGAAAGAGGTAAATATATGGCATATTCCATTTTATTGAAGTCGGCAAATGCATTGAAAACATGAAATTCTTGCGAGATAATGTACCTTGCGGAATACGCAAATACTGGAGACTCAGGTCTACCCATGCAATGTAATTAGAGGCTGTCTGAAATAGCCAAAGTGGACAAAATGACTGAGTTCCCAGGTGTGCCCATTGCTTGATAATCGCAAGAGCATTGAAATGCTAGCTATATTTCGATGCAGAATCAATGGGGACAGTGAGAAACGAGGTGACAAGATCAGTGCATAGTCGTGCGTTTCACATGACGTATACTGATGTATGATATCCGTTCGAGACTTTCTCTCTGTAATGCTTCAAGTTTGAAATCATTTGCAAGATCTGTCCTTTATCTTTTGGTCCACATACTAAGACGTCATCCATTATTGTTTTCATTTCAAAATACTAATAATTGTCTGTCTGCTGAAAAACAATACTTGCGTTTTCGGATATTTAGTAGAATATGTGATAGTACCTTTGTAAACCATGGTCCGTAACGCTGTTCCTTCCGCAGCTTCACGGTTAAAAACTTGCCTTCATATCATATTTTGCTTGCAGTATGAGGATTTTAAGCCTGGTGTCGGCTTGATAGGCGTGTAAAAATCAATTTAGTTATTACAAGCCTATTTTGTTTACAGTGGTTCGAAGCAATACCTTCACTGCCGTAGAATATTAGACCTACAAAATTATTGTTTATTGTTTCAATAATTTGCAGGCAACTATCATGCACCATTTATGTTGCTTTTATTATCGCCATTTTAAATAGATCGGACCGCATGCATATACAGCTGTTGGTAACGCCTAATCAAGTCATATTATTCCTTGCTAGATAAACTGTCTCATGTGTGGAATACAGCATATCAAGCGAGCATCAGGAGCTAGATGCAGAATTTTCCACCTCTTTGCTTTCTCTAGAGGACATCACGGAGAAGCTGTGAATAAATCACAGTGATGTCAAAGTAAATTAGGATGCCTTAAAATATTCTTTCAGGCTATCTAATTTGGTAAGGTTAAACAAAACGGGGTGGCAGACAAAATTGTAAATGAGTATCGCGCCAGAACAATTGAATCGGTGACTTTCCTAATGTCTGTCGAATCTGACAGCTGATTTGAAATTCTGATGACATAGTCTATTCACATTCAGATTATACTTGATGCGGAAATAGTATTCTTGTCGCTTGCAAGCTTTCTCAAGACGTATATCCGAGTCAAATAAGATTTCCAAAGCTGAGCTACTATCACTGGTGATATGTCCTATTTGCAGTTCCCACTACTGTTATGCTATTAAATCAATTATACTTAGCAAAAATAAAAACTTGACAGTCGCTATTTTGCATCCCACGGTAGTCGGGAAAGAGTGAAACATGGAAATTCTTTTACTTTAAGAAGAAGCAATTATTCTGTAATATCATAGTCACACAAAATTCAAGATTCTTTGGATACAGCAAAACTGAGGCTGTTGTAAACGTCACAGGGGTACTTTTCTGTTTTCTATGCTGAAAACCAAACAATTACCCAATTTAAAATTGTTAAAGACTGCTTCAATGATAACAATTCTGTTTGCAATGCCTTTCCATTATTAAATTCAATCTGTATGGACTCATAAGATAAAATTATGCCGATGCACGGTCGAGTAGGAGGCCGTAAGGACCAGACGAAAAACCTTAGTCAAAACCATTATGATGTCAGAAATTCAGTCTCAATGGAATTCCCATTACACATTAAAGTCTTTATGGTAGTTTAAGAAATGGCTTTCGAATAAATTCAGTAATAAATACATTGAGTTTGCAAGACAGTCAAACAAAACTCGAAGAAAATAACAAGAAAGGCGCATTGATATGGAAGATATGGCATCTCAAAAAATTCTATATGTTTTATTCAAAGGGAGGTAATCTGAAAGTTTTGAAACTTTAAACGTTATTTTCAGGTTGTGATTACAATAAACATAAACGTTTAAAGTCTTTTCTGTGCGTACTGGAACTACTGTTTGTTGCGTACAAGAGAACTTCCTTCTGCGCATGCGCAACTTAAAGTTCTGTTCTAAATTATTAAATTAGGATTAAGTTAGATAACTCCGAACAGGACAAAAATTTACCAATAATTTTTCATGAGCTAAGTAATTAGACGTCTGTCCAACTCGAAAAGAAACATTTATACATTACAAATTTGCTAGCCTGGTCGGAATTAAGAAATAAAAACCGTCAAGTTTTTATTTTTGTTCAGTATATATACTTATATTGGTTAAGTGAAAGTGAAACTCAACTACGACAAGACATAGGAGTTTTGAAAAGAGCAGCTACGAAAATTATCAATCTGTATATTCACTCAAATGTATATACATATATATATACATCTATACAATTAAAAATGAAGACTAGTTATAAAGTTTGGCTGTGTACTTTCAATATTCGCAAATGTTGAAATGCACTCTTTTTGACGGTAAAGGGATATAATCGTTATATAGAATGTGTTTAAAATATTACATTACGGCTTGGATGTTTTTATGTTCATTGTAAAAAATAATCATTAATCTAGATGTTCTTTATTTTTTTTCCAAAAATAATTTTTATGGACTGTTCCTGGCTATAACTTTGTATATTCAGCGTATTTTAAAATATGTTCTTTGCTTTGAATTAGCTTTATTATGAGCGTTTGTGAAATTTCTGAAAATGTTACAGAGCGAAAAACAAACAAGAGTTGTCAGAATACAACAATGCGTGCCTAATAGGAGCTTGACTCACAGAGCGATGGCATTGTTGAAAAGCCTTTTGTCCAGGTGTATGTGAGCGCCAAGTACAGTGACTGCCATCTATATAGGGACTGTGGAATATGATTAAGTTAGTAAAGCATAAAATATGCGTCACATCTATACACCTATACACGGATGGCAATGTTAAAATGTTTATCTAAAAACGGATGGCAATGTTATAATGTTCTTGTCCATATATATAAGAGTATGCCAAGTATAATGGTTCTAACCCATATCGGGACCGAGAAGTTTTTTTGGGAAAAAATAAATTTCCTGGAAAATAAGCAATATTATCGCAATAGTTATCTAGCTATCTCGTGGCAAAAGTTTGCCTTTATGACATTGTCATGCTGATAAATCAATGGAAAATCCTTTAAAAACATCAATGAATTCTCTCATATTACATTGGGGATTCGTGTTGAAGTATCGTTTGCAAATGCACAGTTGAAACTGAATGAACAAATTCGCCAACGAGGTAAGGACCAAAAAGTAGCGTAAGCCCTCCCCCTACCCATTCTCCACCCCCTTCCCCGAATAATCTCCACAACTTATTACTGACCGTTCCGAGTCCGCTCTTTTGTTGTGATTTCTCAAAGTTACTTGTGATATCCCCGCTTGTCTGTGGTCATCTGGCATCTCGCTTTCTATTTTGTTTTATTTTGTGGTTTAGAACAGAAAAAGGGTGGAGATGGATGTTACTGCTGTTTTCATTTAGGGTAGCTTGTTTTGGAGGGAGTTATTGGTTCGGTTTGCCTTATGCGTCTGAAAAAATCTTGACCGTTTTGTGCATTAAACGACCAGATTAAAAACCCTAAAAGGTGAGGCTGTTTACACATGATCTTTTTTATAATTATATGATGGCAATGCATAATATTTCAATTATTTGAAGACAATATGAATTATAATGTCATAACACTGTGCATCGCTATTGCTTTATATCACTAATAGTAAAATGTAATGCAATGTCATTAAATACTTTTGTATGTACTCACATTTTAGCTCACCTGAGCCGAAGGCCCAAAGGTAAGCTTATAGTATAGGCATCCTCTGGCGTCCGTCTGTCGTCGTCCACCATTTTCAAAGATTTCTTCTCCGAAACCGCTCGGCCAATCAAAATCAAATTTTATGTGGAGCTTCTATGGGAAGAGGGACTGACAGTTTATATATTTGGCCCAGTTCACATGAAAAAGATGGCCGCCATGCGCATATATGGTAAAGACCTTAAATTTTTTTCTTCTCTAGAATCGCTGAGCCGATTGCCTTGAAACTTGGTATGTAACATTTTGGACTCTAGTAATACAACGTTATATAAATGATGGTCTTGGGTTGACCTTGATCTATTTTATGGCAAGGTCAATTTTGGCCCCTTAGGCTTTTGAACGGGAAAAGCTGAAAAAAATGCATTATTCTGTTGCTTTAGTGCTCAGTGATATGAACATGCAGTCATCGTAAGTGCCAACGAATACTAGATGTCAAGGTTATTGTCGTCATCGTCCATCGACGTCTGTCGTCAACATTTTCAAACATCTTCTCTTCAGAAACCACTGGGCCGATTGAAGGCAAATTTTATTTGGAGCCTTAACAGGATTAGGAAACAAAAGTTTATTTATTCATTTATTTATTAAGCCAAGGTCACATGACCGAGATGGCGGACATGCCCATATATGGTAAAAACCTTAAAAATCTTCGCCAGAACCACTGGGCCGATTTCCTTGAATCTTGATAGTGTGATGGTATAGGCATCCTATGGCGTCCGTGCGTCGTTGACCGTCTTCAACATTTTCAAACACCTCAGAAACCACTGTGGAAATTGGAGCCAAAGTTCATATGGGGCCTGAACAGGATTAGGAAGCAAAAGTTTATATAATTAACCCAGGTCACATGACCAAGATGGCGGCCGTGCCTTGGGTTGACCTTGACCTTAACCAATTTTATGGCAAGGTCAAATTTGGTCCCATAGCCTTTTGAATGAGAAAAGCTGAAAAGTGTTTTTTGTTGCTGTATAGTGCTCTGTGATATGGAAATGCAGACAACTTCAACCCCTAAGAATTCTAGAGGTCAAGGTCATTTAGTGACCTTGGCCAAAGGTCGTTAGTCTGTTGTGTGTCAACGTTTTAAAGGACTTCTTCTCTGAAACCACTGGGCCAATTTCGATTAAATTCCATATGCAGCGTTTAGACAAAGCGGGAGAGTAAGTTTATAGATTTGGTCCACGTCACATTACCAAGATGGCCACCATGCCCATATATGGCAAAACCTTAAAAAATCTTCTTCTCCAGAACCGCTGTGCCAATTGCCTTGAAACTTGGAATGTATTATTTCGGACTCTAGTTCTACCAAGTTTATAAAAATGATGACCTCGGGTTGACATTGACCTGCTTTACCCTAAGATCAAATTTGGTCTCTAATGCTTTTGAATAAGAAAAACTTAAAAGTGCATTTTTGTTTCTATAGTGCTCTGTGATATGGAAATGCAGAAAACGTCAACCCCTAAGAATTCTAGAGGTCAAGGTTGTTAAGTGACCTTGGCTAAAGGTCTTCCGTCTGCTGTGTGTCTATATATTTAAAGGACTTCTCCTCTGAACGTACTTGGGCAAAATTCAATTAGATTTCATATGCAGCCTTCAGGCAAAGTCGGAAACAAAGTTTGGTCCAGGTCATATGACCAAGGTGGCCACCATGCCCATATATGGAAAAAACCTTAAAGAATCCGCTTCGCCAGACCCACTGGGCTGATTGCCTTAAAACTTGGTATGTAGTATCTGGGACTCAAGTACTCCAAAGTTTATATCAATGATGTCCTTGGGTTTACCTTGACCTATTTTACCGCAAGGTCAAATTTTGTCTGTTAGGCTTTTGAATGGAAAAAGCTGAAAAAGTGCATTTTTTGTTGCTAAAGTGCTCTGTGATATGAAAATGCAGTTATCTTCAACCCTTAAGATTTCTAGAGGTCAAGGTTGTTTATTGACCTTAACTAAAGGTCACTTGTCCGTTGTGTATCAACATTTTCAAAGGACTTCTCCTCTATCATGCCCATATACGATAAAAACTTTAAAAAAAATCTTCTTCCCTAGATGACCAGGGCCGATTGCTTTGAGACTTGGTATGTAGCATCTTGGACTGTAGTGCTACAAAATTTATATAAATGATGGCGTTGGATTGACCTTGACCTATTTTACGGCAAGGTCACATTTTGTCTGTAAGGCTTTTGAACGAGAAAAGCTGACAAGTGTATTTTTACATTACTATGAGACTTTATGATATGGAAATGCCGTCGACAAGCATAAAATCTAAGGCGCATTCGACATTAGACTTGCCTTAGAGTTACTTACCCTAGGGTGCTGAGGATGAATGGATTCAGGTGAGCTACAGGACCAATGACCCTTTGGTTGTTTTAAGGTTGAACGGAAATCTATATGTGTATGGCTGGCAAACAGAAGCAGACACTTTGTCCCAAAGGATTATATTTATAAAACTAAGCATGCATGACGAGAACGAATTAATGTCTTATGTCAAGAATTATATGCCTTTCATAATAAAAGGTAGTTTGGGGAATACAGATACATTTTGTTTATAAGCCAGTTTCATAAACTAAATGATCTTTTGTTTCATATGGCAAGATGAAAATGCGCGTGTCCTAAGAATACACCGTAACCCAAGGCTAAGGACTTGTCTTGGTTTTAACATATTTTATTACATACATATCGGTGTCACACGCTATTCATAAGCACGTTTTAACGAACTCAAAACCATGTATTAACATAGGTTTTTACGCACCGATAATGACCACCTTAGCAACTTTTCGTATGCAAGTTGCAGGGCAATACTCCGTCAGTACAGAAACAACGATACGACTTCAGTTGAAGATATCCTTTAAAGACTTTAACGGAAGAGTAATACAGAAGCTTGTAAAAATGAAAGTGCAGATGACATTGAGTGAAAAATTTGATGAAATCGATTATTAATTGTGAAGTGCTGCTAAAGGTTGTACAAACGTTCACGGTAGCTGACCATGGCCTGAACGAGGACTTTTATAGACATGCATAGTGCGTGTAGGAATCAGCAAGGTTATGACGATGAGGCCGAATAATAGTGCGCCAACATTTTCGTTATTTTTGTAGCATTGTAGTTATATTTATGCAATAATAGCGATCTAACATTTTTTCAATGCATTAACGTTTGCAAGGTCCCTCGGGAGATGTTGAGAAGGCCTAGGTTTTCAACATCTCCCGAGGGACATTGCAAATGTGAATGCATGACAAACCATGTTTGATCCCGAAAATATTATTTTACAGTCTCAAGCAACATACGATGTTATATATAACATAATAAGAATGATGCATGCGTTCAGTATAAAGGTTTACATTTTGAAGTTAAAATGACATCTTGAACCAATTATCATCGTATTTTTTTCTCTATAAAATTAAGAGATTTTCTTTACTCTTTATACTGATTGATTTACTTAATAAAAAAAAGTCCATTAGCTTTTAAGCTTTGATGGGACATGTTTTATGTTGTCTGACTGTGGCGGACAGATGTCATAAACTCTGTTCTCAAACGGGCACTTACTGTTATGCTGATAGGCCTGTCTATTTTGTTTTAGTATCTTAGAATACAATATGTCTCTGTTTTGTGTTGGCAATGCTGACAATGTCGACGATATTTAGCAAGTCTAGATGAGCTTTACAAATCCGTTTTTAATATAGCGTATTCGAAATGTTCATCGCTGATCAGCATTTACGATAATCTGCATTATATAATGAATGTTGCGGCCAATAGATGTGATTGTTCAATAAACTGTCAAATTTCAGGATATATAATGAACTAGTCTAGACCCACGAATGCGTTGTAATATAAATGTTTATCATTCGATCAGCGTTCATGTGAAACAATAGGCCTGATCCAAACCAATAAAATCTTAGAGCTGTATTGTTTTGCTTATTTGGTTTACAAGACGCAATTACCTGCTATAAATTAATTGAAATTTAGACACAAACAAATATTTACAGTAGAACTTCAATGTCTCGAACAGGCTGCGGACCAAACAAGTTAGTTCCAGCCACAGGTAGTTCTAGCCATGCAGGGTTAGTTTCTATAGTTGATCTCGTTAGGGTTCGAGTCATTTGAGTTCTGTCATTTGTACTTACATATACTATGCAAAATATATTTAGCAAATTTTTATATTTTGCAATTTTTCTCATTACTGAAGTGCAACAGTGAGCGAAATTAAATTGAATTGAAAGAAACCGTATTTGGGGCTTAAGATACCATGGGATTACAGAAGCCATGTTTAAAATTGATATTGGGGAAAAGCGATAAGCGCGGAAGGGGTCATTAGCCGAAATTCGCACCCATTGAAAAACAACATAAAAATGGTAAGCATGTGATTTTTTGTACGGTATTTCTCAACATTTTCATGCTCAGTTTTCTTGTCGAAGCTATTGATTGTGTAAAAAATATGGTTAAGCTTAACAACTGACGAATCTAAGCATGCGCCATTGCCGTTAAAACGTGTAAATTCGGTCCATTGTGCAATGATTCAGGAGTGCTTTAGTTCAATGCAGAATGAAAAACACGAGGAAAACATAGGCTAAAATTAAAGGTCACACCATGATTAATTTAACTGTGAAGTTTCTTCATTGAAGTATAACGTAACTGTGAGAAAATGATGACGTTATGTCTGAGACTCTTGACTTACGCTCAGTAACCGGAAAGAATTTTCTTTCTGAATTGTTTACATTATCATATTGGTAGCTACCAAACAAGCATACACTCTAAAGGGATTCAAGAAATACCGATTAGAAACAAGTTTTTAAGACGATAAGGTAAAAACAAAGGAAAACGTCAAATTTTCGAACTTTGTAAACCTCATACTCGTAGCATATTCAAATGTTTTAGAGCGTTTTCCTTTATTTTTTACTGCAAACCAGCCGCCTCATTATGGTTGTGGCTTTTGTACATGATCTTAAATATCGTTCAGATACAATGGCCATAAAAACTGACGTCACGATAGTTCAAACGCTACAATTGAGCAATCTTGATTCTATTTATATTGATAAACATAAAGAATCAGACTATTTAAACACATCAAGGTCATTCTCATATTCTATAGTACGCCGTTAGTCCGAATTGTCTGTAACAACTATTTTCCCTCCAGATGAATACACCGCCGTTTTCGTCTCGTAAGGAAGCGTTTTCAGTTTTTAGAGCCGAAATTTCTGACTTAAGCGACGAGACCTCAGACTTCTTGTCGTTTATGCTCTTAACTGCTCTATTAATTAAAGCCTGTAGGTCATCTTTCACTACCTCCCTCATCTCTGATATCATAATTGGTCTCAGTTCAAAAGCAATACGACTGATATCGTCAGGCTGTATTTGCACAGAAACAAGCTGAGAGGCTTCAACCCCAGATATTATCATCTCTTCCTCTGCCATGATGCTTAGATTTGATAAATCGGATTCCTTAGAGTCATTGGAGTCTGATTTTGCCTACGTTTTCATGGATGGAAGATCGAACGGGACCAAAACAGGGGCGGTTATAGCTCTCTTGACGCTTTTCATTGATTCAGTACTAGATTCCCTGGCGATCTCTCGATTTGGCGTTTCCAACATTAAACAAGAACTTTCGTGACTTTGGTGACCTCATTCATTATTTATAGCCCTTAGTCCCGTTTCTATGTTTGTTCAGTATAGCTCAAATTTCCAGTAACGAGGACTGGCCTACGAGCGAGCATACCGTTAATACCTTTTCAAGCTCGTGTCTAATATGTGTTCATGTGTGTTATCTACGGATGCACTTTTATTGAAAACTAGAATATATTTCAAAACGACTTACAGTTTATCATTCTTATATTCCATAAATTTCCAGTTATCCGAAGTGTTATTGAACACAACTACCAAGTTATAGCAACAAAAAATGTCTTCAATATCACTTTTTAAACAGATTGATTTAGATGTGACCTATATGTGTACACTCAACCGGAACCGGAAGTCTGTTTTATTGGACGATGAACACATTCTGCATGTACCAGATTTTCTTACTGGTAAAACATAACGGGTATAACATGTGTCGTAGGAACAACTCGCTGCGGCCGAAAAGCGTCGCTGCTTGGAAAACGGCATCGGCCAAGAGTGCATAAGGAACAAAGTGAACTTAGTTCAGCTATTCTAAGTTCTTGCTTGTCAAGGCAACATTAGATTAAAGAACCTGTTACATTGTACCTTGCTTCAGGTAAAAAAAATTCTTATGCCTCAATATCTTAAAAGATCAATAGGCCAAAACAGAGCCAAATATTTACAGAGTACGTCAGTATTCTTGTACATTTTAGTACCCAGCTTATCCAGCATCCTGCATCCTGCATATCCAGGGTACCTAAATATTTTTTTTATATATATGTACATACCCTTGGTGTTGAATGTACAATCTACATACAGAGCATCCACCATTTACCCACAGGTATCCAGTGTGAGTACTTATGTATAGATACAAGTACCCTCCAAGTTGGGTACTTTGTTGTGTACATGATAACCAGAAAAATACTTAAATACCATGTTCAACAATGTGAGCACTCGCCAAGCGATTGACGTCACTTCATGTAGGGTTGAGTGGTAACTTTGGACAACGGGTAAAATCGGACATACAATTGCAAACAGTAAAAATCCAGATGAGACGGCTCATACCGAGTTGCAAACAACTAACATATAAAGGACAGAATGTCACTGTCCGAATTAATCTGCTGTCCGAATTTACCTGATTTGACTCAACTACAGGAAAGTTGTATACAGCTTCGTGTTCATCAAGCAATAGCATGCGCCTATCGAATGTTGACGTTGTTGAGTATGTCTCTGTTGCCTATAGACACTATAGATAAATAGTCGGCTAAACAGCTATGACAATGAGTTAATCAACTTTTGCTGTATATTATGTGATTGTTTGTTGCGCTGATTTTAGTCATGAGGCAGCAGTATATAAAATGCATGGTGGTTACTGGGGATAATTTTGTCCCTGCATAGAGTAAACAGGTCTGTATACTTCTGCAAATATATTTCAATGTCATCCTCCCGCAGTTGATGGAGATCTATCTATAGGAGATGGTATATTGAGTCGCAGCCTTTCGAATAGGTAAACAGTGTTCGGTGGACCTGAGTAACCAATTTGATACTAAAAACTGTTGGGGTAACTACAAGATAATTTGAGTATTTAAAGGCATTCCCGTATACTGTTTGTTTTTCTGTATTTCTTTCGAAATTTCTTATGCACTCCGCCAAATCTTTGAAATCAAAGAAATCACTTAAAGACATCTCTTAAAAACGAAAGGCTGTTTTGGTCTGGCAGCCCTTATTAAGCTGACCACTAGGGAGTTGAATAAATATATATATGTCTACCTGCACTCTCTACACGTGCTGGATTGAATCGCCTTCATTTGAATATAACTGTTATCGAGGTATGTTTGAATTTTTTGGACACAGTACCAAAGCATGGTAACACAAAATGTTTTTTTCTCTGTTTGTTTTGAGACGTGCAAAGTACAATATTTTTTTCTTTCCTTTGCGGCTCACCTCCTCTATGAACAAATATAGACAAAAGGCTTTCTGACAGGCGCCTCTGCTAGCAATTGCCTCATGTCATACATAACAGTATCCATTACTTGTGCCTACGTCATACATAGTAACGTTAAAATTGTTCAATCTCCTTTTGTAAACGAGGCAAGATTGCAAATTATGGGGTTAGGAGAATTTGTTCTGGGTCAAAACAGGCTACAACAAGCTCACTGTCATTTTCAGATTTTGCTAATGTTTGATCAGCTTCTTTTTTTTTTACGGGTCAGTTCTTTATTCTATCATATGCGTCGTATATAAGCTGCCTAACTCTTTCTTTATTCTATACATGTGTCGTATATAAGTTGCCTAACGTTTCTTCCTCTACATAAACAGAACAGAATTTCTCTACCTTTGAAGCATTTTGATAGCTAGGCATTTGTAACACTGTGATCTGTGAAAAGCCAAGTATAAAAACAAATGCACAGGTGTAGTGCTATCTTCCCGACATAGTTCAAAATATAATCTGTGCTTTTTTTTCAATACTTTACTCTGCAGGAAGTACTGCTTTTTAGTCTTTTCTACAGTGATGGCTTTCCACAGTCTTAACGGACTTAATGTGATCCCCCACCTTTTCCTTGATCTCTATACTAATACTAATACGGTTTGGCCTGTTTTATGCTTACCACGAATGTCATCAGCAATGCCAGTAGTATTATGCTTCTTATATACTGTAGTAACCATCTTGTCTGATATACATGTACCTAGTGTGTGTAAAAAGTTTTACAAACCTTTGGTGGTGTAGTATTTTGTCTAGGCAATGTCCATTATATTGAGGACGTGTGCCGTGCATTAGACTTCGCTTTACTTACATTCGGACTTTTGGCAGCTTGGGTGAGAATGAACTGTTTAGTTTACCTATATCTCCAAGGCTCCAAAATGAATGGAAAATATTTTCCTTTTCTTCCTCATTTAATGTAATTAAAATCTTTAATACTTCCTTCAGTAGCAGAGAACACAGTCAAAAAAGGCATATGGACCGTATTTCAAAGTTTCGGCTACTTAAGCCTCATCAGTGACCCTAATTATATCTGGTGATGAAAGCCAGAGAAAAACATACTGTATTGTTTAAATTTAGATAAGGCGGTAGCTGCAATGACTGAGGAGTATCAAAAAGGGTCAAAGGGATTAAAAAGTGATGGTAATTAATGGTGATTTAAAAGTCTTTAAAAAGTGATGATTTAGATAAAGCGCCTATCCAATTAAAAATGTCTGATTTCTCAAAATATATCCTCTGATCTCAAAGGACAAAATAAAATATAATCTGCACTATGGATGCTGTACGGGGAGACGTTTTAAGGCTGCCACACAGCACAACACCAGCTACAGTGAAGTGAACTTTAAAATCTTAAAGAGCTCAAAGATTGCATTTAAACCTGCATTTTTGACTGCAATCTTTTTCACTACTTTTCCTTGTCTGATAATGCCTGACCTATTACAGTAACTCGTTCCGTGATTGCAACGCCTTTTAGCTAGATCTCTGTTCCAGTTCGCTGGGTCCGTTTTTCTTTTACTACGTCTCACCTCATAACTATTACCATTGTTTGACCTTTGGTTTCCACTTTCTGTTGTAAGGTCTGACTCAGTTGTTTCCAAGGAATAAGTTTGGCCAGATACATTAAATAAAGTACAGCCATTACCTGATAGTGGCTGTTGATTCCGGAATGTTGCTTATGGGTTATTTTCATCATCACTATCATACCTGATGAACCCATTCTGCCCCTGCACCTCAGTGATAACATTTCCAACACCAGTGTTTTTTTTTAAACATTACCATAACCACAAATCGATTGACTATGCAAAGACAAAAAATATTATTTACATCTTTCTGATGTTTATGTAATAGCAAAACCGGCAAAAAATTAAGATGTAATCATAGGTTTGTTCTCTCTCTCTCTTATAGTTAAATACTGTAAACAAAAAAACAGTTTTTGAGACAGCATTACCCTTGGCCTCCCTCTCTCTTCCCCTTTCTCCCTTTCTCCTCGATTCATTGTATGCTGTATACAACAGGGTGGGTGATCACTGGGTTTTCACGTCACAGGAATTACTGGAAATTCCAGTACAACGATTGCTCCGTGGTAAGTTATTCATTCAGGATAACTTCTTTGTTGCCAAATGCAGTCTTATAGAATAAAGCGCAGTGAGTGCGTGCTTCTAAGTCTTTTTAACTGGTGTTCTTCTTTTTACTGAGAGTTTACTTGTTTTCACGTTTAAACCTCCCCCAGTTTTGGAGCAACAACATCGTTCACGTGCCACAGCCTACTTTCGGCTTCGGATGTTGGGGACGATTAAATACGAAAACTATAAAACTCAACATAAAATCGCAAATATCATCTGAATGTACTCATGACTACACTTTCACTGCGCTGCATTTGGAAAGAATGCATATAGAAACAAGGAAATTATTAAATAAAACGTGAAGAATTTCCGGGGTTTCCTTGTTCAGAATGACGTAAGAAAATGACGCAAGAAAGCACGTGATCATCCGCCCTAACTTTGAAAATATGTACGCATTCATGCAATGAAGGAAACAATTTATTCATCTTTAATTTGACGAACTTTTCGATTACATACCGGAGAGAAGCTGCACATAGCTCCCAGATTTACCGAACATTAACATTTTCCAGCATTTATCGTTTTATGCAAGACACCACCCTGAACAGAAAAGATGTAACCACGACTTGCAAACCATGGAATATACATTTTATCCTCTTTGCAGACACCTCACCTTGGCTGTGCCAAACGAGTAAGCAAGTCTGTTATTAATAGTTTTCATCTTGCCTCCGAGATAAATGGAATAGAGAGGGTTCAACACCAACTACAAAGATATAGTCACTACCTTAATGTCATTAACACAATATGAAATCTGATTAGAATAACTCGTGCACTGATAATATGAGTGCGAGTTTTGCCTTTTAACGCTTATTGTTAAATTAAGGGTATCTTTATCATGTTTAAATTGGTACATTATGAAGCGAGAATACGATAACAAAATCTCAGCGAATAATAGTATGCTATCAGCATATTTGTTTGGATGGATGGATGACTTGCGATTTTACGTCCTTTTTAACAGTGTTTCAGTCATATCAGGACGTTGGTGGGTGATAATGAAAGGCTGTATGTGATTGAATCTCGTTTACGATTGAACATATCCCCGCCTTCAGCAGGTATCGAACCCGGGACCGCTAGATCAGAAGGCCCGCTATCAACCTTCTGAGCTACCGGGGCTCCTATTTGTTTCGGAAATTTTGTCCAGGTAGTAAATGAAATGCCATAATGCTCGAAATGCGTGACGTCAATAATTTCTACTTAACGTTTTATAAACGCGAAGGACTTGTTCCAAAGTTTCCAAATGTAGTAGAAACGTCAAGTGCCCACTGAAAAGTAATTAACCAAAACTTCTATTCGAAGTACAGGGAGAAGCATTTGAGAAGTTGTGACAACAGTCACTGTGGCAGAAAATCTTATTCAGAAAATTTTAATGTGTCTTAACATTATATATACTGAACAAAAGTGAAAACGCTTCAAGTAATTTGTTTTCAAATTTTCTATTTTGTGGAGTCCGAAACGGTTCAGTGATAAGGGGCGTTGCAGATGTTGCACAGTTCAGTACTGTTCATGAACAGACCCAATTAAACCATGTCCGTCTATTTTCGTTTCTTTAGTGTTGTCAATGCTACCAAAGGATCAAACTTTTCAGGATTATATCCCCGGCGCACGGTCCTATTTCTGACAGCAGTCTGTCTTTTTTTATCAGTTTAACCTATGAACTCCTTACTGTTCTCTTTGTTCTCTGGATGATAAAAGACGTACAGGTTTCGTTACCTGCGACAATTTCTCTATTAGCCTTTAATTTCCTTTACTTTAAAAATGCTAAGAAGTTGTGAAGTTATTTTTAAATATTATTGCTGCTCTGTCTAAGCTCCGTTCACAGATAGAAACTCGATAGTGGTAGGCGTATGACAGCTTACATTGTCTATATCCATTTTCAAGAAATGGCATTTTGCGATCGAAAGTCGATTATACTTAAATAATGATCTATACGCGTTTAACCCACTTTGTCGTTTTGAAAAGACAGCCGTGAATTGCAAACGGTTTATATCGGAATACAACGGAGAATGTATTTTGTGGTACTGTCCGGTTGTATACTCAAATGCATAACTGCTGACAAATCCATCAGTCATTATGTAATATTGTGGTATTGCCTTTCTAGCTGGTTGTCGCGTTTACAAAATATCTTACAGTCAGTTTTATTCCTGAGGGAATAGCTTGCAGTCACAAGACTATTGCGGAGCAAAACTTTCGTCAACACTTAAAACGCTTTGTTAGTTTGGCGAGTCTACAGTTATTCCGGTTAGATGGTCACGATCGAAGCTCATTATGAATAAGCTACCAGACTTTCACTTTTACTGACTAATCCCTTCAGATATATTGACTAGGCGGGTGTATTCCAATTAGCTACTAATGGTTTGTTCTTGTGAGGATAGGATCCCAATCTGTTGATCTTGTGGGCACCTGATCAAAGCTGGGTTCTAGGGTCCGAATCAGTGTATCTAATTATTTCGGATTTATAATGTTTCCACAGTTTTAGAGATAGATATCAATGTAACAAATTCAGGAATAATTTTTCGCAGCGTTTGTTATAACGTGACTTCAATTTAAGTACCATATTACAATAAGGACTTTTTTGTATCGAAAGCGGAAACCAAAACCATAATGACACCAATGTGAAGCTACTGTTTTATAGGAAAGTCAAAACAACATTTGAATATGCTACACACGGGTTATCCCGAGACAACGACCGCGACAGAAGACAACTAACGCAGTTCAACAGGTAAGGCGGAAAACAGACGTGAGTTGCCGTTTTTCCCTTATTTTATCTTTAATCAGACTGAATCGAAATTTCTGGTTTCCATATTAAGAAAGGGGGGAGTTTTCTACATGTCATGGAGAAATCTCGGGTTCTAGCATAATCAACAAAGCGACAAAAAACTTTGAAATGTCAGCGACGAAGCAAAAAAAAAAATAAATATTTTATTTCAGAGGGCCGTGAACGGTTTACCAAATGTACAAACTTGGGGATTCCGACAGTTTCAATGCTACCAGGGATTACAGAAAACATGCCAATTGTAATAAATCATAAATTACTTTGTAGAATGGAATTATAAGCATTTGAAGTTAGGTACTGTCTTTTTTTTGTCAACAACTTACCACGGTTCACATTTTAGGCCAGGTATAATGAACACGGTTCGCCAGAAACAACCAACGCAGTTTTAAACCAAAGAAAATCTATACCCTACTGACTCTTACCCATTCCATTCCTATTTTTTTTTAAGTTGTAAGTAACATATTTTGCCTCGTGCTTGCAGATGGGCACTACTCAATCCATGCGGCATTACGTATTGTCTCATTTGATGCACACATCTTGCTGTATCTGAACTGGTCTCTGCATACGCGCGTATCTTTTAAGTGATTGAAATATCTCACCGAAACCGCTTGTCTACTATTCCTGCGCTTGCTTTTTTTTAGACAAATGAGAAATCAATGCAGTACTAACATCAGCATAAGAAAAGGCATTGAGTTCTCTGCCACACACAGATGAAAGACGTTATGATACATCATAAATATTGTTGAAAGGCATTAAAACGTTACACTCACCAGCGCTCTCCAAGCTGTAGAAGCCGTGAGCTCATTCACCATGCAAAATAGTAATATAAGGGTCACATGTTCGATCCGTGTTTTCTTTTATATTTTGGGAACGACGTCCCCTCTCAAAAGCTTGAATACAATGTATAAGTGGGTCTGAACCCCAAACCTACATACACTCACACCTGGTTAACTATGTTTTCATGGACGTTACCAAAAGAAAAGGAGCCGATCATTACGAAACGAAAAAGAGTTTGAAACGACCTGGTCTTCAGGTCGTTTGGTAACTCCGACTTTATTTCGTTTTGTTACAGCTCTTTTTTTAGTTTCGTAACAGCCGTTGTATATACATATTTAACCGGGGGTGACGCTTGCGAACGCTTTACTGTGTTTGAACGTTTGAATGTCTATGCATAAACTTCACAAGGTTCTTATTTGATGAAAATTGCATGTAAGCCTTATTCCCAGAGCGTTCACTTGAATTTCTGAGAAACCTTATCGAACCAGTGAAACCAACCCCATCTTATCCAAACAGTTACGCAAACCAACGGATCATAGTAAAAACAATTGAGCCGGTTCATGAGATATGGTGTCTTCAAGAGTTCCGACCAGCGTAGACACAAGCCAGAATAGAGTTACTCATGCTGGTTTGAGGCTAGCTAGGCATGACCCTTCTGGAGACTTTGTTCTATCCATGCAGTGAACAATAAAGACGCTAAGACTATGCGGGTGCGCAGGCTAATTTGTGTCTTCGTTATTCGCATATGGCATAAAGCACGAATTGTTACGTCGCGCCTGAAATATAATCGGGTGACTAAGGCGCACGTGCAAAGTCCAGCAGCCAAGATGAATGGAGGGATAATTGTCGATTTTATGTCCTTTTCAACAGTATTTCAGTCATATCAGGACGATGAAAGGGTGATGATGAAAGGCTGTGTGCAATGGAACTGCGTTTACGATAGGAAGTAGTCAAGTATGGTCGTCGTCATTCGCATACAGGTCAAACAAGTCTACACTTAGTATAGAGTCAGCTCTCACACAGTTTCAGCATATGTGCATGTGTGTGAACAAAAAAACAAATATGTTACAACCATTCGTAAGCCGTGTTTAGACGGACAGAATACACCCGGGTGTGTATTTGCACCCTGGTGCAAATTGGCATCCCCGATTTTGCTTAAAAACTTTTTTTAGATGGACAAAGTACACCCCAAGATGTAAACGTCGTTTACATGGACAAAATATACCCCGGGTGCAATTTTGCACCCCAGGTGCAAATTTACACCCGGATGTATTTTGTCCATCTAAACGCGGCTTTAAGTGTCAACCTTAGCACGATCTTGTCAACGTAATATTACCAAGATGAGATGAGTAATATAACTAAAATCAGAAAGGTGGGTTCAGAGCCGGAAAAAGCACCACAGAGCAGATCTTCAACCTTAGAATCCTGTCTGGAAAGTATCTCCAACGTCAGCAGAATCCGTACCATGTCTTCATTGATTTCAAGAAAGCCTTTGGTAGGGTGTGGCATGCAACCTTATGGCCCACCATGCGGAAGTACAATATCAGTGCAAATCTAGTTCGCACCATTGAGCAGCTATACGACAAGTGCAGTCTTGATGAATGGCAGCACAGGAGAATGGTTCAAAACAACAGTTGCAGTAAGGCAAGGATGTTTCACCCGCCCTCTTCAACATTTTTCTCGAACGGATCATGTCTGATGCTCCGGAAGAACATGACGGAAAGGTCAGCATAGGCGGCAGAAGCATTACCAATCTGCGGTTTGCCGATGACATAGACGCTCTAGCTGAGGAAGAGCAGGAACTAGAAACCCTAGTTGAAGGTCTCGACAAAACCTGCACAAGGTATAAGATGAAGATCAGTGCTGAGAAGACCAGACTGATAACAAACAGCGCAGATGGCATCCAAAGGGAGATCACGGTAACAGGGCAGAAGCTGGGTACTGTAATAAGCTTCAAATATCTTGGGGCAGTTGTCTCAGACGATGGCTCAAAACAGGAGGTTCTCTTAAGGATTGCACAAGCCACTTCAGCTCTTACCAAACTGAAACCAATTTGGAGAGATAACAACATATCTCTTGGATCAAAGGGAAACTTATGCGCTCCCTTGTCATTTTAATATTTCTGTATGGCTGTGAATCGTGGACCTTGACAGCAGAGTTAGAGAAAAGAACGCAGGCCTTGAGATTAGATGCTACCGAATGTTACTGAACATTACGTACAAGGACCATATAATCATTGTGGAGGTTCACAGGAAGATCCAAGCAGCCATTGGAGAATACGATGAACTCCTGGCGCTGGTCAAGAAACGGAAACTAAGGTTGTTTGGCCACGTCTCAAGGTCTTCTGGTTTAACAAAGATGATTCTACAGGGCACAGTGAAAGGAAAAAGAAGAAGAGGTAGACAGAAGAAGAGGTGGGAAGACAATATTAAAGAGTGGACAGGGATGGATTTTGCCAGCTCAACTAGGGCAGCTGAAAACAGGACATTGTGGAAAGGGATTGTTTCGAAGTCATCTGTGGTGCCCCAACGGCCTAGTAAGGTTAAGGGATAGAATAGAATAGAATAGAATAGAATAGAGGAGTTAGTTGTTTAGTAGACAGCATCTTAAGAACGGAGCACGAGAAATATGTCTAGGCCGTCTTACAACTGATAGACGAAGAGCGGATTACATGTATAACTCGACAGCTCATTGTGAAAGCTGAACGTTTTCGATTCTATGACTTGAAAATGCTGTAATAATGTTATGGTTCTCCAATTAACTCCACCCAATCCATCTATTCAGATTTCGTAAGTGTAACTAAGCCATATTGCTTATGCCAAATGTCACTCAGTAGTTTATACCCGACAGAGGCGAGTTCAGCAGCCCCAGCGCTATCGGGCGCTCAGCTGAATAACTCTGACCATCAACAACCACTCACACTGCTGAACTCGCATCTACCATTTAAAGGGTGCCTGTTAGGTGTGTGCTTGCTATCACAGCGATTTCCTTGAAACTGCAAATAATGCCGTTTCAAGGAATTCGCGAGTGGTAACATCGATTTTTTCCAAGGACTTGATATTTTACAAACTGCGTTCGTTGTTCCCGAAGTATGCTGACGAACCGCGTTCAGATGTTTCATGACCCGTGGTATGTTGTGTCCAGGAACAAACTCAAGTGTTCACTGTTCCATGGATTTGAACAATCGACAATAATTTTTCAGACAGATGCTTGCGATGAATTAGAACCATAGACAATATTCTATATCTACATAAGAAAAAAATAAGAAATAAGATGTCTTACATAGCCAAAAACTACAACCGAAATAGAAATGGGTAGGTGAAATTGAACGAAATGAAACGTTGCGAGGTTTATCTCTCGTTTTAATGAACAAATCTCCGTGGAACTTAATCGGTCGGTACAAACATTAGTCTGCTTTTACTCTGCCAAATAACTTTTAAAAGTATTCATGTTCAAGGTTAAAAATCGCTGTTTTCCTACCTTAGGTAGTCCTATGACGTCGCCAAATCGAACTGCGTTGGTTGTCTTCTGTCGCGTCCGTTGTCTCGGGATAACCCGTGTGATGCTACCAGAACGAGATTCACAAATGTGACATTTTGACGTTTTCCTCGTCATTTTACGTTATCGTCTGAAAATGTACTTATTAGATTCCGTTTGAGTATGTAACTATTTGGTATCTACCAACATGCTGACACAAACATATCTGACAGAAATTTCTTCCCGGCTACTTAGCATAAGCCAAAAGTCTAACTCTTATGTCATCAGTATCTCACGGTCACTTTGCACTTCATTGTAGCAACTTCACTCTCTTGGTCTTTTAGCTTAATCTAGTTATTTTCTCCTGGATATTGACTGTGCGATGAACTGAATTATACACAAATCATTGCACATGGGACGCAATGATTACGTTTTAACGTCAGCGACATATGCCAAGACTTGACAGTGGATAAGCTCAATCATACCTTTTCCTCAATCAATAGGTTTGACATAAAACGCGAACCAATGTGATACTAAGACCGTAAAATATAATCACTTTGCCTTTCCACCGTTACTTTTAAAGATGTGATTTGTTGGTTACTGCTGACCCCTTCTACTTTTGCATGGAATGAGTCTCATGCTTAAATAATGTAATTTTCTTTACGTTCTTTATTTTATACTGACAATTTGCATCAAAGTGTTTGTCTGTTGGACTATGCATGAAATGGTTGACTTCCAGTTATAAGTAGCAATAAAAATACTAACATTTTCTTAACAGAACCCTCTTCGGGTCAGAATGACCACACCCACTTCCATCTTGTACGCAACAAAGAAACCTTCACCAATCGGTCTGATATTATATGGCATTACAGCCAAGACATACCCAGCGAGCACATGACGCCCATTACGACGTCATGTGCCAGCTGGGATGGTAGTTTGAGTTTACAAAGTATAAAGAAAATCGGTTCGTGGCCACAAAATGTGCCTTATAGACACTGCTTCTTTGCTGAATTTGCCACTGAGTGATGGAAAAAAAGCAGAAAATCAAAGATAAAAAAACAAACAAAAAAAAACTTTAAATATACTTTAAATATAATGGACAAAAAAAGTTAGGGATCAAATATTTGACTGAAGCTTGAATCATGAAAAAAAAATTTTCCAAAAATATTTTTCTTCCGTTCAATACAGCCGTCAAAGCCGCACAGGACTGCATGAAAAATATTGGAATCGGATCACGTGACACACCAGTAGAACCGAATAAACAGATGTACCCTTAAAATTGAAGTGAAAATTTGTATCACCACAAACTCGAATATCCACGACTCTTGGCTTTCACCATGCAAAACCATTGCCAGTGCTCATCGATACCTCCGGAGGTCTGAATAACTGCATGATAGCTCCTCGGTACCCTTTTGGTAAAGGCTAGAGGCTCTTTTGGGTTTAGGTGGCACTACACTAAAAGATATCCCATAGCTCACAGTGCAAAATGGGTCAGAGTCAATGCACTGCCAATTTTCTCCTGGTCTAAACTTTCCAAATTGGGGCATGGAATTGAATAGACAACACCTTTACCTACCAGTAATAGCTAAAAAGGTTTGGGGTTGTGGGGCATATTTTTGACATATTCTATTTTTAGTGCTGACAGGGTGTAGTTCGCAGTGAATAAATCTCGAAACTTTCACTGCCACCCCTATGTATTTTTCAGCTCCAACAAAAATGTAGCCAAACAGCTTTGTAAATAAGCTCCATTTTTTATAATAATAAATAAGCATAACATTCAGAAAAATATTCAACTTTCCTAAAAAAAACAATCAGGGGCAGGCAAATATTCATTATACTCCTGAAAGCTCTCCCCCAAAGAGGCGGGGCTTGCATAATGAGCATTTTTTTTTTTACTGTAGTGCAACCTATACCTTCCACCAAATTAAGGCCTTTAGCCTTCTTGTGTCATATAATGTAAAGTAGGTTCACTGCCATCATTTATTTATGCCAGGGATTACAGTTCTGCTAGTTGTGGAGAAAATATTTGCTATCAACATTATGGCAGCACTTGGCGGCCAAAGCATAATACATTTACATTTTGAAATATCTTACTCATACTATTTGTCCTGTTACAAAAAGAAATATGCGTATGAACAATTAAGCCATCGGTGGTTTGTTTCTTTAATCTCTTATGTAAAAAGTATGGTATATCAGTCATACTTCAAGCAAAGTTCCATTGCTGTAATATCTATTGATAAGTGGGCACTGTTAAAATATGCAAAATTTCTAAAATTTCGCCTTTGAAAGAATACAGAGTTCCTGCCATGCAATTAGCTGACAGACAGTTACTAATATATGATAAACTATTATTCCTAGTATATGTATCCTGCAAGTCTGACTGCATATCATAAGGTGCACAGCAAAAAAAATAACTTTTGCAACCCACCCCCTTCCTGCTCGGAGAAATTTCTGGGCGCAAACAATTTTACTGCTTTTGTTCTTCCTCAAATACAAGTCTATTGTCTTCAAACTACTACCAAGCTTATAGAAAGAACTTTCATATTTCTATTCTATTATTTTATACCCAACCAACTGCAATCCAGTAAATAGAGGCCTTACAGAACTGTCTAATTAAGGGTAGGTGAAGAAACAGGAATATAAACTGGTGCTGAGGGATACTGAGGTTGTAGAAAGGGAATATTCCACATAACAAAGGCTTTAAGTCAGATGAAAGCTACTCACCAGCAAACACTGATGCTGTCGTATCCCAAAATGTAAGACTTCCAAGAGACGTCTTTATAGAATGCGACTCACAAAAAAAAAACAATATTCACTTGAGCCGGGTACAGGCCAGCATGTCTTTTGAGATTGACGAGCCCTGTCTGATCTGAAAGCAAAATTGTACTTGCAAAGAAAAAGCTCTTGCAATAAATTCTGTTTTCCCTATGTTTGTTGAGAATAATGATACAAATGATAATAATAAATAATAATAATAGACTGAAAATTGAACCTTGTAGTATTGCCAGCAGAACAGTCAAAGGAAGACAACTCCTCTTTCCATAGTACTGTATGCACAGTTTGATTTCTGAGTTGCAGATGCAAAGATAAGTAAGATTAAAAGCATTTAAAGCATGAAACAAATTCATACAATCTGAAAGAAACAGGTAAAAGATTTATGTTTTCTGCTTGTGTGCGTAATACTTTCAAAGGGTATGGTTTGACCTGACCAGACTAGACTGCACACACAAAAGAGCTAATTTTGGTGCTTGTACATGTATTGATAACAATATGGAAAAGCATAATGTTGTGGCCTTATCAGAACTGTCTGAGTGAGAAAGCTCTATTGACATGCCATAACATCATTAGAACTGCCTCTAAGAGGAGGTTCTAATGAGACGAAACATACATTTCAACGCAAATTGTGGCCTCAAATAGAACCTCATTGCGCGTTCAAATGAACATCCTCAGCTAGGCAGTTCTAATGAGGAGTCACAACGTTTGTTATTTTGTCAGGGAAACATAGGAAAAAGAATGAAAATCCCAGATTAATTATCTATTTAGAGCTCTGGTTCTTTTATCAATGTTATGAAATCCTCAGTCAGTAGAAACTCATGCCGCCAAATCTAATAAAATGCCCATAAATTTTCTTCCGAGAGAATATACAGAACTTAAAATGAATATTAAGATTTTGCAGTGCCCAATGAAAAAACAACTGAAGCTGAGAGTCTTCTCCGGCTATGTGTGCCGTACCATCTGATTCCCAGCGATGCTAAGTAAAACACGCAAAAATGCAAATAAGCAAAACGGAGTGCGAACGGAGTGCAGTTATGTGCAACTGCGGCCAAAACTATAACTTACCGCTGAAATTATGGGATTCGCATACTGCTATTTCCTGGCCCTGGTGAGTCTATTACTAAGTTCTACAAGGTCCTGGGTTGTCCAACTGTCCCTGGCACAAGAGTAGCAAGAGGTCTGAAAAACATCCAGAGCACAAAATGAATAGAGCAAAGCTCATATGTTCCATATTGACAGATGCGATTCTAAATTGTGTCCGCTTCAAATGAAAGCCGGGCTACGACATAAGTGCGAGACATCTAACTGTTCTCCAGTAGCACTCCTCATTGGCAACTGGTCTCAAATTAGCTTTAAGGACAGCATATATATGACAGCCTGTGACTTCTTTCCATTATTCGAGTCACATCTGGCCAAGAAACAGACCTTTCTGCAAAAGCATGTTCTCATAACCCCACCCACTCAGTGCAATTATGGGTCCACAGTGAAAACTGGATTTTGTCTTCATATCAGCTGTAAGCTTGTGCCATAAAGCTTCCTTGTTTGCTGTAAGTACATACAAAACCAGAATATGGGGTTCCATTTTGTGAATCAGGGCTATCTCGAAGAAAACATACACAAGCAATTTCTGGGTTTAGGTGGCACTACACTAAAAGATATCCCATAGCTCACAGTGCAAAATGGGTCAGAGTCAATGCACTGCCAATTTTCTCATGGTCTAAACTTTCCAAATTGGGGCATGGAATTGAATAGACAATACCTTTACCTACCAGTAATAGCTAAAAAGTTTGGGGTTGTGCGGCATATTTTTGACATATTCTATTTTAGTGCTGACAGGGTGTAGTTCGCAGTGAATAAATCTCGAAACTTTCACTGCCACCCCTATGTATTTTTCAGCTCCAACAAAAATGAAGCCAAACAGCTTTGTAAATAAGCTCCATTTTTTATAATAATAAATAAGCATAACATTCAGAAAAATATTCAACTTTCCTAATAAAACCAATCAGGGGCCGGCAAATATTCATTATACTCCTGAAAGCTCTCCCCCAAAGAGGCGGGGCTTGCATAATGAGCATTTTTTTACTGTAGTGCAACCTAGAGGCTCTTTTGGGGACTCGTTTGCCATTTTTCATGAAAAGCCTGGATTAGCTCTCCGGGAGTTTCCTGAAGCTTCTGGTGATTAGAATGGGTTTGTTGTAACATGTGGCAGCATGTTCAATCAGATTTGAAACTTACGATCGACTTAACTTGCCCGTACAGACGATAGTTTCTGTCCCAAGCTACTGGTTCATCACAATAACACTGTGAGGATGCGCATGTTTTGTCAATTAAAATGATTTAATTGACCAAATTAAGCGAAAACGGTTAGAAACAGACTTTACACAGTTAATTTTTGCGCTTGCATGCTGGTTATGAGGCCAGGATTGGTGCGATTCCATGGAAATGCGAGGCGACAGTCGACAAAAAGTAACACAAATTGGGAGCTGGGTCATTGGACCCATGTTCTTTTCACAGATGAGTCCAGCTTTGTATGAAGATATCCACGATGATAGGAGAAGGGTGTGACGCCTGCCAGGTACACGTTGTGTAGACTATGAATCAAGTCATGTTGTGGTACATGTGGACTATGACATGTCTAAAGGAGGGTGGGTAATGGTATGGTCCAGCAGCTAGATTGGCAGCTGTGCGGACTTGCGCATGCTAAACTGAAGCTCTCTGATTGGTGTTCGAGCTAGGAATGACATGTTTCGTCCAATTACGGGACCGTTTGCTAAAGTTTTTGGCGATGACATCATCGAGTCACAGTCCAAATGTGGTGGACCAGTACCTAGCGACAGAAATAATCGCCCGCACTGACATGTCAATTTGATCAAAAGTTTTAAATCCGATTGAGCATGCTTTTGACATGTTACACCGCCAATTGTGACCAAGAGAGGCTTCCTGAAACTCAAGGAGAGCTTATTCAGGCCTTTCGTGAAAAATGGCGAACGAGTCCCTAAATGGGCATCTGAGGATTTACCAGAAGCATACCGAGTGGCTGTCATGCAATTATTCAGGCCCTTAGAGGTCACTCTGAGAACTGAAAACGATATCGAATGGATAAATGCACAAATAATGGACATTCTTTTTTTGTGTATATGCCAATTTTCACTTTGAATTTTGGGGTAATGCCTGTTTATTCATTCCTGCGGATGTGTCACGTGATCAATTCCAATATGTCTCATGCAAACTTTTGCGGCGTTGTTAGATGCATTCAACAGAAGAAAATGATTTTTGGAAAAATATTTTATTCAATATAAAAATTTCAGTCTAATGTTTGATCCTTAACTTTTTTTGTCCAGTATATTATATGCTTATCGTCTGTTTATATCCTAGTTCGCTTTCAAGCCACAAAACATAGCAGGTAGAAAAGCGGATAGCTATACAAAAAGTTACAGATGGTTGTTTATTAATATACGATTAATGACATTTTAAATCATTGTTTAATATTGTTTGGTCTTAAATTTTATTGACCAATAATTAGTCTACTACAAAATTTACTAACTTCCGATTGGTTTCAACAATATCTTATTCATACAAGATAATTACTGATATTCATTGAGGATCCGAAAAGAAGCATATTGCTTATAGAGTTCATTGCCTCGTTCATATGATTTACACCGTATATGCTGTTCATTGTAACATCAATACTAATATATCATTATTGGACATAATAACGTTGTTACTCCTTTTTTGCTTAGAACTAAATACCGAACAAACAAAATGTCATTGGATGCCCAAGCACTACTTTAAGGTTTATGAGTATACCTTCAGAGGAAGCACTCTTTCATTTTTAATGTTGCCCACCTTCTGACTATGTGTCAACTCATGAAGGGAAGGGTCCGCTCCTTTAGGAGCAGATTCTTCCGATTCTTCCGATTCCGCTCTCTTCGGAGCAGACCCTTCCCTCCATGAGCATTATTTTAGGGACACTTGATCCAGGTAAAAGAATAGGAAATCACGACAGTTTTGACCCTTTCAAGAAAAAGACAAGAATCATGAGGTACACCCATCAGCTATAACAGAATTATAAAAGTTCAAGTGGGCATCCAGTGATTAGGCGTACATATTTGATATGTTCACACACTATATCAATAACATGGAGAAAAAAAAGGAATAGAAATAGAGAAGATGTGAAAATGAGAGCACTGTATTGTAGCTCTTTGGATCGCACTAGCCCCTCATGTAACCCAGACACTGGTATAGTCCAACATCCGTCGCCAGTCGGTATTCAATTTGTCATTATTGTTGTCAGGCTTGAAGATCAAATTACCAATTATTATTAATAGCTATCTACTGACTTGGGGTGTACACCGTCGACATCCAAAAAAAGGTGACAACAATGCTACACATCAGAAACGGGACTCGAATCAGAAACTTCTAAAAGGAGATTTCGGTATGCGAGTCCTGAAAAGTAGGATAAGGGCAATCATCTCTTATAGCACAAATCGTAAACAAAGATGGTTACGCAATGGTCTAACTCTTACGCATTTATCTTGCCGGGCACTTCGACCTTTGATGTGATTCATCTAATCGACTCTCTGTACATATTGTATTAGTTTCGCAATCGAACCGCGACACGACAAAACCAACAATGTGGTTGTGCGCCCAGCGCAGACTTAGATTAGCCTGGACATCCTCCAAGTTTGATCAGACTCTTCATTAAGTGCGCAAAGGGTAGCTAAGGGTCTAAGCAACGTCCATGCGGGCAGCGAAGGCTCTGATCAGACTGGGCGGATGCCCAGGCTGATCTGAGTCTTCGCTGGACGCACAACCACACTGTTGGTTTTGTCGTGTCGCGGCTCAAAATTTTGTTCAACATAATATGGGCTTAAGATAATAGACTTTCACAAGATTTGCGTAACAAGAATAAATAAACCACAACACGAGGAAGCCAACAAAGTGACATGTGCATCGAGCAAAGACTCAGATCAGTCTGGGCATGCGCCCTGTCTGATCTGAGTCTTCGCTGTGCGCTTAAAGGATAGCTCAGGGTCTGAGTTACTCCCATGCCGACAGCAAAGTCACTAAGAATGATCAGACTGAGCGGATGCCAAGGCTGTGCTGAATCTTCGCTGGGCACATGCCACTTTGTTGGTTTTGGCGTGTCGCGGCCCCAAAACATGGTAATATAACATTACAGATCCGATAAAAACCAATAATCTTTCATAGCACCATTGCTAGATGAAGAATTGCTTATTCTACAAATGTCATTTTATAATAAGGTCGAATATTTATTCGGTTACTACAGTTGGCTTATCAAACTGATATTCATCATTGTTGTCAGACTTGAAGATTGATGTTAAACATGAACGGGAGTATGTCAAACAAACCCTGTTAATTTGGTCAAAGAAGTTTTTAACAAACGTAAACATGGTAAGCAGGAGGCAGACATAATCGATGGTCTCTTGAAGTAAATATGGAATAACCATGCGACAACGCAAACCGCTACGTATATCCGTTAAAAGCTTCCCCATCCGAAATTCTTTACTGACCGTTCCAAGGCGATTCTACCTTTACGGCTTTTGATATTATTTTCTGTATTGCACCTATTTTATAGTCTTCGGAGCATCGGTTTGTTTTGTCTCACGCTGACATAAATTATGTTTCGTATCATTAAAGATGAAACTATTTTGAAATAGATAATTGGTGTGCTTAGTTCATTTACGTTTGGTTAAGGCTAGTTCTGAGACTACTTACGTGGGAAAGAACTTTTTTTGTCCGCTCAAATGGCCTACAATTTGAGTTATTACTTAATGCTACATTTTCTTATTTGGGGCAGTGGCTGCGATGATGGATTTGATTGTATCTGTTCCTGATTTTAACATTTTTACAATAATCATTTATCGTGCGATTTTAACATGTTCGGCGACACAAGTAAAAAATAAATTCTGTAGGAAGATACTCTGGAAGCATGGAAATCGTGAAAGGAAGTAAAATAACATACTCGGTTTTATTGAGTCTTTTCGTGTGCAGTAATGATATGTTGCTACACTGCACCCCCTCCCCCTTCTGCCACCCCAAGGAACAGGCTCCAGCTGAACTTTATTTCCAAACCGACTCAGCTCCTAACGGAAGAAACTTTCAGAAGTGCATGAAAGAAACCATATTCCAAAGGGCCATAAAGACAATTGTACTAGCATTATAAGTGCGGTATATTCCTTCGCAATACATTCCCCGTTAACACAAAAACTGGTTTAAATTGAATGAAAAAAAAAAAAAAAAAAAAAAAAAAAAAAAACAATCAAGGGGCTTCTGAAAGAAAACCTCCACATACATAAGGCATTCTTCAGTGTTTTGTTTTGGCTCAGTATCTAGGAATTTCAAAGTAGTTTACAACAGTATTTTGTAAGACAGTCTAGAGAAGCCTCATACACATACAGAATTCAATGCAGATGAAAGCCAATCCTTTGCAGCTATAAAATGCATGAAGGCATAATGTGTTCATTTTAAAGACGGTTTATTGTCCACAAAGTTGAGTGACCACACGACCCTTTAGTGCAGATGACATGCTTGCCACAATACATAGTTTTTTCGCTACACTAACTGCATAGTTTGGTTGAACTTCACACAGTTTTGGAGTAAGTTAGTATGGCAGACCGTTGTTTTTTTTTTTTTTTTTTTTTTTTTTTTTGGTTACAAAACATCTTTTTCCTGTTAGATAGTAAATAACTCGACATGATCACTTTTAGTTAGGCTACAATTAAGGTGTAACATCAACTTTAATCAAACCTTCTCATGCAAGTGCCAGGAAAAGGCCCAACTTCACCATTTTCATGCCCTTGAAAAAACAGGGACTGGATCTAAACAAGCACCATATTACATTACTACATTATTATGCAGACATGAAATTTATATTATTTTAAGTTTATTAACAACTTACTAGTTTAAGCCCACCAGTAATCTTTTGCTGACCGTTCCAAGGCGGTACTTCTGTTGAGGTACCTTGATGTTATATTGTGTTGTGTCCGCTTGTCTATGGTCTCCGACGGCTTGATCACCTGTATTGCTGCCCAATCTGCCTTCTGTTTTGTTTTGTTTTGTTTTGTAATTAAATACGAAATAAGTAAGTAAAAATAGATGTTAATGTTGTTATTGGGGTAGCTGAATGACCATCTGTTTGGGAAAGAGCTGCTCATTCGGTTTACTGTGCGTGTCTTTCGTAAACGTAAACTTGTGTCAATTCTGTGTGTATGTGCTTCTTTCCCTATTGGTTTCGAGAGCAGAATGTGGGATATGATTGTATTAATTCCTGATCATTGCTTATCTTTTTACTTCTAGTATGCCTACGATTTTACATGTATTCTCCTTTTTATTCATGTTAAGTGCAAAAGAGCAAGAGAAAAGCATTTGCATTACAAAACCTTATTCTATGAGCTTCAAGCCTATGATCGAATCTTTACCATTTTTAATGTTTATTTAATGATTCCGACAATGTCGGAACTGAACTAAACCCGTAAAGCTGTCAAAAGGTAGCTTTTTAAATAGAATACACGTATATGACTTACCAAGTTACATGTATAATAAAATGCCTTGATAAAATTGAACTATCGTTGTCCCACCATGTGTTTGTCCATCGGATCTTTCTGCTGTCTGCCTCGCCCCTATATATGAAATCATACTGACATCGATATTTTCTGTAGAGGCCCTGTAACCATCTTATTTATAATTATTATACTAATTATCAACATTTTAACACCTCTCGCCTGAAGACCCATACAAGAGACTTTGATAAACAGTGCCAGCGTCTGATCAAGTCTACACTGTTTGCCTTAAATTTGCGTGTGTGTGCTTTTTTAAGATAAATTAGCAAACTTAAACAAATCTGACATTTGCGCCGCGACACGAGAAAACCAACAATGTGGTCGTGCGCCCGGCGCAGACTCAGATCAGCTTGGGCATCCGCCCAGTCTGATCAGTGTTTTCGCTGTCCGCATGGAGATAGCTTAGACCCTTAGCTACCCTTTAAGCGCTTAGCGAAGACTCTGATCAGAATAGGCGGATGCCCAGGCTGATCTGAGTCTGCGCTAGGCGCACATGCACATTGTTGGTTTTGTCATGTCGCGGCTCATATCTTAAATTGAAAGTGGATCTGTGCAAAGAGCCGGGTAGATGAATCAATTTTTTATAAATGGGTCTAAGACTGGGAAGTCATAAACTCACTAGATGTACTGCACACAGCCTTTCATTATCTCTCTTTTACGGTCCTGATATGGCTTAAATACTGTTAAAAGGGACGTAAAATCGCAAATCATCAATCCTTCCATCACTTGGTGTACTTATAACTGACTGAACATCTACCAAAATAAATTACATCAAGACAAAAAGCTTAGCTCGGAAAGTGGTTAATGCGTTTTAGTCTAGCTGGACTCTTTGTGTCAGGATTTATTACCGTATCCTCTATTATTAAAGAGGGAAGACCATCACAAATGAACCATGCTATGAAAATTGATGCTAATGGATTTCCTATTCCTTATTGGACGAGTGCCGGTCGAAATATTTACATCGGCTAACGTTTTACATTGATACTAAAATAGCTTTAACTGATTCATTTGGACGTCAATTGTGATTTTTCTGTTTGTCTACAAGAGTGCCTGTAAAGTATTTAGTGTTCAGCCGACATATACGGTGACTCGGAGTCTGTTAGAGAGTCTGAAAAAGTAGGAGGAAAATTCTCAGGAACTGACACAATTCAATCCCAGATCCAACCCAAGACACCATGTGGGGAAGCGACAACACAAGATTAGTCACCACCAAAGACAACAGCAGCAGCAGCCATGATAACAGCCATTTCCAATGTAGGTGGTCAACGGGCTAGCCTGAACATCACTTCTAATATATCAATAACAGACATAGCACGTAACAACACATAAAAACCAAAACAGAACTGCCGCCTTGGGTCGGCCAGTAATTAAATTACTGTGTGTGTGTGTGGGGGGGGGGGGAGGGGGGGGGGGCGGGCTTAACCGGATTACAGAAAACATCAATCCTGCCAATAACAATAAATTATACGTAAAACATTAAACATCTATTTTACCTATTTTCAATTTTTGTAAAGTCTGGGCTATCCTTAACATAACAATCCATAAATCGAAGCAGTCAACGCGATAAACAACATGTGAACCAACTAAGAAGAACCAAAACAGAAGTGCCGCCTTGGGACGGCGAGCAATTAAATTAATTTACTAAATTACTGGTGTGTATGTGTGTGTGTATGTGAGGGGGGGGGGGGGGGTACTTCACTGGTTTGCGGACGAGCCCCCGGTCCTGCTTTGGTTCATCAGACACATAGTTGTTCGGTTTGCATGGACTATTTCTAACTTATAAGTGTAATATCTCAGGAACATAGGAAAAATTAAAACTAAGATTAAACAAACACGAGGTTTCACAGAAACGGCAACACTGAAATTCTGGAGCAGAAGAAACCGACCATTTGAACCAAGGTGGGCCCGACCCAAGACGTTGCAGAACGGGTGTCAGGCGCCAGCCGTCTATGTTACTATTAAATTAGGTGCATGGTGGCGCCTTCATAAAGTATGAGGCCTGACCCACCGTCGTGCAATCGAAAAGGTAAGCAAAGCTTAATTGGGTTAACCACTGAGCACACATGTTTTCGCAAAACATCCATTATATAACCAATTTATTAACTTCGTACATGTATACTGATAAGGAAAGTTATTTTTACCGATTATTTTTCTGAATGTATACACCAAGTCGCCATTAAATTCAGGTTCCATAAGCCTTGCTGAAGAAGTGTTTTCAATGCGACAATATATTAAGACACTAAGTCGAAATGCCGTCGATAAAATTTTGAAAAAGCTTTGCGAAGTTTATGAAGTTCTTCATCTTGTTGAGAACTTTTGCTGTCAAAACTTTATTACGAATATTAAAGTCATCAGCATGACTGGACACTCGAGCAAAACGAATAAGTTGAGAAATATAAACACCATAGGATGTAAAACGAGGAACATCACCATCTAAAGCTGGAAAATTAACAATATCAAAATCAAAATCATCTCGTTTATCGTAAATGTTTGATGTACAAAACCACCCGATATAGTTAAATGTAATTCCCCGAAAATGAGGCCTCGGTATCTGAGACGCTGGCCTTATGTTAAGAAGGGTAAGTTTGATTGACCATGCTATCAAACAAGTTATTCTCAATATGCATTAGGTCATCCAGATACCGAGAAGTAAAATTGAAAGCTTTAATAACTGCATGTTCTCTGAAAGAGACAGCATAAAGCTTGTTTTCACAGTGCTGTCTTACTCCTCCCAAGATACATGACGCTGTATTGTATGGCCCGGTTTCATGTCAAAGCTTAGGCTTGCCAAAACAGCTGTCTGATTTAGATTTACTTGTTATGACTTATTCTAACGGTATGTCCATATCAGACAAAATGAGAAGAGCAGAAAATAACATATCTTGCGCAATATTACTTGTACGTACGCGCATCGCACATGCAGCGCTATTTGTAACATATTCAGAAGTGCTGAATCACGTTTTCAAAAGTCTACATATTCATTAAGGTGGCTAGATAAATTTAAGAGAAAACACTATTCAATTTTTATTATTATTATTTTTGTTTCCGTTCAAAATGGTGGTCAATTCTTAAAGGAAAAAATTGCTCTTCTATGAGCAGATTGTTTTCTTCAAGGGTCGGCCTCATTCTATGAGAATTCGTCTTTCAGGAAAGCAAACAGGAACTCTTTAACGACATAGAATTAAATTATTTGAGAATGAATCATAGGTTTAAAAAAATCACGCTTTTCCGTAATATGCATATCTGGTGCTAACAGATATATGACGTCATTAGTTCCGGAGCATGGCAAACAGTGTATGTCATGCTCCGCCAATTTTTAATGGCATTACAAACTGATATTCTTTCAAACAAAACTTCAGATTTTTTCAAACAAATTATTATTATAAAGTCATTTAGTTGTTTCCGTTTAGTAACAACAGCGAAAAAGAACAGCGGTGTACCAATTCATCTTACATAGTTCTAAATCTGAATTCTATTTCAACGCAGGTTAAGTTCTAACCTAATATAGCTCTAGACTCGTTTTCAAGTAAAACAGACCCTTAACAAATAGAGCTATCTACATGCTGGTTTATTGTAAATAATTTTTACTTATTCTAACACGACATTATTATTTACCTTCATTAGACAAAGAGAGATTTCGATCATGTAACAATAAACAATTATAAAATGTTGTGTGCAATATAATTATTGGTAAACATGGGTGTTGTGCGCGAGCACTATTTGTATAGCTCGTGTTAGGGCGCACTGGCAGTGTGGCAACATTGCAGTACTGCACATGAAAAAGGCTAAATCAAATCTTATCAGCTATACATTTTCAGTTTATGTGTGTATTCATTGGATCCAGAAGATCTTCATTTTGATTTTAATTTGGTATACTCCAGTAAGTCTGTTAACTTGGTCACGCTCTTGAAGTGAAATCGACCGCGATTTTAAATTACCATAGTTTTTACCTTAAGTTTGTAGTTGAATATTCGGAAACTTTAAATAGTTTGCAATAAATTCATATCTTCGACTTAGGGCACTACTTTTTCATCCGATGAGGGCATATTTATAGACATGTTTGAAAAATGGTATAGACTCTGGTCAGATAGATCTTTAGGCGCAAAAGTTAACCCGGAATAGATCGCTCTTTAGGAATCGTATATACTTATGCAGGTCCGCACTGCTTGCTGGGATATTTCTGTATTGTAGTCCAAGGTAGCATGTTTAAGTGTTATGACTTTAAACGTGTTATGGACATCCAAGGTGTTGGTGAATCGATATCAGTCATTCTTTATTTGACGAGACCTTCTGGTTCATACTGGAGAAAGGCTGTACTCGCAGTCATCAAAGGAAAGCAATCGAATACATTAATGTAATAGCGAGTTCTGATTTTATCTACATGCAAGTCGCATTCTTAAGGACATGCGATAAAACTGAAGATGGGTTATAAACACTGTCATACCCAAATGTCTAATCGATGGTAGACATAGCAATTTATTGCCGGCGATGTCTGCTTGCAAATATGTTTTTTTTAACTGCACATGGAAGAAGCTCAGTATCGTATCATGCTGTAAAAGTTTTTCACAAAAGCATACATTGCCTTGCGCACGTCATATTCTTGGAAGACTGACTGCCTTATATGACACATCACTATCCTGCAGAGGATATAAATGAATACGCCTATTTGTTTACACATCTGTATTCCTTCACGAAAATAGCAAGCGAAAAAAAACATATAAATGAAAGCAAAGCAAACCAATTGATATTTGGTTTTCGTAGCTAAATATATATGTCTTGGGTCTAATATTATATTATATTATATTATATTATATTATATTATATTATATTATATTATATTTGATATTATTATATTTTCTAAGACAAAACCAACTTTTGTAAACATAAGCACGCTGTCGGATCACTGAAGAGTAGCCATGCGTCATGACGTAGGTCTGATACAACTTTTCGAATGGACCAGTCTAGCAAAACACATGACCTGGTGACGTAATGGTAAAGCCACAGTCTCACTGTCACGTATTGAGGGCTAGGTTTTACTACGTTTTTAAACGTGGCAAAACGGCAGTATACGTTGTAAAACATAATGAATACGTATGTAGATATAGCTATATACGTGGCTTTATTACATTTGATTGATTGATTGATTTGAATGCGACTTGCATGTAGATAAACAACTATGGTCATGTCGGGACGGTCAGTTACCCTAACCACACTACTCCTGGGCAGGCTTAGACCCCCTAAGCGGTTTACCAGTACTAAGTGCACATACTTTCGCCAGTAACTGACAACTGCCCTTCTTGAATCAGCGGAAGGAGAAACGAAAGTATGTGGCCGGACCGGGTTTCGAACCCAGGACCTCTGACTTATGAGTCAGGTGCCCTACCGATTGCGCTACGCGGCCCGGCTTATTGCGTTTGATTTAGTATTCTTAACTCAAATATGGCATTTTGATATGCGTAACGTATACGTAGTGAAACGTACCAACTCGTAGTAAAACGAGGTCAGAACGTACTAAAACGTAGCCAAGACGCGTTAAATACATACACAAACGTAACAAAAATAACGTAGACGTCCTCTAAATCTCAGTCTCACTGTCACGTATTAAGGACTAGGATTTTCTTCGTATTCAAAACGTACCAAAACGGGAGTATGCATATTAAAACGTAGTGAATACGTATTATATACGGATATAAACAGCTACATTTGTGGCCTAGCTACGATTGATTTGAAAAATCAGCTTAAACGTAGCATTTCGAAATACTTACTAACTTACTGTATGCGTAGTAAAAGCGTATTAAAGCGTTGTCTAAATGTACTAGAACGTAGATGAAACGTTTTGAATACATAGAGACACGTGAAGGTCTTCTATGTATTAGTACACATTATAGACGCTTTACCACGTCTTAGTACGTTTTGGGGGTGGTTTGGTGGTGCGATGGTGCTGGGTGTAACTTCCAGTGCCGTGGCGTCCTACTGATTTGGACCATAGTAGGGAAAGGGCCTTCTGTGCTTGCAGTAGGAGCGGGTGGGGGTTGTTTGGCCATTTTTCTCTCGTCTATCATTTCTCCTTTCTTTCTCCCTCTCTTTTGGAGACGGCCCGATATACATTGAAATACTGTCTCAAAGGGCCGTTAAACCCAAAACGATCAATCAATCAATCTTAGTACGATTTGCAACATTTTCTTTTCTGTGATTAATTACGATTTGGTATGTTTTGCGATACCTCTGAAACGTCACTTTGACTGGGTAGTTATCCCGGTCACTACCTAGTAGTCCCTAGTAAACCGTACGGTATCGTAGTAGGTAAGTAAACTGTTCTCACCCATTCTGAAAGCGTGGTACTAAGCCGTTGGATAACCGGTTAATACAAATAAAATCGTAGTTGAACGTACTGGAAACGTACTTAACACGTAGTAACACCCAGATACCAACTAAACGGGATACATTTCTTTGCCAAACGTAGAAAGGGAAACTTAGTACAACCTAGCCCTAAAAACGTAAAAGTGAGACTGGGCCCGAAACAATATAATATTGGCTTAAGCCACAGTCTCACTGTCGCGTATTGAGGACTAGGGTTAATTACGTTTTTAAAACGTGGCAAAACGGCAGTATGCGCTGTAAAGCGTAGTGAAAACGTATATAGGTATACCTAAATACATGGCCTTGTTACGTTTAATTTACTCAAAAATGGCATTTTGATATACGTAGCGTATACCTAGTAACACGTCTAAGCAACACGCAGTACAACGTGGTCAAAACGTACTAAAACGTAATCGAAGCCCATTAATTGCGTACCAAAACGTAACAAGATTAACGTAGAGGTCCTCTTAGGCTAAGTCTTACTGTTACATGTTAAGGACTATGTTTTTCTACGTTTTTAAAACGTAACAAAATGGGAATATGCATATTTAAACGTAGTGAATACATATTTATATACGGATATATACAGCTACATACATGTACGTGGCCTAGCTACGTTTGAATTGGTGATTCAAGTTAAACGTAGCATTCCAAAATACTTTCTGTATGCGTAGTAAAAACCTATTTAGTCCTATGCATAATGACAAAATATCTGCTACTTTCTAGCCGCATCTGTTATCTCCCATCAGTAATAGAGTCTGACAGATTCCTGACAGATATGTTATTTTAAACTAAACAACCAGCACAAAATCTGATTACGGGAGAGTGTAGACTATATCATATTACCGATCGCCTATACACTTCTAAAATTCCTGTTTTGATATTTATAATAAAGTGGTGGATGGATTCTTCTACCTGACTCCTTGGACAAATCCATTTCCAGTTGACGGGGTGTTAGGTGTATTACATTTCTACCAATTTATCTTTAAAAAAAAACATTTCAGTATGAATGGCAACAGTTAAGACCCTGATCAGACACTATATATAATGGTGTCCGATCTGGGTCTACACAATTGGCCATTGTCCCTAATTTTGGTCTCCAAGTGTTATCTTAAGTTAAAGCGGGCACACTAGTTGAAACAACCATTATTTATATTCCACCTGTGGGCGATGCAAAATTTAAGCCAACTATACCATGCGCTTCTGGAGAAAAATCCAGTAAGTAACGCGACCATTTTATATTCGCGATATGGTCGATTTTTTTTACCATTCAAAAGCCCTGGCTCTGTGTGAACTTTGAAAACAGTGGTTTAAGAGTAGTCGCTTGAATAAGCCTTAATGTTAGGGTCAACGTAATTGTGAACAGACTGATAGACGGACGGAATGACGGACGTAAAACTGGATGTGCGACAAAAAGTTGAAGAGTGAAAAAAAAGTTTCCCTATAAGACAGGCGCCGTGGTAAAACGGTTAGAGACACTCGATTGTGGTGCAGAAGGTCCCGGGTTTGAATTCGGGTTAGGCCAGCCGTGGACTGGAAAACTCTGTCCATCGAGCAGTAAATGGGTACCTTTAAGGCAACGAAATGAGAAAGGGATGGGCTCCGCCTTTCATAGGCTGTGTCTAAGATACAGTGGGTCTCTAGCGCCCACTGCCCCTACGGCCACTAAAGCTATGGAAGACCTTTACCTTTACCGGTAGTAGAATGAGACGATGATGATAATAATATTTTTAATAGTTCTTATCATTACTATGGGTGCCGTTTTACTTTTTATTTCCTAATTATGGATATCCAAAATGCGATTTATGGATATCCGTAGTTCGATTTATGGACATCCTAAAATACAGGACAATATTGGATATCCTTTATTCGATTTAAGGATATCCATAATTGATATATGGATATCCATAATTCAGTTTATGGATATCCAAAAATCTGCTTCATATTTGGATATCCATAAATCGAGTTATGGATATCAAAATATGGATTAATGGATATCCATATATAACTAGGAAATAAATATTTAAACAAACCCCATGCACTATTTATGAATATCAGAAACTGATTTTTGATAATCATAATTCCATTAATGGATATCCAAAAATACAGCAAAATACTCGATATCTATATTTGATTTATGGATATCCATAAATTGAATTATGGATATCAATAAATCGAAATGGATTTTAATAAGCCGAATTATGGATATCCAATATTATGCTGTCTATTTTGGACACCCATAATTTGAATTATTGATATCCATAAATCGAATTATGGATATCCATCCATTTGGATATCCATCCATTTGAATAAGTGAAATCCAAAAATATTTCTTAAATTTCGATACCTATAATTCCATTTTTGGATATCCATAATTAGATTTTTGGATATTCATAAATCGATTTTAGATGTCCATAGATAATTATGGATATCCAATATTAGTTTGTGATATCCAAAAATGAATTCTGAATAGCCATTAATTGAATGATGGATATGCAAAAATAGGGAATAAGTAGTAAAAGGGCACCCCATACAATACATTATAGAATTGAACAAAAACATACATAGTCACACTTTGTAAATTTCATTAGATCCAGTGGATTTTCATGTACAATGAATGTACATACCACTGGTTTAAACTCCTAAGCTCGTATAAACAAAAAATCAGCTGTTGAGGAAAGTGGCTGGCCATAATATTTGTTTTGAAAATAGCAGAGCTGTTAGCTGTCAAAATAAATCATGATAAATGCTTGAGATAAACAGTTAGAAATTTTGTGAAATCGTTCCTGATTTTGTCATTATGCATAGGACTATATTGAAACGTAGTCTAAACATACAAGAACGTAGATGAAACGTTTTAAATGCGTAGCCATATATGAAGCTCCTCTACGTCCTTCTACGCATTATATACGCTTTCCCACGTCTTACTACGTTTTGTGACGTTTTATTCTGCGTTCATTATGATTTGGTATGTTTTGCCATACCTACTCAATCGTCACTTTGACTAGATAGTTATACTGGACAATACACTAGAAGTCCTTAGTAAAACGTACGGAATCGTAGAAGGTAAGTAAACTAGTCTCGTCCCTTCTGAAAGCGGGACACTAAGCCGTTGGATAAGCGGGTAATACATAGTAAATCGTAACTAAACGTGTTTAAATCGTACTAGAAACGTCGTTACACCTAGATACTTACAAAACGGGGTATATTTTTGCCAAACGTTGGGCAGGAAAAGTATAACAACCTAGCCCTCATAACGTTACAGTGAGACTGGGCCCTTACCCAGCATTCCAGTATGCGATAGGCCAGTATTATAATGCTATCTATTAGCGATAATGCAATGGCGTAATGCAAATGCATATTCTTTGGCGGAATCCTCGATTTAACCCAAAACGTTTGCACTATTATAAAAGTATATAAAGTCAGGTGTGTTACAGGTTTTGACCGTTCATGTGGAACTGTTGATTTTATTTTATTTCTATTTATTTATTTATTTTTTTTTTTCATTTTTTTTTTGTTCAATGAAAAGTATATGAATCTCTGACCTATTACCTTCTCAACTTTGTTGGAGCTTCCGTTTACATGTAACGTTTTGGTAAACAATTGTTTTGGGGAGCCATTCAAGTATTTTTTTTTTTGATTTTGTACTAAAATGACTTCAATAACAGGCGATTCTTATGCAATCCTATTTGACCGACTGAGAATGACACACCGTCACAACGAAGAGAAAAATCTGCCTAAAAGGATTACTTTTCAGCAAAACAATGAAATACTCCACAGTTGCAAGATTTCCATGGATGATGTAGAACGATACGGGTATGAACTTTCACCGCACCCCGCCTATTCAGCTTATTTGACATCTAGTGGTACATTCTGCCTCCGAACTAAAGAAGACAAAATATCTTTGGACGCCATTTCCGATCCGATATAGAAGTCAAACCGGCGGTTGAGGATTAGATTAATGCACATGCCCCAGGGTTCGAGGTTATAAAACTTGAGTATAATCTCAAACTCAAAATAAAGCACACCGATTGGCTGCTTCCGAGCAAAGTTTTATAACCTCCGGGCCAGATTTCTTCAGTTCGGGGGTGACAGCACTGAAACACCGTTGTATCAAATATATCATGCCGCAAGGTAATTGCATGGAACATGAAGAGATATAACACCATAGAATGTGCGTACATGTATGCGTGTGTGTGTGTGTGTGTAGTCGTTAACGTTCTTTTAACACTTTTATTGCGCAGGAAGCTCAAGCGGACGTATAAACGCGTTTCTGAAAGTGAAAGCTTGGGCGTTTTGCGGACTAACGTGGTCGATACAATCTGAAATAAATTCTATGGAAGTTGACGACTATCAGCGAGTGGTATCGAATAAATGCCACGGTACGGTAATGGCAAATCATCCAGTCCAGATCTCCTTGAATCAAGTAGTTTTCCTTTTTTCCGTTCCGTTCTGTATAATTAATTTATATGAATTTGTGGTGTTTTGAATTTCGGTTTTGTTTAATCTTTTTCTCCAGCCAGTTTGAACTCGTTTATGAATTGTTGTGCCCTATAATGGATGAGGAGAGTCCTGGGGCCGTAGGTGAAGGCTTGGTAACAGTTTGAAGATGTTTCATAGATACGGTACGTATAATTAGCCAACTCTCTATTCATTGATTGGCAGGGATTTCTAGGGTCGTGTTGTTGCCTGGTATTTGGGGATTCTTGATATTTTCACTGACATTAGTGCCCGTGTTGTACACTAACGGGAAACTTGTCTTGAGTATACTATATATTTTCTTTACCTAATGGTTGTCATATTATCTTTTCTTTCTCTTTTGTACATCCACAATCTTTGTCTGCTCCTGTGTGGGCCGAAAAGTCTAACTAAACATCTTGTATATTCAGCTTGTATACATGTATAAAATGTAATAATTTTTGGCTTAGAAGTACAATATGTATGCAAAACGCTTCAGGCTTGTTTTACTTAATTGATTTTTCATCATGTAATTACACCATATAAGCCACTGAGAGAGCTATAATTATGGTAAATCACAACCACCATTACAGGAATAATAGAACAATACATATGATCTGCTTTTATTGATTCAGATCACGGAGTCACTATTTGTGCCAAAGAAACATTCCAAAAATAATCTAGTTTGCTTGTTCAGCTGCACTTTATATCATTTCAAACTCAACACGTATTAATTTGCTTTCAAATATCTTTTTTTAGCTCTTTGGAAAAATGAAATAGTTTTTTGCACAAGTTTGATGCATGTGCAACATTTATTTGAAGGGGGTTTGCTGAATTTCTGTTTGAGAGTAAAATGGGGTTGAAGGGTATCATTCGCGCATGCACTTTTAATCCTTTTTAGACCGGAACACCGTTTTGGTAACATATACAATCATGAGGGACCCAGTTCAGACCCCGCATAACTTCGCGTCTGTCCAGGGTCAACCTTGCTTGCTTTTATGAAATCCTTGGAAAATAAAATGAAAAGGAACACATTCACCCAGAACGCCTTATACTAGAATGAGCTCATCCAAATAACAATTATGGACAAGTCAACTGGTCCAAACAGGTAAACATGTATCAAAGAAGATTGAACCATTATAAATCTATTCATCGTTACATATCTAGTTTCTGTGTAATTAGCTAGACACCATTTTTGTACGAAATGAAGTCGATAAAGGGCCATAACTCCCAAATAATTGGCTGCTTTTACCCAAACTTAAATTTGACCTATATATTTTAATTATATACCTGTGTATAAAATGTAAATCCAATACACTTATCTTTTCAAAAGATAACGAACGGGAACCATTTTTGTTACAAAACAAAGTTGAAAAAGGGTCATGACTCCCATATTGACTGACATTTTCTACCCTTAATCCAACTTGACCTGTATTTTGTCATATATATGCCTTTGTATAAAATATGAATCCAATACACTTATCTTTTCAAAAGATAATCAACGGAAACTATTTTCTTCTTACAAAATGAAGTTGAAAAAGGGCGATAACTCCCATAGTAATCGACGGCTTTTACCCTAAATTAAACTTGACCTGCATTCTATGATTATATACCAGTGTTTAAAATATGAATCCAATACACTAATCTTTTCAACAGATATCAAACGGAAACCATTTTTCGTACGTACGGGCCGTATGGACGTACGTGCGGACAACGGTGATACTATATCCCCCCATTAAAATGGTGGTGACATAAAAGACAACATTGAGGGGTAAGCATGTACCTTAAATTCAATATTACACCATCATTGGCGACTTAATAAGACTGCGGCGATAGAAAGTGCAGCTGACCTGTGATGCCACGTACAGAGGTGATTAAAAGACAGAAGCGATGAGTTATATACACCATCATACAACTCATTAAAGTCCTGTTTCCATATTTATCTTGAAGTTTTAATTTTCGATGCAGCCTTATAGCTTATTCTTTGGGTGTATTTGGCTGTTGGCATGAAATCAAAATCTAATCAACACAGTTGCAATTTTCAATTGTATATGGGAATCCTTCCTTCCTTGCTTCCTTGATTGATTGATGGATGGACATATAAATGCAGTTTTTATGGCCCCTTCAGTGCGACCCTTTCAGTATTTTAGTCATATCAAGCAGAAGGAAGGATTATAAAGAACAAGAATTCCGCGGTGTCTCGCCTGCTGGCGCTTTGTCACCAAACAGAGCTAAATCAGCAAAGATGTATGCATGAACCATGTTTTTTGGCCCTAGCCCTTACAGTATCTGAGACACAGACCTTAACGCGAAAACGTGACAAACAATTGCAAAGTCAGTAAACCGTAAAATGTTGGTAAAGACTCAATATTGATGATGACGTTGAGCTCTTCTCATCCAGATGATTGCATGACCCAAGTTTCATGGCTCCAGCCCTTATAGTTTCTAAGACAAAAAACTAAACGCGAAAACTCGACAAAAAATGCAAAGTCAGTCATCCGTAAGACTCAATATTGATAATGGCGTTGAGATCTACTCTTCCAGATATACGCATTAACATGGCTTTAGCCCTTATAATTTCTGAGAATAAGACCTAAACGCGTAAACTCGACAAAAATTGCAAAGTCAGTCAACCGTATAATGTAGGTCAAGACCCAATATTGACGAGGGCTTTGAGATCTAATCTTCCAGATGTACGCATGAATCAATGAATCAAGTTTCATGGCTCTAGCCCTCATAGTTTCTGAGAAAATGACCTAAACGCAAAAACTCGACAAAAAATTCCCAAGTCAGTCAACCGTAAAATGTAGGTCAATTCTCAATATTGATGATAGCTTTGAAATTTAATCTTCTAGATGTACAAATGAACCAAGTTTCATGGCTCTTGCCCTTACAGTTTCTGAGAAAATGACCTAACGCAAAAAACTCGACAAAAAATTGCAAAGTCAGTCAACCGTAAAATGTAGGGCATGACTCAATATTGATAATGGCTATTAGATCTACTCTTCAAGATGTACAAATGAACCAAGTTTCATGGCTCTAGCCCATATAGTTTCTGAGAAAATGACCTAAACGCAAAAACTCGACAAAAGTTTACGCCGCCTACGACGACGACACCGGAAAAAGCAATACATATGTCTCGCCTCTGCTTAGCAGGCGAGACAAAAAATAATGCCATGGAATCCCGTTTACGGTTGAAAGATCCTTACCCCCAGCAGGATTCTCGAGCCAATAGCTTAGCGCTCCAGCGTTTAACGCACTATGCTACCACTGTATTTTGTATTCGTGCGCTAAATGTAAAACTGAAAAAAGACTTTTACGTTACAATGACATGAAACAATCAGTACAATATTTCTGGGATAATTTGTTTTTCTAATGAAACCATAAATAATTCAGGACATGTAAATTTTGAAATATGATGACTTTATGAGAAAATAGTATTCTACAATATTTTTAGATGCTTGTGACAGATAGACAAATGTATACCAGTCCCCTATGAATTCTTAACAAAGCAATTATTCCTTTAATATTTCCATGCCCATATTGAGTCACATGATATTTTGTAGAACTGCTCTATGAACATATCCAACGACAAAAGCAGTATATACCCTGATTAGAGAAACACGGCGCAGGATGGGTGGTATACTAAAATGTTTGTCTGTGAATTTTAGACTCTGATATACTGCCTATTGACGAATATGGCCAGGTTGTCATAAACTTAAGACAGCGAGTATTTATATACCTTATATTTTTACTCCACCGAACAGTCTGTAGACAGCGAACATTCAGTTTGTATTATCTGTTTGTTCTCTTTCACTCTGATGTTAGTTTTATTTATATATAGACGGACTTTCCGTGGACTAGAAGTTATAATTAGTGCTGATTTAAATATTGTGCATCTCTTTGCTGTTGGTTTAAGCCTAGGCCGGCGTATAAGTTACATAGTCAGGTTTTGCTTATGAAATGTCAGTTGGTTTTTCCTTGGGAGCTCCGGGTTTTATCTACTTTTGCTTTTCTAAGTGAAATAATAATGAAAGGACAGTAAACCAATATAGACTATATATGAGCCGCGACACGAGAAAACCAACAAAGTGGTTGTGCGCCCAGCGCAGACTCAGATCAGCCTGGGCATCCACCCAGGCTGATCAGACACTTCGCTGAGCGCTTAAAGGCTAGCTAAGGGTCCAAGATAACTTCATGCGGACAGCGAAGACAACATTGTTGGTTTTCTCGTGTCGCGGCTCATATAGATTAAAGAAATGAGAGGAAAAATATATTTGTTTATGCTTTATATATTTTTGTTTGGCTATGTCCACTAGCCTGGGAAACAGTTGTTCAATTTGCTTTTCGCTCGTGCTGACTTAGTACTGTGTTGTTTCTTCTTGAAACTTTTTCCTTTTAGGTGTCTTGGGTGGCATGTGAAATTTGAATGCATCGGTACCTGATCATCTTATCATTGCCCTTTTACCTACTTTTGAGAAACTTGATGACAAATAATCCATTTTATTTTCCAAATCGTTTTAGTCCTGTTCTGGCACAATGGAATGATATCTCAAAATCATACATTAAACATGTTTACGTTTTCATATCTCCTAAAAGGTCATAAAACATGGCCTTTCATGTCGTGTATTGTGAAATAGACAATGACTGAAAATCATATAACTGCATAAGTATAAGTATTTGAGCCGCGACACGAGAAAACCAACAAAGTGGCTGTGCGCCCAGTGCAGACTCAGATCGCCCTGGGCATCCGCCCAGTCTGATCAGAGTCTTCGCTGTCCGCATGGAGCTAGTTTAGACCCTCGGCTACCCTTTAAGCGCAAAGCGAATTAAAATGTTAAAAAGTTCCTTCAAGAGCAGAGAATACATACAGAAGTAGGAACATGGGCCAGACTACGTAGTTTCGGCTAATAAAGCCTCGTCAGTGACCCTGACAATATCTGGTGACGAAACCAGCAAAAAGCATACTGTAATTTCTTAATTTTAATTGGACAGTCGATTCAAAGACTGATTAGTTTCAAAAGGATCCAAATAATATAAAAGACGATGATCTAGAATAATAGTCTAAATCGATCTCAAGAAGACTCTGATTAGGCTGGGCGGACGCCCAGGCTGATCTGAGTCTGCGCTGGGCGCATAACAACACTGTCGGTTTTCTCGTGTCGCGGTTCATTAATTATTATTAGATTCAAGCTCACAATGTGGGTTTCCACTTCTGGATATTCCCAGGAGGGAAATCTTGTCTCTGTCTTGCTTTTCACTTTAGATATAAAGCGGCCAAAGAGCAATTGCATTATCGTAGCTCTTCATCAACAGTCTATTTCAAACCAAGGCTATGTAATTTCGATAATAAAAATGGAAAAAATAAAACCTATTTTTGTAACTTTGAAAAGACATGTTCATCGTACTTCTATAGTCAGCGTACAATCCTGAAAATTGGAAGTAACCGTATGTGCGATCAGCTAAGACATACATCAGTTTGTGCATATTGTACAGTATTCAAAAGCCCAATGAACGCAAAGGTAGGCAGATTTGAGCGGCAACCCGATAAAACCAAGAAAGTGGCATGTGTGTCCTGCGAAGACTCAGATCAGATCAGCCTTTGCAGCCGCCCAGTCTGATCAGAGTTTTTGGCCTGTGCTTACTGGGTAGCGTAGCTTACCGTGCGCACAGTGAAGACCAGATTGGGCGGTGCCCAGGCTGATCTGAGTCTTAGCTGGGCGCATTGTTGGTTTTGTCGTTCCGCGACCATATATTTTACTTCCAGTGAGAGGTACATAGTTATAAATATCAGAAAAGAACGAAGATGACTATTTTTAACCTACGATGCTGGGCCTACTGAGAAGCTACGTTCAAAGAACAAAACCCGATTGTTTGGCAAATCCATATATGTGTTCTTGTCATTAAGTTTATTTAACAAAGAGAACAGAAAATTTGCATGTCTTGAGAAGAATATGTAAGTGCCTGACTTGTAAGCCAGGGGTCCTGGGCTCGATACACGGCCCGGCCACTTACTTTCATTTCTCCTTCTGCTGATTCAAAAAGGGCAGTTGTCAGTTACTGGTGAAAGTAAGTGCACTTAGTACTGGTTCACCGCTTAGGAGGTCTGAGCCTCTCCATGGACAGTGTGGTTAGGTTAACTGACCGTCCCGACATGACCATAGCTGTTTACCGTGGATGTTAAACAATGACATAACAAATACACGACGTACGTAATAACGTAGAACTTTGTCGAGGGTGAAGAAAAAAAAATTTCTCAAAATAAATGTATTTAATTTTGAATAAAGAATACTGTATAATTATGTGTAATAAGAAACGGTATCTTTGCTTGTCGTTTACACGGGCTGTGGCAAGGGCGAAGCTGAGCACTATTTCAAGATATGCACAATCCTGTTTTGTTTTAGACGGTTTCGTAAGTTTTATTGAACCTGTGTCTAATTTTACCAAATACGCACATGTATGTTGAAATTCTGTCATTTTGACACCTACCATTTCAAAGCACACCTGCGTGTTTGCGTATAGGCAGCTGCGCCCTTGTGTGGTAACTTTTTCAAGTTAATTTCTACGAATACGCTTGGTACTTGTGAACACAACAAAAAATATGTCTTTGCCAAAGATGGCAAATATTTCGTCGCACTAAGCTCTCGTTCAATGTTTCTTTCATGTAAGCACTAAATATTTGACAAACTGTCTTTGCCATAGTTTTATATGACAAAGTTAGTGTGCTTGTTTGAACTTAATACAGATTTATTTTCTCGGCGACCCATTTGTATTGGCATTTTGTTCCATTAACGAACTCAAAGAGTCCCTGAACTAAATTCCTCCTCTGAATGTGGGACATATGAGCCGCGACACAAGAAAACAAACAAAGGGGTTGTGCGCCCAGGGCAGTCTCAGATTAGCCTGGGCATCCGCCTAGTCTGATCAGACTCTTCGCTAAGAGCTTAAAGGGTAGCTAAGGGACTCAGCTACCTTCATGCGGACAGCGAGGCCTCTGATCAGACTGGGCGGATACCGCATTGTTGGTTTTGTCGTCTCGCGGCTCAATTATAATGAATTAAATTGTATGTTCGATGGTAGCTCCTGTGTTATAATATCTGTAATCATTTGCTGATAATGACAGTCTTTCAATGCTGTACTTTAGAATAATCTCAAGGTAAACAGAAAATTTGTATAATCAAAGGAAAGTCTAAATACAAAACAAGATATTTTATGAGTGGATGCAATTACTAACTTTGTACCAGAAAAGTGTACAAAAATTCTTCATTTAAACACAGTTTTGTAGAATCTGTCATATACGCCGATCTTACTATGACCGACTAGAACGTTGGCCATCGGGAGCACCTTCATTCTTATTTCGTCTATGGTTTCTCATTTTTTGATCATCCATTTTGCTTTGCTACAAGAAGCAGGATTTTCTTGTATCTTTTGCAGTTGCACTTACGGTATTTAATCGAATATAAGACGGGTTTTCCATTCTAAAACAATCTCAAAGATCTAGACCTAGATTCGTCTTGTAGGACGGATCTAGACCAAATGTTTTTGTTTTGTTTTTTGTTTTTGTTGTTTGTAAGAGTAATGTCGTTACAGCTGAATTACACTACATGTTGGAAGGATTAGCTCCTATATTGTAAACGAGTAAATACGATACTCTCAGTAGAGCTTTAACAGCGAGTGAGAACAGGGAATGCTGTCGATTACAACAATAACTCTACCATTTGGATAGCTGATTAGCCTCTTACCGGTCCTTTGAGCCTGAAACAGCTATGATCTCTGAATCCTGAAAAATATCTACAGTCAAAAGCATAGATGATAACCAATAAACGGGGACGCATATTCTGATATTAGTCTTACTGATCGCAAATACCACCTTTGATCTTTTCTGCATAGACATGCCTTATTCACCAACTTGTACAAGAGAGATCATATACAGGAAGACAAACCACACTCTAGTTTGCATTGTTTACATTATAATCATCCCATACACTTGCAGAAATTTGTTTAAGGTGAAGGTATTGCATGTCGGCAACTGCCCGCCGCTATTTTAGCTGCGCCATTCAAAATGGCGCTTTTTTGTAAATGAATACACTTTTAGGGCTACAGTTTTCAAAAATTGCATAGCGACAATGCCTGTCAGTGTGTAGTTAGTGCTAGCCTTCCTTTGACCAGTTTTCGTTTTGAGTCCCTGCCAAATATTGATTTGCAAAACGTGTCATTTAAGATTTCTTTTACTCAGCTTGAACATACTCTAAATGTCCATCGCAGCTTGTCTCTTTCTAGTCGGGGAAATGAAACGCAAAAAGGCGTCTAGAAAGTGAAAAAAATTGGCCCATCGTTCGAAAGGACAAACTTGGTATCATTTGAAAGCTTATTGTCTCTGCTTTAATCTCCAAGGTGTTGTCGCCTTTGCAAGTGGTGCCGTAAGTCAGAAAGTGGGGAGATAACTCTGTACCCTAGCGTTCAAACAAAAAGATTTTTAAACCACCACTGTCGTCTAGAAACTGCATAAGAAAGCTTGCATCATAATTAAACACTTTATGTTTACATTGTATGAACTCTTAATACTGTGCAATTAAAACAATTAACGTTTGCTTTTTTAAATATGACCTCTTCGAGCAAAAATTGAGGGTGTTCTTACACAAATACATTACGTGACCAAAAGAAAACCTTTATAATGTCCCAATTACTTATTTTTTGGCAAATTTTGAAGAGGAAAGCACTTCAAATATGTAAGTTTGATAACCGTCGTAAGTACAATGCAGATTATTAAAAAAGAGTAATCGTTCAAGTAATAATAGATATAAATTTCAGCAATATACGTTACATTTGCTTACAACAAAATTTACTTAATCGAATATATAGAAGAAAAGAATGCATTAGAACTATTTAGTTACAGATGTATAAAAAGCATTATTCCGTTCTAAACATAATTAAATATTGTTTACAGCTTGTTCCTATTACAGATATGATAAGGAAGCGCCACTAATACGTATCTACGCGCCTGGGCGTAGACAGTCTAAAGTTAGGTTTTCGATCATACTTTAGCCTGGTGTGTGTGCTTCTATTCCTTTCGGTTTTAAGAGGGGATGTAGGATTTGATTGTATTAATTCCTGATAATTGCCTATCTTTTTACTGTTCAGTCTGATCAGTTTTTATTGTCAAAATAACTGACGAAATCATAAACTGAAAATTATCTATTATTTTTACTTATACATATGCTTCGTTAATGTATGATCTGTCGCTATTTTAGTTCAAACCATTTTGAAGTCATTTTAACACCTGTCTGCTGCAATGCAATATTGAGCGCCAATACGTAGAAGATTATATAACTATTACACGAAGCAACTTGTCAAACGTTTCACAATGGTAACGTATATCAAATATTAAGTGTGACTTAAATTCATTTAAGTGATGCAGAATTTTTTTCATTTCATGAAGATCATCTTATAATTTTGATTACTGTTATACTAATCCATGGGCCAAAGTCCCATTTAGTCTAGAACTGAAGCAATATTTGCATTAATTTATACGTTACATTATATTGTTTCTTATTCTCAGTTATTGTAGTCATGAGTCAATTGTCTAACCTTTGCAGTATTATTTTCCATCACCTTTCACGTTGTTAAATGTAGAGTGTCTGTATGATTTTTGTTAGCATGAAGTCTTCCCGGTATAACTCCAGAGCTCTCTCTCTCTCTGTTCTCTGTGTGTCTCTTTCTCTAATATTTTTGCATTTTAAATTGCCACTTATTTAGAAGATGTAGGTAGATGTAAAGAACACTGGGTAAAATGTCACTTAAAATTGGCGTACATGCGTATCTTTATAGGCCAAAGATAGAATGTGGTTACAAATGCGCATATTTACAGGCCCAAGATAGATTTTGTCTGCAACGATACAATAGGGTTATAAGCATTATCTTTCTAAAAGTTACATACGTTATCTACCATATCTGGAGTGTTTTATCAGTTCACACACAAATGTCTCTTCCGTAGGCAGAGAAATTACATACATTGGCTGGAAACTCATAGGTGAGTCTGCATTGTACTGTCAGTTATCAGATTTTATCAGTATTCCCAGTTTCGTCTGTAATAAGGAGACACTTAACTAGTTCTGATTAGAAAAAAAATAAGATATTAGAATAGAATTAGAGATATTAAGACTTTTTAGGGTTCATGTCTTAGTCGTCGTTTTTAATGACATACAAAATTTCAGTCCTATTACTTAACACTTATTGTTATTACTAGGATTTTACCTTATATTATATAAAGTCATCATGTTTGGACAAGTGTGTAATTTTAAAAGTTGCCATGTCAATTACAGAATAATTAACCGAAAAAAAATAAAAGAATCCCCCCCACCCCCACCCTTCAAAACTCAGTATCAAACACCGCAGCAATCCTGTAGATTAAAAATAATGTAACTGTTGGACAGAGTAAAGCCGCTTCACAATTATTGAATGGTTCTTTCAAATGAAATTGTTACAGCAATGCTTCCATAATGCAACATCAAATATTTGCCATAGTATTGTAAATAACCAAAACAGTGACTTGCGTGGAGATATACATGTATTGAGATTTGACATTTCTGAAGCATCCTGATATTATAAGCCGTTTGCTTGCATATCAATATGTAACAAAACGCTTATTTTTATCGATAATAACAATTTTGTTATTATGCTTCGACTGATGAAAGTTTTGTATTATAGTTTTTCGTAAGCATTACCTTTTTGGAAGAGTCCCGATATTGAAAATGTGATTACTATTTTAAGAGTATCTTTCGTCACTTAAGAGGAAGTTTTTTTTTTCTTCAAAAAAGCGGCTAAAATTATAAGAAAGTTTCGATCTTTCGTCAAACAAGAGAACAACTTCTTATTTGACAAAAATAAAATCAATATGTAACTGTTACAGTTACATCCTAGAGTGTTAAAATAAAAAGAGGAAATTGAGGATGGTTTATTGCTTTTCTAAATCCTTTTAAATGATCGTTACAAAAAAAGATATTTCTTAGTTTACTTTTTTCTCTACAGTTATTTGTGATACAAACAACATGTAGAGTAATTACATAGGTGTTTCTTATGAAAATGGTAGCGTAGACAACACAGAAAACGCACAACAATCCATAGGTCTGATAGAAAAAGAAGACGCCGTGTATAAATAGTCAGTACTTGTTTGCATAGTTCTCAATGATAGACAAAGAGTTCGTTTTGTAAAAAAAAGAAATACAAAAGAGTACTCCAAATATCAAGCTGTGCTGCAAGAAAGGATTGTATCTATTGGTAGGCTTCACACACGGTTTTTCAAGTACCGTATGTAATATATTCCAATTAAAATCCTTTAAAAATTAAGAATAAAAGTACGTAAGATACATGAGAAGTCCAGAAAAAGAATACATTTCAGAAACATGTCACTGACTAAAAGAAGGCAAAAGTTTCTCACAGCCTAATGGCAATAGGGGCTGTGGGTGTAAGAGGCACAACTCATCTAGCTCATCCCTCTCTTTTCGCTGCATTTTCCTTCAAAAGAAGGTACCTATCCATTTACTGTTGGGTTGATAGATTTTTCAGTTGCTGACCGGCCAGGCCGTGGATCAAACCCGCGATCTCCTGCACCATAGCCGAGCGTCTCTAACCACTCGACCGAGCATGTCACTGATATAAACTACTAAAATATAGATTTTACGTTACTTTTTTTTCTCCCTTTGCAAGCTGCATTGGCATGTTGTAAAAGCCTGTATATCCTTTGGAAACAACGTTACAAGTTACATTTTTGTACAGTAATATACGCTAAGACAAAATAATAACGTCAAACTCACGTGTAGTCTTCTGATAAATGTCCCTGTCTTCTGTCATTTGTTCATGATTGAAACAATGGGTTCTCTGCCCTTGAAGGAACTTTTTAAAAATTTTATTTTGATTTGTCGAGCATTTTAAATTCTCCCATTTGACTCGGTTTCTTCCGTAACATTCCCGATTTTATAAAATAGTTTTAATTGCTTATTTCGTAAAGAATGGATACCCTTTACTATGGTTCTGTTAAGCAAATAAAAATTTGTAGCAGCTCAGTTAAATAATATTATTCTTATTTCTCTTGATTGTTAACAAACAGCAATGTAATCCAAATAATTATATAATTGTAAGACAAGTAACTTCCTGAATAGCCCGTTAATTCAGTTTAACATTGTTTTAATATTTTTAAGATTTTTCCAAACTTGAAATTCTTCTTCCGACTTGTTATTTCGATGTTTTACGTCTGATGCTGTAAAATACGTTACGGTACCGTCACTGAGCCAGTCATTTGAGCTCAACAAGAAAACCCCTTTGCAAATATTTAAGTTTAGATTATCCGTTTGATAATCCAAGTAGAAAGATGCAATCTTGCACATTAATTGTAGAGTGCAACGGTTTTAGATAAAAATCTAAAGACAACCATCAGTGTTAAATGTTAATTCTTTAAAACAAAAGGTTTCACGTGAAGCTGTAAATGTATAAAATTTTGTTGGAGATAAACATGCATTGTTAAATATTAGAAGTTATGGCATACAAAAATAAATTCACGCGTTTAAGCACATTTCTACTCTTCTTTCAGCTTATAGACAATTTCTTTCGCATGTTTCCGTTAAGTAACGTATTTGACTACAAATCAAGAAGAATGACTACAGAAATAAACATGCTAAATGCTTTTAAGCTGGAATAGATATTAAATTAAGACACAAGAAGTATTTCTATGTAAACTTTGCATTTTTGTTCCCTTTTTATTATGGCAAAAATGATACGAGCAATATTTAATAGTTCGTTTTTTCTCTAAGTCAAATTGTTTCGACATTAATCATAAAGTACTCGTGATATCTCTCTTAAAATATTATAAAACAACCTATTTTTAACAAAAAAGATATTTTTGACATGCGTACAACGTATGTACACATCAGTCATACCATGCAAATGGCTTTCTTAATTTAAGACAGATTTAACATGTTTAACAGCAATCAGCCATTTTGTTTAACTTGTAAAATCTTATACCCCCACCCCATCCCCGGCCCCACACGCCCTTCTCCTCCCCCTAGCGCCACCCCTACCCTCCGCCCCCTTTTCACCGAAAAATTGACTTTGGTACTGTTCTTCATCCTTAAGCATAACCTTCCATTTGTCCTGTTAGAAATCAGATTTATTTTTAGCGATGGGTTCTCTATTAAACTCAAACAGCCGACAATCGACTTAAAATACTACTTTAGGTACGTATATACGGTACAAATAATTTTTCGATAAAACAAGCATTTTTAATTATAACTTTCGTAAGCGTACTTTTTCAAATTAAAAGATCATAATAAACACTACAAATGATATACTATGACGAAATTATCTGTTTTAAATAAAATACTTGTGAAGAAATGACCCCCTTTCATAAAAAAGCCCCCAAAAATGCATTTTAGCCCCATAAATTCTTATTCTGTAACCATAGTAACAGCAAATTTCTATATTTTTCGCATATAAACTTATATCAAAGGTTTTGCTATGTTACGCGTAAGTATCATTCACATTCCGAAGAGTTTTAATAAATTTTATGGAGTTTCCATAGAAATTCCAGAAATCCACGATTTTATTCATAAATTAAATATTTTGCCCCAAAAATTCACTTTGGCACCACTTTGGAGAGCGACAACACCCGGAATCATAAACTTCAGTATTTCCTGCTTACAAATCAGTCAACAAATTTCTTTCGAACGATGGGCCAATTTTTCGCCTCAAAATTGGGATCATTTCCCCGACTATTCTTTTTTTTTTCTTTCATCAATACGACACTAAAATCATTGCGTAGAGATATCGGAAACAATTTCCAAATGATCCTTAGTTACTCGTAGAAGAGGCAACAAAGCAAAGGTTTTGAAAACATAACTGAAACTAGAAAAGTTGGTTTTCATTTACTGATTTTTATTACAAATAAGTTAACAGGTGACTGTCATTCAGATAAATGAATATGACCAGAATTATTTAAAACTTGAAATGATACTGAGAGAATTTACAATGTTCTATAACAATTTAATATAATACAAAAGTGATGAAAATGTTAATTAATGTTTCTCTTTGCTGCAATGCATGTCTGAAAACTAGAAGAGATTTCTTCTGAGACACTTGATTCTGACGGGGTCACACTAACTCCATTTGAATATACCGAGAATTGTGCCGCCGTATTATGCATATATTAGCCATTGTCCCGCAGATTTAATCAGTGTAGATTTCTAATATTAAGTTTTAGTGGCTTTGTCTATTTCCTTCGCACAATAAGACAAAACTCTTGTACAGTTATGAAAGTATAAAAATGACTGAAGCAGAAAATTCTAACCAAGAATATGTGCTCGATATTAAATTCCATTTTCCAAGTAAACCCGGAATCAAAGTGTCAATCTAAGACTAAGCATAATGGAATCGCAGTATTTACATTATCGAAACTTAGAATGCTTGATAATGGAATCGCAGTATTTACAGTATTGAAACTTAGAATGCTCAAGCATTCTAAATTTCAATACTGTAAATACTGCGATTCCATTATACATAAAAAAAGACGAAAACAGAGGAAATCTCTTCATTCAATAATGCAAACGGACAGGAAAATATGCTAAAATTGTATGTATTTTCTGAAATGGCGATTGTAAAATGTATGACCTGAAAATCTATAATACAAATAAATAGTTTGATGGAAAATGTATAATTTATCATCCGTTCTTGGCATAAAAAGTAATTGCTTGGAACAATCATTTTTGTTTCAGGACGTGCAAAAACAAGCAGTAGCTGGCAAGTAGAACATAACTTGCACCATTTCCACCGTTCCATTTAGTTATGTAAAAAACTTAGACAATAAATGTTTCTAATGCAAAAAAAAGTAAGCCCATTCGCTCAATTTGACTTGTTAGGTTTGTGTTTACCTTAGCAATTGTAACGAATCATACGTGAATCTAGCGTCTGCTCGGCTGTATCCGTTCTTTCCGCTGGAATAGATTTTTTTCTGGTTTCATATAAACACATTGACGAATTATTGATTGTTTAATTTGCATGTAATTTAAATAGTACTTTAAAGTATATGATATAAAATAAAATTATGTTAACCTCGTTTCCATTGGATCCGCGGTATTCTCCTATTAGACTAGTTTAAATAAGCTCAAACTATCGACTATCCGACTATACTAAAAACTATCGGTGAACACTGTTCGTAATGAAGTACGGCAAAAAGAATACCTACAAGAGCGTATTGACAGGCATTTACATTCTCAGTTCATTTATGGGAAAGCCCTATGATAATCCATTAGAACGTAATGTAGCTTATACTTCAACAACTACATCGGTTCACGTCACGTTACATGAGTAAAGTGACGTAAAAAACCCGCTTGATTGGACGTGGGCGACGTTAGGCTACGCTGTTCCGCTGTAAGTAGAAAAACAGCGAATATTTTTTCTGCTCCAAATGTAGCCGTTAACGCAAATTTGTGCTCAGTTAATAGATTGAAAAAAGAAACTGTAAATATGAGCAATGAACTTAATTTTTCTGGTGTTTATCGAAGTATAAACTACACTGGGTCGTTAGCAAAATTTACATGAACCCCTAAGGGCTTCACTGACTTCACGCGACCCAATCTAGTTTATACTTCGACAAACACCAGAAAAATGTAATAACATCATAATTAGGGTAACACTTAAGGCCATAACGCATTCCTATAAAGGAAGGTGTACCACAGATGCCTGACTTCAAAAATGTCTTAAATTATCTGGAGGTGTCAAAACAATCGTCCAGGGGCAAAGGAGAAAATAATCTAGATTAATATGACAAAAAATGGGGACATACGTGGATCATATGTTTATAGTAATTCGTTGTGATAAAAATGAAGAAACATAAAATGGTGACGTGGAATGCTGATCTTTACAATTCTTTCTTGGCAATCAATTTTACACTTTCGTTGACCGCACTTTTGCTACTTTACGTTTCACAGTTCTGAGAAGAAATTCATACAGCACTTTATTAAACATTTTGCATTTAAACGCCAAATTGCTCTATCACTATTAAATATTTTATCGTGAGGTATAGCTGCAAGCTCCTCACAATAGTCTCGTCATTAAATGACCGTGATTAGCCATTTTTTAAACTAATAAAACATCCTTGAGTTCACTTTAAAGGTTTGAGGACTGATCTAGGCCATTTAAGTTGGCAACTAAAATGACCTACTGTCGTTATCATAAACTTGAAAAAATGGTAAAATTACAATGGATAAGCGTGGAGCCCTACTCATTGTCCCGCTTATATTCCGTAGCGCGACGGGAACCAGAAAACGAAAATTGTATGTTGTAGAGCTATTTGACGTTTTTTTTTTAAAAAAAAAAAAAAAAAAAAAACACGTTCCTTCTACCTTTAGGTAATTTTATGACTCAGTATATGCACATCAACCCGCATTTTATCTACAGACGTGAAAGTTAAAGCGCTTTTCACAATGATTTGTATTTAGACTTTTTACCACTAATAGGGTATGGTTGGTTGGTTGATTTGATGCTTAACGTCCACGGTAAACAACTAAGGTCATGTCGGGACGGTCAGTTAACCTAACCACACTATTCCTGGGCAGGCTTAGACCTCCTAAGCGGTTAACCAGTACTAAGTGCACATACTTTCGCCAGTAACTGACAACTGCCCTTCTTGAATTAGCAGAAGGAGAAACGAAAGTATGTGGCCAGACCGGGCTAATAGGGTATGGAAACTTGAATTTAACAGTCATAACGTACACGTCATACTCCACTATTTAAGCGTCATATATCGCAGCTTGCAATATAAAATGTAAAATGAAGTATAAGGTGTTGAGTAGTTACAGCGTTATTTGAAGTCTCGTGTATTACAGGTGCATAGTTCTTTGATAATTCAGTTTGCATTTTTTACAGTTTACATTTTTTGGCTCAAAACAATTTATGGCAACGAATATAGAGAGACGAGCTCTTTAACACCCACTCACTGCCACTACGATCACAAGTCTGTTGGAAACCTTTAATGTATTCCCATATTATACTTCATACTTTATGAAACAAGGTGTGAGATCTGAGCTGTCTGGAATCAAGCCTTAATGTTGAGCTGTGAAATATGAAGTATACAATATGAGACGTGAACTCACAAATAGCATACGTTCCTTTTCACTATACAGTTCACTACTTTACTCAATATATGCTAATCAACACACATTTTATTATCAAACGTTATTGTTGATGCGTTTTTGTCATAATGTTTTGTGTTCAGACGTTTTACCACAAGCAGGACTATGGAGACTTTTATACTTTCCACTTTGTATGGTACAATTACCAACTATGAGTTGTGAAGGATAAACTGTGACTCATGAAAGTATACTTAATAGTTTTTAGTTTGCATTTATCCTGATCCGCCCGACTCCCATTCCGACTCCGACAAATTCTGGGTAAAGGGGTGGATAACCTTATCAACTTTTTAAATAAAACGTCCTTCGACTGTTTGCCTTTTGTGTTGCCTTCTCAGCCTTTGCCTTTTACACGTTGTCATTGTCAAGGACAATGTTATGATTGTGGACATACTGTGGTCAATCCGAGTCTGCTATTTTCAATTCTTTGGTGTATCCCTTGCTTCCAAAGGATGTAACTGCTCATGTTTTTTTTTTCAGTTCTCATAACGACGTTCCCCGGATGGCTCAGCTGTACGTAACTATAGTTGCACAAGCCGCCGAGTGTCCTTCCCTATCTAACTGTTCAGAAGTCGTTCATATTCACTGCAGCTGGTGTTGTGTCGTACATCATATTGGAAGCTTATATTTTCTGGTCCTTTGAGATCATTGAGTTCGTTTCAAAAGATGTTGAAAATAGTATTCTGCTTAAGCCGGTGCTGGGAGAGTGACCGGTGTGCAAATTTCATTACTGGTAATGAGCAGATTCAATTAGACCGAGTCTGCTCTGTTCGTTTCTCTGGTGTATTCATTGCTCCCAAAGAATCTAACTATACACAGCTTATTTACAAGCCCAGCTTTAGTTTGATATTTTTCCTCATATGTTATTTCTCTTATGCCTACAATTGACTCCTCCGTTACACTCTTGTCTGTCCGTGGGCGCCGTGGTCGAGTGGTTAGAGATGCTCGGTTATGGTGCAGAAAGTCGCTGCAAAGTCGTGAAATCGCGCCCTGGTTTTGCTGTGCGACGACTGAAAGACTCTCTCTGTCATAAGCAGTAAATAGATACATTTTTCGAATAAGGGAAGGATAAGGCAGCGAAAGACCGCCTTTTATTTACTCTGCCCAAGATACAGTGGGCCCTTAACCCCCAATGCCTTTACGGCTAATAGGCTATGGGAACCTTTACCATTTACGTTAATAAAACGTCAAAACTGTTTTAGATAATTATACGGGGTAGGAGGACAAACCTTCTATTCCATGTACGGTGCTAGTGTCTCTGTGAGGCTTTAAAGATAAAATCTCGTCACGTCTTTGTCATTGCTTCGAAAGAATAGAAAGAATGTATCTATTTGTACAGAGGACAGGACATGGGTTTTACGGCTCTTCAAGAATAGTTCACTTCTGTCATGCAGTTAAGCAGAGATGGGTGAAAACCGAAGCATCCGGCGAAAAACCAGCTCACCTTCGGTAGGCTGAACTTGGCTTTCTGCATGTAGGCGGCCGAGGCTTGAACACAAAGCATGTTTAAGCCACAGAGGCCCGTATATGTACTTAAAAGTAAACATTCAAGTCACTCGTCTAACATCTTGATCAACCTTTTAAGATATATGGTTGCTCGAAATAAGCCCTGATAAGATAAAATATTGAGCAAGCTGACACTTGCACACTGCAGCTTAAACGGACTGCAAACTGCGGATGTAGCAACGGAATAGGCTCTCTTGTCAGTTCTCGTTCCAGGCAGCTAGTCGATGGCCCGATATAATGAATAGGAATCAGATAAAATGAATGCAAAGACAGATTGGTATGTCCGTATAGGAGACGCTTTGGACTGGAAAGTTAGCTGTTTTTGCTAAACGTAAATTGGGATCATCGATTCGTGCGACGGTGATAAGTAAGTTTCAGTGTCGGAGCGCCCTACTACATGTAATTTGGAAAACAGGATGGCAAGAACCGGCTGCACTTGCAGCAGGTGTGGGCTGGGAGTTTTTTTTGACCGTATTTAAACCCTGTTATCTTCTTTTTCTTTGTCGTTTTCTTTGTGAGACGGCTCCATATAGACTGAAATACTGTCTCAAAGGTTGTAAAGCCCCTTTTGGAGGAGAACCAAATAAGCAATTTGATTTTGTGTCAATCCTAGTTTATTTTGTATGTTGTAATATATATATGTGCTGTGACGCGACAAAACCAACAAAGTGGCTGTGCGCCCAGCGCAGACTCAGATCAGCCTGGGCATCCGCCCAGTCTGATCAGAGTTTTCGCTGTCCGCATAGAGGTAGCTTAGACCCGGGCCTACCCTTTAAGTGCTAAGCGAATGGTCTGATCAGACTGGGTGGATGCCCGGGCTATTCTGAGTCTGCGCTTTGCGCACAACCACATCGATGGTTTTCTCGCGTCGCGGCTCATATATGTTACGAAAAAAAAGAGAAATAAAATATGTTTAAACTAAGCCCCAAACTATCAACCCACCAACTCATGGTATACTATTCTTTTAAAAGTTTCGCAGAATATCTATTCACAAGAGTGAAATGCGCACGCTTTTGATGCGCTTGAGTGACTGACTATCCAAAATCGGCGGATTCAGTTTTCATCATCGTTTGGTATTAAAGAATTAGTTTATAAATTTGATTATTATTCAATGAATTCTTCGGATTTTACAAATTGTCTCCACACAAGGCACATAATGAAGTGAAACTGATTAAACCATAGTCTAGCTATGTTATTAAAAATCAAAATATATCCGGTGTGAATCCGCCACCCGATAGTCTTAGTTCTTAGTATAGTTATAGTTGATAGTCGAGCGCTATTTAAACTAGTCTATTAATTGACTATAAATTGATAGCAACATTCAATTGAACGGACGGTGCTTTGGCTCCAGAAGCCAAAGCTGAAGTAAGTTTGTCGTTACGAAGCTTAGACAGGTCATACAAGTGCTCGTCCCATACCACCTGTACCTTCCCATGTGCAAGATGGGAAAGTGAAACACGTGGAAAAAAGCATGCGATGCCCATTCAGGCAGCTCCAGCAGTCATATTCTTTACACTGTAATATTTCTCATTCTTACAGTAGTAAGTTAATTTCTCTTAATGTATCACTGCAATTACTATTTTACATGGCACTAGTATATATAAAACATATTTGCTACGTTTTGGTGGGTTGGAAATTCTGTATTGGTGTACGTGGTTTTAATTGAAACTTCAATAATACTGCCACCTTAATTTATGGTAACTTTACAAAGGAAAGAAACACTTTCTTAGTCTGTCGTCTATTTATTGTTCATGACTCAAAGGGACCCTATAAAAGAATCTCTAATTTTTAGATCTGTTACAGTTGAAAACAGTGCCACTCATTTTTTTCCCTTTATTTGATAATATATATGACTATCAATGCACATAGTATTACCCAAAATGTAGGTAATATTGATTTTCGTTGCTAATTCTATATCACTGGTGTTGGAGTGGGGGGGGGGGGGGGGGGGTGTGGCGGATGGGCTGGGGGTGCAAGGGGCTTATGCCTTACCATTCTTTATACAATGCATGTTGTTCAGCTGTCACTTATATGGTTGATAAAGGAGTCTGTGTAAACTCTATGTCACTTGTTATATTATAAAGCAAACAAGTTGCACAGAGTTTACACAAGGTACCTTCCATTTTATATTTTATATGATTCATGAATATGGCATAATTAAAGGGCTATGTCTATAATGTATGAAACTATGGACTTAATTTACAATCTTTTATGAATAAGATAATATTTACATGTCATCAGTTGAAAGAAAACCCTTGGACAGAAAGTTGTTCAGGTACTCGAAGGCAGAATAGATCATGGATTAACATAATAAAGGTAAACATAAATGTGATGAAACAAAATATATACACAATTTTATAGCCGATGAATAACTCTGCACTATTTCACAACCACATAAATTTAAAACAATGTCGTAACTTTGAACAGAAACAGTAGTCACATTTTTACATTGTATGAAATTATCAGAAGCAAATGAGCCGTGACACGACATCACCAATAAAGTGGCATGTGCGCCAAAGAAGACTTCAGACTGGGCGGATGCCCAGCCTAATCTGAATCTGCGATGGGCGCACATGCCACTTTGTTGGTTTTCTCATGTCGCGGCTCAGATATTCTCATACGGTTTAACTACATCAGTTGCTGAATCATGTCACATTCAGCCATACTATGATTTGTCAGGTTAATTTTAGGTATAGTGAATACTTTTGATTTGTCCCTGAAAAGCGTTTTAATGAATTTCGGTTGTCGTTTTTTTTTTTTTTGTTTTTTTTTTTGTTTTGTTTTTTCATTTTTTTCTCAGATAATATTGCATTTACGTAAGCAAGTTTTATCAGTCTCACTTCAGACGTCATTCAGCATCATCTAACATCAGTTTAATAAAGCAGAAAGTGGTGACGGATCTGTGTATGTAATATCAATCAATTTGCGAGAATATTAGTGCAAACAGCTTATACTTTTTTCTCGGTTTTATACCAAACGTGCAAGATTACCTGCTAATGAAGTTCTTTACAATAGGGGATGTTTCTAATCATTTTGAAGCCTTTCAAAACGATTTCTTAAGTGATTGTCGTGAAATAATAGTTTAAAGTTGAAACAAAATATTCAGGCTGAACTTATAAATTAAAAGAAAAGTGAAAAGAAACCAATGATAAAGATCTAATTTCATTTGAGGTTTCTTGGTACAATTACACACTTAAGCATTATCACCAGCCATAAAACATCAAGGCAAAAGAAACATCATTAGTCTTACGACATTTTAATGAGTCAGTAGTTAATTCTATTAGTATGAGCTGCAAACCCATCCAACATTTATTGTACTGAAGTATTCCCCTGTCTCATAAAATATTTTCAACGCTTTCCAAACCTCTAGTAAGACTTAGCCGTAGTAAATGTCCTCAGTAATTACCCGTTTCAGCACCGCCATATTCTGAGTAAAATACTGTGACCTCTTACTGACTGTTTTTTTTAATTGATTTTCCCATCTGTGTTTCATGAAAACAAAAACAAAGGCATGTGTCGTAAATATTTCAAGTCTATGGTTCAAAATAGCACATGTCTGGTATAAACAGTAATCAAATTTTTCCTAAGCATATAAAGTTCCTGGACACACAAATGCTATCCATATGCTCTATACACCTCTTACTGGCTTATACTATTGAATAACCCACTTTTTTCTTGGCCGTATTTAAACTGGATCTGCAAGTAATATATGTTTAAAACTAGAATGTGTCCACAGGACACGGATGCCCCCGCCTAATGCCCAAAGCAATATGGCACCTTGTTTAAGGTACTGGCACTTGTAGGATAACTAGGTTCACAAAGGCAGGCTTGTGCGGTACACGTTTCATTGTTTTCCTTAGGCAGATGTATTGTACTTCTCGGATCAAGAGAAGTGTGTGTGTGTGTGTGTGTGTGTGTGTGTGTGTGTGTGTGTGTGTGTGTATGTGTGTGTGGGGGGGTCATGATTGTGATATGTGATAACATTCTGTATCTTATCACAAAAATGGATGCCATGCAACTTTCCAAAAGAAATAGCCTGGAAACTAGTAACTTTTCAGAACCTAGTAAACGGAAACCATTTTGGTATGAAATGAAGTTGAAAAAGGGCCATAACTCCAAAAGCAATCCGCGGATTTTACCCTAAATTCAACCTGACCTGTATTTTATAATAATTATATACCTGTGTATAAAATATGAATTCAATACACCAATGTTTTCAAAAGATAATGAACGGAAACCAGTTTTTCATACAAAATGAAGTCGAAAAAGGGCCATAAAACCCACATTAATTGACGGATTTTACCCTAAATCGAACTTGACCTGTATGTTATAATCATATGGCTGTGTATAAAATATGAATTCAATAAACCAATGTTTTCAAAAGATATAATGAACGGAAACCAGTTTTTCATACAAAATGAAGTCGAAAAAGAGCCATAACTCACAAATAATTGTCGGATTTTACCCAACATCAAAGCTGATCTGTATTTTATGATCATATACCTGTGTATAAAATATGAATTCAATACACCAATGTTTTCAAATGATAATGAACGGAAACCAGTTTTTCATACAAAATGAAGTCGAAAAAGGGCCATAACGCCCACATTAATTGACGGATATTACCCTAAATCGAACTTGACCTGTATGTTATAATCATATGGCTGTGTATAAAATATGAATTCAATAAACCAATGTTTTCAAAAGATATAATGAACGGAAACCAGTTTTTCATACAAAATGAAGTCGAAAAAGAGCCATAACTCACAAATAATTGTCGGATTTTACCCAACATCAAAGCTGATCTGTATTTTATGATCATATACCTGTGTATAAAATATGAATTCAATACACCAATGTTTTCAAATGATAATGAACGGAAACCAGTTTTTCATACAAAATGAAGTCGAAAAAGGGCCATAACGCCCACATTAATTGACGGATTTTACCCTAAATCGAACTTGACCTGTATGTTATAATCATATGGCTGTGTATAAAATATGAATTCAATAAACCAATGTTTTCAAAAGATATAGTGAACGGAAACCAGTTTTTCATACAAAATGAAGTCGAAAAAGAGCCATAACTCACAAATAATTGTCGGATTTTACCCAACATCAAAGCTGACCTGTATTTTATGATCATATACCTGTGTATAAAATATGAAATCAATACACCAATGTTTTCAAAAGCTATCGAACGGAAACCATTTTTTTTTCATACAAAATGAGGTCGATTAAGGGCCATAACTCCTACAATAATTAACGTATTTTACCTAACATCGAACTTGACCTGTTTTTTATGATTATATTCCTGTGTATAAAATATGAATTCAATACACCAATGTTTTCAAAAGATATTGAACGGAAACCATTTTCGTACGTACGTACAGGAAAGGACAGGACGTACGTACGGACAGCGGTGGTACTTTATGCCCCCCACACTTTTTTAAATGGTGGGGGCATAATAACAGCCATGTTTCACGCATAAATGTAGCAAAAACTGTTTCTGTCAGATTTGTGATATTCCTCAACAAAACGGTTTACCCCAAGATCGTATTTATATCGGAATATAATATCACAAAAACCTCTGGAACACCTGCTTGTCTCCTGTAATTATGGTGGATAGCGTTCGTCAGACGCATGTGATTCTTATGGTAAATAACACGGACTTGGAAAGTATAAAATGCTGATACAGGAATGAAAAGTGGTATACATATGGTCTTACAATGTCAAATCATAACAGTGTACTCATCGTACAATACCATTATATTTTTGTAGAAAAAAAAGATCATTTTATGATCAGCAAGATAATATAATATACTCACAGTATCCGAACGCCCTGTACCAGCTCTTACGGTTTTCATAGCGTCGTATCGAGAGTACAAACATTCGCTTATAACCAGTAGTCGGAAATCATTATGTTTTGAGATTTTATCCGGGATTTGCTGTGTCATTTATAGTTATTCAGCTTCGGAAATGTAAAGAAGTAAGTTTAATATAATTTGCTCTTCAGTCTTTTACTTTATTGTCCTGTGCAATGTTGTGTATGGGTGGATGTAAACGGTACAGTATTCAAATTGCCCTTGGCATGATTCTACAACCATTTTGAGCCTTTTCTTACATGTTTTATAAAAAATCTTTAAAATAAACGGAAGGCGTTATCAATCTACAGTTTGTTAGTTTTGGTAATAGGATGATAGCTAGGTTTTGCACGACACAAACTCGTGTTAAATTAAGCAGTTCGGAATAAAATTTCTGTGACGGCCATGAGGTTTTCATTGTATAGGATAACAAAGTAAAAGACCGAAGGGCAAATTACATTAAACTTACCTCTTTACATTTTCCAAGCTGAATATTTATAAATGACGCAGCAGATTCCTGATAAAATCACAAAACATAACGAATTCCGACTACTGGTTATAAGCGAACTTTGTACTCTCGATTCAACGCTATGAAAACCGGAAGAGATGGTACAGTGAGTTCGGACACTGTAATACTGAGTCAAGCTGGCCTGAGCTGGTGTTTTTTTATCACGAAACAATGACCAGAAACTCAGCTAGGAGAAAAATTATGTAAAGTGTCTATCATGTCTATGTATCCAGTTAATCTATGAGTACGGAGATATGGCCCTTCAAAATCTTTAATTTAATCTCAACGTTGAGTTGGACCTACAAGCTGATGTCATGGCAGTTGCTATCCCTCTTAGTATGCGAACATTAATTATGCTTCAAAGAAAACTACGTATAACAAACACCACATGTTGTTGGAACCACAGTTGTTATCACATAGCATTACGCAAAACTTATCAGCCTGCCGAATGTCAATGTACAAACCCGTACAGACTGGCTACGTGGAAACGCGTTGACCCAGTGTGCGAGTAAATCATTGAGCACGGAGAAACACAGCGTAGCACGGCGGTTGTTTACAAGTGACGTTTCTTAAAAAATGGTAGATTTCACTGACAACATAGATGTTAGTGTTATCAAATACTTATCCATATCAACCAATGTATCTAGCATATGCCAACAATGGTTTATTTGGCAAAACCTACCATATATTTTTAGATATGATGCCACAAATACAAGCTCACTACTTCAGCTGCAAACATTTTTGCATGTCGTTCATGCATCAGCATCTTCAACTAGTTAGAATCCTTACTTTGAACCGACCAGAATCAAACACAAATTACGAATATATCTCATTGAGCGCTGGGGATAACACGAGTGTGCCTGCTCCGGATAAAGCCGTAGCCATCACAGAAAAGTATCCGTTATTGCACCGTGGATTTGATAATGGGTGGTGTCATGCAATAAGCCATTTCATGGTGGTATCATAAAAAATTGATTAAACTTTTATTGACAAATGCCTCAAACCTATCTATATTGAATCATGCGTTTATATCAAGATTTTATTGACCTAAAGTTAGAATAAACAGCATACGTTTTTTATTCTAAACATATGTATGACTTCAACAGCTTCAGAATACAGTATGAGAATAAATACGGGTGTTCAACTGTAATGTGTATCCTCTCCAAGGCATACCAAACCAAGTTAAGTAAAATAGCATGTCACTAGACATCTCTCCTTTTTTGTCTTTCGTATCTTTAGTGACCTACCTCTTGTAAGCAAACTCCGTGTTCCACCTTGTTGCTCCATGCTCAACGATTTACGGGTCGCTGAGCCGTGCTCAACGCGTGTCCACGTAGCCAGTCTGTACGGGTTGTATACGTGAAACTTAAATTCACAACAAAATATATCAGGTAACAACGTAAACCCTCAAACAACACTTTGTGCCACAGGAAGTGTGGATCGTTAGTTTCAATTTAATAAGACGTCACAATTGGCATGAAAATCATTTAGTTATTGCAAACGCAGTCCACTCTTAATAGTTTTGTCTGCCAACTTTTGCGCTTTAATAGTATGAGTTTTACAAGCTATGTGAGAGTATGTGCTCCAGATAAGAAGGGGTTACATGGATAACCTAGGAATAACTGTCATACTTTCTGCATAAAAATGCATAAATATGTTTCCCTTGAAAAATATATATGAGCCGCGACACGACAAAACCAACAATGTGGTTATGCGCCCAGCGCATACTCAGATCAGCCTGGGCATCCGCCCAGTCTGATCAGAGTCTTCGCTGTCCGCATGGAGGTAGCGTAAGCCCTCAGCTACCCTTTAAGCGCTTAGCGAAGAGTCTGACAAGACTGGGTGGATACCCAGGCTGATCTGAGTCTGCACTGGGCGCACAACCACATTGTTGGTTTTCTCGTGTCGCGGCTAAAATATTATGTCAGAATGATCCTCAAAACTCCACGTTATCTTGAGCTCTGTGACCGGTTTATTGTAATAAAAAATATAATGATGATATAACAAAACAGAATTTTGCCTCCCTACAAAATACTTTGTAATCAAGAAATAGTGTCTTTATTTCTTGACGAACTGAACATACATTGTAGGTCCGCATGATTATTTAGTCATCTTGAATGCCAGTAATTTTGTGTTATAGATTATTAGCGTAGTCATATTCAAGTTAGTTTCTAACCAGTTCTTATACAGACAAATGTATAGCCACATTGGTATAACCGTGCAATCATATATCCCGATTGAAAGTTATTTTTACCATATGACGTCGCTGTTATTCAGTGTCATAAAAACATATGAAAAATCGTATGACCACACTTGTATTGACACTTTGGCGCTTACATGTAACGTCATTGACAACGTCCATGTCAACAATACGTTTCCCATTTGAAATAGTGTTCAGTTTGAAGGCGTTAAAATCCCATTTTAAAGGGTCATATGATAAACAGAATCTTACACTCGTGGTCATTTCATATGAAACTTATAAAACTCGCCGAAGGCTCGTTTCCTGAATGTCATATGAAATGACCACTCGTGTAGGATCCTCTGTGTTTCATTGTTAATACAAGGACTGACCAAAGAAGAAAACGGCCACTGACCAAAACAACGTTCACCACATTGCACATTTTTGAATCATAAATGAATAGGTTCATGAAAAAGTGCCTTTACACATATTCACAGATCAATCGGAGCATGCTGTTGGCAGGAACGACTGATCCTGTCTAACCTTGACCAGACAGCGGGGGTAAATATAATGATCTGACTTTTCACTGTTTTACTGTAAGGCACATCTTTCATGTTACAATTCATATATGAAACAAAAAGTGTAAGATTGAGGACTTCTCAAAATGCGGCAAAACAAACCGTAAGATATTGAAAATAATATCAAGTATACTCTTAACAGGATTTATCACCTCAATAAAAGTACCCGTTTTTGTACATTTCTCAGTTTCTATTCAATCACAAAGCCGTCAATGTTACTGCTGTAGTAACATGTATAAATAACCACAAACTGGATCATCCATTATTACATAGTTCACCTAGCATTGTTGGTATTCTGCAAATACGCAGACAATAACCTCAATGCATCGTTCTTTGGATTTCATAATTCACACTTTTGTAAAGCACTTATCCCAGCACTGAGAACAGTCGTCCACATTTCCATGTTGTGTAGGTTGGCAAAATTGCATTGTGACGATTATCATTTTCACACAAAATATGGACTAAATACTTTAAGTAGTGTTGCAAAAGGAAACATTTCCATCTGTTGATATTGGATATTTCTCAAGCAAAACGTTCGTCTTAACTCAACCTGTTTTGCAATAGCTCAAAAATAATACCATGCCACTTAATCTGACTGCCGATTGTTCACAGCGACTGTATATCTATCACCGTATGCATATACTTTTCATCCATAGCTTTGGTTCAGATATAAAACGGAAATCAACACTGGGTCCGAGGTTATAAAACATAAGTATAATCTCAAATTCAAAGCAAAGCACACTGATTGGCTGGGTCCGAGCATTTGCTCGGAAATAGCCAATCAGTGTGCTTTATTTTGAGTTTGAAAATGTACTCAAGTTTTAAAACCTCCGGGCCTGGTTTGACAGAATAACACGTTTAGATTCCGACCTTCTACCCACTTTCATCACATGAATTTCGTGCACAAAGCCTCCTTCTGTAAGTTGAGCTCTTGGGATATTTCTTAATAAAAACAGATACTGACACAGCACGTACACGTAATCAGTAAATAACCTTGGTGAGTATTGCATTCAAAGTAATTGTTTAAAATGTTATAGCAACATCTATCATCTATCATTATTAGTCAATAATGAAAACGTCAAGACTAAAACTACCATCAACAACTGTGAATGCGAACTATGAACTTGCTGACTACTACTTCTGCCATTTTGGTGGCCACCTAGCTTTGTCTCTTGGAATATTTCATCTGAAAATGAAAAGAAAACACACCTACAATGGCTTACCCATGTACTATTATTTAATCCAACAATCTCATACGAAAAGTTTGTCACCTGCGTGATCAAAATACATGAATTCATTTTACAAAGAATCTAGACGCTGTGATTTAACCATTAACAGACGATATAAACTTCAAACAAAACTTTTCTGTCATTAATTTTAAAATAAAACAATAAAAAGTAAAATATGATGGATATTTGACTTTTTCAGTGTAAGATCAACTTTTATTTCACCGAATGGTGTTCATGAGTGAAATAAAAATTCATCTTACACTGAAAAAGTCAAATTTTCTATTTCTTTTATGCTTTAAAATCGCAATAATTCTGTTTATTCAAGAGGGTCAGCCATCACGACAGAAACACAACTTTTTACTAGCCGTTTTGCGTCAAATTTGATGCTTCCAGTGTGTTTTTTGAGTATGATAGTAAACAACGTTTGCAACTGAAAAATAGCTTCAAGTATCATTTTGATAAACATATCTCAAAAACGTTTGCAACTGAAAAATAGCTTCAAGTATCATTTTGATAAACATATCACCAAAAAATGCCAAGAAAGAATGCTTATAGGAGACTTAGGCGGCCTGACGTCGCGTGCAGTAACAATGTTACGTTGGCGCTATAGGTGACGTCATTAACATGCGTGACGGAATTTTCGTCAAGCCAGATAAGATTTAGCCAATTAATGAACAAAAAACTTGTGGTTATTTCTCAAAAATCCTATTTCTGAAACAGTGAAATCGATAGTGATAATTCACTGTTTGAAACAGTGAGATTATCAGTTTCGATTTCACCGAGAAGTCTCTTTCATTCATCGAAAAGTATAAAAGAAAGTAATAATAATGTGGCAATAACAAAGATGGAAAAAATGAACCGCATACAAGCATACAAATGATAAGCAATAATTCCGCGGAATGATGCGTCGCACCTGCCTTGCCCATTCATAGACATAGAGATCCATAGTTAAAATAAAGTTTATGCTAGAATTGATGAATTAATGTCGAAAATATTTTGCAACTTTGGGCTACAAGCTAGAAAGGAACATTCCTTGAGAACATTCTAAAAAGGGAAACTTTGTGCCAGGTTTGTTGATTGTGGGTATCACATTTCGCAAGAAATAGACTTAAACACTAGCCTTAACGTTATTTTGGATGTAAAATTTTACAAAGTCAGCAGAGCTTGAAATATAAGTTGAGGGTAAAAATAAGTGCAACAGCCCTCCAGAACATTCTAAGAAGAAACTTTATGCCAAGTCTGATAATTGTAGGTGTCATAGTTTGCGGGAAATAGACTTTAACGCTAAGGTCACGGTAACTTTGATGTAAAATTTTACAAAGTCAGCAGAGTGTAAGATATAGGTCAAAGGTACAAATAAGTGCAACAGCTCTTGAGAAAATTCAAGGAAGAAACTTTACGCCAGGTTTGATGATTGTAGGTATCATAGTTTGCGAATAATGGACTTAAACACTAGGGTTGAGGTAATTGTGCACGAACAGACGGACGGATGGTCGAACAGAATGGCTATGGCTAACGGACGGACGGACGGAAAAGTGAAGTCCTATATCGCACCTTGCTAAAGCAGGTGCGACAAAAACGCAAAATATTAACTGTCCTTCTGGATGAAAAAAAATTGATTTTAGTTGTTGTTGTTGTTGTTGTTGTTGTTGTTGTTGTGTGTGTGTGTGTGTGTGTGTGTGTGTGTGTGTGTGTGTGTGTGTGTGTGTGTGATTTGAAGATAATAATTGCCTTCAATTTGTCGGTTTTAAATGTTTCAAGATTTGTATATGCATATGTGCAGATATGTTCAAGCATTTCAAGCTTATTCTGCTTTCACAGGACATTCTAATGCACTACCAAATATAACGCGACGTCAGATTGGACAACGTCAAAAATTTGCGACAGTATATTCTGCGATATACAGTCGCAAACCCGACGTCATTATAAAACGTCGCGTCTCATTGGCTGACGTTTGGTTTTACGCTGCTGAAAGCACTTGCAATGGGTGCAATGAAGTACACCTTGAAAGGTGAAAATGTGGAAAAGTGCATTAAAATGGGGATAACTATATTGAAAATTGTCATTTGGGGAGGTAAATCGTCGGTTTTATGGTCGCAAATTCCCTTTTACGGCTCCGCTGGCGCGTCGCCATAAAAAGAAATTTCCGACCATAAAACCGACGATTTACCTCCCCAAATGACAATTTTGAATACAGTTATCCCTTAACTGAATAGAGACCTCGTTAAATATCACTGAAACTCAAAGTGCTTCTCTTTCTAATTTAAACAACAATGTAAAGTGTCCTCTTAGACTGGCAATATACTTATCAAATGTATACGTCATGATTAATTAATCGAAATGTCTTTTTTAATGCCTTTGGTTTAGATTTAGAATATCTGAAGTGATTTGTTTCGGTAAAAAGTTACTGAATAGCATTATAATACATAAAGATGGAAATATAATACAAGATTTCGTATGCGGGCAGTACCAGCCGTTTTCTTGGTGTGATTTTCAGTAAGAAATGAAATGATGTAGAATAAACGTGTCGTTTACATGGCATTGCAATAACACTAACACCATACGTTTATATTAATAGCACATACTTCGAAACAACAAATATACCAAATAAACAAAACACATACCTCTTTTCTTATGCTGCTTGTCTGGTTTAGGCTTCTCAGCTGTAAACGAAATAAAAAAATGCATAATAAATGGCTTATATACCGCTACAATGTGAAAGTAGAAACATATATACGGAACAAAAAAAGAAACGTTACATGTACTTTGAATGCACGGTTTGTTTGAACCGAATTAAGATTTTGCCAATTGTATTTTATGATTAACTAACAAAAAGTATTCAAAGATCAGAAAAATGAATATCACAACAAAAACTGCGAAATTAATGTCTCCAGATTAGTTTGGGTCAGTGAGGGGTTAGAATTTGAAAGTGCTATTTTGAGGTACTTTTTGAAGACCCGTATTTCACTCAAGTTGTCAGCCCATGTAAGCCAGTCACTTCTGAGATATTTATAAGACACTAATTGTTACAAAAATGGTCCAATCGCCGCTTCCAAAGGGTTGATCAGTGAAACACAAGGCTTTGAATACCGCTTTTCAGGCCCGTTGAGTCTGACTTTTATGCTATGCACTGAAAATCCCATAGACAGTGCAAGCTTAAAATTCATTTATAAATTATGTAACGTTTCTTTCTTCATGGTATTCCATGAACAATTAAACAAGTTGCTGGAATAAGATCTATGTATTAAACTTGACCGACTGACGCAAATGGAAAACCTATTAGTTAATAAGGTTGTTCGAAGTCTTTCATATGAGAAAATAACGTAGCAAAATTTTAGAAATATTATATTTATAAATTATGTAACGTTTCTGTTTTTGCTCAGTATATATGTTAAGATGACCAAACATATTTCTTCATGTATAAAACAAAGACGGTGCAAAAATCTAAGTTCATTGCCACTAGATATCTATATAGAACATACAGAATGTGAAAAATCCACTTGAAACTTTGCAAGCTTGTGAAAGTACCAAATTCGATCTACAGCTTTGTATTTGCGTCGCTAGGCAAGGCAGACCTTCCAAAACGGAGTGTATTGTTGCGTCCGTAAGATTCACCCTGTGCTTCATCCTAGCGCACATTATATGTTTTCTGCTGGTCCTTTGGAAGCATTGAGCTCACCTATTCATTTTGCAAATTGAGTTCTACTTAAGCTGGTTCTAGGGGCGAGGGATATCAAATTTCACATGTTTAATAACTGGCCACGAACAAGCAAAGTCTGCAATTGTCATGTCATTTTGAATACCTGGCTTCATAACAATCTAACTATTCATAACTTATTGAACAGCAAAATAGCTTGTATGGCTAACAAAGCGTTTCCACCATTATAATGTTTGCAGTTCTTTCACTTGGCAATCGTTTTAGAACTTAGAACAGATTTAGCCTAGATGTTTTGAAATTAGTGTTGCTGTTTGTACTATTTCAGTTAAAACATTTAAATTAAGAAAGCATCGCATAGCTTTTTACTTGTTCGACTGATTTGTCCTATGACAAAGTCAACTCACGGCTTCTTTTGAACTAAGTTATAACGACATACATATCACGTACTATGAATAACCTTACAAATCGCTGAAAAACATAAAATATTAAACCACATAAGCAAACGAAAACAATATTAAGTGCGAAAGTATAATTCAAGGAACACAAAATTTAGTGCATTGTCTTCTTATAAGCTTTGTGAAAGTGGGCTCATGCAACTTACCCACATGGCACACAATGTTAAAGCAACGTTACACCGACACTGTTTTAAAGGCATGATGTTGAATCTGCCTTGATTCATAGTTGTTTCAACATTGTGTACCTGCCGGGTTAGCTGTACTTACCATTAAGTACATTTATATTCGCACTAGTAACTTGAAGATCAGACGTTCTACATGTGTATGTCCCGGTATCTCTCATATTCGCATGCCTTATTGAGAGTTCACTAGTTATTGTCTTTTTAGAAATAGTAAATTGTTTTGTTATTTGTATAGGTCTTTTAGAGTCACTGTGTAATTTTATCCCGTCTTTGAACCAGTCAACAGCATCGGGTGGGGTGGCAGCGCCGGTTGCATTGCAGCGTAATCTTATCGTTTCACCTTTATCTACATGAAATGTTCCTGTTATGGTTATATCTGAAATGGAACGAAAAAGCTGATGAGAAGGGGATCTTTGGGAGATAAAAAATCAGTTTCCCTCGGGTTGAAGTAATCAAGAAGACAACGTTGAATTTATGGTTATTTGCACCCTACAAAACTGGAAATTCAAAATTGTGTATTGACCCGATGGAAACTTAGATTTCGAACATTCACTGTTTAAAACAAGAAAATGATTCGAACTTAGCTCTACTATATGTGTTATACGCATTTATAACTCAGAAATGCGTTACATTATGCAGTTCTGCGACATTTACAACTGCTACAGCAGCATAAATACAGGGCTTTAGTTGTATGTGAATGACAACATGCCTGATATTGGTGTTTCGTCTGTCCAGATATGAACAAAGCCAATACAGAAGTATTGACCCTCAAATATTACTAAATTCGACTGCCAATTTGTGAAACTGCGAAATCATATTCAAGAAACTATGAAAAAAGGTGTCGAGAGGAAGACCAGAAATTCTGAACAGGAGAAGGTAGATGACATTCAAGTACTTCAGAAGAACAGTGAATTATCAGTTGTAGAGGTGACAGAAGAACGAGTAAAGATCGAGCTAGAATTAAATTGCTACACCATAAAAACTTTTAAACTTGATATACAAGTCATCATAACGCAAACTGCTCATCCCATGGACATTTCTCTAATTATGCGAATCCATTATATATATTTCGTGACCGTTTATTTTGGCGTTCAGTATATAATTACATATATTAATCAGTAGCGTATTTTATGTTGCAACGAACTCCCAACTTCTAACGGATTGTCTCAAGAGCCTTGTTTAAGAAATGATCTGTGACGAACTGCCAGCCAGTAGAACAGGTTAATTGTATTTAGCTGACATAGCTATCTAAAAGCCGTACATCCCAATTACAAATACAAGTACACGTTAAACAAAGACTATACCCAACTAAACAAACTGGAGCTTTGTTTTCTCCTAGCTGCTTGCTTACAACTGATTTTAGTGATTTAAAAAAAACATGGGACGAGGACATTGCCTGGCGTTCCGAAACAAGCTTAAAGACTCCAGTCTGAACAAAAAATCATGAATTCGCAACTCTATATTATTGGTCAGAGCCAGTGTCTATAGGAAGATCTTGTGCCTTTTTATCGGGAGACTTAAGATTAGGTCAAGTTTAAATAAACACTTTCCAGCATCAACCAAATGAGCACACATCGTTGGTTGAAGAAACAGAATATATAATGAGATACAGATCATAACAACCCTAATTCAGGGATAACCAACATTTGAATTAAATGTAATATTAATTAAAGTGCTTGCTTTGAAGTCGTCTGTGTTTTTTCAATGCTTGGATATAAATGATCTGATGCTGGCACAATGAATAGAAAAAAAAATCCAAATGAAGGCTGCCTCCACCCCACCTTACACGCTAGTTCATTTTGTGCACTAAATATCGCATACGTCGAACTATGTACATATCACAACGCTTGCATTGATAAGACCTACATTAAAAGGTAAGGAATATACAGAGAAGAATAAAGTTGTAGAAAGCTTGATACTTGGCAGGCTAAAAATAGTAAACATATCGCTGCCCGAACGCCTATGACAATCATCCCCTATTCTTTACAATAAACTGCTAAATGGCCAAATTGCCGTGCATACATATGTTATAAAGTTGGTCCGAAGTAGTCAGACTAAAATTTTTTTTCTCTTATCTTTTCGAAATGCATTTTGCATGCCTTGATAAGGATGTTAGGGTTATCTTATCTCACACTCATATCAGCATCTTCAAGTCAAACATTAATTTTGTTAGTAACTTACACACCTATTTGCCTGTACTAACATTAGCCTGATATGAAATCACACTGTTAACAACATTGATGAATTCACTTACTCTTGCTTTACTGTGTGTGTTTGTTATAAACGTGACTCGCATGACGCTTATTGGACGTGATTGTATATGATCAACAGAACAAGATTTACTTAAATAACTATGATAGCATAGCTAGGGCAAAGGTCGCAGCTTCGTGAAACTAGTTTCAGATCCTTTCCCCAATACTAACCAATTACATCACACTAGTTTGTCTGGCTATTGCGCATAAAAAGCAGTCAATTGATTTGAAAGGTATATAATCCCAAATAGACCGTAACACGATATTATATTCATAAATAATTCTAAATTTAACCGTATTTATCTTTCAGGTACATGAATAGATAGAAAAAAATATCTGATATGAGCCTATTATAGCGTGGCTCGTGTCAGTGCTACTAATTGGCATTTATTTTGACGAAAATCGAATAAATGCAAATGCGCTTATTTCTACATTATACAGAAAGAAGTGCATTTCATTAATGGGTCATGACCAATTTAGTTTTACTACGATAGATTCGGAGCATTAGTACTCTGGCATGAATAAATCTTTTTAATGTTATCTCAATATATACTTACTAGGCTTTCTGTACCCATTATCTGAAATAAAAAAAAATGCATGGGGTAATCATCAGTTACAGCACAGGATATATTAATCATGTGCCCAATAGCAAATATTGGATAGTTTGTCATTTCTTGGTGGACAAAAATTTATGTCAGAACCAGTAACAGTTGTGGACAGCAAAAGATGGAATGCATATGCAACTGATAATTATTCAACGCATATGCTGGTCGCATAACAAATAAATATTGGAAAAGTGATGCAGTAAAGGGCGATGTGTCTCATCCGACTGCGTGTCGTACTGATCGTATTGGTTGCTGCTTGTAAAGAAATCTACAAATTCTAATTTCATGGTAAATTCTGAAATCTCGGTTGTTTGTCATTACCGTGAATTCTAAAAAAACTTGCCGGTTATATACATATGGCTAATAGCCAAGATATCTTGTAATGTAGACCATACAAGAGTTTTTGGAACTCGTATTGTTATACTGAATGTAAAGTAAAATGATAGGCAATGATCAGGAAATTTCAAGGTTTTTCGTGTGTCAAAAGCCAATGTATCTAGACTCTAAAACATCTAGCGCATGCAAGCAATGAATGCACACACAGTCACGAATACTGCAGATTCTTCTTTGAATGTATATTCTACACTTAACCTAGTGTCGGTAAACCCTCATGCCCAAGAATGTGTTATTTTATATAAAGGACAAGTTTTCAAGTGCAAAAAAATAAACGTGCATGTCTTTAGTGTGTCAGTTATCCGTTTTAGGTAAAAAAGTAAAAGTTTTCCTTAGCCTTATAGCCGTAGTGGCAGTGGGGGTTAGAGACCCACTGTATCTTGGGCACAATTGATCAAAGGCGGAGCCCATCGCTCTCCTTTCGTTGCCTTATCCTTCCATGATTCGAAAAAAGTACCCAATTTCTGCTGGGTTGACAGAGAGAGTTTTCCAATCTTCGTATGTCGACGGTGAGCCGCGAACTCAGGACCTTCCGGCAACTTTCTGCACCATAACCGAGTCACTCTAACCACTCGACTACGGCGCCTCTCTCACTGTATCTAACTATCCGTTTTAAAATATTTAAAAATACACTGCTTGAAAACCACAGCTTAAGTATATTACTTTGTGCGTGACGGACGTACTGATATTGATATTTGAAACGTAGACACACGTACATTTGAATTTCCGGACACTTCAATCACGGTTGTACAATCTGCTTATGTTTAATCTAAGTTCGTCAATCACGCTCAGAATGATGTGTTCTTATATAGCAAAAGTTTCCAAATATTTGTAAATAAATATTATAATTTATAAATAAATCATGTACCTAATACTTTGAGGTAAACGGTTTTCTTCATTTTGTCCCCTGTACTAATTTGACATTCATAGCCACCGGCATGTCTTGGTTGCACATTTTTGATAAGCAAGTTCCAGTTTGTTGAGCCATAGGGTATATGACGTGCCTGGTAATCTGTATCCTCTGTAAACGTCATTTCGCCTATTGTTAATGGGTTCACCGCGGAAACACGCCGCCATGTGACCTACAAAACAGAAACTGCATTGTTAGAGACTTTCTTGGAACTAATGATCTTTTTAACTAGAAGTAATTTTACAAGTGATCTATCTTTTTCAAATTCTGTCCCACATACCAAGAAGTAATTGAGTGGTAGCCTGTGGAAAGACATCTTACGGCATGTGTAAACACCTAAGGCGCAGTTAGAATCTTCCCCTATTGCATAAGGCCATTGATTGAGACGCCAATCAATACCCGAATGAAATATGAGTTTTTACGGTACGCACTCAGAATATTTAAAGGGACTTTGAGCCATGTGCTCAGAATATTTAAAGAGACTTTGAGCAATGTGCTCAGAATATTTAAAGAGACTCTGAGCCATGTGCTCAGAATATTTAAAGAGACTTTGAGCCATGTGCTCAGAATATTTAAAGAGACTTTGAGCCATGTGCGTACCGTAAAAACTCAAATCAGCCTGCGCGTTTCCACATATTTAGCGTTGTGTAGACTTTTAACGTTTAAGGTTCCCTAGAGATCATAGTAGGTTATACATGCACCTATGTTATAAAGTGACCAGCCTGTGTGGATGCATATATGCCATTATATATATATTTTCATGCACCAACAAACAAATCTTCGATTCTCGAGAAAAAGAATCGTAAAGATAAAGATTGCAGGCTGACCCATGCATTTATCTGTCCGCACATGGCATACAGCTTGTTTTTACGTGACGCTTATCAGTAAAAAACGATTCACACGTCAAAAGTAAACCTACAAATAATCAGATATAGCCCGCAAAACAGAGGTGTAATCAGGTGCTTGCGAGCAAAAGCATCCGTTATAATACACCCGCCATTGAAGGTCAGGTCTAACAAATATATTTACAAATGATAAAAAAAAGCTTTTTTATGGAACAAATGACTGTTTCAGCGCGGGTGAAGCCAGAGATGACGACCTTCATAAACGATGCTTTCTGCAACCTTCAATGGTGCTAGGTCTAGTTTTCAAAATGGCATGCAGACGCTTGTATATACAGTCATCTCTAAATAACTAGAAACATAATTAATGTTTAACTACTGATACATGGTTCCAAGGAATATACTTTGAGATACAAGTAGCTTGACATATTCGGAGTTGACATGTAAAAAGAAACAGAAAATGTGTCTACATTTGGCACTTTATGATATCAGTGTTTGAAATAACTAACGAGTCAAATGTATAGTGATTTCAGGCGTTAAAAGCTCTAACAGCGTTTCTGCGTAATATAATCACCTTTTTCAACAGTACATAAGCGCGCCGCGATTGCGATATGACCCATTTCATGAATTGCAAACACTGACATTACGGCAACATCACAGATAAAGTGATTTAGCTCGGCATTACTTTTCTGTACACATGATATTCTAACGACTTGGTTTGGTAAAGCACTCGATTCGCTAAATGATTTAATAACATACCTGACGGTCTCACAAATACTAATATGAGTCTTAAGGCATCAGTATTTCCAAGTTTGAATCTACTACCGTCTCAGAAAATGTGCAGGTACGCATGCGTAATTTACTTTTAGCGTGCATTGTTATAATATGCGTTAAGACTTTTCTACCTCATAGATTGGCTCATTTGGCCACTTCATTCAGCGTCATCTTTTGCACTGTTGAATGGTGGCTGTATTTCTATCCAATATATGTAGTTAAACAATACACGTGATTCTCGCAATGCATTATAATCTAACTATTTGCTGTCTTGCTCAGATGACGCGTTCGGGTCCACATCTAAACGTTATAAAGTGACAGGTAGAGCTGCGGCGACTGTAATTTGGGCCGCGACACGAGAAAACCAACAATGTGGTTGTGCGCCCAGCGCAGACGCAGATCAGCCTGAGCATCCACCCAGTCTGATCAGACTCTTCACTAAGCGCTTAAAGGGTAGCTAAGGGTCTAAGCTACCTTCATGCGAACAGCGAAGACTCTGATCAGACTGGGCGGATGCCCAGGCTGATCTGAGTCTGCGCTGGGCGCACAACAACATTGTTGGTTTTGTCATGTCGTGGCTCATTTGTCCTCATGTATTCTATGTGAGATTAAATAAATCCATAATGTGTGCCCGTGTAGGATAGGAACATGTTATCTGAGGGATCGGCATTGCAATAAGGGACGGGGATTTCCGGGTTCCTGATTTTATTTCCGATTCCGAAGGTAAAAATTGCCGAATCTATACGGACTGGCTCATGATGGATACTTTTCTTCCATAATCTCAAATCGAATTCGACTTCAAGATACATGTAGTACATTTTCACTTTCTTAACCAGCCATGTGAGGGAAATTTGGAGCAAACCAGTGCGTTTATCAGATATTATATGAAATATTTTGCACCTTAACAATACGATTTTAAACTGTTTCCTTACCGTTGGTTGTTTTTTTTTCTGTTTTTTTTTTGTTTGTTATTTCTTTTCTTTTTTTTCTTTTTTTGCGGGTAACAACCCTTTGAGACGGTATTTCAGTCTATAGCGAGCCGTCGCCCAGAGAGAGGGAGAATAAAGAGAGACATTTCTATACCGTAGACAAAAAAGAAAATGTTGCTTGGCCTGTTACGTTGCGAGCTTTAAGTTGTGTACGGCGTTGCACCACAATATTAAGTGACGTCATAAAACTGTGCTACGTCAACAATACCTGACCGCCCATCAAACGTGGTCCAATTGTTTTACTGGAAGTCAGTTTTCCTCAATGTGATTGCTGTTGCTTACGTCAGAAAGATTTTCTTAACGAGAGATAGAATACATGTATGTAAAAGTGGTAGAAAATCCATTCCGGATGAATAAATAATGATACTCTATGAATTTGTTAATTAGTCCAACGTGCTGAGCAATGTCAATGAAAACAATTTTTGTTTAACGATAATGCCTCGTTATAATTTTAGTAAAGGCATGCAATAACAAACACAAAAGTGAAAAATTTACCCTGTGCATAAGTGTGTGTATACGTATAGACGAGTGATATAAAATGCTATTTCATGAAAATCTCAGTCGACAATACTGATTGTGTCCGCTTACTGCTTAAGCATAGCCTATTTCTTCTGGTGAAAATAATCAATTCCGATGTCAAACTTTGCAGAGGGAAAACAAGAAAGAAATGAAAGTAAGGAAAGGAAAGGGGAAATGTATAAAAATACAACAACAAAAAACATACATGGAATAGCAAAAGGAAAAAAGAATTTGTAAGCCTCAAGGACAGGAATGTGGACAAGCCAGAAAAAAACGGAGTAGGCTGATTCTCAGTCCATCCACTCAAGTAATTTTCGATTTAGATACCGAATAGAGACCAATTCCACAGAACTAGTTAATGCAATCTGTATCGTAAGGCACTATTTTGCAAAATTACAAAGACGAAAATATGGAGAACAATAAGACACGGAGAAGACCGGCCACACAATACGCCGTTTAAACTTATATGCCAAACGACTGGAGCTTAACCTCAAGAGAGAACAAACTGGTATTCTTGTTCCAGATTCATTACAGTAGATAGTAACTAACGAGTAAATTTACAGAATGATTAAAGCTGTCAATGACAAACACAAAGAACACCTGAGCCGCGACACGACAAAACCAACAATGTGGTTGTGTGGCCAGCGCAGACTCAGATCAGCCTGGGCATCCACCCAATCTGATCAGACTCATCGCTAAGCGCTTAAAGGGTAGCTAAGGGTCTAAGCTACCTTCATGCGGACAGCGAAGACTCTGATCAGACTGGGCGGATGCCCAGGCTGATCTGAGTCTGCGCTGGCCGCACAACCACATTGTTGGTTTTGTCGTGTCGCGGCTCACCTGTTCATGGTCAACAAATGACCACTTATGTAATTTGGCCACATCTCAAGACAACTAACAGGGTTCAAAGAGGGGAAAAAGCGAAGAGGGAAACAGTAAAAAGAGATGTGAAGATAACAGCAAATTACACTAAGGTAATTTGGCCACATCTCAAGACAACTAACAGGGTACAGTGAGGGGAAAAGCGAAGAAGGAGACAGTAAACAAAAGATGTGAAGATAACAGCGAATTTATCGTTACATCTGAACTCTGATTTTTACGGAACCCAGTGGTATTGTACATTAATTTGATAAAAAAATTGTTTAAACATAAATTCATTTATAAACGATTTCTTTCCTTGACAGATACGTGCTATCATTACTTGTAGATAGTTACACTGTAAAAATAAAAATGTTGATTTTTATTTAGCTCTTTTTTTTCTTTGTTAGAAAACAATTAATAACTCTACCAGTGGGAACGCGTATCCATGGCGGAGTGATATTTTTATACAGATAGCAACGAAAAAACGTTCGAAATTCCTCAGATTCAGATTCAATCGACGAACGGGTCGCAATTTTAGTGCTGCTTTGTCGGCGAATCAAACTACACACAGCCGAAAATAATACACGGTTTTATTCCTTACATCTTAGTTTAATTTCCTAGTTCTCTGAGATCCGAACTGAACACCGAGATACTCGGCATTCGAGCAGTTGACACGATCGTCGAAAGACGACTTTTTAAGTCATTTTCAAAAGCAATTTTCAAAACAATTCGACTTTCTCCCGCCGGCTGACATATGCCATGAAAAACCATGGTATTCGCCCTTTCCCTGTGACAAAAATCAAGTAATTCGGTGTTTGGGACAATTTTCTTTGCAAAATAATCTTCGGGTACTCTACGCAATTTGTTGTTGTTGTTTTCAACAAAATGGCGGACAACAGTGTTTACATCACTGGCCCGGCTATGCAATTCAACGTTTGCGACAAAATCGAGAGAATCATTATTCCATGTATTGCTAGAATACCAAGCGCGATTAAATTAAATATGTTTATTACAAATACAATGCATGACAGAAGTCTATCTTTATATTTTATTCACAAATAACCACAATTCCATACCCACCCGCAGAGTTTGTAAACAAGGAAGCTAGCTCAGTAGTGCTGGTTACGTCATGAAATTGTGACGTAAACAGTAAATTGATTGTATTACTGATATTAACTTGTGAGTCGGCTGACAGCCAGTGTGCCAATATTTCAAATGCTATATCGCGCGACCCTGTTTGAAAAATTAAAGAAAGACAAATATCGCTACACCACTAAACAACTATTCAATTAAGACAGCACGTGAAATTTCACTTTGGGAGAGAAAACTTAATGGGTCCTACATCTGAAGGATCAAATGGAATGGTTGTGCAGGCCCGTACACATACTTTTGCCAAGGGATTAGGGGCGGAGGGTAAGAAGGTGTGGCTGGAACGAATTTCAGTGTGAGTGGGGAGGTGGCGGGAGGGGAGGGGTGCCCTAGGGTGGTGGGGGGTTGGGGTGGGGGTAAGAAAATCCAGATTTTAAGGACACTTTTAGAGCTTTAGTTTAGGGGTGTAAACTCGCTTTCTGGAAGAAAACTGCATGTTTTTTATGTAATTTGCTCGGTTATGGGAGGTGCACCCTCCGCTCTCCGTCGTAGAGGCCCGGTGTGCTGGTTGGTGAGAGGAACGGGGAGGCGGAGTGGGTGGGGGTGGTTAGGGGGAATCGACTCTGTCGCCTGGCAGCTTTGACAAGTCTGTACCTTTTCTCAGGTCAAATATAAAACAAATATCGAAAAGTATGTGTATGTGTGTTTTTGGTGTGATGTCATCAGCGACAACACGCTGAACAGACACGATTACAAAGATCTACAAATTTGTAATTTCCTCATTCTAGAAATCGTATGAAAACTCAACCCATTCTAGAGTCTGAATCTACAAACCAAACATGGTTTGCAACTCTTGTTCTGCTCATACCGACTCCCACAGTCCAAAGGGTCTCGGTAGCGCAGCTGCCAAGTGGAGTTTCGCCGGTAAAATTTACTTGATCAGTCGAATTTCTCTTTAATAAATGTCGACTCAAAATAGGTTAGGCCCTATAGCATTCATGGGGTGATAGCCAATGGACTGACATGGAATACAGAAGTATTAAAGGCCCAGCAGACATTCAATGCTGAATCAATGTTGGGAGTCAGTGTTGAATCAATGTTGAATTATTCATTGAATTGAACTGAAGCCTCAATACTCCATTAACAAATTCGCAAAAGTTTTAGCCTATTTCTAGCGTTTTCGTGAGTGCATTTGCACTTTCGATACAAAGTAATATAATATAGAGACAAACACTTCAGATCTTGGTCGGACTGATCCCGAAGCAGGATCTACGCTGTTTGTCATTCCATCTGCATCTTTAGACGCATTACTGCAGTGAAAAACCAAACATCAGTTTTAAGACAGTTATGCTTAATTCCAATTTTTAGACTTCGGACTACCCATCCAGGGGTCGCAAGATCGATCCCCCGCTTCTCCGGTCTTTCGTATACTTTAAACCGAGGTCCCGTCTCCATATGACCTCGTTGTTGGTGGGACGCTCAACCCGAGTTCACTCACTCCAATCTTTAGAGACTTTATGGTACGTCAGCCAGTTCAATATAAGGGAAGTTACTTCTCCAATCACTATTATAATTCTTTCTGCACGAGTTTCTTCCCATGTGTTGCCAAACACGGTCTCCTTTTTTTCCCTTACTGAAGAGATTGAAAGTGGGGGCTGAAGAGATATACAGCATACTGTATAAGTGAAATTTGTACATATGTAGACTAAATCCTCCGAAGACCTTGAAAATAAGGTCAACGTGATCAAAATCTATTATGCTCTTATGTTTGTCCTAATGATATATCCATGCAAGTTTGGTGAAATTGGTTCAAGAAATATTGTGGGTACAAGAAATTGTCATGTTGACGCAGACCACAGAAGGTCAAGTCTAAGGCCTCTTGTGACTTTGAAAATGGGGTCAAAGTCACCAAAACCTAATCAACTTTTTAGACATCTTTACAAACCAAGGGTACTAAGACCACTATGCAATCCAAGGGTACTAAGACCACTTTGTTCCATACATACATAAGAAACAAAGTGGCCTTAGTACCCTTGACTTGCAAAGATGCTATTTGGCTTGTCCAAACGATATATCCATGGAAGTTTGGTAAAATTTGACCCACTTATTCAAAAATATGGCAGATATTTACTGCCTTGTGCACAGAAACTGACTTCCCTTGGGTAAACCTGTTATAGCAAAATGTTGAGAGTCAGTGTTGAATCAATGTTAAATTATACATTGAATTGAAATGAACTGAATTGAAGCCTCCATATTCCTTCAAGTAAAATTACCGAATTTGATGAAAAAAAGTGATTAAAGTGCGATGAAAGTGCGATAGATCCCGAAGCAGGATCTACGCAGTTTGTCATTACAACTGCATCTTTTAGAAGACAACTTGTCCCACTTTCAGAAGACAACTCGCCCCATATTCTCAGATACTCACCTTACTAGAATATATACGTTCTTGTCCCCGATGCAGAACACAACTCGCCCCCTCCCCCACCCCTGTGCCCCCCCCCCCCAAAAAAAAAGGAAGAGCTTCGCCGTGACCCTGGTTGTGAATGGGTGGACCTTGGTAAATACATTAAATACCCAAAGCACTTCAACGATAACCTGGTACACCCAGGGGCTGAGCAGCGAGGTTTTGAGGGTTCTGTAGCTGCAGAGTAATTATCAAACTGTGGCTGGGAGGCATGCTAAAATCATGCATTAATGCTTATTAGTATTTGTTGTCCCCTTTAGGGACCGATCATAAGAATAAGGGCATGGGTTAGCTTGCATTTGCAAACCAGTGCCTGGAGCATGTTACCCTGTTCATCTATGGTACAGATGCAAACATCCCTGTATGCTTTTATTCGCACTTTTGAAAGTTTGATAAATACCAAGAGCCTATCACACAAGTGTACGTAAATACTTATTGATAGAGTCACATTATAAATGAATGCAAGTTAATAAATGGCTAAAAGTTCTTTGCTAAGAAGTTAACAAAGGAGGTCTAGGGGGCAACGCCCCCCCCCCCCCCCAGAAGCCAAAGCAATTTCCCAGTTTTAATGGCAATTTTAAGACTGGAAAAAATAGAGCAAAACTAGGAATGATGATAAAAGAAATAAAGGGTTGTTGTTTTTTTTTAGGAATTTTGCCTCCTGTTAGAGTTGTTTTTTTGCCATAATGGCTTTGTGTCCCACAAGCTAGTGACTCTTTTGCAATTCAGTTTTATTTAGTAGAAACATTTACTTCGTAATGCGGCTGATCAATAATACATGTATGTGAATGTTGTATAGGGTTTTTTTTGGTAAAATGTATGAACATATGATATGTGTATGGGGGGTGTGTGTGTGGGGGGGGGGGGGGGGGGGTGCTGCTGGTGTAAAAAATAAATTGTAGATATTAAAACATTACTAAATATGGGGAGTCTGCGCCCCCAGAAGCCAGTGACATTTTAAAAACTCAATTCAAATGGAATTAAGAAATTTTGGGTGGAGCCATGTTTTTTTTTCATTGTTTTTCGATGTCTGATTTTTTTAAATCCCCTTATGAGCTAATTTATTTTTTTTTTCTTGCATATCTGCATATTCAAAGCCCCCCTCCGCCCCCCCCCCCCCCCCCCCCCCACACACACACACACACAGAATATCAAATGGTCGGTCCCTTAGCGCCTAACGGGACAGGGTTTTGACAGATTTATGAGTAAGAGCAAGCTGTCTCTTGTATTTTTTGTGGGATGCCTTCTGAAAGGGTACGTGTGTGTTGGGGGAGGGGGGGGGGGGAAGGGCGGGGGGCGTCGTCCTGGACAGAATTCTTTAGAAGGGCGAGTGGTCTCAGAATGTGGGGCGCGTTGTCTTGGGGGAAGTTGTCTGGGGGAGTTGTCTCAGAATGTGGGGCGAGTTGTCACCTGAAGGAGGGGCGACTTGTCTTGGGGCGAGATTTTTGTGGGGCGAGTTGTCTTGGAGCGAGTTGTCCGTAATTCGACTAAAGCATGTAGGTTTCACTTGAAATATTTATTATCATTCCGCTTGCTCTTTCTTGTTCCACTATTAAAAAAACAGCCGGTCAATCACTCAATGTTTTTCGTTTGTAAAACTTTGTGGTTTACTGAGTACCAGTGTGTTTGTTTTGCTTTCTCTCGTTCGTTCTCGGCGTGTAGCCTAACTTCAGAAGCCCAAAAAATCACAGGCAGGCAGACTTACGCAAAATCTTAATAAATGCACAGTATGCTAAATGATTACAAACTTTACTGTACCATAAATGAAGAAACAGTTGGTCTCCTCAACTGGCTCAAGTCGATCCAGCAGAAAAATGTCCGTGTGTTGACAAACGCACGTGCTGTAAAAATGACCAACTTCATTATCGATTTTCAACGTAAATAGACTTTCTCCCGTAGATATACCTCGCTGAAAGAAGGTCGAATGTATGAACTACGGTTCAGTTATAATGGCATCTAATTTGGTTTTTGGGACAATTTTCTTTGCAAAATAACTTTGGGGTACTGTCTTAGGGTTTTAATTTTCTGAAAAACGGTTGTCAAATTGTGATCGTTGTTTTGGGTGTGCAAACTGCATTGAGGTACCGATATGTATCTGATTGCAATAATAAAACATAAAATTTCATTGTGATCTGGTCCGTCAGAAAACCACGACTGCATATCTTTTCAAATGAGCATTATTTTGGGGCTGTTTCTGACAAAAATTTCCCGCCATTTTTCTCCGGCGAAAAAAGGGATTACTTTTTTGTGCGTAGACGACCATTCAGAAAATGAATTACTCAAATGTGATGAGTCTGCGTTCCCACTGTACAGCTTTGTGGAACACAGCTTGTACGCAAATTTAATTGCTAAAACAGTCAATATAACGACGTTAAAACAATAAATATGACAGTTACTGGACATCAAAAGCGTGTTACAACATGACTAGTCAAACAAAAAAATACTAAAATGTGTTTGGGTATATTTCTACCGTGTAAGATTGATGAAAAGCCTACGAACACGGGTGATAAGTGCAAAACATTACTTACAGTATACTGGTGGCCATATCGCTGTTTTCGAAGTAAGAACAAATACCGTATTAATCCTAATAAACGTCCCCTGGGGCCGTATTCGTAAAGCCAAAGAAGTCGTTGCTATGCGGTTGCTAAGGCTAAATATCTATAAAGGAGATTCCCTACAACTATTAAATTTGGTCGGGAGGAACAATCTTACAAAGACTGTTCCTCCAGACCAAATTTCATAGTTGTAGGGAATCTCCTTCAAAGAAATTTAGCCTTAGCAACAGCATAGCAACCACTTAAGTCGTTTTATGAATACGTCCCCTGCTCTAATAAAACTCCCCGCTTCTTTGCCTAAAATAATGTAATACAGACTTGCAAACCTTGCATTTTAATCAACTTTGTAAAAGAAAAATCATGAGTTCCTAATTGCTTCGCTGGACGACGTAGCTGATCCTAATGGGATCGACACTTCAAGGAAAAACCTTGCTGGTCCTATTTAGAAAGGAGGCAAAAAGTAAAATAGTAGAAATGCTACATTTGAAAGGAAAGAATATCCATTCACTGTATTACAACTTATTAGAAGTACATTGACAGGGCCTGATTTCTACTCTTTAGACTCTAAATAACACCTCCTTTTGTAAATTGCAACGACTCCGGTGCATTAAATAGGATTAATACGGTACTGCACTCTGTGAATTTAGCCAGACTATTATTCTTTTACCCAATTTCATACAAAAGTCAACACACTGGCTAAATCGGCCACGCAAGGTATTTCACTGATTTCATATTTTTTCAACAACATCGTTGAACAACTTTAATTATCTGCTTTGAAACTATTCTTGCTACTAACACTTTTATCAATACTAATTTTGAAATCGACTTCAGAGGTGGTGTTTCTCACTTACCATTTATTGTGTTCATAGTCTTTGTAATTGGCAAGCATGCTGAACCAGGTGTCCGCTTGTGTGCATGTTTGTACATATACTCAACAAAAAGTCACTGGCCATTCAATGAGAATTTCCATATCCATATATCTTTAACCAGTTTATTTTATTTTTTTTTCAAATATTTGATTTAAAATTTGTCTAAAATATTATTTTTTTCTCCCAAATTCATAACTTAAAAATATTTATTTACGACTGTTTATTGTGATTTTATGTTATCAAAGAATAATGGAAAATCTTCACTCCTGACAAAATATATTGAGCTGCCTTGATCAACTGACTTTATGTTTTTACTATATTTGGGAAAATTTAAAAGAAACACTTTGCCATTCGAATAAGCACCTAGTGATTCTGATGAGGTCTTTAATAGGAAAAGCAAACATCAGCGCCAGGTTTAATTTTTCATATTTTGTTGCAATAAACAAAGAGACATTGTATTGCTCTGTAAAAATGCATTCTGGGATTAAAGCTGTTTTCAGAAGTATCATCTTTTTTCCAAATCTTGAAAACGTCAGCTTGTGGACAAAATTGCTGTAAACATGAGCTTCAGTGTTAAACACAGGTAGTAGAAAACTGTTGATCCTTAATAGACTTTGCTGAGTATATGTTTTTGTAACAGGCCCAATGATAGTATGTTTAGATGCAAAGGATGGATGGATAATTAGACTTTCACAGCCAATCCGTCATTTTGTACTTATGGGAGAAAAATATGAGACAATGAAGAGAACGAAAAACATAAATGGCTAAAAAAGAGTCAAAACCTGTGCAAGTTTCGAAACAGCAACCTATGGAATAATTGTTTTCAGTGTTTACCCTTCGGCCAACGCTTAAAAACTCATTACATCGATGGATGGATAAAACAAACGAAATATGCTGGACCAAACAAACATAAAATCTGTTCTTGCTTAAAACTATGAACGTAACACATAAGTTGACATTCAGTCAGTCAGTGTGTCCAAGTATTTGCATTGTTTTATATAAATGTTATTTTCCCCAATACAATATCCAAAACCTATATTATTTAGAAAAACGATTTTCATTGTAAAACCGTAAATACCTAACATTTTTTTAGTGTTATTTTGTTTTCTTCATTAGTTTCCAATGGATCAGCTGGACTACAATAGGAGACGATATATTTAGTTAACACAATAAATGATCCCAAGTACAACTTACAGACTTCGAATGAACCTTGACGCGAGAAAACCAACAAAATGGCATATACACCTCAAATCAGCCTGGCCCCGACGTTATAAAACTTTTTTCATGCTCAGCTCAGCTGAGCATGGAATTTTACCTGCTAATAAATAGCCAATTTATGAAAAGTACATTTGTTTTCATGCCCAGGCTTATATGAGTCTTCGCTAGGCGCACATGCCACTTTGTAGGTTTTGTCGTGTCGCGGCTCATATAAAACTAATACATGAAATGATACCAAGACGGCCCATCCCATGATCGAACTGCATGTCTTATGTATGCGACCAGTGGCCCGTCTGTGCATCCGTACAAGTTGGTCTCTTTTCTCTGTTCGTCTTACCATCCAATGAAACGGCTAAATACAGTGCGTACACTACTCGCACACGTCAATCTGCATATATCGTAATGCGCCTCTTTTTCTGGCGAGGCTCATAATATGAACGTTGGAAAAAAGGATAACTGTTAAAAAAGTGCGCTATAAGGGTTTTGGCAGACTTACTGTTTTTGTTCCCAGATTGGCCACGTTACAGTGCAATGTTGCAGTGTCTCCTCGGGTATAGGTGTAATTGGATTCTGTAGGTAAGAAACGTGGTTTGGGGTAGTTTGCTAGTTTTTCTCGGTAACCCATAACTGAAAAGATAGAAATAATTATAAATCCAAAAATAGAGACAAAGCTAAAGCCCCAGTCACACATTCACGGTTCAGGCTACGGTTTACCACGATTCACCACGGTTTGACCTAGACGGCAAACCGGGGTGAACCGTAGCAAAATGCAGCATCACTACGGTTTGCCAGGGTTCCATTACGGTTTCTCACGGTATTTGTACGGTGTCTGTACAGATCATCTACGAATTCACGACGGTGTAAGGCTGCAGCATTACGGACAACAAGGGTATTCCACGGTCGCATTATGGAAGCTTACGATGCTACTACGGTTCGATACGGTGCTAGTACGACTCAAGCCGGTAGCGCCACGGGCTCCTGATTGTCTACGGTTTAACGGTGGTCATGATAATGTTTTTTGTTGATGATGTTTAATTTATTTGTAGACAAGGAAAGTTTTTTTATCACATTATATAATACTAAATTTTTCGTAAAATGTGCAGCAAAAATTTTGAAATTCGGTTTACAAATAAAAATTTTATTCTGAAAATTAATTGTGAGTAGGTAGTTTGCATTGACAAGGAAAGTAATCCAAGATCATAAACTTTCGAGCCTGGGAACTTATTTCATTGAATAAAAAGTGAGTTTTCGAAGTGAAAAAAATACCACGGTTGTCCACGAATACTGACGGAAAGCCAGGGATAATCACGGATGCAGTTACGGTAGCGCTACGAACGAGCACGATTCTTTTACGGTTGCGCTACGGTTTAGGCCACGCCCACAAGTCACCACGGTTCACCACGGAAGTTTTAAACAGTTTAAAACTTCCGTAGCGACTCCCGGATCACCACGGTTCTCCAGGGATCATTACGGAACACGACGGATGCATCTACGGTGCTACTACGAATCACGACGGTGTGCTACGGTTTGTGAAACCGTGGTGAACCGTGGTCTGAACCGTGAATGTGTGACTGGGGCTTAAAGCTTTTACAAACAGGTTGCTGCAACGACTGCAATATTTGACCAGGTAATTCCATCACCTGGGAGCTTCGAAGAAAATGTATACAGACAATGCTACGTATATATTATGATTTATTATCAGCATGTCGAACGGGATTACAGCTAGACCGTAATACAATGACAACTCGTCTGCATTCTGTATCGTTGGATCTACAGCATGCCGTTGCGCTACTTAATCGTACGGTTTAACCTTTATATATGTCACAAATACTGTTGATGCGAGATACGATTACCCGATTTCGGTTTATAGGTGTATCGGAAGTCAGACAGCTCAAAACAAAGTTAACACAAACACAATCATGTATTTTGCACTACCGAGTGAATGTTTTGAAGCGTTTTCAATAACAGAAAATAGACAAGTGTTTCTTTTAATGTATGTTATTGCCATAACTGTTATTTTTTATATCTTTTGCAATGATACACTTCTATTATGTAGAGACTGTGATATGATCATTCGTAACACATCACATAATTACACAACAAACGTTAGGCTGCTGTCCATAACATCTCTGTCAAATGTGAAACAACTGTCTTCGCAACTTGTTCATATGATAAATGAAACCTCGACTCGTTTCATAAATTACATGTCAAATTACAGAAAGGGCTATATAATCACCCTGGCGTCAGCGTTTGTGCCCGAATCTGATGTTTTACTTATAGCATTTCGAAGACCTATATCTCGTTAACCAATAGATGCATTCAGATAATACCTAGACTGTTGTTCGATATAGGTTTTAAGTGTGGCCAAATAAGATCTCCACTCTGCTCAGTGACGCCCATTTCATAGTGTCAGAAATTTGGAGTTCTGTCAAAGTTTTCTTGAGGCATATTGCTTCACAATGCCTCGTAAAATAAGCTTATAGGTGTATACAGTTTTTGGTATTCAGAAAACACAACCCAGTCAGCGATCTTGAAATCAAACATGGACATAGCAATTTGTATTAGAGTGATTATGCCAGGATACCTTGACTGTTGTTAGGTAATTTTTCATGCATAGTTTATCTAAAAAATGATTATTGCATAGATAACTTCTACTATAAGCAGGTCCTAAATACCACCTCTATTAAGCAAACACCTGTCTTGAAAGGCCAAAATATAATACCACAAAAAACACTTTCAGGGTAAATTGACCAATATTAAGCAAGCATCTGCCTTAAGCAAGCAGGTTCGGCCCTTCCCCTGGAAGCATGCTTACATGTAACAGTTTGATTGTAATGCCTAGGATAAATGTATTTTAGTATACAGGATCAGACTTTGATTTTTAGTGCAAAAAAGCACACATTCTTCCCTGTACGCCCGGTAAATTTAGGATCTTAAGAAGCTAAGAACCTGGTGAGTTACTAATGTGATTTAAATCAAAATCTGTTTGCTTTGTTGCAATCAAACAATCAATTTCAATTCTAAATTTTGATGCTGAGGAATAATGACAATCTTTGGGATCCCGGATCGATTTTCTATAACAAAAATAATTGTATCAGAAGCCGTATAATCTGTAATTTGCATGAAGATAATAAGCAGGGAGTCGAACGGATATTCGATATAATTGAGCTACTACCGGCAATGAAGGAACCAATACCGGATTTGTGTTTACCGTATCTACTCTACAATGTAGACAGTAGTGAAGACTTCAGAGTAAACAGCGTAGACAAATATTAACTTGTTTCAATGTGGTGTGCAATGTTTGCAAAATGTTTTTCTGACAAACAGCCTCTAAAAGGGCAGGTGGAATAGTCGCATTTAAAAAATAAAACCACCATATTACAGACATATAATAAGATGTAAAAATAATCATATTAGAAATGCAATACAAACAAGCGATCATCCATAAAAGTGCATAAAATACAGTAGCAATTTTCTTGAATCGGTGGATTCTGATTGTGAAGATCTTTGCATCAGTAAATTGTTTATATTTAAAGCGTCCAAATCAAAGTAATTATATCTGTGGACCAGATGTCTACAATGCAAATGTTACCTCTCTCGAGAATAGTTAATGCTACAAAAGTCAGTTCCTTTATTTGTCAATACTCTATGCTAGGAAGTAACTGCTCAGTTTTACGACCAAGAGTAGGTGAATAGATGCGACGTATTTTAATGTGATTGAGCACACCTTCCGTAGCAGCGACTCCGTCGTTTACATCTTCCTTTCCTTCCAAGTGAGAGTCCAACGTTTAAAGGGAAAAAACTGGTTTAAAGGAGAAGAGTAAATCTCATTTTGGTAGGGTTATCCACGTCGTCCCTCTTATGGAGTGTATATTTCTCAACTTATAAGATTTGCTAGAGTGTGTAGTCATGTAGATGACTTTAATGCTCGTAATAAATGTTTAACTGCTAAACTTCTTCAACAGGGCTATCGGTATCATAAGCTTAGAAAGGCTTTTTCTAAATTCTATCGCAGACACCATGAATTGGTTTCAAAATTTGATGTCGGATTAAAATTTCTTTTACACCAAGGCCTATCGGAACCAGAATTTTATGGTGACTTAGTATACAAATTCAAAAAGATTAAGGGTAGGACTGATTTTTCTGATCAATTCCGAAAAATAATAATACGTCACAAACGTATTGGCTATAATTTAAATGTTATGCGACAGTCTGCATGCTTAGTGATTAACCCAATCACGGTTGATAACTTTGCTGCACTCTTTAATTGCACACAGGGGGATCGGTCGTCAGACTCTATGATGGCCCCGACCTAAAGCTATATATTGTAGTTGGTTGGGACCGGAGCCTTTTTGTCTGTTGCTTGGTCCACTGGGGCTCAACTGGTGACCTTCTTTTGCTTCAGATTTCCAGTGGGGTTGTTTGGCAGGATAGGGATCTCCACCTGTCAGACGGCCCGTTGTATCTGTTGAGTCCTCGTCTTTGCTTCTTCATGGTGTTGAAATTTGATTTATGTGTTTACCGTGATGATTCATTGACGAGTTAGAGGGTTATCATGCGAACCGAACAACCAACTAAATGTTTTGTACCACTTCAGAAACTGAGGGTGAGGTTGGGCCTGTAAAATCGATTTAAGCCCCCCCAGTAATTCATTACTGACCGTTCCAAGGCGGTAGTTCTGTTGTGGTTCTCTGTTGCCTGTTTTTGGTGTCAGAGTTTCTGTGATGTTTTACCTTATGTATGTTCTTATTATTTTTGGTTCGGTTTGGGTTGCTGAGTGGCCACCTTTTGGGAACAAGCTGCTCACTCGGTTGGCCATATGTTCTCTGTATCTTGAGTATTTGTAATCTTAGTTGTTTCCAACTATGGTTTGAGGGCTGGATTTGGATTTTGATTGTTTCAGTTCCTGGTCTTTGCATACTTTTTACTTTTATACCATGAAGGGAAGCAAACAGGAAGTAACAGAGCTGTTCTACTTGGTAAAACTGGCGCAACAGAACGTGGAAGTAAACTATAGAGTAAAACAATATAAAGTTCTGGTCGTGTCTGTTTTACTGAAACTCATTAACTTAAAATATAGTTCATTTATATTTTGCGGGGATACATAGAAAATACAAGGCACAGAAAGTATCAGAAAACCACTTAAAAGGAATTTTCTATCTTAACGCAAAACTAACAATTTAATCGTCATCGAATCTGCTGACATGTTGTTAGAACTAATAATCAATATTACAAAATGTAACTAGTGCGTATAATCATATATTTTACGATAACTCTTCGTGTTGTTTGCACTTTGCTAAACCGTGAGCTTCTAACTTTACATAATCTGGCGATTAGAATATAGCTGCAAACATGTGGGGCAATGATCAGGAATTGATACAAAGAAAAATATCATCCTACCGACGACACCAAATAGGAAATAGCAACACAAGTAGTAAAACAATGTAAACGGATATCAAAATGAACAGCTCTTTCGAATGTTCTCAAGTTAGTGGTCCCATATTAGCCGAAACCAAACGAAAGTATGTCAAGCACGGCAACCTATTTATCCTCATATGTTCAATCTTTTTATACGTAAAATATACACCAGAGTGAACATGGTGAAAGAGAAACTAACAAACAAAACAATCCGATGTTAAAACAATGTCGATAAGCAGGCACAACCAACAATAATATGGATAAACCACAACGAAAGCATAGCACAAACAAGATAACAAGATTCAGAAAAACACAATCACTGACCACGTCCTGCCCTAAATACCAAATGAGCCGTGACACGAGAAAACCAACAATGTGGTTATGCGCCCAGCGCAGACTCTGATTAGCCTGGGCATCCGCCCAGTGTGATCAGAGTCTTCGCTGTCCGCATGGAGGTAGCTCAGACCCTTATCTACCCTTTGAGCACTTAACGAAGAGTCTAGTCAAACTGGGCGGATTCCCAGGCTGATCTGAGTTTGCACTGGGCGCACAACCACATTGTTGGTTTTCTCGTGTCGCGGCTCAAATGAGAAAGGAAAACAATGAAGACTGCGCACACGGCAAAACAACAGAAAGCCTAACCTAAGATGTTAGCCTTTCTTCATGAGATGACCATGAAACTTGTTAGATAACGAGCGCGTAACTCTTGGCATTTAAACAGCGTGTCTGAGGGGAGAAAAGGTGCACGAGGCTTTACGTATAATGATCAAAGCCCGGTAGTTCAAAATCAAAAACCCCGTTAGGTAACAAGACGTTCTGTTTATAACCGTTCAGTCTGCAAAAACACTACCGGCAGTTTTGCCAAAAAAAGGAAGGAGCGTTCCCAGTGTAACAACTTCGTTAATCCATAGTGCAGATTATATCTTATTTTCGTCCTTTCAGATAAGAGGATATATTCTGTGAAATCTGAAATTTTAGATTGGTTTAGAATCTTACTCTATATTAGTTTAGAAAGGACCACTGACAGTTGTATAATGTAAATTTGCCTATAAAAGTGGTCAAAATAAACTTCTGGTATTCTTCAAAATTTTCACTGAAACGTATTCCTCGGAACTCCCTTTAATTGGCACAAAAATGATTTTTCCGTCATTAAGCACATAGACTGAGATTTTTGGTGCAAAAGCATTTTTTTATTATTAAATGTATGGAAAATAGGAAAAGTTCTATAAAGACACTCTCCCCTCCCCCATGCCTCACATTGCATGTATGTGTGTACTGTCAATAAACACATTATACGTATGTGGCAAGTTGAGGCACGGGGGGCGGGGGATGATAGTCTACAGCTGAAAAACTGAAAAGTGGGTGGGGTAATTAGACCCTTAGCATCTTAATATCAGGCTAGCATACTTTTTATTTACATAAAGTTGCATGCTATATGCAGTTGTAGTGTTTACTTTATTTTAAGCATGTTTAAGAAAAAAATCAGTAAATGATAAAAGTCGAACATTTGATGTATTTTGGATGACCGGAAATTCCACTTACCTCTCTTGAGAAAGTCAGAGTTAATTAGTCTGTGCAGACATGATATTTTTTTTCAAAATCAATATAAAAATGTCTTTATAATGCATAATTCTACATGTTAATGCAAAATCATCAACATTGGCTTCCCATGGAAGCTGCAGTAATTTGTCGAAAAATAGGCAATTTTGCATTGAAACTGTCAGAGGTCCTTACAGTACGCTTTTCTCTGGTTTCGTCACCAGATATTGTCAGGGTCACTGATGAGGCTTTATTTGCAAATCTACGTAGTCTGGCCCATGTTCTGTCTTCTGAGTGTGTTCTCTGCTTTTGAAGGCGCCCTTTAAGATTTAACTTTTACTTCACTGCAGCTGGTGTTGTGCCGTGTGGCGGCCGAAAAACGTCTCCCCGTACATCATCCAAAGTGCAGATTATATTTTATTTTCGTCCTTTGAGATCAGAGGATATATTCTGTGAAATCTATAATCTTAGATTGGTTTAGAGTCTAATTCTAGATCATCGTTTTTTTTTATATAAGTTGGACCCTTTTTGATATTAATCAATCGTTGAATCGACTTCCCAATTAAAATTTAGAAATTACAGTACGCTTTTCCCTGGTTTCGTCACCAGGTATTGTCAGGGTCACTGATGAGGATTTATTAGCCGAAACTACGCAGTCAGGCACATTTCCTTCTTCTGAATATGTTCTTTGCTCTTGAAGTAACTCTGTAAGATTTATAATTCGTTAGGCCAATAATGCTGTAACAACCGGGCTTAGTTATTTTTTTTTTTCTCAAAGTTAATTCTTCTGACCATTTTCATATTAGATAGGTATCGTCAGTTGTACGAGATCTAAATTTATAGTAATCCTTGCAAAAACATAAATGGGTATGCCATAGCAAATACCTGGAATAACGAACTTAAAAAATGCATGTTCTATTATGCAACTCTTTTGTAGTATATATTTATAGGTTACCAATTTTACTGAAGCGTTATAAGTGGGAAAATGGTATTTTGCTGCTTTATATGACGATAATATTAATTTTAGTTGACAAGAAACTTAGTCTTTATAAGCGCAAACCTAGTTGAGAATCACACTCATCGACGAACACGTTTGTTCAGCCAAACAGATTATAAAGCGATCTATAAAGCGTTAACTGACCTGGTATTCATGCGGGTCCCGCTTTGTGTGTTTCACGAAAAATGATCACCAGTGTAGCTGTTTGTTTGCTTTAGTATTTATGTATTTACTTATTCATTCATTTATTTTTTTAATGGTTTAAAATGCAAAATATGTAAAATAGACGTTTTCCTTTGCGTTGCATAAGTTTGACTTATACATGTATGATCTTTGATATTTCATGTATTGATGTGCAGTTCTTCCATGTTGGCTTGAGCACGGTCAGTTATCGAAATCCTCACTTCTTACTTCGATGCCTTGACTGGAGTACGCTTCTTTTGGGTATATTCGTTTATATTTTGCTCAAATTCAAAGGAGGAAAAACTGTAGGAGAAGTTTGTAGTGTAATATATGACGATTCATTCACTCAGTAATTAAGTTCTCTGCAACAGGTTAATGCATATTTTCGAAAATATCAAACGCAATTTTAGCGTACGCTACCAGGAGACACACATTTAATTAAACATGAATATTTAAGAAAACTGATGCTCAGAGGAACTGAATGCTTTATTAGCAAATTAATATCAAGAGATTCCCAATCTATTCATTTTTAATGCTTTATCCTTGAAGTAATTGACAGCATTTGGTTCGAAGGAACAAATTGAATTCAGTAAGGTTTATGCCTCCGTGACAAAAGGCAATAGCTTTAAGATTTGCTCTTTTTGCATGTCCGTCCATCCGTCCGTCCATCTGTCTGTCTGTCTGTTTTGATGTTGTTTCTTCTGTCCGTCTGTTCGCCAGACTTTACGGCATAGGGGTTGTTTAATCAACTTTACCCACATTTTTCAATTTTGTATACTTCTTGTTGTCATAATTAGGATGTGCGTATGGCGATTTGAAACAGGTGAACTTATTGTTTACAGCTTAATACATTTTTACGGACTTACGACCTTTTGACTTAGTCATTGTTGGTCATATTCTTGCACTTTAAGTTATGGAGTTAGTGTAATCAACATCTCCCGCAGTTATCAAAGGATTCTTTTTAAACCTTGTAAAATTATTGTGAGCCTAGTAAAAATGTGTATGAAGCTTTTGTACTGAGGTAAGTTTTGACATAAACTTGGCTGTTTGAACTTTGTCATTTTTGGCAGCTTTTTTCAGACTGGGGGGTATGAAGTCAGTGTAATCAACTTCTATAGATTTCATTGAACACGCATTGTGAAAATAATAAGCATTTAAATGTGACATTTTGATTGAGATAAAATTAATTTTGACAGAATCACAATCTTTTGAACTTGACCATTTTGTGCAGATTTATGCATTATAGGGTCTAGTGTTTGTGTAATAATACTTTCCAACAGTTTTTGGTGGATTCTTTTCGAACCTCTTATCATATGTTTGGCACGTAATGAAAATATTCAAGTGTTTCTTTCTTTTTTTATATATAGGGATGAAAATCCTGGGGTCGCAAGATTTCCTCAACGCTTCGGATGAGACTTTAAACTGAGGTCCCGTCTCGGATGACCTATGTGTTGGTTGGACCTTAAACCAGAGTTCACTCGCTCATTTTGTAGATGAAATAATTTTAACAGAATATCAGCTTTGCATTTTCTCATTTTTTACATTTCTGCACTCTAGGGTAATAGCTCCTTTCAAAGAAGATTTGTTTCTGATCATTTTGATAATTAAGTTAAGCGAGTAATTGTTCGAGAGCCGTTAATTAAAATCTTAACATATAACCTCTGCCCTTAAAGGACAAAAATAAAATATAATCGACAGAAATGAAGTATAATCTGCGCAATAACAACAAAAACAAAAGTGGCCGTTGCGGCTTAGCCATTTTGTTTAATCTAGATTTATATCAGATTGTACAACACTAACTGTAGGATATACAGCAGTTTGAACTTAGACATTTTGAGTCTGAGTCTGGCTAGCTCTGAAAATACTGGCGCTGTTTGAACGACGTTCAACGTTAGGGTTTTTGAAAGTATGCTAAGAGAGTGCAATCGGTTATGTACCCTGGCAAGTACTTTTTCCTTGTAGATTGCCAATTAAACTAATAAAATGCATGGAAAGACAAGCATGATTAGAGACCATTAGGTTATGATCGCATGCAATGAATTAATGAGAATTTAATGCACATGGGCTACTTTAACGGTAGTTTTACCGTCGTAATAACAGCGTTATTAATTAAAATTGCATAAGGTTCTATTACTGGCGTATGGCAATGTCTCTAGATACTCAAATACAAGTGTGTAAGGAAACAGCGTAGACACACATCGGACAGCCAGAAATGAGCATCATGATCTGGCCTGCTGCGTTTGCCATTTCGCCAGCATTTTGTTCTGTTAAAATTAGCATGTGCGAATAAGAGAACAGACAAAAATGCTCAGTAACAATAGGAAACTAATTTACTATGTTGGCTCATTCTATAGGCTTTTTACGGTAATTGAGAGACGATCTTACTTTCCAATTTCACGTTTTATTATTAATTAATTGTCTTAATTAACGTTTTCTTTTATAGTGTTTGCCATGTAATAATTGGTTGATGTCATATAAATGATTTTTTTTCCTACAACAAGATATGAGCCACGACACGACAAAACCAACAAAGTGGTTGTGCACCCAGCGCAGACTCAGATCAGCCTGGGCATCCGCCCATTCTGATCAGAGTCTTCGCTGTCCGCATGGAGATAGCTTAGGCCCTTAGCTAGCCTTTAAGCGCTCAGCGAAGAGTCTGATCAGACTGGGTGAATGCCTAGACTGATCTGAGACTGCGCTGGGCGCATAACCACTTTGTTGGTTTTGTCGTGTCGCGGCTCATATCTCAAATGTGCGTCTTTCAGCACTACTGTGCGTTGTGTTTGATAGCTATATATTTGCTGGAGCAATTACCGTAGTTTTTTTTTATTATTCCCTCTCCAGAATGAATCTAAATAACAAGGTCACTCTTTTGAAATTATGCTACAAGTTGCGTTTTTCCCTTTGATAAGAATCATGAAAATCAACATCCGTCTTCTCAGAGAGATCTAGATTGTTTACATTGTTTTGGAAGAAATAAGTGAAGGCGTATGTTTATGTATTGCGACACCTCATGATACCCCCCTCGCTGAGACGTCTCCAGCATGGAGTCACAACACAAGCTTCTTATGAGAAATAAGCAAATGGTCTCAGATTTATCCACATATATGGAGGGTAAAGGACTTTCATAACATCTTTCTATATAATCTGAAGCGCAAATAAATTATCTGCAAGATCGTTGTTTTTGGAGTGCGATTCGTGCAGTCAAGTCTTAAAGTTGCAACACCAATTAAACTTAATTCTTATTTCACACGCAAGTGTTTGCTTTAAATTATTGGGAAATGCTGGTGTCTGATTTTACCAATAAATTATGAAGCAAGTATTGCTTTGCTGTCAAAATCCTATACAATGGCAGGAAACGACAATACATGTAATACATAAGAGTGCTATCCCAGAAGGCACATAACGTTGATTCAACATTGACTCAACTTTGATTCAACGTCAGGACGTTGAATTAAGGCTGATGTATGCTGAAACAACATTGTACCCACTGGGCACACAACGTTTAATCAACATGTTGATTCAACGTTGTGTGCCTACAGGGTATGCACAGTGGGATGTTACTATCATAATGTTACACCCTTTTAACGCCGTTGCAATTAAAAATATACAAACAATACTTTGAAAACTTAAAATTTCGGAGTCGCTGTGATTAGGTCTGGCACGAATAATGCTTTTTTAAATCCACTGAAGCAGGCCCGTGGTACTGACGCTCGACCAGTAGGCCTTTATCCGCTGTGGTTCAATTCTGGCTATTGTCATGTGGGACAACGTCGAAGGCAGCCAAGAGATTCAAACGTTTCTCCCCTATTTCTTGTCGACACTGATCTTGTCACCCTTTGGTTGGCATAACATAAATAAAATATAACACCACATAGCAAAATGTACACACGTTGAATGGCTATGTCACCAAGGTTTGACACAGAACACTAAAAGGACGCTTAGGAATCTAAATAAAGCAGGAATCATTGTTGAGCTACCCCGGCTTTAAGAGAGTACACATTGGATACCATTCAAGACATATGAAGCAATTTATCTGCTAAATCAATTGAGCCGCGACACGGGAAAACCAACAATCTGGTTGTGCACCCAGCGCAGACTCAGATCAGCCTGGGCATCCGCCCAGTCTGATCAGAGTCTTCGCTGTCCGCATGGAGGTAGCTAAGACCCTTAGCTACCCTTTGGGCACTAAACGAAGAGTCTGATCAAACTTGGCGAATGCCCAGGCTGATCTGAATCTGCACTGGGTGCACAACCACATTGTTGGTTTTCTCGTGTCGCGACTCAATTCATCTCAATAAAATAGTTACGTTCTGGTTTTTCATGTTTAAGCTATAAATAATGAATCACACCGGCATGAAAGAAGTCAAGCGTGTATTATTATCAGAAATACATTAAATATTTATCAGCGCGTTGCGTGATACCTTTGTACGGGCCACACAACGGTAACAGGTACATTTGGATGCTTAGTCTAAATCGATGTTTTGCTTCGGCATAATTCTTTAAACAAAAAATGTTTTTCTTCTTTTTTATTATCAAAAACGGCGAATCGAAACGGAAATTCGGCGATGTTTTTTATTTCTACTACATTAAGCTGAATGGGTACACTAACTCAGTCGCTATCACGTTTTGCTATCAAAATTTCACAAGAAATAGTTTGCACCTCTACGTTATTTCATTGAGAGAGAGAGAGAGAGAGAGAGAGAGAGAGAGTGAGAGAGAGAGAGAGAGAGAGAGAGAGAGAGAGAGAGAGAGAGGTCTGTGTTTGAAGATATTTTGCATGTCCAACTCAACTCAGCGAACACTTGCTAATGCCAACACATATCTAAACATCGCTAACTCCATCTTAAATTTTGTTTATAAGTATTTTATTGGCGTAGGCATAAGAGTTATTTCACTATACATGTACCTTTGTGTAACCAATATATTCCTTGTGTTCAGGCAAACATTGCAACCCTAGATCAGACGCCGCATCTCAGCGTCTACCTAATTTGCAAACACCGAATGAGTATTTATCCTTGAATACAATAAAACGGATACAAACCAACCATACCAGACACCCCTTGACGAATGACCTCATCCGTTTAAGGAGAGAATAGTCCACACTGCATAAATGGGTTAATGCTCGTCTAAGTCGTCGCAGAAAATGAGTACCTTCCTAAAATCAGGGAACTTTGATGGATTAAGCAGAGCTCCAGACAAGAAGGGGTAAAGAATATTGCTCACTTTTCTTTCACAGACAGTGTCGACCAACGTTTCGTGGCGTCTAATCTGTTTCAGCACTGTTTGCCTATGTCCCTTTTATGGGACACTAAGCATGAAAGAGTAAATAATGTCTCACGCTTGAAATGTATTTCAGTTCCCTGCACTTTACCACTATAAAAGGTACATTTCCAGGGGAAGTGACTCTGCTGTTTTCATTTTCCAACTTCTCGGTAGTGTTCAAGTAATCGTAGAAATAATTTGCTAATGCAGATGCAAATTCTTTAGAAAGAACACATTCCCTTGGAAGCATTCTTTGCTATAAGAGTACGTGAAATTGAAAAGGGCTTAATTGTCAATGGAAACAAACTGGAAGTCACATGGCTTGTCCCTATTCGTAAAATGACAGGAAAAGCATGGCAAAGTACACATTCACCTTCAGGAGAAAGCAGCTGCAATGTAATTGATTAAATGAACCTCGATATGACAAAACCAACAAAGTGGCATGTGCGCCCAGCGGAGACTCAGATCCGACTGGGCATCCATCCGCCCAGTCTGAACAGAATCTTTGCTGTCCGAGTGGAGCAAGCTTAGACCCTTAGCGACCCTTAAAGCGCATAGCAGCTTGAAGACTCCGATCAAATTGGGCGGATGACCAGGCTTGCCTTAATCTTCACTGGGGCACACTACTATGTTGGTTTCGTCATGTCGCGGCTCAAATCTAATTTCCCACACCCGCAAATTGGGCAATTAAAGTTTTCCTTAAATGAGCAATAAATGACACCGAAATAAACGACGGGTAATTCAAAGATCTCCGAAAGCAGGAACGTTTCAAATTTAATTTTATTTTATATCCAGTGAAACTTAAAAGTGTCAATTTAGAGTGTCAGCTAATGATGCTGTTATAGTATGGATTACATTGTAAAGAAACATGTATTAATACATTAAAGAAACATGTATTTTGCATGTTTAGAGCAGCCTGACTATATGACCTGGCCCCGAGGTTATAAAACTTTTTCCGTGCTCAACTCAGCTGAGCATGAAAGTTTGCCTTCTAATAAACAGCAAATTACTGATAAGTACAGTTGTTTTCTTGCACAGTTGAGCTGAGTATGAAATTTTCTCTGCTTATGAATATGAAAATGCCAACAATAGTTGGCATTTTCATATTTATCAGCTGAGAAAATTTCATGCTCAGCTGAGTTGAGCACGAAAAAAGTTTTATAACCTCGGGGCCTGTCTTGTCTTAGCATCTTATAGCCAACTCTGCATACTTCATCAGCTATGATTATTATCTTGTTTGCAGCCTTCAGTTGTCGAAACACGAGCTAGTCGCCTAGCCTCGAAATCAATATTTTCCCAAAGTGCTGCGTCTATATGTGCATTTCTGAAGCTCATCATGGCAATACACTATCAATAGAAGTACTAACTTCAACAGCCTCTATTTGGCACAAGTTCCGAACAAATGATTGGCTGACAGCATCTACAGAGAGGTATATACATCGATAAATCCTGCTGACGTTGTATCTATACGAAGCATTTTCTTCCGAGACGGTTCAGATGAGGGGTCACAACATATGGTTTTATACAGTATTAACAAAAATTATCCCTTATTATCACCAAATTCTCCCTCTTATCTAGAGCTCTGGTGTCAGCTAACGATGCTGTTATAGTATGAGTTACATTGTAAAGAAACATGTATTAATGCGCTTTTTGCATGCTTAGAGCAAGCTGACTGTATGACCTGTCTTGTCTTGGCATCTTGTAGCCAACTCTGCATACTTTATCAGCTATGATTATTATCTTGTTTGCAGCCTTGTCAAACACGAGCTAGTCGCCTAGCATCGAAAACGATATTTTCCCAAAGTAGCCTACTGCGTCTATATGTGCATTTCTTGGCTGACAGCATCTGCAGAGAGGCGTTTATACATCAATAACGTTATATCCATATGCAGCATTCTCTTCCGACTAAGTTTTTTCACCTTTTTCCGTAAGAATTGGCAATTTTGCATTTTCAATTGTAATTCAGACAGAAGAACAAAATTTGACTTGAGACGACCAAAGCAAGTGCGTGTATGACGTTATTTATGCCGTAACGTCAGCGTCATAACAAACGTCAGTTAGTAACGTTTTCAAAATGGCGGCGCCCTTGACAGTGTTTTCGGTTGAATCCTTGATTTTTGGAGTGTTTCCGACTTTTCATGCTAGGAAACGAGTTAAAAATGAAAACTTAAGAAAAAGCCGTTTGCAATTTCAAATAGAGATCATTATTTCAAAGGGTATTGTGCTTGAAGTGCTCACGTCTCTGATTTTGTCAAACGCTGTTCACCTAAACCCTCCAGTGTAGTATACCGATGGACAATGCAGCCGAAAAAAAAAACTTTTGGATGGACAACGTTAGAATTATAATAAAAATGAATTTCCTTTCTTGTGATTTTATCGATGTGTAAACGCCGGCGAATCCCTCACAAACTTAGCATGCCCTTCGGGCTTTATTCAGTTTATGAGTGATTAAACTACACATCCATAAAATCCCCCAAAAAAGGAAATTCATTTCTATTAAAAAGTAAAGAGATGATGTGGTAAGCCTGACACAATTTCAATGGAGGCAACTATGTCGTGAGGAAATTCATTTACTTTTAGGCATATACACAAAGTGCGCGTGCTTAATCAAGCCAAAACAAATGCGTTTTCAGGTCAGGGCAGATGAAGTCAGCTCTGGCAACTTCAGACTACAACTGATTACTGCGCATACCTATACCAGATTGCACAAGCTGTATCTGCACGGCTATGTTGCAAAGTGTTAATCGGGACACAATTTTTACGCGCATTTCCCTTAACCTACATTATCATGTAAGGCGATAATGAAAGCTTAGACAGCTGTCCAGAATTGAATTCGAAATTGATTAAAACTTATTCAGTGACAGACTTTGTCAACGACATTAACAGGTTAAGACACATCAAATTATTAGTCTCTAATCCTATATTCGAAATATGACTTCTATAACTACAATTCCAGTGTTCCGGATAAGAAGTGGTTACATGGAAAGTTTGAGTTTTTTCCCGTAAAAACATACGTTGTGGCCCTCAAATGAAACGTCTCGTCCAGACGGTTCTAATGAGGGGTCAACAACATACATTTCATTGAGAAAAAACCTCTCTGTATTATCCCTGTTACCCCACCTTATCTGTGCCTTTGTAATTCAAGAGAATGTGTTTCCATGTCTCTGATAATCAAATGATGTTCAACAACAGTGACAATGCGGTAATCATTAAAAGTTTTTGATGCTGGCAGTGTTTGTCACTGTTAGCGGTGGTGAGGTAGATCAATGACCTCCGTTAATACATAATGGTCACATTTGGCAAAATAACTAGGGTAAACCAGAGCAATGCCAGAGCATTGCTCGGGTGTACCCAAGTAATTATGCCGAACGTGCCCAAGACAGTGACTGTTTAGTGCTAACATGATCTTCTTGCTAAGACCTGCTAGTATCGACAGAGTCAAAAATAGTAGTCTTTAACGATGTAGGCTGGTAAATAATGCATGTACCTTCTGTTTCGAAGATGCGGCTAGATATATCTGCTAGACATGAAGGCGTGATGTTAAAATAGATCAGTTCTGGTGGAATGAAATATTTAAGATGCCAGCCGACAGTCCGGTGAAAACAATTGTTTACGACACATCAGGGTAAGCGTAAATCTCCCTAAACGTATTTAATAGCAGTTTGCAGACGAATGACGCGTCTATCTATAATCAAGTCAACATTCAGAATATCTTAAATGCACCAGGTTAAATTTCTGATGAGCACGCATATTATTTCGATATTTTTATAATCATGTAATTACCTGGGAAGCCATATTGCTTTCCTAGCATACCAAAATTCGTCTGTGATTTGTTGGTAAGAAAAAGGGCCAATGTTCAGTATCACGGAGCTTGCTGAGAGAAGCTGACTAGTTTTTCCGAAGGACGGAGTTTTGTTTAGTGACAGCAAAAGCAGCTATGACATTCGTTTCATACACAATCCAACTTTCAAAATAAAAAGAAAATCTCAATTATTTGCCTTTCGTTTGCACCAAGTTAAATTTCTGATGAACACGCATATTATTTCGATATTCTTATAACTATGTAATTACCTGGTAAGCCATAATTGCTTTCTTAGCATACCAAAATCGTCTATGATTTGTTGATAAGAAAAAGGGAAAATGTTCGGTATCGCGAGGCTTAATGAGACAAGCTGACTAGTTTTACCGAAGGACGGAGTTTTGTTTAGTGACAGCAAAAGCAGCTATGACATTCGTTTCATACACAATCCAACTTTCAAAATAAAAAAAAATCTCAATTATTTGCCCTTCGTTTGCAGTATTAGTACCAAGATTATTTTGATACCATTCGAAGATACATGGTATATATCTTTTATTTTTTATATGCAAATGTGACGTCATTTCTGCGTCGGCAAGTTTCGGACAGACGCATGGCCTAGCTTACCAATACTGCAATACTGAATCCATTGTAAGCAGTGTCTATCACTGCAAACCAAGTGCAAATGAATGGGACTTTACTGTTGTCCTTAGAGCATAAGCTTTTAAAAATTGTGCCGCTTGTTCTAGATTATCCTACCAAATCATCTCAATCGCTGTATGTATCTCCTTAAAAAGCAACAGTTTTGTACATCAAGAAAGTAATGGCCGATGCAGCAAGCGCCAGGCCCAGGGTTTGGGCGGGGGACACCGACGCTCGAGAGTTAATATGCAGGCGTCTCTTACCTGGATTCGAGGTTATAAAACTTGAGAATAATCTCAAACTCAAAATAAAGCACACTGATTGGCTGCTTCCGAGCATGCGTTTGAGAATGTACTCAAGTTTTATAACCTCTGGGCCTGATGTCTGAGGCTGCTCCTTTCTCTTGGGTTGCTTTGATTATCATGTGCTCGGAAGAGATTTTTGTCGCCTTCAACATTTGTCCATAACGTTTGTTGCAAGATGTTTTAAAAAATGTTGTAAGCTTAGCGACATGACAGAAGGCCAACCCGGAAATGTGCATCTTCTACATTAAATTCAATAAAGGAGTCGCATGGTATGAGTTAAGTTTATCATGCACTTGTACTGTCTTGCGGTACAAACCAGCTTTTACAGCGACGTGATAGTGTGTGATCCTTTCCACCGGTTTAAAATCCAAGCCGGACCAATTAAGATTATTTTAGAGTCCTCGACGAATGGCGCCCAACGTAAATAGCCCACATGTGCGATGGAACTCCTTAAGTTTCATTGCCAGTGATTCTTTTACTTCTTTAAATTCTAAGACGAATTCAATACGGATTGGGGAGACTGTCATAGGGTTTAGGTTAAGTAAATCATACACGTACTGCCTAGCGGCACAAGCCGGATTTTAAATTGAGGAGGTAGACTGTAAAGGGTTCACACCGGACACCCGTGTATGAATCTTGGCCGGACCGACTGATTTTTTTAGTCTTTGACAAAGGTACGAACGTAACGTTTTCAAAGTACAAAGCTGTAGCTGGCTTCTAATTGTTTCTAAACCCTTATTACAAAATCTCAATCCGATTTCAGAAAACGAAATGCACAAGAAGTTGTTTCAAGAGATTTGTGAAGTGCGTCATGCTACATGAGGATATACATACAATTTCAACTTCAGAGATATGAGGAAATGGATGCTCTTTACAATTCATTATTATCGTGTTTGCTAGCTGTCAGTGTGCTCTTAGGATGTTTTCCAGACTGGTTTTAACATTCTCATTAAAATCAAGTAGCTTCTTGTAAACCGTCTTCACGAGATCTGAATCGACTCTCGTCATGTCTCATTAGCTCTAATGTAAAGCCTCTTAGTTTTCGGACACTTATGCCGTGCTTCAGATAAGAAATAGATAAATGGGAAACTTTACGGATACATAGAATTTTCAATACTTTCTCTAAAGCATATGTTGTTACCCCTATAAGAACCGTCTCGCCGAGACGGTTCTAACGTGGGGTCACAGCATATGTTTTCGTAACGAAATAAGGAACGTTATATCTGATATATCTTCCAAAATACACGTATTCTTCAGCTCTCGTCTTGTCTAGACATAGATAAGGTTGTTCTTCTAGAGTAGGCTAGTGAAGAAGAAGGAGTTAAAATACATGCCCTCAGGCAATAGATATTTTTAGATCATCTTCTGTCAGGCAAATAAATGTGTCCAAATTTTAAATGGAACATTCCATCACAGACAATAGTAGTACTAAATTCTGTTTCCCAATTATTATGGCCGTTACGGCAAAATGATTGTAATACAGCCGAAAAATGTTTTTAAAGGGCAAGTGTTTCTTGTTTACAATTAACAGAATCATAAACTAGAAGTGTAATGGTATTTCAATCTTCCTTTTTCATTTTTCAATTTTCTTGAAGCAATAACTTTCTGGTTCGTTTTAATATCCAGATTCATATAATGCTATGTTTATTGTTGTTTAAAATTATTTTTCGAAAATTTATTGAATTGAGGGAAGTAATTTTTCTCGAGTTAAATAATGATTCCAGAACAATGCAATTTAATTAGATTCTAAAGAAGTACACGTGTAAAACAGCGAAAACCAAACGCCCTAAAGCAAACAAAGAGTAAGTTCTAAGATTGTAAAATCACGATATAGACCTGTTATCAAAATTGGAAACTTGTTGTCGTTGGGTTTTTTTTTTTCGAGCGTCTGTGTGCAGTCTAGTGCTTAGTTTTTTTTTTTATGAAATAAGCCTTTTACAAAACGCCGCAAAAATGATTCTCTCGGTGTTTAAGAGCATGTGAAAGGAAAAATGAGGGCCCTCATGCATCACCAATCCCCATAAACTATAGCGTGCTAGTCCTTATCTATAGTTCTTATGTATAGGAGGTTGGGGATGTGGGGTCAATGATTCTTGCAAATATCATTTTATTCGCCTCGTCGATTCTACTGACGCAGATATTTGGCCTAAACATGGATAACATTCCTGGCAAGCATCTGGGATTATGGACAGCAAGCATTCAAACAAACATGTTTTCCTCACACCTGGGGTATTCCGATAAAATCCCGTTTCGATTGGCCACGCAGCTTCAGAGGTGAATAAATATGACGACGAAGAATTTGTTCTTGATTCTATACATGTATATAGACCCTTAGCAAGAGCAGATAATCCCGGAGACAAGCCATCTAATTATAACAGCAACATTTTTGCCATATGTATAAATTATTTTAAGTTTCACAAAGATATTCCTATATTTAAAGAAATTAAAGGCCAGAAAAAGTATTTTTTTGCCATTTTAGGCCATTTTTTACGGTATAAAATAGTTTGAGACCCTGGCTTGGATCCAGGTGTTATGATTAAAAAGACGAGAAAAAGGGAAACAAAACTTGAGAGAAATGCCCAATGCTTTCTTTAGAATATTAAGAAGGTTTTTTTACTTAAACAACAGAATTATTATAAAATTGGTTTCCCTGGACCAGACCGGAGAAGTTGTTTATAGCGTTGTCCGACAATGTCTAGAGAACAACAGACAACGAAATCTACCTTTACCATATCCCCCCCCCCCGCCCACTTTAAAACCCCGCAGCACTTTGTTCAGGTGAGTCAAAACCTTGTTTGATCTTAATTTCTGCATTATCAAAATGATTCAGGACCAAATAAAATCAATGTCTTCACAATCTGTAATGAATACGCATCGTGTCATAAAAAAATCAGAGGTGAAATCCTGAAAATCTCTACCAATGTAATGATGTGAATCAAAATGGCATTCATTCTTATGAGTCCGTTTGAAGTCTATATCACAACGGTCAAGAAACACAAGATGAGATGGTTCGGTCATGTCTCATGTCCATCACTCCGAGCCAAGACAGTTGGTCCGGGGGAAGGAAGCGAGATAGACAAGCAAGCTAAACAAGAAGATTTTGGAGGAAACGCCGTATGTAGGCATTTACTGTCTCATCACAGACGGAAATAGCCAGTAAAAGTGCTGTGTTGAGAGAATATCCTGTTGTCATCCAAGATATTAAGCGAGATCAGGGTTCGAGATTATAAAATTTGAGAATAATCTCAAACTCAAAATAAAACACACTGATTGGCTGCTTCCGAGCATGTGCTCGGAAGCAGCCAAGCAGTGTGCTTTATTTTGAGTTTGAGATTGTACTCAAGTTTTATAACCTTGGGACCAGGGCTCGGTTGTTCAAAGCATCGGTAGCTTAACGAATTCGTTATTTGAGGATTCGATATGTAACACAGTACTCACACAATCAAATCAATTACGGTAATATATTTTGCTGGAAAAATAGATAAAGAGTTTGCATTACAAAAGCTCCTTATATTTTTTGGCAAAACTGGAATCGTTAAGGTACAGTAAGTTTAATACTTAACGTTTCGCTAACTAACGACGTCGTTGGTTTTAACAACGGAGCCAAGATGCTTAAGGCATGTTTTTGATCATGGTGTAGGGGGTGTATGCGACCGTGCGTTTTAGCCATTTTTACAAAAGTTTATCATATGACGTCGCATCTGAGAGTGTAATAAAGCCATGCATTATAATCGATAATCCACTAGTGGATTAAATATGGAAATTACATCGTAACGTTTTACGTTTCCATAAAAACGTCGCGTTTTCTAATGGCGAAATCGTGACGTTTTAGTGCAAATTTGGCTAATAAAATGCGCCTTTAGTGTCATATGATAAATAGAATCTTGCATTCGTGCTCCTGTATTATTAAATTTATCAAAGTCGTTGGGGAAAACCGATAAGATGCTCGGCAAAGCCACGTATCTTTTCTTTTCCCCAACTCGTTTAATAATTTCAATAATACATGGGCACTCATGTAAGATCCTCTATATAAAATTTTGCGAATTCCAGTTTGGTTCTCGTGAGGACTTATCGCTTCTAAAATGGAATTTACCTTTAGAAGAAGGAATTGTCTCCTGGAGAAGCATTTTTGTTTTTTAAGAGTTAATCATTCTTGAGAGCAAACGCAAAAATGGTACTAACGGCTTCTTCCCTTGAAAGGGTTTCTCTTCCTCTTAACTTGAACTCTTTTCAATTGCAGTCATAAAATATTTAATTAGAAAAAGAGGTGCTTCAAAAGCTTAATTATTTAGTTATGTATTTTATTGTTTTCTTTACAGGGTTTATCGACGCTGAACATTAAGGCTTAATCATGCGTTATGCGTTGTACGTTCAATATCATGTCAAACAGTTGTTCTAACTTGTAGTAGCAAAACATAATGATATTTATGTGAAACTTTGTAAGTATAATTATGCCCCATCGACATAACTTATGTAACCTTCAATCCCACTTCATTATCATGTATTATCTATGACTCTAAATAATTAACAACGTCTTTTCCACAAGAGTCTTTTATTATACTATGTTCATTTGAGCAACTGTGTTATGGTGTGTACCAGCAGCCAAGACGATTTGCATTTTTTGTGCGCACCCATATGGTGTCGCCAGTGATTTTCCGTTTTCATTCTCAGGTGTCGCATCGGCCGCAAAGTGTTCTATATCAATCGGGGATTCTCTAATCAGAAAGCATGAAAGCACTTGTTGATCAGTATATTGCTCACATAGGTCAAACGGTATCGTGTCTCAAGAGTTGATTGATTTATGTATTCTACCTAGACAAGATATTGTTTCATATCTTTTATAGAACTTAGTGCAATTCTCAATTTGCCTTTCGTTGAATGCAAAATAAACAGAGTATGGATACTAAACGATATTCAGTGGCATTTCCTTGCATCGGTGTTATACTTGCATTCTGTATAATTTGATACAATCAACTACACCGTTTGGGCCTAAACCCATGATTCTACCAAACAGCTAGTTGTAGACTGAAATGTAAATATGCATGAGAATCCATTGTTTTTAAGTGATATCATTTGTTTTATCACCCTCCTTTCAGACTGCAAGACATCGATCAGCATAGAGTCAAGCCCGTCAAATAAGCTAGATATAGCATTAATAGCATTAATACCCTGTGTTTACAATCTTAATCTGGGTAGTATACATGTATCAAATACTCGAACATCGGATTGCTAAATGAAGGCTCTAGACGCTCGCAATCAACTTAGGAGTAGATATTTTAATCCTTTATCAATTGTTATTTTGATCTACTCATCATCATCCTTTTGCTGATATCCGAATACTGTACCTTTGACATTTGGTCCAGATATTGTCTATTTCAAGGTTCTTCATGTGCCACAGATATCAAGTATATCACTGTCTTGTAATGTGATTAGGTTTGTTATCGGTCAGAGCAGGTGTTCAACTTGTCATAATGGCATTATCATTTACGTCACATGGACTGAACAGCTAGCATAATGACACCCTTAAGAGATACGTATTACAAATGACCAGTTTATGATGAGCTGACCATTCTCCGAACATATAATCAGATTCTCAGAAATCTTAAAATAGACGGGTTTTTCCAAAAAGATAAGATTTATGTCGAATATTTCAATTTTATATCAAAGAAAATAGTTGAGACGGACAAATTGAATCCCAGGGAAGAGACCTGGAATTCTAAGTAAGCTAACTTTAAAATAATAAATACACTTAATATGACGCTTTTAGTGCAACAGTTGCGCAATTCCTAGTGTCGCCAAACCATACATGTTTGAAAATATTGGTGATGAGCAGGGGCGGTATTTATAAACGCACTTAAGTTGTTGCTATGCTGTTGCTAAGGCTTAATTTCTACAAAGGAGATTTCCTACGACTATGAAATTTGCTCCGGAGGAACAGTCTTTTTAAGACTGTTCCTCCAGAGCAAATTTCATAGTTGTAGGGAATCTCCTTGAAAGTAATTTGGCCTTAGCAACAGCATATCAACCACTTAAGTCGTTTTATAAGTACGGCCCCAGATTCATTAAGCGCACGTCACGCATGTCACAAGAATGAGAACTGTTCAGGCAATCCATACTATCACATGTCTCTAGTTGCACAATAAACAGTAACGTGAAGTTACTGGTGAAAGTAAGTGACTTAGTACTGGTTAACCGCTTAGGAGGTCTAAGCTTGCCCAGGAATAGTGTGGTTAGGTTAACTGACCGTCCCGACATGACCATAGCTGTTTACCGTGCACGTTAAACAATGACACAAAAACAACAACAACTACAAGGGGTGCTAAAAATAAATAAAAGTCATTCGGAAATTAAAAACAATCCGGTCTGAGAAGCATAAAGGACCACAGAGGTCTACTGTTCACAATACCTATCTTTGATATATGTGTTAAACCTACTGGAAATTATTAATTCAATCTGAAAGAAATTGCCGGCAAATACTAAGTATCTGGTATCTAAGGTATCTAAAGTCCCCCCCCCCCCCACCATCTAAAGCGTTTCTAAGTTTACATATGTACTTTTGTTTCAGCTGAATGTGAGAGTTGTTTAATGTTAGCTTAAAGTACTGTGGATAGAGCTTTAAATCCTGTTCACAAATAAAAGAGAAGGAAATTACAGTCGGAGTTGCTAAATGCTGAAACTCTGTAAACATTTTCCGTAATTTTAGTTCCTATTTTAATCGCAGTCATTAAATATTTAAAACCAGCAAATTAGGCTGTCACATAAGATTAGAAAATATTGCATTAAAAACGCTGAAACCTTGTTATTATACTTCCGAAAAAAAGTCGTTCCATGTCTAAACTGAACGAGAAATATTTATCAGGCCCTAAGGATATAAACCTGCTTTCATGCTCAAATCGCCTGATAATATAATGTAATTCACCAAAAAATTTCGTACAAGCCCAGTAACATGTCCGGGGTGTGTTGTATTGGCCCTCGGCCGAATGCAGGCCTAGGGCTGATACAGCAGTCCGAGGACTTGCAACTTGGCCAATACGAAATATTTTGCTTAATGACAACTTTATGTAGATTAACGTCATCAATATTGGCCGAGTTATGTTGGCCGAGTTTCGCCTTTATTGGTTTTTATTAGCCGAGTTTGTCAAAATAAGCCAATTTCCAGTTTATGACTGGCATGATGCAGACTGCTTTCGCCATATAAGTTCTGTATCACTATTAGTTAATTAATAAGAAAATATTATATTATCTACGACAAAGCTTTCAAATTCGACGCTTCCTCTTAACCTGCAAAGTGCAAGTTGCCTGGTCATGTCCAAGTTAAATAACTTTTAAACAGGCTGCACCTGTCTGAAAATGTCAACGTGTAAACATACATCAAATAGAACTCGCCAGATTCCTCTTGACCTGCACTGTCATATAAGGACATTCAAGTTTCGTCCATCTTGTTCAAGTTGCATAAATTCTAAACAGGCTGAACTTGTCCTGGAAGTTAAACGTGTTAACCTACATTACAACAAACTCGCCAGACTAAATCTTACACTTGACAAATGTCTTCTTTTTCCGACAATTCCATGAAATGAGTTTTCGTGTTACTGATAATCAAATGATGTACAATATGAGCTGAACCCGAACAACTTTGGCAGCTGTTTCTTGGAGACTTTTATTGCTTAGACTATTGCAACGACTTACACGAGACGCGACCCGAGGAATAATATATATACTATGTGAACAATGAAGGCCTGCTTCCCTGTTCGAATCGTCGACCAACGAAACACAGCGTGAATCGTAGAATATTACCCGCCTATGCAGATTCGTACAATGAGCCGATTATTATTATTATTATTGCTTACTCCACATGCTGAAATATAAGGTCTATTGCCTTACATAGACACTAGTGCAAAATTGCAAAGCATATTTGCCTGTTAATATGACATTCAAAGAAATATCCGTTTAAAGTTTTTATTAGAGTTTTCTCACATCGTATATATCAAAAAGCACCTTTCTCCGTGCTCATGCCATCATTTGTGTTTGTCTTGTCAGACTCCCAAGAGACATATATTTGTCAAGAACAACTGTACACTTTCTTTTCATCAGAAATGGGTGAAGGAATCTATTTTATAGTTAAGGAAAGTACAATTGAAGGAAGTACAAATGTAAAAGAAACGCTACAAATAAGATATGCTGAATTTAAAGGTTAAACTCATTTAAAGCTTAAACTTATAGTAATCCCAACAGTTTTATTCTCTCAAACTTCATGGGCTCAAAACATTGTCTTTAAAATAAAGTAGTGTGAGAAATAAAAGTAAACGTATTTGTGTATCATAAAGGAGTGGTCATTCGATATAAAATTTATAAGACATGCCGTATGCCTTTTTCGTATATTTCAGATCAAACGATTTACGAGTTTTAAACGATTCTGTTTATCGTACATATGAAGAGATTTTTGTAGGTGTACGTATTGCCATGCAGTCATGACCACACAGCTTGTGAACAAATGCTATCTACATGTAGCTACAACTTTTTTTTTTGAAAGGCCCGATATAAACTGAAATACTGTCTCAAAGCGCCGTTAAATCCGAAACAACCAACCAACTTTTTTGATTGAGTCTGCAGACTCCTTAGGGTCTAGTTCCCTGTTTTTTGTTTGCAAAGAGCAGAGACTCTGCGCAGGCTGACCTGAGCTTTGTGTTCGCATTTAGTTAGCACAATGTTTGCGTGTCACTGTCCATGTTATGTAACGCATGAATATAAATAAAAAAACAATACTGATGTGACGTTATGGAGAAGAAGAAGGCGGTATATAAAGCAATGTATAAGCATTTAAGCCAATCCAATCCCAAATTCGCTTCGGTAGGTTTTCGCTGGTTCTAACAACTGATAAGCACGTCCATATTGTTGGAAACATATCCATTGTTAGTAAATTACAAAATATAACAAAATAAACCGACAGCTTTGGAGCAGTTTCTACTGGATCTGTATGTTTACATTGTTCTGAGCGGGTTTGACATAAACCCATTAATGCCTAGTTTTATTCAAGTAGAACAACCCATTTGAGCCGCCACATGCCATAACAAACAAAGTGGATGTGCGCCCGGCGAAGCCTGAGATCAGCCTGGGCATCTACCCAGTCTAATCAGAGGCTTCGCTGTTCGCATGGAGGTAGCTTAGATCCTTTGTTATCCATTAAGCGGCAGCAAAGACTCTAATAGACTGCGCAGCTGCCCAGGCTGATCAGAGTTTTCGCCGGGTGCCCATGCCACTTTGTCGGTTTTTTGCTTGTCACGTCATCCGATCTGGCCCAAAACTGTTGGTCATTGTCCCTCTTATGGAATTCTAGGCACAAATGAGTTAAAACCACACTTTGTTCTCCATTTTCACTTTCAAAAATTATGGTAAAACGCGACTTAAATGTAATAGGCTTGCTGAAATAATGTAGCACAGTGCACAACACTTGTTTGGCAAGAAGCGAGAACAAACGTCAGCACAAAATCCTGTTAAACCGCTGCTGTAATGATGTTCATTAAATCATTGGAAAGAGCGATGATATTGAGCTCTGCTGACTACTGTTATTCTGAAACGCAGGGAATCGCTCGGTCAAATTTAATTTGACATAGTTAGATTAGTTGCATTTTACAATTTCTCTTCCTTAAATATGATCTCGATCAAAATTTGCAAATGACGAATTTGCATCTAGGATGTATGAACCAATATCATTACAAAATCATATTTTGCAGTCACTTAGATGTCACTTGTTTTTACATAACAGTCTCCTAAAATAAAAGATGAAATACTAGCTTGTGTAAATACTTAATACTGGAAACTCCATCAAAGCCCGTTTATGCAATGCTCTTGAGCCACCAGCATTCAATATATTATTTAATAAGCCTGTAATACATTTCAATGGATGCTTGAAATTGTATACTGCGTTCTGCAGCGTTCTAGATTTAATATTACAATACGATCCCTAGTGGAAGAAAATCCAGACACCATTGTCCTGTCACCCGCTTCAATAATGGGCTGCGACATAATGAGACACGGCTGTCTGACACAAGAGCTTATGAAAACATGCCAGAGTCAGATTATGCTTGAAATTCATTTGGGATTATTCGGCTCAGTAGATTTCCACTGAAGCCGGGTTTCACAAGTGATGCACATATTTCTGATCATGAAGTTGAATGGTACACACGTTTGATAGAAGCAACTCTGATGTTTTCGTTTTTAATCTTAAAGTAAAAATTGTACTGTACGGGAGAAAAATCTTCCTTTTAAGAGCATTCCTCCATTTTCGGTGCTCTAGATAAGAGGGAGTGTTTGGTGATAATTAGGGATAATTTTTGTGTATTCCTGATAAAAACATATGTTGTTACCCCTCATCTGAACCGTCTCGACGAGACGGTTCAGATGAGGGGTCACAACATATGGTTTCAATGAGAAATAAAGAAAATTATCCATCAATTATCATCAAATACCCCTCTTATCTAGAGCTCTGATTTTGGAAAGGCTGCATTATTCACAGAACCAAACAGGAATCATAAAGTTGTTTCCCATTGTAATTATTGCAGAAAATACAATTGAGCCGCGACTCGAGAAACCAACAATGTGGATGTGCGCCCAGCGCAGACTCAGATCAGCCTGGGTATCTGCACGGTTTGATCAGACTCTTCATTAAAGGCTTAAAGGGTAGCTAAGGGACTAAGCTACCTCCATGCGGACAGCGAAAACTCTGATCAGACTGGGCGGATGCACAGGCTGATCTGAGTCTGCGCTCGGCGCACAACCGCATTGTTGGTTTATCTCGTGTCGCGGCTCAGCTGTATCCATGTAGATTAAATAAAACCGAGTAAGCTATTTCCGTTTCTTTAGTATGTTCCTTGCTTCCAAATGAACTATAGTTGCAGAACTAATGTCATGCATAATACCTATAGTTTAACTGACTCGATTTAGTCCTTTTAAATACAAATAACGATCACGTAAATGCAAAACCTCCAGACTTGAAATTTATATGAGATATTCCTTTGCCAAATTTGGTACAATACATGCAAAACGAGCCTATCTCGGCAAGCAATGAGCATTGCTCTCCGAGCCTCACTTACTCGCGAAATCCGCGAGTCATAGAATATACTGCGTATAAGGGTATAATTACATACTATATTGCGGCTGGCATTTTTTCGAGTGCGAATTACTGGCAGGCAAGCATATACAGATCGAATTGAATGATTATTCCACTGAATCAATCGTCCGTTAGGTCTTTCGTTTTGTATTATTTTGTATAGCAATACCCTAGAGTCCTTGGCATTCAGTAAGTTTGTAATATTTTTCTAAATATTGTAGATGCAGAAAGACAGATACCTCCACTAGGAATATATGTGCTGACAGCTCTATATCGCTAGGTCTAGGAACCATTCATCCAGGAAGAAAACATAATATGAGCCGCGACACGAGAAAACCAATAAAGTGGCATGTGCGCCTAGTGCCGATTCAAATCAGCCTGGGCATCCGCCCAGTCTGTTCAGAGTCTTCGCTTTCGCTTAAAGTGTAGCTAAGAGTCTAAGCTAGCCTCATGCGGACAGCCAAGACCCTGATCAGACTGGGCGGATGCCCAGGCTGATCTGCGTCTTCGCTTGGGGCACTTGCCACTTTGTTGGTTTTGTCGCGACGCGGCTCATTTTGAATGTTTGAGAGGTTGTAATCTCGTGGGGCGGAAGAATTAAAAATAACGGTGTGGTGTTGCAGAACTCTTTGGACAATTTGTTTAAACATATTTTATTTCAAAATCCTAGACATACACTACAGAGACAATTTAGGATCCAAACGAAGGCATTGACAGATTTGGTACTTTGATAGCTCGGCGTGTTCGTGCAAAACCAACAAAGTGGCAAGTACGCCCAGCGAAGACGCAGATCAGCTGAGTTGAGCATGAAAAACGTTTTATAACATCGGGGCCAGTTGTATGCTGAAGTGTGTCATATTTCCTGGTAGATTTTAAGCCGAATCACTATTGATAGCCTCTTTTTCCTCTTTGACTGCAAAGGAGCGAGACATGCCACAAGCTCGGACGCAATGGTGTTTCGTTTTTGCTTTTGTCATAGATGCTACATGATTTATGCGGAAAGCTCCGAGTGACGATTTGGCGCATGCAAAATCTTAAAAGTGCCTTGAGGTTGGTACTACTCTAAGGTGGGAGCTCTGGGGCCGTATTCATAAAGCCACTTAAGTCGTTGCTATGCGGTTGCTAAGGCTAAATATCTATAAAGGAGATTCCCTACAACTATGAAATTTGGTCTGGAGGAACAGTCTTACAAAGACTGTTCCTCCAAACCAAATTTCATAGTTGAAGGGAATCTCCTTCAAAGAAATTTAGCCTTAGCAACAGCATAGAAACCACTTAAGTCGTTTTATGAATACGGCCCCTGAGCTTGTTCCTCCTTTCACAGTGTTGTGACTACCCCTCTGTGAAGCATGTTTTTAAGTTTTGTCCTGTCTGGTGCTATTTGCTTGTTGTAAAGTCACTCCTACCATTAATCAGAGCTCAGATAAGGGTGCGATTTTTAGAAAAAATCTATGATAATTTTTCTTATTTATCAATGGAGACATATTTTTGTGACCCCCTGTCAGAATCGTCTTAGTAAGGCGGTTCTAAAAAGGAATCATAACAAATGCTTTTATGAAGAAATATGGAAACGTATCCTACATTATACTTATTGGAACACTGCTTTGTGTTCATCTCTCTGGGGAAGTGAGCTGGTACTTTTTTTTTTGTTTATTTACATTTTTTAGTTATTAATTTTTTCATGTGTATTGAAAACGTCTTAGTTGTCTTACTTTTCTTCCAGGCTTTGGTCTATAACTGCGGCTGTTTGTTTCGTACAATTCTCATAACGATGTTCCGGCCCCAGGAGACGCAGCGGAACGAATCCAGAAGATGCGCATCCTGGCATCAAGTGTGACCGTTCTCTCCAATTTAAACGGGAGGGCTTTTGATGTGGTTCTGGCACTTTCTTAATGCTTTTATTAGTATATTGGTGTTTAATTTACGTGGCATTTTAATATATCAAAACATTGTCTATTGAAACTGTAGAGGGGAATTATTTCGCATGCAAGTAAAAGCTTGGATCGTCTCTGATTTAGTCTACCAAACTTAAACTCCCTACAAGATTACTTACTCACTGACAGAAATCATTCCAGGGTTGAGTAAAATAAAGTAATGGTGAGAGAGCCACTTAATTTAACCTAAATCTGATTAAGTGTGGCTCCCATAACTTATTATGCATTGGTATACTACGTACGGTATGGTATACGAAATATTATGTTAATTTAAAAAAAGTTACATTAGGTAACACATTTAGTATAGGGACAAAAAAGGAACCTTAAGGCCCTGTCACACTACAACGTTTCAGACAACGTATGCCAACGTATGAAAAATTTATCCAATACGCTGGCATACGCTGGAGATAAATTAAAACATCAAACAGCAGCCGGTTTTGTGACGCACACATAGCGTACTGAAACGTATAAATAACTTATTCACAACTTATCCCTAGCGTATACATAACTTATACAAGCGTATTACAGCGTGTTCCCAGCGTATCTGTAGCGTTCTTGTCTTATGCCGAACGTATGCACAACGTTAGTCTAACTTACGCCGACCATATGTATAACGTGTTAGAGCGTGCTTCGACGATCAGATGTAAAGCGACGGCTCTGTACAACACTTTTTATTGTAGTGGACGTTGATCGATGGACATGCCTTAAGAACGAAAATTAGAGAACTTTGCAGGTAGTAGCTGACCACCTGCATGCCTACCGTCGTCCAAATCATCACCCGGCTGCCGTGCCTACGATGGTAGCTAACCTCCCTCTCGCGCAGACTCCAATGCCTCTTTAGTGGTATCCGTGACGGCTTCTGCAGCAGCTGTGGTGGCATCTGAAGTATTAACCCCCTCTCAAGCCCCAAAACGACAAGCAGAAGTGGTCCAAGAAGATTCCTTATTTAAAAGTGATGAATTGCTGATCTGTATCCAATATATATAGCTGAAGCCCAGGTCGCTGGCGGATATGTTACCTAAATACGCTCAGTGCGTTCGTGATACGTTGAATAAGTTCTAAGGTCGCCAGGCATAGGTTGGATACGTTCTGGATACGTTCGGTATAAGTTACAGGTAAGTTACCTATAAGTTAGAAATAAGTTACGCGTACGCTCCACAATGGACCTGCTGGCTGCCGACGTATGTCAACGTATGATTAACTTACAAGTTACGTGCATGAACGTACGCATAACTTACCTGTTGCGTACACCAAACTTATGACTAACTTATAAACAATACGTCGGCGTACGCTGAAAATTTTATGCATGCACAAAATTTTGGGCCGCATTCGACGTACAACAACTTATACCAACGTATTTCAGCGTACTCGTAACTTGTTCATAACGTACCCCTAACTTATTCAACGTACACCAGCGTGTTTGCCAAATTTCTCATACGTCGGCATACGCTGATGCTATACGTCACTGTGTGACAGCCACATTAGTCTGATACGGTCCAAAAGCATATTTCCTTCATGCATCATCTTTTAGTTTAATGGCATTTAGATTTTATTTTGTCTCTCGCTATATTTTCCCACATGACCCTGCCAAATCAGGCTAGACAAAAATGCATCAAGTGTGCCACTAATGCAGAGAACATTAGGAGACTTGATCATACCGTAGCAGGATGCCTCGGTATTGCCAGAAGGGAGATCAAGAAAGATCATAGTGAGCCGCGACACGAGAAAACCAGCAAAGTGGTTATGCGTCCAGCGCAGACACAATTCAGCCTGGGCATCCGCCCAGTCTGATCAGAGCCTTCGCTGTCCGCATGGAGGTAGCTCAGACCCTTAGCTACCCTTTAAGCGCTTAGCAAAGAGTCAGAGCGGACTGGGCGGATGCCGAGGCTGATCTGAGTCTGCGCTGGTCGCACAACCACATTGTTGGTTTTCTCGTGTCGCGGCTAATAGTAAAGTATTACAGATGCATCTTTACTTGAATAAAGTACACGAAACTAGACAGACATAAAGAACACGATTAAGTGATGACATCATCTTAAACAACAAACGTAAGGAGAAAATCATTTCTTAAATCCAAATTTCCTGAGTTTTTCGTAGTTTCTATCCAGCACTGAAACAACAAAATGCGTAGTTACAAGGTGATTTCAAGCATACAAATGGTGTTGCTTTTATAGTAAACTTATCGCTAATATCGCCCGATGGAACTCAAACGTTTTTTTAGAAAGCATTGTTACGTCAGAAGCAAACCATTTTTGTACATCGTACTTCAGATTAAATTCAGTATTTTGAGATCTCAAGCGGACCGAAATCAGAAATAGTGTATTTTCATTCTATTTCGAGCCATTTAACTTCAGACGGAAATTACTATCTCGATACTAACTTTAGGTTAATGAAATATTCAAATGTAGCGGGTGGATATATACGAGTTGGTAAAGTAGATTTGAGCCTCGACACGAAAAAATCAACAAAGTGGCATGTGAGCCCACCGAAGACTCATATCAGCCTGGACATCCGCCCAGTCTGACCACTCTTCGCTGTTCGCATCATGCTAGCTTAGACTCTAAGCGACCTTTTAAGCACAAAGCGAAGACTCTGATCAGACTGGGCGGATGCGTATCCGATGCTACATACCAAGTTTCAAGGCCATCGGCCTATTGGTTCTGGAGAAGAAGATTTTAAAGGTTTTAACCATATATGGGCGTGGCGGCCATGCTGGTCATGTGACTAGGATCGTTTGAACAAACTTTCGTTCCCCCGCCCCCTAGAGCCTCTACATGAAATTTGTTACAATTGGCCCAGTGGCTTTTGAGGAGATGTGTGAAATTGTCAGAATATGAGAGACCAGGGTCAAAGGTCAAAGAATGACCTTGAGCTCTTGTACGCATAAATTTTCATGTACTCATTAAGATGACTGTAAATACCAATGTTCAGGTCCAAATCTTCAACAGTTTCCAAGAAATCTTATGTTCTAACATTTTCCCATATAAAAGCACCAGAAAGCAAATTTGACCTTCCCATAGAAAGGTCAAGGTCAACCAAAGATCATAATTTGAACAATCTCGGTAGTACTTGCGTACCTGATGCTACATACCAAGTTTCAAGGCCATCGGCCTATTGGTTCTGGAGAAGAAGATTTCTAAAGGTTTTACTATGCTCGTATATGGGCGTGGCGGCCATGTTGGTCATGTGACCAGGACCGTTTGAACAACTTTTTGTTCCTAAGATCCCTGGAGGCTACATATGAAATTTGCTTACAACTGGCCCAGCGGTTTCAGTGGAGAAGTCGTTTGAAATTGTGGACGGGCGGACGGACGACGGAGCTTTACCATCCTATGAGCTCCCCCGGAGCCGCTAGCTCAGGTGAGCTAAAATGTGTTCGTCAGTGATATTAAACAATTTGTTACTATAACTGCATTGCAGTTTCAGAATGTGCATTTGTTTGTTGGTGGAAAGTGTAGTTTACAATAAACCTGGTGAATATAGAAACAGACATACTTGTTAATTCTGTACAGCCAACGCCACATGCTGCTTATATCTATTTGCAATTATATTGCCTGGTTTGGGATTTGTATATCAATTAGATGAGCTCCTTTTCGAAGCAGATATACTAGGACATTTGTTGAGTATCAAAGAAAGGGTATAGTTGGTTAAATGCGATTCAACAAGAGAGACCCACTTGCACACATTGTCAACCTAAATTAAAAACGAGCGAATCATTAACTTTAAGTGATAAAACTGCATGATATATAAAGATACCCTGCAATAGTTCGATCCAAACAGAATAAACTATACTGATATATTGAAGTAAATAATTGAAAATGAAACGCTGATCTCAGAATAGAGTCATTATAAAGAAACTGTATAATTATGAGAGTGACAGAACAACTGCAGGATTTAACTATAGTCGCTTAAACATGAAGTGTATGGCATTTTATCACATGACGTCGCTGTTATTCATTGGTTGACGTCGTGTCATAAAAATCGTATGACCACACGTGTACTAACACTTTGGCGCGTACACGTAACGTCATTGACAACGTCCATGTCAACAATGCGTTTTCTTATTGAAATAATGTTCAGCTTGAAGGCGTTAAAATCCCATTTTAAAGGGTCATTTGATAAAAAGGGTCATTTGAAACAGGCTCGTTTCATAAATTTCATATGAAATGACCACGAGTGTAAGATCCTCTATGTATAGAAGCTCAAATGTCCTCCGTTTGCAGGTTCTTGAACATCTTTTATAAAATGAAGCAACTATGAAAACGAACACCAATATTTGCATGTGTCAAGATTGGAATGAGAAATACGGACAGGCACATCAATGGCATTATCGTTTTTTTTCGGCTTAACACAAGTCATAATCCTTATTTTGCTCCTAATGGAAACAGAAAGCTCTTACTCCTGTTTGCTAATAAACATGTCATGGAAGACATCTTTAGTACCCTTTATAAATTGCTTCCTTGCAAGTTCCTATCAATGTGAAAGAAATATTCTTTGTTCTGACTCGATAAGAAGTGCTTTAATGACATATGGACTAGAACAAAACAACATGTAAATGTCTGGTATTTCTATTATTAAGTTCAACGCACAGTTTTAGCCGGGTTGGTTGTTTTAAGAATGCGATTATGTCTTGTTGGTCGAGGGACTAACGGTCCCGGTAAATGTCGTAACTTCTATAATATTTGTTTGTCATTTTTCGATTTATCCATACCTTCATCTGCCCGAAAAAACAGAGAGTTTGTTAAAATGGCCGTAAAACTATAGTCCAGGTATGGCGTTTCTTCCTCTTTTATATAAGGTGTCAGTTAGTGCACCTAAATGTAGATGCATGTATCTAAGGAGTATGGACTATTTCCATGTTCTTAAGAAGAATCATAAAGGCTTGCTCTCAGTTTTGCATCCCTAGACAAAGAAGCCATTCCAAACGGGGACTACCCTTAAAAGGAAAAAAAAACTGCTCCCATTGAGTCAACATCTTTCCTTTAAGAGTTGACTTCTATTTAGGAGGGAGGAAAAATGAAAATCCTGGGGCCGTATTTATAAAACGACTTAAGTCGTTGCTATGCTGTTGCTAGGGCTGAATTTTAATGAAGGAGATTCCCTACAACTACGAAATTTGCTCTGAAGGAACAGTCTAAAAAGACTGTTCCTCCAGAGCAAATTTCATAGTTGTAGGAAGTCTCCTTCATAGAAATGTAGCCTTAGCAACAGCATAGCAACGACTTAAGTTGTTTTATAAATACGGTCCCAGAGTTGCTTATCCTGGAAGAGTACACATTCACATCAAATACTTCATAATTAAGTATTGGATAATATTAATCTAAGTGTTATGTTTTAAAATAAAGTATGTATAATATGTATATATTGATATATGACACTTTAATACTAAATTACTTACTTACTTACTTACTTACTTACTCTAATCTACATAATAACTACAACTAACTGACTTAAGTATACCTTGAATCAAACAATCACTTTCTATAAGCATACAGGTTATGCAGGATAACAAAGGATTACATGATGTATAGATTCTGGCAAAGTTGCATATAAATGACAATGACAGATAATCTTGTATGCTTGCTAGAAAATTGTCTGGAAGCTTCGCAGTCTTAGATAAACAACTATTATTATTAATGACATCTACATGTTGTATTGTTGAAAAGTCTACGACCTTCAGTCAGGATTATAGTGTTTTGGTGTTTTGAAGAATGTCGGTTATCTGGGCCACAAAACTGGCATTTCAAAGTTGGTGCAATGTAGAAAGGAGTTATAAAATCTATAAAGGTTGCCAGCACACCAATATTGATTAATGAAAATGGTATTAATAGTTATGTAATTATTATTATTTTTATTATTATTGTTATTATTATTATTAGTAGTAGTAGTGGTAGTAGTGTAATTAGTATTATTATCATTATTTTTAGGAACACACGGTTGACAATAATTTGCATTTTTATTACACGATGGACATGTATGTCCTCATACTTATTTTGTATTGTCATTTAAAAGAACGAGATAGAATCTGCGGTAGGTGATACTTTTATTTACAATTTATACGGATACATGTATGGGTTTATATAGCCAGCAATGAAAAAAAAGTTATCTATAATTCTATGATACTGGCTATGTTGCAATCCGTTGTTTTCCCAAGGTTTTTATTAACAAAAGAAAGACAATTTATCCAACTTTTCATGTTCAATCTGCTGTCAGATGAGGTTTAACATCACCCCCTACCCATACACATCGAAAGCAAATGTTTTACAATGCGGGTTTCCATGATATAACCTGTTATGGAAAATTCTATTATTCATGTGTCCATGGTATTTTCTTTCATAGAAAATGTTTTGGAAGGAAAGGGAAAGACGGCCCCTTGTATACGATTCTGTTATCAATTTTTACAAATGTACTTCATTTGTTATTTCAAAATTGTCGCTGCGTCATGATTAATTGTCCAAATCTTAAGGTATAGGGTTTTTCCGCCATATCTACAAAGAAGGAGAACTTCTGACTTCTTGTTTGCTTCCCTGAACAACAAACGCCTTTCAAAATGGTTTCTACTCTTATAGAAAATAATTTCCTCCATGAGACATTGTCGAATATTTAGTAAGGATGCAAAAACAACTTGGCAGTCACTTCCCCTGCAAGTGTACCCATTCTCCTTAATAAAATTTAAACAGGGCCTTATCATCTGCTCGACACGATGCTTTGACCAAAAACGACACTAGGTCTACCTGATCTGAGAATAAATTAATTGAATTTCTTGTTATTACACAAGCAAAGGTATAGCATTCTTATCTAGCTCTGTGATGTCAAGGATCTGAAACGATGTCAGGATACCGCCATTACAATGTGACGAGATAGGACGTTCTCATGACTCCAGACGTCATTGTGAGTTCATTATGATGTCACTGTTACGTACCTTATGACCACATGGATGCCTAATTCAATTCCGGCATGGATATACTTTGCAGACTATTGCGAGTGTATAAAATCTTCTCAAACATGTGTATATTGTATACGTTCAAAAATAATTATACAGGTCACAAGAAGTGACAGTTCAGTCCTTGGCATCGCGAACAGTCCTGATTTAAGTGAAACATAGAATATAATATTTAAGCATTTTTTCAAAAATCACAATTGGCGTGTTAAACCCTACCAATCATGCCAACGTATTGTTACTGCACGAGGTCTATACATTTTTCTAGGCAAATAGAATGAAATTTCTGTGCATCAAATAAAAAATGGTAAATAGTTGCGTCGAAAAGGCCAACCGCACTGTAGTGTGTGCCAACTATTGGAGCGACACGAAGTATTGGAATCGTAAACATTGGATTTTTATTTCCGAGGTGTCAATATCTTAACTTCATAGACGAGTGCTCCTCTTAATATATCACTTCTCCTAAGCCCAATAATTTGCAATAAATATTCGCCTGATATTTCAATTATGTCTGCCAGAGCATTGTTGCTGAATGGAATAAGTTATAAAATTAGTATTGAGTTTCAGGCATTGTGAATTAGTAACACTTTAACATAAGAGCTGCTAATTAAACGCAGCTGGTAATACATTTGAAGACAATGAAGCGTAACAGGTGTTAATTGATAAAATAAAGAACATACATGAGTTATGCCCAGAGAAATAAATACTCATGCCATATGCGACAAACAAGACTCAGAAGAACCTGTGCATCCACCAAGGCTGACTTGAGTCTTTGTGTGTCCGATCTATACATTCCCCTGAATGCAAACTGGAGAAACTTTGTTTGCACTTCGCCAGTATGTCGACCTCCCATAGTCGTAGCAGTTCGCCATCCTGTAAGACACCTGTTGGTATGACGAGGATCGACAAATTCTTTGGCAATTATTTGATTAACCTACGTGCCTACCTAACGTAATTACGATGTACGTCTATAAGTATCCTCGAGCCTTTGATGTATAGGACCAGTACTTAAAGGAAACACGAAATGGGTGGCAAGAAACTAGTTAAATTAAAACTGCTCTTATTCTCTGAAAACTGCGCTAATGATGCTAGCGTCCTATTTACCTTCCAAGGCCTCACATATTTTGTAAACATTGTTACATGAGTCAAAATATTCATCGCATCAGCTCATTCCAGAGCTTTTAGTTAGCAATCAAATCATGTTTTAATTTGTGTGGTTATATAACAAGACATAACCTAATATAAATGATGGAAGAAATCCAAATTAAATTCGACGAAATCTCAGAACTCAGGTATCAGTCGAGTAGAACATATTGCAATCAACAGACGATTGCGAACATTGGACGTGGGCCTCATTTTCAGAGGTGAGATCAGGCGATGGCTCAATAATTGTCGGATTTCTGGATGTAAAAATTAGATTCTTAAAGAGTTCCTCCAAAAGCAGAGAACACATTCAGAAGAAGCAACATTGGCCATACTTCGAAGTTTCGGCTACTGAAGCCTTGTCAGTGAGTCTGGCAAGATCTGGAGACGAAACCCAGAGTAACCACACTGTAATTTATTGACTAAAATGATAACAAATTTTAATAAATTCTGAAAAGAAAGATGACTGGTATTTGTTGTATGTTTGTAAGGTTTATCCGACAAGATATCTCATGGTACTTATTCATTACAGGCATTGTCTAGCTATACCGCTCCTTGAGCATGTATTTGCTCTCATTTTACTTTACGGTTTAAAGTCGATGAACAAATAAAGCGTCAGCGAGGTCTGAAACTATCATTTCGGTTTGAACAGGAAAGTCACAGCATTTGCATTCGGTGTGCGTAGGGATTACTAATAATAGTGACTTGAATGTTGCTCTGACATTGAGGTACGCGGACTTGCTTTTTGTAGAACTACGGGTACACTTACATCGTTTCAAAAGAAGCAACTTTCGTGACGTTTTGTTTAGTTTTCTGAAATCCTTCCAAAAGGGGTCAACTACTGAATGAAGATTATTTTCTTCAAAAGTTGACCCCCATTGAGAAAGAATGCAAAATGACAACTGCAGACCTGCTTTCCCTAAAGGTGAATCCATGTACCTAAATATTCATTAATATTGCAATCTGCAATTTAGCAAGAAAACACAATGAAAACAGGAGATACAAGAAAAAAAAATAACATTTTACTACATGCTTCATGAAACAAAACTAGACTGAGCATTTTCTGCTTGATTATTCAATGGATGTTTAAGCCATCAGTAATTTGACATTTGTGTGTTATTTATTCTCTGCCAGAAAACATTTAGGTCTAACGCCTAAACATGTGCAAGTTATGTATTTAGCTGTACATATTTAGTTACACATCAGTAAGTTTTGTCAGAACGAGAGTAATTTACCATAATTTATAGACTTGTAATATTTACAATAACTTTTGTTATTGATTATCGTTAATTGTATCATGGCTTTCTGTGTTTTCCTTTGAAGTCGCCTGTTCATTAACTTTGTTAACTTGCACTGTAAGACAATTCTGGGGTAGGCGGAGCTAAACTTTGTATTCATTTTACACTGAAGTGTACCTGGATAACTGTGCGGATATCAGGATAACTGTGCGGATATCACAGATATACTGCACGGCTTAGTTATTGCACGGTTCTGTCAAGTCTGATTTATATTGAACAACTGAGCAGCACTAGGACGAAAAGGGTCTTTGAGCATTTGCAAAGAAAAAATATATTTTGATCATCCTTTGCGTCTGCTCAGTCTGATCAGTGTTCTATCAACAAGGTAGTAAACCTGAGGGATCTGCATTGCCAAAAGCAAAGACTGATCAGACTGCAAACTGATCCAAGCGTTTACAGTTTACACATGGCTGAAGACCTATTTTATTGAGCACAGCTCGATTTCATTTTCATTCAAAGAAGGAACAAGGCCATATCTAAGATTACAGAGACAATTTATCTTGTAGCACCAAACTCTACCATATGGACCCTAAGTATTGTGGCAAACAGTAAAGACCCAGATTAGGCAGCTGAATAAGCAGAAGTAAATGCTCTCTAAGAGTGCTCTATTTGCCATTCTTAAGATATTGGTTGTAAAATCAGTGTGTTGAAAAATCATCATTTCTGTCAAGCAATATATATTCAACAGAATATGCAGACATAATTTTATGTTATTTTCAGTTGATGCTGTGCTGGAATTTATAATTGCCAGGTGATTTATTTGACCTTCAGGTCAAGAACAATACAGCTGTAGCAGATATCGTTACAATAGATATGCCACTCTTCATTAAAAACTGGATAAGAGCTGTTTTTAATTCAAAATAGACAAATGTGATTGGCTGCCATGATACAAAATACATATAGAATGATGTCACTCATATTTAGGATACCCTTCTCGGGGGCTACGCCCCCTCGAAGGGTATCCTAAATACTCGTGAAATCATTCTATATGTATAACTTATGCCTAGTATGTTTAGCATACTTGGTAAAACATTAACTAAGCAGCCTCACATCAACTTGTAGCAAATGGCCTGTAGATTATTTCGTTCCAACCAATTTCCAACTATGCCTGTCATGTTAAGATTTTAAAGCCTTCGCTGTATTATGATCAAACGCCCAGAATATATGAGCCGCGACACGACAAAATCAACAAAGTGTTTGTGCGCAGACTCAGATCAGCCTGGGCATCCGCCCAGTCTGATCACACTCTTCGCTAAGCGCTCAAAGGGTAGCTGAGGGTCTAAGCTACCTCCATGCAAACAGCGAAGACTCTGATCAGACTGGGCGGATGCCCAGGCTGATCTGAGTCTGCGCTGGGCGCACAACCACTTTGTTGGTTTTCTCGTGTCGCGGCTCATATCGTTTGTTTTAGACAGACTAAACGATCAGAAAACCGTTGATATAGCTAATAGAACTTAAATCTATGTTCCGTGACTTTATCGTATGCGTTAAAAGTATGTACCATTGGCAATACAATATGTAAAACTTTAGCTGTGTTTCTCTAAATACATATAAATGCTTTAGCTGAAATTTTACTTCTAAAGATCGACTATATTGCATAATTATGTAAAAACTTTCTTACATGCATTTACATGTATGCACGAAATGACAAATCGGCATACACATGTACAACTTCCAGAGGAAAATTCAAAACGATCGACGACAACGTGCGGCCTTACACCGGGTGACAATTTTTTCAGTCGTCCTGTTATTCAGCCAACGTTAATCGATTCCAAGCACCTAACAATACATCAAACTCGCATACATTGTCAGGTTTCACCACAGGCGATCAAGATTCTGAAAGCAATGTATATGTATTTACGAGGTTAAAAAGTACGTAAATATGACACTACCACAGCAAATCAACAAGCCAGCAGGTGCTTTTTGACTCTGGGTCATTTAAATCATAGTATCAATTTTCTAGACAATAATAACAATCATATCGGTGGCATTATAACTAGTGCAAAAGACTGGAGCACGCTCTTTTCCAATCCACATTTGAGCCACGACACGACAAAACCAACAATGTGGTTGTTCGACCAGTGCCGACTCAGATCAGCCTGGGCATCTGCCCAGTTTACTCAGACTCTCCGTTAAGAGTTCAAAGGGTAGCTAAGGGTCTAAGCTACCTCCATGCGGACAGCGAAGACTCTGATAAGACTGGGCGGATGCCCAGGCTGATCTGAGTCTGCGCTGGGCGCACAACCACATCGCTGGTTTTCTCGTGTCGCGGCTCATTTGATGATAGGGCTGGGACTGGTCTTGATTTGGGATCTAAGGCCATTTTAATTGTGTAATTTTCGGGTAGTGACATTTTCTGGGTCTCAAAAAAGGGTGAAAACCTCAAATTCGACGGCCATTGTAAATATCATAATTTAATGAAATATGCATCTACGTTTTAAAACGATTTGGCGCCCAAAACATATTTTTAAGTCTGCATGATTGCATGACATATATAATCGAAATGATATTTTTGCCTCTGTTAAAGTTTACTGTTTGCGATTCAATGTATATATTTTAAGATCTCACTTTCTTACCATGCAAATACTATCATTGCGAGCAAAGTGCTATTGGTATATGGAATTTAAGCTTCAAAGTAAAATAATATTGCTCTCTGAAGTCACGTCACTTAAAACATTTTTTCTTGTTGTTGTTGTTTAATGTTGCCATTAAGATCTGCAACTAAACATTTCTGTTGCCTATAAAATAATTTAATATCAGTCACTGTGGTATTTTAGCTGTGAGTGCATATGTGAACCGTTATTAAAACTCCCGTCATTGAAGCAAAACCTGTAAAAAAGTTTGTTTTTTTTCTCGGAAACTGCTGCTTCGGTTTCAGATTGGTCGGACAAGATTAGTCAAGTGACCCTCTACAACAAAAATATCAGGATTAATGATTAATTTACGATAAAATCTTGCCGCCACAGGCGGACCTAGTTTGTATGAAACATGTACAGGATACCGGTAATCATTTCATAACACAACTGCTGGCCTGATTTGAAAATGATTAGACGGGAAGTTTTAGTCTTGGCTGACCTATAAAAAACTTGTTGGAACATGGGTATTTATGGCAAAACAAAACATGGCCATCAGAGCTTCGACATAGTTTCCCTTTTTCTTAACTGGTTTTAATAATCCTCTCCCAAACAACTGACATCATTTTAAATATATTTAACAGGATGGTGAGTCTTGGACGAGTATGTACCAAGAGTTTTCAAGCCGAATGATTTTCATAAGAAATGTGGCTACCAGTAGGCAGTTTTGTTACGGGCTACTTAACAAAAACGTATTGTTTCAAATTTCTTTAACAGGCCATATCTTCTAGTTAAACATAAAACTAGCGACAAGGTAGCTGTGCTACTTTGTCTCATATGTTTACAGGAAACTGAAACATATTTCCTCGCAGACACACAGCTCACGCGACTCAAATACTGAAAATGTGACAGCATCCGCCCAGTCTGATCAGAGCATTCGCTGTCCACATGGAGGTAGCTGAGGTCCTTAGCTTCCCGTTAAGCGCTTAGCGAAGAGTCTGATCAGACTTAATGGATGCCCAGGCTGATCTGAGGCTTCACTGGGCGCAGAACCACATTGTTGGTTTTGTCTGATCGCGGCTCAAACTATGTAGAAAAGGCCTTAGTCACAAAGCACAACGCACGCAAGAAACCAAACAAGGGGGAAGAAAAAAAAACAGAAACGCAAAACACGTAGGGAAACAGACACGCTCAGTCCACAATGTGGAAGTGTATGTTACTACAACAAAACCCATACAAAATGTCTGAAAAGATCCTTTCGTGACCCTCTACAAACGATTTGTTCAAGCCATTTTGTTTTATTGTAATTTCCGCAAGGAGGGGTCGGGGGTCTGGGGGTCGGGGACGGTCCTAGTGTTTCTTATGATGGAAAGTTTAAAGATCACTAGTTCGATTGTGGAATAATCAGATACAATTGATCCTTGGATGAACATCTACATATGTATCAAGATACATGTAATCATTGTTCCTAGCAGTATTAAATAATGAAAAACATCGTCACTATGGATGACACTTATTTTTCCTGGATTTAGATAATAAAAATATTACATAAACATCATGGTATAATAACTAAGGAAAGCAATAAGGACCACCAGGACCCTCTTATCTGACGTTTCACAACTCACCAAATTACATACAAAATCATCTAAAAATGCTATTCCTGTTTGTATTTTTTGCTTTATTTTTAAGATTCGTATTCAGGACTGATAAAATACACAGAAACCACAGCGTCATTAAATTGTTTGAACCAGCTGCGTTTAGGGCTTCTGCCGCTCCAATTAAAACACCAATACTTCAATGACAATTTGCTTCGGTGCTCTATTCTGTTGTTTTTACATGCCCCTAAGGGTTTTCTAATAATATTGTCAAGCAACGGAATCGATTCCTTGGCAAAGTCAAAGACTGAGCTTTAGTTGTGTCACTATGGGGATTACTAATGAGTCTCGCGATGAGAAAAGGCATGTGGAAACAGCATAGAATAAGATGACTTCACTTATAAGTGAAGTCAAGCTAGAGCGTCAATTGTTCTTTTATTAGTTCCTTGACTCCAAAGTGTGAGTGCCGGAAATTAAAAGACTCTACGAGACTGCGAAAATCTGCAGGCTGGGCTACTAGCTATTCGCAAATTTACCGTTGGCCCTTTACGCGTATCATGGCAATATTTGCAAAGATTTATAGCCTGTTACAGGCAAACTAATATGCCCAAAGGAAAATAGAAATTAAGATAAGCATATAGTATTTCTTAAGCCAAGAAGCCAGTTGTTGTCACCATAATCATACCATCGAGAGAGAAAAAAGACTTATAAAAATGCATAATTGATAAAGTAAGGCTTGGTAATCTAACAAAAATGTGGAAAAAACACTTTGAAAAGCGGAGTAGCAAAAATATAGCTGAGGCAGTGCACAAGTATCCAAATGGCTCTCTTTGTTGTTGCCAATTTAAAGTTGTAATATTACCTTGTCGTCATTTCTTATGTCTTATAGAATGATAGACGAAGAAAGTCGTGTAAAATCAGTATGAGTATTTAAAGTCTCCAAAATCTGATTTTCAAAAAAAAAAAAAAAAAAAATGATAAAAACAAATGACGTTCTTGTTCGGTCAGTATGAGCTTATGGGGTCATATCCTTATATGTTCCTTGGTGTCACACATGCTGTATTAAATTTTGTTTCCAAAGTTCCATAATTTTCTTTTGCCCAATCCTAGGTTTTTAAAACATAAGCATTACCACCCCTCTTTAGTATTCAAGTCACTTTTGTAAAGCATCCTTTAGAAGAGGTCCAAATGGGCATGGCAACAATTGGTCAATATCGAGCTGAGGAACGCTTCATCAGTCCAGTGCCGTTTTAAGCTAACTTAAAAGCTCACCCTAAGCAGCCTCTCATAAGAATTAGTCACGAGGTTTAAGAAAACAAAACCAAATCGTAGACATGTACTGTATAGGATCGCTCAGAGGTCATACACGAAAAAAAGATCGGATAAAATGGAAGAGCTCACTGTGATGTCATCCTACAAAACACGAATGGAATTCGGCAAATGTTAAGGAAACTATAAGTGAATCTATTGCACAAAATCCACTATGTACCCAAACCACTGTCCTCAGAGAGTGCCAAAATCAACAAATGTGGAAGCACACTGTGCGGATTCCACATATGTATACAGGATTTGACTGAAATTTATCTATCGAGTTTAGAGGATAAGAACTTAAAGGTTTTGATATATCGGTTACCATTTTGATATCAATTATGTATTCGAACCTACCCTCATCTAAATGAAGTGAAAAGTGTTTGAGTTAAGAATCCTACATGAAATGAGCCGCGACACGACAAAACCAACAATGTGGTTGTGCGCCCTGTGCAGACTCAGATCAGCCTGGACATCCGCCCAGTTTCATCAGACTCTTTGCTAAACACTTAAAGGGTAGCTAAGGGTCTAAGCTACCTCCATGCGGACAGCGAAGACTCTGATCAGACTGGGCGGATGCCCAGGCTGATCTGAGTCTGCGCTGGGCGCACAACCACATTGTTGGTTTTCTCGCGTCGCGGCTCAAATAAGTTTAGTTTATTCAAAGAACTTGTTCGAAAATATTCACTGAAGGACAGAAGGACGGCGAAAGAGTGACTTTAGCAATAGCTTCATCTGACGAAAGGATACCTGAGAAAAATAATGATTTTAAGTTTTGACAAAGAATGCCGGTGCATTGTTATACAATCAATGTTAGACCTCTTCGGCATTCCTTTGTAAGCACAGTCATGTAATAATAAATTTGCTGTATGCGAGATGCATGGAAAACTCATTGTTCTTTGCTGTTCCGGCATTTTGGTAGGAATGTTGTGTTATTAATCTATGTTAAACGCCTGCTTTTGTTTTTTAGATGCATGTACCTGTCATTTGTAACAAACTTGTGGCTTACATAAAACAAATAGCTTCAACAGCAGTATTTTCCCTTTAGGTCTCTATCACAGGTATTCTGAAAATTCAATTTACATGAACTGGCATCCCCTGATTTGAGTCTCATGTTTTCTAGTGTAAACACATAAAATAGACCGGGGGACATGTACTATTTAAGACTTAGTTTGAACCTTATTGTGTTTGCATAAAAATACCTGTAGAAGTACATATCATGTAAGTTAATGCGATTCTGAATGCCGTTCAGAACGGGACCGAACATCAAATGCATTTATGACAATACGACACCTATGAGAGAGGGGCCGTGGTCCAGTGGTCAGAGAGGTTCGGTTATGGCGCAGTAGGTAAAGGTTCGAATCCGGGTGAGGCCAGCTGGCGACTTAAAAAACGTTTTCATTCAACCAAGCAGTAAATGGTTATCTTTTACGAATCAGTGAGGGATAAGGTAGCGACAGAACAAGAATCAGCTCCACCTTTCAAATGCGTTGCCAAAGTTACAGTGGGCGTCTAACCCAACTGTTCTTACGGCCACTAGGCTACTGGGAACATTAACCTTCACCTTTTATACATGTACCAACATGGAAAAAACAATACGTAGGTGCTCAAATAACATTTTACGTATAATGTGATATAGCAAGTTTACTTGATTTGTCTAATTATGTCACAAATGAATGAAATTTGCACAGCCCGACACCTGTCTTAAAGCTACTACCGATGCAGTTGTCTTCCAAATAGTTGTTCTAACTGAACAAGACAAGAGAATGTAAGATCCTGAATGTGCGCATATAATTATTCCCATACACTGGGGCATTCTACAGATACTATGAACATTTTAACACTGTGTGTGCATATAATTCATGCGTTCGACAGAAATATAGCAAGAAGATTACCACTCAATCCTGATAACATGTAGTGCAAACGCATTAGCTATTGAATGCAAATAATAAAAGTATCACTTTAATGTCATCCTCAATTACCGGTCTTCCATTAGAGAACTTGCACCACCCACTAAACACGAATCAAATTAACCGTAATTCTTTTAAATTATATGACAAGGTTATACTACATGTACAATCGTACTTCTGTAAATATCCTTAACTTATACCACCTTTACCAGAAATGCCAACTTTAGCATGTTTAGCACGGAATAGTTTGCAATGAGCAAGGTATACACTGGTGAGGGTGATATGAAATAGTTATACTATGGTTTATCCGCCTGTACGCGAGATAATCCACTCGCTAAAGTCGTGGATTATCTCCTCGTACAGGCGGACAAACCATGGTATAACTATTACATTCTGACAGAAGTGCCTGAGGAAACCGGGTATATAACGGTCGGTCTGTCAGCTGGTAATGATAAATTCACAATGTGATGTTTTAGAAATATTGCTTAAAAATAAAACAACTAATTTAAATATTTGAACACTTGTAGTACACACATATATTTGATTACAATGGCACCCTTGGAAACGAAAATGCTTTGATTCTGTATGCATGCTTCTTCTCTGCCTGTAATTCGAAATATATGAAAATGTAAGGGTAAGAGGAATCATCGCAGTCGAAAGAAAAAGTGTCTAAAGGCACATGAAACTGTGCATGTTCAGACAGACTGTGTAGTGCAGTCTGATTTAAACATGCGCAATTCGGGCAGACAATATTATTAATTTGCATATTATAAAACAAATTATTGACCGAATACCTTAGCTGGATTTGCAAGCGCATAAACTACCTTGAGCATGCGCGATTGGTTCTTTTTTATGATACACTAGAAATGATAAAATGAATGACAACTTAATGATAATGAAGCAAAAGTAATGATTTCTTGTAATGTGTTAATGCAAATTACTTCTCTTGTCGTTAATGCATTTATTTATGAATTATACAGGGCCTGGAATTGGTGATTAAATCAACAGAATCCTTGGATGTCAAGAAAAACCAAGATTCTATTTACATATTGTCAAAAGCTTCAAATAGTTCGCAGATGATTGCAGTTTTACGTCGTTTACATATTCGTTTATTTCTAATTAGTTTTGGTAGATATCACACAAGGGTAACATCCTTGGCCATTCAGCAAATTACCTTCATCATTTGGCGTGTGACACATTGAACAAATCATACTGTTCTCTCCGAATTTAAGCCGTGACACGACAAAACCAACAAAGTGGTATGTGCGCCCAGCGAAGACTCAGATAACCCTAGGAATCCGCCCAGCCTGATGAGTCTTTGCTGTGTGCATGGAGGTAGCTTAGACCCTTAGCTACCATGTAAGCGCTTAGCAAAGAGTCTGATCAGACTAGGCGGATGCCCAGGCTTATCTGAGTCTGCGCTAGGCGCACAACCACTTTTTTGGTTTTCTCGTGTCGCGGCTCATTTGTATTAACTACCGTTACAAGCACGTGATCGCGACATATGTTACCCATGGTATCTAACATGTATGCATAGACGAACAATCGACTGACGTGTACAATCGTCGGCGGTATGTTTATCTAGGAACCATCAATAAAACCATCAACCCAGGCTGATCAAGGTCTGCGCTGGGCGCACAACCACTTCGTTGGTTTTCTCGTGTCGCGGCTCATTTTTATTAAATACCGTTACAAGCACGTGATCGCAATATATGTTGCCCATGGTATCTAACGTGTATGCACAGACGAACAATCGACTAACGTGTACAATCGTCGGCGGTATGTTGATCTAGTAACCATCAATAAAACCATCAGCCCAGGCTGATTTCGGTCTGCGCTGGGCGCACAACCACGTCGTTGGTTTTCTCGTGTTGCGGCTCATTTGTATTAAATACCGTTACAAGCACGTGATCGCGACATATGTTGCCCATGGTATCTAACGTGTATGCACAGACGAACAGTCGACTAACGTGTACAATCGTCGGCGGTATGTTGATCCAGCAAACTTTTATAGAAATGGGGTCTGTTTTAACAGGGGTAATATCAGTTTCCCTGCCTGTGTTGTTAACCGAGCCTGTCGTTACCATACATGCAAAATATGAATTTCGACCGAGACAATCGACAACAGTATCAGCTTTGTCGACAGCCATCATAAATGATATCATTTACGGTTACTGACCTTGCGTACGGCCAAATACTCTGTCGACAACCACTTTGTACAGTACCAATCGGTCGACAGCACAGGTAAGCAATCTCGTATAACACACATGGTTTCTCATGAAAACGATTTGTCACACGCAGTCCTTCCGCATCAGGCAAACAACGCTGAATCAACATCGTATCAATGTCGATGCATTGTTATGCAGTCAACATGTAGCATCGATCTTGATTCTCTGACTAGCAAATTTGCTACTGAAAAGAAATGTCTGAATATACCACGCTACCCAGCGGGCATACAAGGTGAACACAACGTCAATCTTGATGCGACGTTGTCTTCACCTTGTATGCCCGCTGGGTAGCGTGGTATATTCAGACACTTGATGCGACGTTGTCTTCACCTTGTATGCTCGCTGGGTAGCGAAGTATATTCAGACATTTCTTTTCAGTAGCAAATTTGCTAATCAGAGAATTTGGACAGGAATCATTTGTTTTTGAAAATAAAATTTATAAAAATACCAATATGGCGTATAAATATGTCGAATTACTTCTTTAGAAAAAAAAAAATGAAATAAAAGGAAAGACTTACCAAGAGCCACACCCACTAGTATCTGTTTCAGTAAAAGATAAGAGAACAGTCCCAGTGCTCTTTTAAGTATCCGCTGGATCCGCATGGTTTGTCACATGATCAAATCCCTTCATTAGCATCCAGACTTTTCTACCAGTCAACACTTTAATTAATATTTTCCTTTAATCCACTGAAAATTATCCACTGAAATTAAAATCTTATTTTTGTGTAACACTCTTTAACTTAATTCACATGTTGTACTCTTTATTCCCTGGTTGAACAGTTTGTCTTTGGTTTTCCAGTAAAATATTTGATTTCTAAACGGAAAGCAAATGTTACTCATTCAACGGCACCTTCTATAAAGACTACATGTTTCTTCAAACACAACGTTGGTAGCTCCTGCGCCTTTTCTATCTGTCGTCATTCCATATGCTACGGAAATTTATTTTTAAAACCGTATGCTTCAGAAATTAAACGGCAATCCTATACGCCCTGTAACAGTCGCCTACCATATAATATTTTCTCTGAATATACCAGAAAATCATATACTCTCTAATCTTTCCATATTCACTTAGTAATGAGGAGAACTTTATCCTGATTGAAATCAATGCTTTAAACAATAACAGTATAATATCCTACTTTGAACTCTTGGAATCCAATTCTTCTATGACTCCATTTTTATTTACGCTAAATTGACTTAGATTCCTATCACTTTCATATTTTATTTATAACTATTCATTCAGATTTATCCAATTTACTTTGATGTCACAGATCCAGAGTTTTCAGTGTCTGATAAACATTAATTTCTTTTCCGCAGGGGCACAATGTACACACACCGATTCTGAAAAATAATAATAAAATATGTGTCAAAGTTGATATTTCCAAACAATAGGTTATAAATGGGCTTAGAGGCGCGAATAAGTGTGTTAATTATACCTTGAAGGTTTTAGAAACACAACGGCAAGATAAGCAAAAAAAAAAAAAAAAAAAAAAAAACATGATTCAAACAATAACTTCAACACATGTAGTAGCATACATTCCCGGGGGCTAAACTTCACCCCATACCCACTAAAACACACTAAAACCAAAGCTAAAAAGTATTTTCTATGCCACATGAAAAGTATTGTTCTTATGATATTAGCTATAAAATAAATCTCAAACGACCAAAATACACAATATCAGAATTTGGAACTATGATCGCTTTGATTGCCGTTTCCATGAATGGAATAAAAACGCTAACTCAATCATATATGGCCTGTGTAACGAGGAAATGTGTCTTGCTGCATACGCGATAATGCAACATACTATCAGCATGCACATATGCACAATGTTCTAAGACACGTCATCTTTCGCGGTACAGATGTTTAGGATTTAAAGACATATGGTGCAAACAGGGAATACTCTGATGAGCCTGCACATCCGCACGGGATTATCTACGGCTACGCTGTTCGAATATGTCACGGCGTCTTTCTACGTTGCGGGGCTTATATTGCTCATATATCGGTCGTTGTTTCCGTTATTATCTCCAAATTATACTACACTTAGGCAATTACATCATTTTGTGTAATACCAAAAGTAGTCCCAGTCTACTATTTGCAAGCAACAGGCTTGCTAAGTAAGAGACTAAATGAAACATAATGACATGGAAGTAGTTAAGACTCCCCGCTGTGTTTCACCTAATGTCCTCACGCACGGAAGAGATAGAGAGGAGATTTTGAAGCATTTTGCGTGCACTGTGAGAACAAACGGGACAGGGACTAGACTTTTCGCTGACACTATAGCCTACAAAGTTACGAACAGAAATCAGTGCATCACCACACAGATGAAACGACCTTTATTACTAGGACAATGCCAGTTTCTCTACTTTTAATATAAACGTTCTTGTTTGCTGACTTGTAAATGTAATGGTGAAATAATACGCAAGGCCATTTAAAATTAGTCATTCTAATATTAAAATATATTTTGTTATCTTTTTCTGACTTCGCTCACTTGTTGATGTAATGTTGAAAACGCGTAGACTGTAAGGCTATTTGAGATTCCTTTTTTTTTTTTTTTTTTTTTTTTTTTTTTTTTTTTTGTTTTGGAAATATGTACCACTTGTTTTGCTGAATTCTATTATCATTTGAACTTAGTTTATACTATACAAAAAAGTCGTCCTTGAATTGGCTGTGAAGTGCCTTCAGTTTGTGTTCGGTGAACTGTCTTACATTTTGTGGATAAACCGTTTTACAGAGCTCTAGATAAGAGGGAGTATTTGATGATAATTAGGGATAAGTTTTGTTAGTTCTGCATAAAAACATGTGTTGTGACCCCTCATCTGAACCGTCTCGTGTGACCCCTCATCTAAACCGTCGAGACGGTTCAGATGAGGAGTCACAGCATATGGTTTCAATGAGAAATAAGTAAAATTATCCTTAATTATCATCAAATACTCCCTTTTATCTAGAGCTCTGGTTTTACCCTTTGAATGTTTGTTTAGAGCATGATACTGCAACAGCCTACTGGCCAACTACATTCAGTTTGCAGAAAGACTAATAGATTCAAATCTGAATTATTCGCATAATTCCATCAACAGAACAGACATTTAATTATGCGAATTTTACAGATAGAACATGAATAAACCCTGTGAAGGGAACACAAGAATAATGAGGAAAAGTAAATATGATTTCGTTCTGTTTTAAATGAGCCGCGAGACGAGAAAACAAACGAAGTGGCATGTACACACAGTGCAGACTCAGATCAGCCTGTTCATCCGCCCAGTCAGATAAAAGTATTTGCTTGGTGCTTAAAGAGTAGTTAAGGGTCTAAGCTAGCTCCTTTTTGAACAGTCAAGACTTTAATAAAGATGAGCGAATGCCCAGGCTGATCTGAGATTCCAGTGGGCGCCCATGTCACTTTGTTGATTTTGCTGTGCCGGGACTCAGTTATGAATTTTCCCTGCTAAATCCAAGTAAAATGCATGTTTGACGAAAAAAGGCCGAATTTGCTTGCTATGGATGCACGGACTAGCCAATGGCATTCTGTTCAAAGCGAGCGCAACTCACTCTTTTAAGGTCTACATGTAAAATTGTTTTACGTACAATATGTTTTGTTTCGGCGAATTACCTCTTCGCAGATGCAGGTATAATTGTATAAAAAATATTAAAGTCATAATAAATGTTGCTTAATAGAATCTGTAATTAAATTCCCTTGGCGCTCTTTTGACGCTTTCTTTGTAAATGTGTTTGGCACTGCTTGTTTGAAATTTCCCAGAACTGCCTGTTCTGCGAAAGTCCTGCTATCTGTTTCACGGCTGACCGATAAACTATTCTAACAATTTAAAGGCAATAAAACATTAAACGATACTATTTGGCTTCTGAACTTCTCTACTTTATCAACATCTATGTTTCCACAACTGAAAATCGGCATACTGTAAAATATGGTATGGTATGATGGATTGGTATGTAGTATGGTATGAAAATCCTATACCATACCACATACCATACCAAACGGCCATACCAAAAGTATTATTGACCTGTAGTTTAATCTAGATCTGTAGTATCTGAAAGTCAATAGCAGTCTGACCTTGATAAAAGCATTATACCCATCATTATCAAATGCATGACAACAATGTTAACAAGATCACCTCTATATAAGCATTACACCTATCATTACCAAATGCTTGACAACAATGTTAACAAGATCACCCAGAGGTGATCTTGTTAACATTGTTGTCATGCATTTGATAATGATGGGTATAATGCCCAAATAATACTTTTGGTATGGCCGTTTGGTATGGTATGTGGTATGGTATAGGATTTTCATACCATACCACATACCAACCCATCATACCATACCATATTTTACAGTATGCCCTGAAAATCCAATTGCAAGCTCAATTCTGGCAAATCGTACATTTTACAATTGCCTCGCCCATGTCAAGTCTATGATTATACCCCATGGCACTAATGTCTCGGAATGTTTATCTTAATAAAAAGATTAATTCTAAACCAAACTTCCGAATTAGAGTCTAACAAAGTTACTATCTCGGTTTTCTCAGCTACTTTCTATTTTAAGAATGATCTAGGTTACAAAAAAATGATATCGTCTAGAATTTTGTTAAACAGTTCACATTTTTTTCTTGTATGTTTGTTTGGGATGAGTAGCTTATCTACAGATAACGCAAACTGTGATTGTAAAAAAAATAATGATGTAAACTAATTGTACAGATAAAACGGAGGGAGATTATAAACCAGCAAAAAGTAATTATTGCCTTGGAACATCAAATAAACGAGAACCTTCTAAATATGATTCTTAAAAATGAAAACACCTGAAGTGCAAAAGTGCAAACAACGGTTTTAAACCAGACACTTAAACTATGGTTGGAACCGTTAAGCCTTAGTAAACAAAGGCATTGTTTCATGCAATGAAAAAAAACAACATACCTCTAGGCTTTTCGCTTGCCTTGTTTTACAACACAAGTTAGACTATGCAATATAACTTCTGCACTCTTCTGCACTGTGTCCAAGCGAAAAGACGGAGGAAGCAGTTGAAGGTATATTTACAATTATTGTGACGGAGAAACAACATGCAATCAAAGACCAATGCATCGTCTGATAATTTCTCCACTTCGCATAAGTCATGTCTTTTCAAAATTAGCCTTTAGATAAATTAGTTTATCATATGGCGTCGCATTTGAGAGTGTAATAAAACTATGGATTAAAAACGATAATCCACTAGTGGATTAAATATGCATATTACGTCGTAACGTTATGCGTTGACGTCCATGCAAACGTCGCATTTTCTAGTGGCGAAATCGTGACGTTTTAGTGCAAAATTTGCTCATAAAATGCGATTTTAGTGTCATATGATATCTATTATCTTGCATTCGTTCTCATGTATCACTGAATGTATTAAACTCGTTGGGGAAAACGATAAGATGCTCGGCATAGCCACGCATCTTATCGTTTTCCCCAACTCGTTTGATAAATTCAATAATACATGACCGCTCATGTAAGATCCTCTATTTAAGTGTTTCATGTATACTGTAATAAAGTTGATTTTTGTTAATATACTGATGTACAGTTCCTATGTGCTGAACAGAGTGTCTGTTATCAAAGATGTACTGAACCATAGTATCATGTGCGGTTATCCCATTTTCGTCTTTCGCGCAAGTGTGTATGTGTCTGTGTGTGTGCGCGTGTGCACAAAAATGCTTAGAAGGAGGATGGCGGAGTCGTGTTTTGTGGTTGTGTCCTTTCCTGAGAATCTTAATTTATATTACTATACTTTTGCATTTCACTCTGTCACTCAGCGGTTTCATTGGCTAGTACATACGAACAAATGTTACTGTGGACATTCTGCGCGAAAGCTCAGGCTGATCTGAGTCGTCTTGCGCGCATACGCTATGTAAAGAAAATAGGTAAACTTTCAGAGCAAGCAAAGTAGGGTCAAGTCAGATAAATTCGGACAGCTGGTAAATTCTGACATACCATTGCAAACGGTGAAAATCCAGATGAGACGGCTCATGATGAGCCGTCTCATCAATCATGAGCCGTCTCATCAGGATTTCCACTGTTTGTCCAGTTATTTTTGTTTTATTTCCAAACAACTGACATATAACGGAAACAATGTCACTGTACGAAATTACCTGTTGTCCGAATTTAGCTGACTTGACCCTAGATGGAAAGGCATTAATTAGGAACTGACACCGTCGATATCCACATTCTGTCCTAAACATCGAAGGGAAAGGAAAGCGACAAAGACGGCTGGCTAACAAAGCATAATAAGACAAGCAAAAATTCAAGAGGTTAGCTCTTTCCCGGCAGGTGGCCGAGAGGCTATTCTGATTAATGTACAAAAAGTCAAAGACCAATAGAAAGCTGAACAACAATGACGATAATAAGAAACTAACTCTAATAATTTCGTTTATGCCTATTCTTTAAATTGTGTCAACTCTTAAATGAAAACAGTTCTCCTTTACGTAGGGGTAAATTGTTTCTTTTTAGAGTAAACCTTTTTTTAAAAGACTTCGTCATCACGGGAAACAAATAGAAATTTCCAAAACTTGTCACCTTTTAAAATGTGTGACAGAAAACTGGAGTAGTTTACTTTTATACCTTGGCTTAGTTCCACAAGCTGCAACTCAGATACATAATCGTGTTTCACGTAAAACCTGACGGTGATATTCGAGCCGCGACACGATAATACAAAGTGGCATGTGCGCACAGTGAAGACTCAGAACAGCCTGGGCATTCGCCCAACCTGATCAGAGTTTTCACCACCCGCATGGACATGGCTTAGATCTTTAGCTACCCTTGAAGCGCAAAGTGAAGACTTTGATCAGACAGGACAGATGCCTAGGCTGATCTGAGTTTTCGCGTGGGCTACCTGTCACTTTGTTGCTTTTGTCGTGTCTACGCTCATTTTGCTAACATTCTGCTCTCGATAATGACTTCGAAAATCTAACTAAACCATCTATAAACACCATGATGATCAGGATGAATTACGATGCTGTAACAAAATGCAAGTCAACATCCCAAAATATTTACAATTTGGCATTACTTGCTGGCGAAGATTATTATTTGCAGAAATAAGATTTATATCACAGTGGTTAACGTTGTAAGCATAACCACAACGGATATTAATGTGCACATGTGAACGAAAAGCTATTCAAGACGACCGCTTAGCTAAAAAGCTTAGGCACGTGCTATTGTTTGATACCGAAAAGATAAAATAAATGGGTACGCCGCAATTCTTTTGTCGTTTTCTCCAAGTAGAGCAGGTTCAGGGGTTGAGTATTGGCTACCTTGTAAGAACAGATTCTCTAACGGGGTACACTTTTAAAGGAATGAATTTGCTCCTCCATTAAGAATTGATCCCAATTAGAAGGGAAACAAGACAAAGTTATTCCCCTGCAAGTATGTTCATTCGCCCTGAAGTGAATAGAGGCACATCGCTGTGGAATTAAACCCTTTAGAAATTTTGCAACCGCTCATTATAGAAATGATAAGCTATACCGTGCGACAATATCAATATAGGTCACACTCCAAGTCGTCAACCGCAGCGGCATCGTACGAACTTTTGTTTTAGTTGTAGTTCTACTGCAGTCTTACAGCCGACATGAAACATTTCGCTTCGTTGTCTACCGTTTTATCGAGCTACTAATTTTGAGGAGGAAAAATATGCTATAGAACACCGAATGTAAAAGAAAATGTGGACATTAGCTTTCAGTATTGTCATTCGTTTTTTTTTCTGAAGTTGCTGAACGGACATTTTCAAATCAAGTTAACTTAATACTAGATTATTTGAACCACATCATGTGATTTCCAACAATGTGGCATTAGTGACAAGCAAAGGCTCTGATCAGACTGCACAAAAGTGCAGTCTGATTAGAGCCTTCTCTTGTCATATCAGCCATCTATGCAAGTAACCCAAGCCATAGAGCCAATAGTGAGATCTCTGATTTACCCTGTATAAACGAGACGGATGGTCTGAATATCACAGACAAAGGAAGTCACATAATGTGGCTCAATTTTGGTTTGTTACTATACTATTTACTTAAAAATCTGCTGACTTAGATAAACGTGGAATTATGTCAAATAGTATAGATTCTAAAGAATTATCCTCTGAAAGCAAAGGATCATCCAAGAAACGAGTGTAGCAGAGTCAGTTTAATTGGGTCTCTTCATGTACAGTAAACTGTAATGTTGCAACGCTGCCAACGCCCCCTAGCATCGGCTTAAGCGGGACCATATTTTCAGGTGTCAAAATAAAAAATATTTGCCTGATAGCTCATGACGTTTTTATTTTTTGTTGTTGTTTTGCTTTGCCACGTATGCGGTGTAGTGTCCATGGTGTTACGTGAGAGGCATTAAGGTGGTGATAATCACTGATTTGGGACAAAGACAAAAATCTGCATAAAATACTCAAAATAACACTGATCTTTCCAAAACTTAGCAGATGCCTTCTTTATGTTGTTTCTCATAATTTAGAATCCCAAAATGCAGCATTTGTTAATGTTTAAAGTGTTTTTATAAGAGAAGTTCAAAGGGTAATTTTCTGCGAATAAATCTGAAAAAATAATATCATTATTGAAAATATACTTAGTGTTTAGAGTACCTTGTTGCATAATGGAGAGCGTCCTAGCAATTATTTTTTCAAACTCTTTCACACATTATCAGGCTGAGCAGATGAAAAAAGATGCAGACTGTGTCCAACTTTTTTGTCAAAACACACAGGTGAGACAGGTGATACTATTTTAACGAGGTTGAACAATTTCATCTACACACCACTGATCATGTCAGTAATGTATTATTTATATTGTAGGTGTTAACATAGGTATGCTTGCCTACCCTGTATTTAATAAATGCGTCCAGTGTTCATTTACTTTGTACATGGTTGAACATTTGAGAAAAAGCTACCGTTTTCAACTGGTCTATATTACAATTTGAGAAAGAGTTGGAATAAATAATTGCTAGTACGCTCTTCATTATGCAATAATGCACATTCGGCGCTACGTAAATTTTCAATAACAATATTATTTTTTCAGATTTATTCGCAGAAAATTACCCTTTGATCTTTCCTTACAAAAACACTTTTTAAGCAGCATGTACGTCTATTTTGTATTCTTAACTATAAAGAACAACAAAAATAAGAAGTCTGCTAACTTTCAGAGAGATACGTTACTTTTTTATGGTTTTATGCAGATTTTTACATTTACCATAAATCACCACCTTAAAGAGCAAAACAGTGCTTTCGTTCCTATAACTTAAAGGCCCCATTGCTCTATCAGCATGAAATATTTTATCGTGAAGTATCGCTGCAAGCTTCTAGCTACAGTTACTTCATTGTATATGATCGTAATTGGCCGGCTTTGAACAGTTCAAACGTCCTTGAGTTTCTCATAAAAACGATTTAAAAAATGACCTACTTTCGATTTCAAAAGTTTCATTTCATGGTAAAAATACAAGCTACAAGAGGTAACAATACAAGGTACAGCAGATAAAAATACAATGTACAGTCGTTTAATAGTTGATAAAAATACAATGTACGGCAAGGATCTCATTCCTTGACTCGCTGTTGTGTGAGTTAATTGCCCAACGGGGAACCAGGAACGAAAAGCGTATTTTTACGGAGAGTCTGGTCATTTTTTTTTTCAAAATACCTTATCCTGTCCTTTTTGCCAGTTATATAACGCAAAAAGCACAACAACCGACATATAATCATCAATTCTGAAGGCTGTACCACTTTTATAAGGATTTGTGCTTCGACAATTTTTACCACTGATAGGACTATGGAGACTTTAACGAAATATGTTTTTGTAACGTGTATTCACGTATGTAAACCAAGAATTGGATAAATAATTTTAGAAGTAATATAAATATTGACCCGATCCACACCTTATATTTTAATTAAAAAGTAAAAAAGTTACATGCATATGGATTTGTTGTCAGTGCGTTACATGATCTTGCATGTACTAACTACCTAGTGCGTACAGATTAAATATATAAAATGCATCCAGATGCACAACTGAAATTGTCGGTTGGTTGGGTTGAGTTTAACGGCCCTGTGAGACAGTATTTCAGTCTATTTAGGACAGTCTTCCAAAGAGAGAAAGAGAGAGAGAGAGAGAGAAAGAAAAGAGAACTAATAGACAAGAGAAAAATGTCCAAACAACCCCTACCCGCACCTACTGCAAGCACATTAGGCCCTCGTCCTACATGTACTATCAACCTGGCACTGGAAGTTAAAGCCAGCACCATCGCACCACCCAATCACCCCAACTGAAATGGCTATGCAGTACTGATTTTGGTGACGGGATCGCTTTAAGCAGAGTTTCCAGTTCATAATCGTACCATTTCCCGTAGTACACAAATGGATACAAATACACCATTGTTTTCTTAACGGCATGGCTAAGTTGTCAGTAGAGTTAATGCAAACTGAAATCGTTTTAGATTCTTAACAATAACGTTGCATCTGTTACAAAAATGGATTCATGGAAACAAGTAAAACACTGAAGAAAAAATCAGCAATTCCGATGCAATGAGCCTTTTCATCACCAGTAATGCTACCTTCACCTTTTGTCACAATCTCTAGCATTTGTTTGAGCACAACTGTAGTTTAAAAGCTCCACTGCTATCCAAGTGGTGTAGGGTAAAGTCGGGTAAATTCGGACAGCGGATAAATTCGGACAATGGCATTGTTTCCTTTATATTTCAGTTGTTGGGAATTAAAACAAAATTAACTGGGCAAACAGTGAAAATCCTTATGAGACGGCTCATTATGAGCCGTTTCATCTGGATTTTCACTGTTTGCAATGATATGTTACCTAACTTGACCCTGTATAGTAAAAATCTCTATATCTATAAGCATCTAAACACGAATCGTTATAAACAGCGGTTCTACCGTCATGTGTGATGACAGGATGTCGATTTGTTTTCCTACATCTTTACATACAGCAGCAAAATGTAGGGGAAACAAGACTTTGAAAAAGGACAAAGCCTTTTCACAAAATGGTATATATGCTTCAGGTTCCCCGTTTGGCAATAAAATATACATAAAATCGAGACAACGAATGGGATTCTTCGTCCTGTTCATGGTATGTTTACCATATAGATCTAATAACATTTATTATGTCGATAGCAGATCATTTAGTTTACAACATAGACTGACCCAAACGATTTTTTCTTTCAACACTTTTTATGAGAAACTCAAAGCTGTTTTACATGTATCTGTTTACGTCATGCAAATCACTTTTACATGTATTTGCATATAGAGTAACGAAACTATAGTTAATAACTCGCAGCTATAGCTCACAATAAAATAGCACATGCGGATTTAAATTCAATGTGGCCTTTAAAGGTGACTCTAAGTGCATTCAATGGATACCAAAGCAGAAAAAAACTATAATACAATTTTTTCTCATTTTGCTTGCCAATATAGTGTCTAAAGAGCTAAAAGAGCAACGAGACAAAGTAATATTACACAATAATGTAATCATGGTAAGAGCTGTACAGTATTACAAGATCAACAGTATCAGAGCTAATAAAACCAGAAAAATACGAAGAGAAAAACAGCGCGATACAATCAGATACTTAGAATGTACATATAGTTTGTGTCTGACACATCTTGGAATGTTCATCATTTTCAGCTTTAAGTATATGAAATGAATTTGGAAATTCTTTTACCTAGAAAATGGATCACTAATGTGGCTTTATTAGCCAAAACTACGTAGCGTAGCCCATGTTCCTTCTTCTAAATGTATTCCGTCTGCTCTTGACGATTTTTAACTCTTCAAGATTTTAAATTCAGTACATTATCGTTCAGTCAATGATTAGACTGTGGATACATAGACACAACAATTTGACCCTGCGGGTTCAAAAAAAAAAAAACTGACAGGGTGTACATGACCTGATTTGCTCAGGTACTGCTCTCTACCACAATCTATTGTGCAAAACCATTTATGGTTTGGTCATCGCAGTTGGAATTTTATATATGGACATTTAGTCTAACTGCGATTTTCCTACCCCAATATTTAATCGTAAATCTACTCTGTACATTTATATATGGACATGCTGCAGAGTACATGTAAGATTAATTAGCACAACACATCAGTAAAAGTCTTTCTCATGCATGTTACTTAGTGTGGCAATACGAAATGTTTCTATCTAGCACTGCTTGGGCTAAAATGCTGTCTCACTGTGTCAATCAATGCCAAAGATAGGACAAACGTATTTATTGCAACGCTTGTCATGTAAATTGCATGCACAAGTTGAAAAGAATTGTCAATCTAGATTTCTGAGTAGTTGTCAATCATGTAAGAAGCATGTACAAGATGAAATTAACATGCTGGAGCTATTAACAGAAATAACAAATGGTCTGAAATGGCTTCTGCATTCAACGTCTTTTCTGTTTGATTAAATAAAACTCTGTGATGGTATTGCTACTGCGTTGGTCCGTTTTCAGATTATCTAAGTCTCATGCTCGGCAGGCTTATGCAGAGCAGGCAGCGCATACAACCAAGTGGCATATGCAGCTTGATTAACCTAACTAATCTGAAACTAGCCTGAGATCTCCTTGTCTCGATTTCTGCTCCATCACCAGTCTTATTAATTTCCCTGCAACGGATATGAGAATATGTCTAGCGAGTCAATAATAATTTTCTACGATGTATAGGTGGTCGAATAATTTTCTACGATGTATAGGTGGTCGGAGTAGTGACCATAGGAAGTTAGGAACAATAATTATTAGAAGTTTCGAGTTAAACTTCGAGTCCATCTTGACGTGGACAGTGTTAAGACATTTACTATCTATGTTACAGCGTTTCCATGTTCGTTGATACTAAAACCGAAGTCGTTAGGTGTGGAGGAGGGCGTTAATTTATTGTTTTGGGTTTATCGGCCTTTTCAGGCCGTACATGTAGTTCCATCAATATTGAGAGGAAAAACGAAGGTCATACGATAGATGGAAGTAAAAGAAAACCAAACAATCCGCACCTACTTTTAGTGCAGCAGCATGTTGCCATGATTTAAGCTTATATCAACGGAATACATCAAAGTTGAAAACGTCAAGACATGTTCGCCCACCCTACAACCCCGGGAGGTGAAAAGATGAGTGGGGGTATCTGAACAAAGAGACAAGATTTTAATACATGTACCTGGGGCCGTCTTCATAAAGCCACTTAAGTCGTTGCTATGCGGTTGCTAAGGCTAAATATCTATAAAGGAGATTCCCTACAACTATCAAATTTTGTCTGGAGGAACAGTCTTTGTAAGACTGTTCCTCCAGAGCAAATTTCATAGTTGTAGGTAATCTCCTTCTAAGAAATTTAGCCTTAGCAACAGCATAGCCACGACTTAAGTGGCTTTATGAATACGGCCCCTGTTTAGATTTTGCAATGTAGTGTACACCTGTACTGCTCCACGGACTGTGATCAGTCATACGATACAATATATCGACAGTAATAATTTAGTTAAATATGCTTGATGCCGTGACTTGCTAGAATGGCTTAAACTGTACAATATCGTTTAATGGTCATGTCGAGATTATCATGAAAGTGAGTGAAAGCCATGATGTTGTCTCAGTTTGGAGAATTCGAAAATATGTGGTCTTCAAATTATTCCGATTGACCGAGCTCGATTTAAGTTAAGCGCATAATTTAATAAACAGCATAAATAATATTTGCTTAAAGAGTTCATAAGCAAGTGTAGCATTTCGATTTAATAACTGTTTCAGATACATCTAGATATACACTGACGAATTCCAGTTTATGTATGAGCTTAGGTGTTATCGATATGCAACACCTATGTTCGAAAATACGAGTTCAGTTCGTGACATGTTCAGGTCGCTCAGACAATCTATATGTATATGAGTACAACTTGACACACAGAATTAAATTATATGAGAATAATTATACGTCTGATATAATCGCGAGTACACATGAAATACTCTTTTTGCTCCATGTTTTCTCACGATAACATTTTATATTACATTCTTAATGAAGAAATACATGGATTTCTTGTCAATATAAATATGCTATTTCCCAGTTCTCTACGAGGATTTGATTACCTTCCCGATAACATTCGGAGATTAGTTATCAATGTACGACTGGGTACCGGCATTTAGAACTACTTTCCTAAGCTCTTTCTTTCCACTGCAGTTGTAGCTATAACACACCGCTGCAGTTGCCTTTTATGATCTTGAGAAAAACAACCTTTTCATGAAAATTGTACTTTGAATGTACCAAATGTAGATAATTGAATAAAATATTGTTAAGGGAAGAGTCATTTATTATCAGGTGGGGGGGATACATTTTCATATGGTTCACCAAAATTTTTCCGGCCCCCTCCCCCCAGTCTCACCAGAATTATTTTTCCGACCCCCCCCCCCCCCCAGATAGGTGACAAAAAAATTTATGACCCCCCCCCTATCCCCAGTGCCAGCTACCCTTCCCACAAATACCATATTACCTATTTTATGTCAGACTGACCTCAATCAAAACCTAGCTGTATGAAACACAAAGAACATTTCTTATTCTAACAGGTTAATTACATGTAATCATGGTCTGTTTAAACTTTGTCTGCATTCTTGCATTTTTACTTCTGCTAATGGCCATCCAGAAATCATTTTGTTGAATGCTTAATAATTATAACTGTAAATAATATTAATTGGGCCTCTGGGTGGTGGGGGTCTGGGGGCTGTGTTTTTGCTGATGAAAATGCACATGGAGAGCTGATATCACAAATGCAGGCATTAAATTTAATTGAGCACAAAATCATCTACTTGACATGATTTTATAGACACTTTCATACTGTTCTATCAAAACAATGAAAAATTTTGATTTTTGATTTTTTTTTAGTCATTTCCATAAAGACTTTAAAGTTCAAAGTTGTGAGTTTGAAAGAAAATAGTATGATACGATCAGATATTTAGAATGTACATATAGTTTGTGTCTGACACATCTTGGAATGTTCGTCATTTTCAGCTTTAAGTATCTGAAATGAATTTGGAAATTCTTTTACCTAGAAAATGGATCACTAATGTGGCTTAATTAGCCAAAACTACGTAGCCTAGCCCATGTTCCTTCTTCTAAATGTATTCCGTCAGCTCTTGACGATTTTTAACTCTTCAAGATTTTAAATTCTGTACATTATCGTTCAGTCAATGACTAGACTGTGGATACATAGACACAACAATTTGACCCTGCGGATTCAAAAAAAAACTGACAGGGTGTACATGACCTGATTTGCTCAGGTACTGCTCTCTACCACAATCTATTGTGCAAAACCACTTATGGTTTGGTCATCGCAGTTGGAATTTTATATATGGACATTAAGTCAAACTGCGATTTTCTTACCCCAATATTTAATCGTAAATCTACCCTGTACATTTATATGCTGCAGAGTACATGTAAGATTAATTAGCACAACACATCAGTAAAAGTCTTTCTCATGCATGTTACTTAGTGTGGCAATACGAAATGTTTCTATCTAGCACTGCTTGAAGTAAAATGCTGTCTCACTGTGTCAATCAATGCCAAAGATAGGACAAACGTATTTATTGCAACGCTTGTCATGTAAATTGCATGCACAAGTTGAAAAGAATTGTCAATCTAGATTTCTGAGTAGTTGTCAATCATGTAAGAAGCATGTACAAGATGACATTAACATGCTGGGGCTATTAACAGAAATAACAAATGGTCTGAAATGGCTTCTGCATTCAACGTCTTTTCTGTTTGATTAAATAAAACTCTGTGATGGTATTGCTACTGCGTTGGTCCGTTTTCAGATTATCTAAGTCTCATGCTCGGCAGGCTTATGCAGAGCAGGCAGCGCATACAACCAAGTGGCATATGCAGCTTGATTAACCTAACTAATCTGAAACTAGCCTGAGATCTCCTTGTCTCGATTTCTGCTCCATCACCAGTCTTATTAATTTCCCTGCAACGGATATGAGAATATGTCTAGCGAGTCAATAATAATTTTCTACGATGTATAGGTGGTCGAATAATTTTCTACGATGTATAGGTGGTCGGAGTAGTGACCATAGGAAGTTAGGAACAATAATTATTAGAAGTTTCGAGTTAAACTTCGAGTCCATCTTGACGTGGACAGTGTTAAGACATTTACTATCTATGTTACAGCGTTTCCATGTTCGTTGATACTAAAACCGAAGTCGTTAGGTGTGGAGGAGGGCGTTAATTTATTGTTTTGGGTTTATCGGCCTTTTCAGGCCGTACATGTAGTTCCATCAATATTGAGAGGAAAAACGAAGGTCATACGATAGATGGAAGTAAAAGAAAACCAAACAATCCGCACCTACTTTTAGTGCAGCAGCATGTTGCCATGATTTAAGCTTATATCAACGGAATACATCAAAGTTGAAAACGTCAAGACATGTTCGCCCACCCTACAACCCCGGGAGGTGAAAAGATGAGTGGGGGTATCTGAACAAAGAGACAAGATTTTAATACATGTACCTGGGGCCGTCTTCATAAAGCCACTTAAGTCGTTGCTATGCGGTTGCTAAGGCTAAATATCTATAAAGGAGATTCCCTACAACTATCAAATTTTGTCTGGAGGAACAGTCTTTGTAAGACTGTTCCTCCAGAGCAAATTTCATAGTTGTAGGTAATCTCCTTCTAAGAAATTTAGCCTTAGCAACAGCATAGCCACGACTTAAGTAGCTTTATGAATACGGCCCCTGTTTAGATTTTGCAATGTAGTGTACACCTGTACTGCTCCACGGACTGTGATCAGTCATACGATACAATATATCGACAGTAATAATTTAGTTAAATATGCTTGATGCCGTGACTTGCTAGAATGGCTTAAACTGTACAATATCGTTTAATGGTCATGTCGAGATTATCATGAAAGTGAGTGAAAGCCATGATGTTGACTCAGTTTGGAGAATTCGAAAATATGTGGTCTTCAAATTATTCCGATTGACCGTGCTCGATTTAAGTTAAGCGCATAATTTAATAAACAGCACAAATAATATTTGCTTAAAGAGTTCATAAGCAAGTGCAGCATTTCGATTTAATAACTGTTTCAGATACATCTAGATATACACTGACGAATTCCAGTTTATGTATGAGCTTAGGTGTTATCGATATGCAACACCTATGTTCGAAAATACGAGTTCAGTTCGTGACATGTTCAGGTCGCTCAGACAATCTATATGTATATGAGTACAACTTGACACACAGAATTAAATTATATGAGAATAATTATACGTCTGATATAATCGCGAGTACACATGAAATACTCTTTTTGCTCCATGTTTTCTCACGATAACATTTTATATTACATTCTTAATGAAGAAATACATGGATTTCTTGTCAATATAAATATGCTATTTCCCAGTTCTCTACGAGGATTTGATTACCTTCCCGATAACATTCGGAGATTAGTTATCAATGTACGACTGGGTACCGGCATTTAGGACTACTTTCCTAAGCTCTTTCTTTCCACTGCAGTTGTAGCTATAACACACCGCTGCAGTTGCCTTTTATGATCTTGAGAAAAACAACCTTTTCATGAAAATTGTACTTTGAATGTACCAAATGTAGATAATTGAATAAAATATTGTTTAGGGAAGAGTCATTTATTATCAGGTGGGGGGGGGGGGGATACATTTTCATATGGTTCACCAAAATTTTTCCGGCCCCCCCCAGTCTCACCAGAATTATTTTTCCGACCCCCCCCCCCCCAGATAGGTGACAAAAAAATTTATGACCCCCCCTATCCCCAGTGCCAGCTACCCTTCCCACAAATACCATATTACCTATTTTATGTCAGACTGACCTCAATCAAAACCTAGCTGTATGAAACACAAAGAACATTTCTTATTCTAACAGGTTAATTACATGTAATCATGGTCTGTTTAAACTTTGTCTGCATTTCTTGCATTTTTACTTCTGCTAATGGCCATCCAGAAATCATTTTGTTGAATGCTTAATAATTATAACTGTAAATAATATTAATTGGGCCTCTGGGTGGTGGGGGTCTGGGGGCTGTGTTTTTGCTGATGAAAATGCACATGGAGAGCTGATATCAAAAATGCAGGCATTAAATTTAATTGAGCACAAAATCATCTACTTGACATGATTTTATAGACACTTTCATACTGTTCTATCAAAACAATGAAAAATTTTGATTTTTGATTTTTTTTTAGTCATTTCCATAAAGACTTTAAAGTTCAAAGTTGTGAGTTTGAAAGAAAATAGTATGAAATTTTATGAGAAATGGGGGGTCTGGGGGTCTTCGCCCCTCAGAAGCTGAGACATTTTTAAAAATAAGGACTGATGGAAGAATTCTGACCCCCCCAATATGCCTAATAAAAATATATGACCCCCCCTGCTCCAAGGCTTTTTTATTTCCGACCTCCCCCCCAGTACATCACAAAAAAAAATTCCGACCCCCCCCCCCCTAAATGTGCCCCCCCCACAGCTGACAATAAATGACTCGTCCCTTAAACCAAAAACAACAGACACTTAACAAACCTTTAACAAACTTTGATGTGTATTTATGGCGTGTGGACATGTTTAATTTTACGAAAATGCCATTTTATGTAGAAATGCATTGCCTTTAACGATACACACTTCCCAATGTGCAATGAGAAACGCATCATCCAGCTCGTAACAGATTTTCATCAAGCGAGCCTTGGATCGTCGGGACCAGTTGCCGTACAGACGATGATTGTAAAGGCATGATGCTGGTTCCATTGGTCGGTAAATTACTCTTATCATAACAATCACTGGCCCGTTCAAAAAACAAAATGGCGGTCAAAGCAATTCAGTATTCATGTATCCTTTGGCGCTATAGTGTTCCGGCTCTCGAAAGGACATTTGAAAACATAAACAGATGGAAATATTCTTTAAATCTAAGGAATATGAATATAATATATAGTTTATTGAATCGTCTCATTTAAGATATGGGATTTATAAAGCTCGGGAGGTTTGAAGATGCGATAAAGAGACCCGTCCTTCGGACTCGGTTCGTTATCGGATCTTCAAACCTCCCTCGGTTTATAAATCCCATATCTTAGATGAGACGATTAATAAACTCTATTTATCATATGGCGTCGCTTCGGAGAGTGTACATGTAATAAAGCCATGCATTAAAAACAATAATTAACTAGTGGATTTGATATGCAAATTCAGTCGTAACGTGACACGTTTTCTAATGGTGAAATGGTGTCGTTTTAGTTCAAAATTTCAAGTGCTAATAAAATGCAATTTTAGTGTCATATGATAAAAAAATTGCATTCGTGCCAATGTATATAATTAAACTCGTTGGGGAAAACCTAATAAGATGCTCGGCATAGCCTCGTATCTTATTTTTCCCCAACTCGTTTAATGAATTCAATAATACATGAGCGCCCATGTAAGACCCTCTCGTTCTTAAATAAAAAAGCTGTATAATTATATGAGTATCTGTTTGATAATCTACCAGTATTTCTGATATTCTGGCACTATTCTAAGACTTAGTTGCTGTTTTGTATCTGTCAGATCTTATCTTTTTGACTTACACTCATGTCTTCTGATTGTATAATACCGTATTTACTCTAAAGGTTTTAACAGCTTAACCAAAAATCTGTGACTGTCCTGATAATTCAACAAGTCCGTTTTCGTCAGCATATATGGGGCAGTTTCAAAGGTGGAATGGAAAAGCAGCGGTGCGATTACAAATAGTAAAAACCCTGGTCAGATACATGTACTCAGGTCGGGATCCACACCGCTTGCTCAAGAATTTCTGAGCCAATTCTTAAAGCCATTATGGTAATAATATGTTCACTGGAGCAATTTTCATGATCCAAATGATCATCAATACGACCGATGTTATCCTTCAGTAGGATTAGAACTGTTTCATCTGTAAGATTCTTCGTTAAGCGCAAAGACAGTCATATGCCCGTGTTGCAATTACTGTAAGCTGATAATAGTCAGCCCGCTATAAACAAAGCAAATCTCTCTCAAACGTTACCCTGCGGCTTATGGGCACATCTCCATGCTGTTTCCGAACGCCATTTTTACAAAGAGGTATAACACGATACACCCAACAAAGCCCAGCGAAGACTCAGATCAGCCTGGGCAGCCGCCCAGTCGTATCACTCTTCACTGTGCGCTTACAGAGTAGCTAGGGGTCTAAGCTAGCTGCATGCGGACAGCGAAGACTATGACCAGACCGGATGCCCAGGCTGATCTGAGTCTTCGCTGGGCGCACATACCACTTTATTAGTTTTGTCGTGTTGCGGCTCAGTTTGAATTTCTGTTCGTTTTCTCTTCTGGACGTGGAAACCTTTCCAAACAAATGGCTTAACTTCCAAAAGGAAAATATTTATATCCAAAATCGTCTACTCTTAAATGAAAGAATTCGCTCTTAGAAGAGAAATCTTATTTTTTTTTTCTTTAAGAGTGTAACCTTTTTTTTAGAAAGGAGGCAAAACTGAAAATTGCAGTGTTGTCTCCCCTGAAAATGTACCCAGTCACCTAATATAGTTGTCTTTTATGTTTGATTATATTGCCATTGTTCTAGCACGTGATTCCGTGCATAAAACGAAACACTGCCGTGTAGCTATCGTTAAATACACTCAAGAGGTTTAAAAGCGCTACATCGAAAATTTAAGATTAAAAGTTTTTATAACAAAACCAGGACACAGATTTTTATATATGATGCTACACATATCACATGGCTTCCACCTGCCCTTTCTTTTTCTTACCATCTTCTTATGTCTTATATGTGACATCACGTATTGCGTCACTTTTATGATAAGGTTATGGACGTCAGTAAACATTTTTTTCGGAGAAAAGATTGTTTATGAAATTAAATGTACCGGTTGAGTTACAATCCAGATAACTACAGATTTTGGATCCAGTCTTGATCATGTAGTAACCAAAGGCAATTATCTTAGATTTCCTTTGTGATTTTTGATTTGCTGATAATGATGAAAACACAAAAAAAAATATTTTGGCATTTTTTCCATTTTTTGAAAAACGGATTTAATCAAATATACCGCAGATATTCATTTTGTCAGAAAAGGGAAACTGGAATTAATTATTATGTGTAGAAACACCAAAACCGTCAAAAGTAACTGACGTTAACATAAGATGATACTGACGTTATCCTTACAAGCACGCACTCCCTTTCAATTGATAACCATTCCAAACAATCTTTTGTTGGATTCGAAAGCACTTCTCGCAAACTGGAGGACCCATTGTCTCTATCTAATACTTCAAACAGTATCCCATGTATATTCCATTGAAAGAGTGTAGCGTTTCTGTTTCTCTTGAGTGTAGATTCAGAGATTTAATTTTGGGTCCAAAAATCGTTTCGTTCCAATCATTAAAAGCCAGCACCATGTTTCGAAGAAGCATGCGTAAAGGCCATAACTTTTCTGTCGATTAAGATATTAGTTAACTGAATATTGGTTATTTGACACTTGTCTCTCATTCTATGGATTCTGAAACAGGCATTTTAATAATGACGGCTGCTTAACACAAATTCGAGGTGTACTTTTGCTGTCTCTAAGGATTTTAGACTTTCTTTCCGGAATCAGACTTGAGCTGGCAAATAGAAAGTAGTATTTTCCACTAAGCTTTTAGCAAGCACATTTTAGGAGGACTTAGTGTATAATTTTTCAGCTAAGATAGAAACATGAAACATCAAGTTCAGTATTGCTGTACAAAAGCGGTGGTGGATAAAGCGACGAATATGCGATTAAAAGAGCAGCGCCCTGACAATGATTATCTATTTACAATATATACTTTTTTATGCACGGATACATGTATATTAAACTGAAGCAAATTAATAAAAGAAACAAGCAAGAATAATCAAAAGCCCAGAGGCCCAGAATATTCCCAACAATCAAACAAATGATTGTATCTCTCCTACTATGCACGTTATTTTGGTATTTGTAAATATGAGAGCAAGAAGGCGGGGGTGGGGTGGGAAAATCTTAATTACAATAGCATGCAAATGTAGACATATGCGTATCTTTCCGAACAAAGGCTGTTTCTTTGAAACTAGCATTCTTCGGAATACCGTTTTGTCTGGTTGCCTACATTCCGCACAACTTATCTTGTCTCACATTGTCATATTTCTCATTATTTAACTGCTACGCCGGGGGAAATGCTACCTCAATCTGTCTGAAAGTTATATTTATGTTACATAATCAACACTATTTCACCAAATAAGACGTCAGATCTGTCATTTATATTGCCGAATATTATCTTAACGGCCATATTTGCTTAGGAGCAGTAAAAATTGCAACTCTTGCCCAGATGGCCAATCGATTTCGACATTCTACATTTTATTCCCCTTCAAAGTATCCATTAATAGCGAGTTAACTGTCGTTATTATGCTGTTTTGTGATGCCAAGCCAGAACATGTGTTAGTCTGACTTCTTTTCCGCTAAAGTATCATTTAAGCGGTCGAATTAAAGCGATGCTGCATATTGGTGTAGGCGCCTGAGACAAACCCCCATAATTTTTGGAAGGTGGCATACATAGTCTATGTATATGAAAGCAATCATCATGATACATATATACCGAAGATAACATGCACTTGTCCTCGTCGGTCGTGCATATTCTAAATTCAGTGCATATTTAAAGAGTAACTACACTTCAGGAACTGACTGAATCAGATCCCAAACCCTATCCCCAACATCAAAGGGAAAGATTGACAAAGACATCCCAACAAACAATAAATTACAAGTGATAAGCCGAGTCAGCAGCTCTTTCCCAAATAGATGGCAACTCAGCTATCTTTATTGAACTTAATATTAAGATACATGGGTAAACATCCATGTTTTACCACCATTTATAGAAAGGGGAGCAACTTTCGAGACTTTCTGTATGGTTCCTGAGACAATGTATCCCTTCCAAAAACGGGGTCAACCCCTAAAGTGAGGAATCTGTTACTAGGGGGGAATTTATTTCCTTTTAAGTGTTGACTCACATTTATAAGGAGCTGGTCAAAAATGAAAATAGCACAGTTGCTGCACTTGAAACGGTACCCTTTTGGGAAAACCACCTCAATCCCTGCTAATTGATGGTTAACTCTTAAAGAAAAGAAACTGCTCCTCTAGGAGAGAATTCTTTTCTTTAAGAATTGACCCCATTTGAGAAGGGATTGGCCAACCAGGGAAGCAAACAGAAACCCGTAAAATAAAACCCAGTTTTAAACATGAAGAAAAACGTGAAAGCATACCCATTCAACTTCAGATGGAGAATGTGAAAAGGTGCAAACATTTATTTTCTTTCTTCCACTTTCTTCTAATTTTCTTTTATCTTTTTTTCTCTGTTTCCTCTTTATTTTGAAATAAATTAGAATCATGAAGATCTAAACCTAGTCTTGTCCATCATTATCCTCAGCTATCAGTACCACACAACAGCTTAGCTTACAATATAGTTTTCACCTGGGAGAACTAAGACATGGTGAGAGTTTATTCCAAAATCAGCGAATGTTGTTGATGAAGTTGATTATTTATTCCCAGCAACACTACCAGTATCATTTGCTCTATCTGTTAGATCTGGTCTCTAATACAAATAAGCAAGGTAATGAGTTCTTCTTTGTTTTTTTTTACAATGTAATACATCTTATCATCTGTACTTAAGACTTTCAAAGTATTCTCGAAACTAAGTTCTTCAATATTTCTACACTAATTGCTAAGTTTTATCCTTTTTTACTGCAATAAAATGAAAACAAAACAGAAAAGAAAATACAATATCCGAAAAAAAAAACATATCAAATAATTATTATATGGACACCTCTCATCGGATTTAAACCTTTTTGAATATTGTAAGAGAATAGACTGGAGAAGTAGATGGCTCGTGGTTGACGGGCCTTTCCGCAGTATTTCAGTCATTCCGTATCGAGCCGATGGAATGCTGATAATAAATGGTTGTGTGGAATGTGGAAGTGTGTTTATGGTGAGAAAGAGTATACTGCCTCCAGCAGGATTCAATCCCGGATTGTTATCTCAGCAGGCCAGCGCTCATTGAGAGAATCATATAATTACAAATTGTATTAAGAACCCTGTAAGGCAGCATGTCATGTACTTACGACTGACATTTTAGCCACGACGCGAGAAAACCAACAAAGTGGTTGTGCGCCCAGCCCAGACTCAGATCAGCCTGGGCATCCATCCAGTCTGATCAGAGACTTCGCTTTGTGCTTTAAGGGCAGCTAAGTGTCTAAGCTACCTACATGCAGAAAGCGAAGACTCTGATCAGACTGGGCGGATGCCCAGGCTGATCTGAGTCTGCGCTGGGCGCACAACCACGTTTGGTTTTCTCGTGTCGCGGCTCATATTGTATCAGAATCGTGTCCGTAGAACCCTTTAAGGCAGCATTGCATGTACTGACATTTACTGTTACAGAATGTTTTGAAACTGAGACAAACTGTGCATGTTCTGACTAGACTGTGCATGCTTACAGCCAAGAGTGTGCATGTGTAGTTCGCAGATGGATAAAACATGTTTTGTGCACCTTAAAATATAAATCACAGGCAACATAGGAATTATAAATGGGTATTATATTTACATCAATATGATCAGAAACACTACTTTATTAACTTTTAATATTACCCATATAAATTTTACACCTGTTTATTATCTTTTTCAATTAAGATGTAGGCATGAATTCTTGCTCAGGTGTAATGTATTAAAATTTAATAGTCCCTATTAACTTTGAACATTTTGTCGTAAAACAGCTACCTGTAGTACTTAGCCTGTATATCCGTGTCTGACTACGGTATCTATATAACTTTTTATGATACAAACATTTTTGAGGAACAAATGAATACCTGACAGTAGCTGAAATTATTTGATGAAAAATGCCAGTTCCAACTCGACTTAAAGTTAAATATGTCCTTATCAAAATCTTAGCACAAGGATGCGGATTGGAAAAAAAATCATATTTGCATAAATATTAAAAGTAAAGAAACACCAAACAGGAACGATATAAATATCACATTTGTAAATAGGGTCAAGGCAGGTAAATTCGGACAGTGGCATTTGGATATTCACTGTTTGCGGTGGTATGTCCGAATTACCCGCTGTCCGAAGTTACACGGTTGACCCTATTTTTTTTTTTTTTTTTTTTTGTTAAATAGGACGGGAAAACTTACAGTAATCTTAAACAAGGGAGAAAAATACCTGCGGTAGACAGCTTTTAGAGTTTACCCACTTGATAGCAAACACAGGTTAAATTTTAAATGTTTATATACTCTGTCCTGTCTGCAAGTTCGTACATTTATTACTTTCATTCTGAAGAATAAAAAAAAAGAGAGAAGAAGTTCGCATTTCTAAAAGAAAATATATATCAGAAAGTGAAAATGAAATAATCGAAAAAGAAAGCTTACCAGAAAATCCTGTATTCAGCTACTGTCCGTTAGTTATAATTTAAATATTTATTTTAATATCTAAACTTCGTCAATTAATAAATAAATTTAAGAACAAATAACCATGAACATATGTACATGTGCGTCAAGTAGAAAAGAACAAGAACAGAAAATAAATATTTTGCTTACCAGTACGCTCCGTTAAGTAAAAGTTGAAAAGATTAATCACCAAATAAAGACCAGGCCCAAAAATTGACCGCTTAAATATTATCCAATTACACAGTCAACCATATTAATACACAGAAATGTAACAATCTTAAAGACGATTAAGAAATTTTATTGGAAATACAACAAAAGCGACTTTTCGTCTCGCTCCAAACCGAATTAAATCCAAATCTGAATTCCACAAACATTTGTTAACGTAATCACATATTAATCTATTAAACCGCATGAACCAATAAAGAATTAAAGAACTCTGTTGAAAGCTTATTTACGCAAAAGAAAGTTAGTGTTATCTGCCAAATCAATTTTCAATTTGCAATGATTATAGCAGAACCCGCTGTAGAATTGACTTCGATGATTCGGTGATCCTCCGATCGGGACGCGAGCAAGGAATATCCGATAAGATGGTTTTGTTGTATTCGCTCTGAAGCAAATGTTAGAATTAAGCTACTGGAAGCATAAATTGTCCTTAGCCTATACGTGAGCTGGGAAGGTCCAGAACAGACTGTGCAGACACAGTCTGTTCTGAGCCTTCGCTGCTCGTTCACACGTTATTTGTACTTTTCAAGGAATAAACAGACACAATCTGGTGGCTCTGAAAAGGATACACTACTCCTCTTGGCGCTTTGCGATTTTCTCTTCGCTTTTGTGCTAAGGACCTTCTGTGCCCACGGCGGCTCAGATAGTGTTAGACAAGTGGATCTACAGCCCCAGTACTCTTGACTAAGTTCCATTAACAATAGAAGTAAGCAATTATTCTTTCTTGCGTGCGGGCGTATAATAAATAACACCCTCCGATAAAGGCGAGTCACTTTCCGTTTGGCTCTAAAGAGTCGTGGCATTAAGTGTCTAATTTTGGTTTTTCTGATATTTTAAGCGAAGGGTGTCGGAAGAACACAGAAAATAAATCCTTCAAAATGTCTTATGTGCCCGTATGTAATGTTCCTCAGACTCTGTCTAATCAGAACGTTTATGGAACACTAATGTAGAATAAAAATAGTTATAATAAAGGTGGATAAAACCCAATTTAATAGGAAATTATTAAATACTAAATAATACAATAGACACAACCCCTTGGTTATTTCCATAAAAAGACTGATATCAGTATCCAAAGTGATACTTATAAACTACATCAATTCGCAACATTTAATGTACGTTTAACTCCTGCTGAAACTGAAGTAGTGTCGAGTCGGGTAACTTCGGACAGCGAATATATCTCCTGTCCGAATTTAGCCGACTCGACCTGATATAACTCCGACTGGGCGGGAGCTACAATGCGATGTCTATTGTGGCAGTGGAGCAAAACAAACCCTATATATTAGGTTCATGGTCTTAACTGGACTAAACAACTGTTGTAAAATAATCTCGAAACTTTAGAGGAACCGGGTTCTCTACATAACATTTTCCTAGCCAACCACATCTATGTTTAGGATTTTACTTACCATTGTCATTGTCATTTGAATTATGGTTTATTATGAACTTAATCTCTACATGGAAAGCTAGTAAAAAAATTATACATTTTGATTTTCAGAAGTTGAATTTTGATTAAAACTAGCCGTTGCGTGCCTCTATGATTCACACGGGCTTACTACACTGTTACTGTTCTAAACACATTCTTACGCGGCCGAATGCAAAGTCGATGGTTGGGTAAAATTATTCGTACAAGCCAGGACGATTATTTGTTTGCACTTCATCTTAGTTAAACTGACAGCGTCTGTAATTAAAAATGCGCTGTTCCGCTTTTTCACTTGTTTTCTCTCTTCTTCTTTTGTTTCCTGGGTGGGTTGTGATTTACGACTGTGGCATTTCCAGGGTATCACCATCAGTAGGGTCAAGTCGGATATTTTCGGACAGCGGGTAAATTCAGACAGTGACATTGTTTCCTTTACATGTCAGTTGTTTGGAATTAAACAAAATTAATAGGGCAAACGGTGAAAATCATGATGAGGCGGCTCATTATGAGCCGTCTCATCTGGATTTTCACTGTTTGCAACGGTATGTCCGAATTACCCGCTGTCCGAAGCTACCCGACTCGACCCTATTTTACTGAATACGTAAAATGTGTGAATTGCACTTGGTTCAGTGGCTAGAGACACTCGCTTATGGTGCGAAAGGTCGCGGGTTCGCATCACCGTTCGGCCAGTCGCCGACTTTTTTTTTTTAGAAAACTTTTTTTCAACCCAGCAGTAAATGTCCGTTTTAAAGGATAAGGCAGGAAAAGGAGGACAAGGTCCGAGTTTCAAATGCTGTGTCCAAGACATGCAGGGCCCCTAAACCTCTCCGTACGGGAAGCCTCCACCTTTTTACAATACAATTAATAGATCTATTCTTCACATTCTCTTTTAATCCAAACAGTGGTTGCGAGTAAATGTCCAAACTTTCTTTCATATGTCTTATGCCCTTGATATCGAATGAAAGTGTATTGTAAGCCTTTGAAAATGTGTGTTTGTGCCCAATAAAATATTTTGCTTTCAGACTTGATTAGCTATCTTTTAATGTTAAGTGATTTGACTGAACGAGAGAAAAAATATTTTAACACATATTATTGCGTTTTGGGGGCTGCCAGTGTCTGTCTGTCTGTCTCTCTCTCTCTCTCTCTCTCTCTCTCTCTCTCTTAAAAGGAAATACGAGTCAAACTCATTTCAGCCCATAAAATCGTGAAAACAAGTGTTTTCTATAAACCATAAACCACCAGAAGCAGAATAAAAGTCTATCTGATTATCGAAAACACATGAAGGCGAGTCTTTTATCAGGCATCGATAATAATGAACAATATATGTCAATTTCAAACAGAGTAAAGAAAGCGGACTTGCAGAATAAACAAAATGAAACTTTTTCAGACATATACGGCGGAGTTGTCAATTTACGATACTAAATTATCTAACTTCAATACATGGAATCGTTTGGAGTAATATTTTATGTAGCTTTTACTGCTACTGCCGATAAATAATCAATTAAGAGTTGATCAAAAAGCAAACTTACAGCGCAGACTCAAAGCATTGCCACGGAGATGACTGAGCAAACAGTGTAGACCCAGATCAGACTGCTCCTCAGGAGCAGTCTGATCAAGGTCTGCACTGTTTGTCAAGAGCTTTATTGAATATTTCCATATGTACAAGAAGACTTGTTCAAAAACTGGATGATGGCAGAGCACTCAATACAGAGATGTCTAAATACTTACGAAAAGTAAAAGCATATATTTGATCAATTGAATGAATCATTGCATGACTTAAACTAATGGTAATCAATATGATTAATGAACAGCAAAATGTAGGCAAATGGTTTCCGTAAAAGTCTCTGGTTTTCCGTTAATTTGATACAAGTTGCCTCAAGAGCATTCAAACTACAAAGACATAGGCATCACTATAAAGAAAGGTGACTTCTCGTGTGGGCAAAAGGCATACCGCACTCGGTTAACTATGTTTTCAAGGATATTTCGAAACGTAAAAGAGCTGTTACGGAACGAAAAAGAGGCATAGTTATCAAACTACCTGATCATGTCATTTGGCAACTATGACTCTTTTTCGTTTCATAACAGCTCTTTAACGTTTCGTGACAGCCCTTGTATATACATAGATAACCAGGGGTGCATACTTTCTATCGAGCCTTAGGTTCCATTGAGTATCGAAAGTAACGGAGAATACGTTGATCTGATTGAGTAAATGATGGATTATGTTAGAAAACCGTAAAATATCATACAATATATGAGGGAGGGTATTTCTTCATGAAGGTAGAACCGGGATGTAATTTTATTTCCCTGACCTACAAAATGACATTTTTCATATCTTAAGGTTGTCAGCGGGTTTCAGGCATATCAGCGGTGTAACATTCATACGCCTATGACTTTCGAAACAGGAAGATCCATTTACATAAAAAGTATGTGAAAAGTCGCTTCAGCAGCTATAATTGTAATTTTTATGCCAATTTAAACAACAAGTTTTGCTTCTTTCATTCTTATTTTCTTACATGGAAAAACAATATGAATTTGGAAACTATTTCAGACATGGGTAAGTCAATCTCTACAAAACTGAGAACAAAAAGGAAAGAACATAATTAAAGAAACAAATCTACGGGACTCTGTTTTATTAGTGTAAAGGGAAACAAATAACTTATATTAAAAAGTAATTAAGCATTCTGTTTTTTTTTTATAAAAAACGAGTACATGTATTAGTTTCAGCTAAGAATTGAAATTTGTTTTTTGAGCGTTCATTGTGTGATGAAGCCAGCGGACGTAGCTAAAATTTCATGAAGCGCGAAGCGCTTCTTGTAGAATTTTAGCGGCAACCACTGGCTTCTTCACATGATGAACGCTGTGAACTCAAAAATTTTGATACTTCTTTCTGTGCCGTTTTCGTGGTAATTCAACGTAGAATACGCAAACTATGGCTCGAAGAAAAGTTTGTAACGGCGCGTTCTGCCATTACGTTAAACGGACTTCGCTAAGACGTGGCGTCAGTCGAACGGTACGTGGACAAGTTAAGACGTATGCTTACGTTAGACGTCGCTTGACAACAACGTTACATGATCAATTGTTGTTTATCGGTGTATGAAGCTGGTTACTCTAAAAAGTTCAATATTTCAAATCCAACACCCTCATGTGTTTTTGATGTTCATTTCCCAAACAGAAGGTAGACGTTACAAAGTGTATATTTACTGTTTCCAATTCTTGATAAATAGAATCAGCAATCCAAATGTGTATTATTTACATAGTTTTGACATCCCTCTTACCGGAGCGTAACTGAACAATTGCTCCTGGAAATGTTGATAAAACACAGATAACAGAATTCCACGTTCAAGCAACATTTTTAGACAGTTAACAACTTTTGACGTCAAAGCGTAAGTAATTTGATTTCCTCTGTAAGATTCAGAGGATAAAATGTGCAGTGAACAGTCGATAACCTTTGCAGAATATCAAATGACTTGATCTATTTTGTGGTAACATCAAATCCTGTTTCACACATGCGACAAGAGTCTCTCAACTTCAGAATGCCGATACTATTTTTGTCCTGCATATGTTCATGTACAAATTCTCTTATATGCCACTTGGCATGCATTATTACTGAAAATCAAACAAAGAAAGATGAGATAGTATGCATAGACTTTATACAAAATGTAGCCTTATCAGATTAGTTGACCGTATCCCGCTATGAAATTATTGGATACTACCAATAACCAATTCCCATACTTTTGAGGAATATATTCCATGTTTATGACATTTTTGTCAACTGTTGGTCCATACTATACACTGCGACACCAATTTTGTCCATGCGCCATGTTTACTGTTTACAAACAGCTGTGTACTGTTCACTGCCTATACTGCATCCTGGTGATAGCTTGATGTACATTAGCCTGGCATTCAGCCCATGTATTTAGGTCCTGGCTTTGTGTATGGCAAGGTACATAACCGGTACATTACTTTCACCAAGATGTTTTATTACTTGCCCCTTCCTGAAAAGCATGGCTAAGCCTGGCATTCAGCCCATGTATTTAGGTCCTGGCTTTGTGTATGGCAAGGTACATAACCAATACATTACTTTCACCAAGATGTTTTATTACTTGCCCATTCCTGAAATACATGGATTAGATCCAACATCTGATGAAGTGTAAGTAAGTGAGTAACCTCGGGTTTAACGTCCAACCAACAACGATGTCATATGGAGATGGGACCTCGGTTTAAAGTCTCATCCGAAAGACCGGAGAAGCGGGGGATCGATCTTGCGACCCCTGGATCGGTAGTCCGGAGTGTTATCCACTACACTACAGCCGCTCCTCTTATGAAATGTAGAGACAGAGTATCTGTATATTCATTTTCATGTATTCATTTATGGTCTTGTTTTTTTTTAATGGACTGATACCAGTCTAGTACATTAAATCCAACATCTTATGAAATGTAGTGATAGAGTATCTGTATATTCATTTTCATGTATTCCTTTATGGTCTTGTTTTATTTAATGGACTGATACCAGTCTAGATGTATATCTGTACACTGTCTCACGCGACACTGACCCTTCTCATGCGCAAGAGCATGCGTACGTGTTGACTATATACAATTCTATCTGCACTGCAACTGTTTACAGCGGCCAGTGACTATGCATATGCAAGAACATGCTAAATACGTATTGTCGACTGTGTACTGATGCAACAGACAGCTTTAAGTAAACTATATGCGACATGATTTTCACAAGTCCTAATTTTGCAAGAGTTGCTTGCTCTTACAAACCATGGTGATAGACGACACACGCGTAAAATGATGCGAATTACTATAATGCTAACTACTTTTTATGAGTCCCGTATCTATTCGGTAATACGATGGATTGTCTCTTTCTAAAACACCCCCAAAACAATCTAGTCCCGTCTTTTAAGATGAATATAGACGTTTGGCGTTATCAAAATATTCCCCAAAATCTAGATCCGTCTTATAAGACGGATCTAGATATTTGGGGTTGTTTTGTATGGGAAAGCCGCATCTAAAACCACTCATATTGATACGACTTATAAGACAGTTCTAGATGTTTTGGATTGACTTGTGAGTGGAAATCCCAATCTTATACCAAAAATACACAAGACTAGCTATTTGGGGTCATTCTAGAGGAGGATAAACCCCGACTTATAGCTGCATTATTACGGTAATAAGAACGACAATCTACAGCATCGAGTACTAGTCAGGCTGAGACTCGCTGTTCGCCTCTGTTCTTTGCCGCATGCACCAGGAACTTTGTTTAATCCATTGATGACCAGCGCCCAAAAGGACTTCTATGATTAAGGCGAGGATTTTCCCCATTCGACCGGTGCGACAGATCCGAATTTTCAAAAGTATAAAGTTGGCAATATTTTCTTAGCAGAGCTTCCACAAATATGTGAACCGTATGAAATCAGATCATTTGTGATTCAGACCCAAAGACATGGGGAGATAATCCAGTCTGAACCTACCTACCCTAAATTCAAGGTTTTCGCATACCTCATTTTTTGAGGTAATAAAAATATTGAAATCAGTCATTCATTTCATAAATTTTTGTCATACATGCATACTAAATACACGCATCTCACAATACAAAGCAATGATTTTCTTCTTGTTACGCCTGATTGGCATTTAAACATGCAAAACCACAGTTATACTTCCGGTCAAAACGGTCAAAAGAGAACGCTTCACTACAATTAAAATACAAGTACTTTCCCCCCCGTGACCCAGCATTTCCTTCATGCAGGAGACTTATGCGATGCAAGTACGCAATATATATGAGTGGGAAGCTGGGTCACGGGGGGGGGGGGGGGGACGATACTCAGTAAGCCAAAGAATAAGAATGGTCAACAGTAGCACTGTGAGCTTCAAGGATTATATTATGTACCATGACCTTGAAATGAGGTCAAGGTCACATACATATAGTCAAAACTATCCAGTGTTGTCTGTTATGTAAGTAATGTAAATCAAAAAAGGGTGAAATATATACAATAAATCATTATTTCAACGATCAATTTGAGGATAATTTACAATTTATCTCAACAATGACGTCAACGTCAACGTATGTTTAACGTACTTTACAGAGACACAAACACTTGAAAATTCATTTGTTATGCAAGTTACATGTCATAGTCATAAATGCAAAGCAGAAGTCAGTGTTCCGTATAACTTTTTAATCATGGGGAAAATTCACGCCTTAATCAAAGAAGTCCTTCGGGACATCGGCAAACAGAGCAGACCCAGATCAACCGCATCAAAACGCGGCATCTGATCAGGGTCTACACTATTTGCATAAGATCAATGGTAATTTCTCCTTAAAAAATGATAATAATAATAAAAATTAACTAGACCAGACACCCCTTAATTGACAAATGGAGTAATTCGCTTTATACGGAAAGAACAGCCCACTAGACATAAACGGGTGAAAGGAATACATGTATATGAACCGAACCATCCAGATACAGTCCACACAGCCCAGTACTGTACCTACACTGTTTCAAATCTACAATATCAGAAAAGCACAGAGCTCTCACGCACAACAAAAGAAAATATGAAAACGCGTAAACCTCCCTTTGCACAAATCTGGTAAAGAAATAAATAAAGGCATAAACCACCCATTGTCTTTAGTTTCGTCTGAGAAAGCTGTATGCTTTTTTAAAATAATGACTCCCAGACAAAATGCATGTAATTCATCTCCATTATTCAGATGCGTCGGAAACGGACAGTGATCGAAAAGAAAATAGATCGAGAACAGCAAAACGAATCTTCCTCCAGCGAAAATCATGAGTTGCTTGGCTCTCCTTGCATTCTGATCAAAGTTTTACTTTATTTTCTTTATTTGATAGAGTGTCCATCATGGTCCACAAATGTTTTGTGAATATAATTCGCTTGTGTATTCATTTGCCCTTATATTAGATGTAACATATCGTACACTGCAAAAATAAACGGTAGATTTTACGGTAAAATAACTGGCAACCAGCTGCCAGTCCTTTTACCGTTATTTTTACGGACGCCCGTAAAAGTTGCAGGAATCATCAAGCAGAGTGGGACAGAAAAGAGCAGATGTCGTTTTGGTTAGATAGCCCCTCAACAATACAAAGTTATTTTCGAGTGCGCCAAGTTAACATAAAACTTCAATTTCGTGATTTCCAACAATGTCTTACAGGCAAAAACCCGTAAAAATAACGGTAAAAGGACTGGCAGCCGGTTTCCAGTTATTCTACCGTAAAATCTACAGTATTTTTTTACAGTGTAGGGTTGTCTGTCAAACGTCCTGATGATATTTCACTAGTGTAGTTTGCATTTAGACAAAGCCGGGTTTTAGAGTAATGCTTCCAAACAGTTTTCTTTGCAAAGGAAACAACATTAGAAAAAGAGAGACATGCAGCGATAGGACTGACCTAAGTCTTTGCTTGGCGCACATGCCACTTTCTTGGTTTTGTCATGTCGCTGCTCCATTTGCAATGAAGTAGAAATGAAAGACTAAGACATTCTGTGGTCAGAACAATAAAAGAATAAGGGAGTATAAGAAATAACGATCAAATTCTAAAGTTATAACCACTGTGACTCCCCTTCCCTAGTTCTGTAATATTTTTTTTTATTATTATCTTCAACTTAATAAATTAAGGCGAGTGGATACACTCTCAAGAGAAGTAATTCTACCATATTCATTACTACCTTTTTAAAGCCTGGTAACTTTGTTTGTAAAAAAAATTGTAACAGTTTCTTTGCCTTTACTAAATTGCATTTGTGCATCTCAGCCTACATACTGCCATAAAAAGGAAACAGTACATGCTGTTTATAATGACCTAAATTAATGAGATTTGTAAACCTCCGAGAGCTTCAAACTCACTTTAGCTGCCTTAATAATGATAAAATTTCCTGTCAAGCTTCACCTAGGGATATTGGATAAGACATGCACAGATTTGCTAATTCAGCACAAAACGAAAAAAAAAATGTCATTACGGCTGGTGCCTAGGATTGACTGAGAAGTAGTTCTAAGATGAGTAGGTTTTGTTTAGGCGACGAGAGAAGTAGTTCTAAGATGAGTAGGTTTTGTTTAGACGACGAGTAATGTTGCATGAACAAATTTGTGTCATGCAACGTATGTTTTGGGGCGTTTACACGGCGACACTTTTTCAATAACTTGTATGCTAGGGTATGAGGTAAACCCAAGTAGCATATGAGCTCTTGGGTAAACCACAAACTACATAGCGCCTGGCACGTCACTGCTCAACAAATAATTCAGGTTCGTGCAGGTGCAGAAGCGGCTGTAGCGTAGTGGATAACACTCCAGACTACCAATCCAGGGGTCGCAAGTTCGATTCCCCGCTTCTCCGGTCTTTCGGATGAGACTTTAAACCGAGGTCCCGTCTCCATATGACCTCGTTGTTGGTGGGACGTTAAACCCGAGTTCACTCACTCACTCACTCGTGCAGGTGCTAAAGATATAAATTCTTACTGACATATATGTGCCCAGTACTTTTCTATTCACCAGTTCTGTAAACGGTGTTCATATTCATATCCCCACAGGCCCAACATTGAGAGAGAGAGAAAGTGAGAAAGAGAGAGAGAGTAAAATATATCCGGAACAGTATTAAATAGATGGAATAGTTGACGTTATATCTTTAGTTTTCAATTATAAGCTTTGCAAAAGTATATTTATATAAAGAGCCAGATCTTATTGTTCACGCATGTATCAGATATACACGAACAATCCTGTTAAATTCGTTACAGTACCGTCTATAATACGTACTGTTTTGCCGACCACAATATAAATTGATGAAAGTATATTTTGACTACCATCCGGCCAAGAGGTCATTAGTCTCACATGCTACTTGATCCGATATATTTACTCATAGTGTCTCATCAAGAAGAACCGAAAATGTAGCTATCTACATCTTGCTGTCGTTCTGATTTAGAGGACCCTGCTTAGGTCTGAAAAGCGCACGTGCTGTGAGCATAGACAAATTCATTGTTGAACAGCATGAACGGGTCAAGTAATTTAAAACTTAACACTTATAATAATAATAATAATAATTTACGTTACATGGTTATATATTTTCTTTCGCTTAGACTGGGCAGACAACATAATTTTGGACCTTTCATATGAGCCGCGACACGAGAAAACTAACAATGTGGTTGTGCGCCCAGCGCAGACTCAGATCAGCCTGGGCACCCGCCCAGGCTGATCAGAGTCTTCGCTGTCCGCGTGGAGGTAGCTTAGACCCTTTGCTACCCTCTGAGCGAAAGCAAAGAGTCAGAGCCAACTGGGTGGATGCTCAGGCTCATCTGAGTCTGCGCTGGGCGCACAATCACATTGTTGGTTTTCTCGTGTCGCGGCTCATTTGATATGTTTATCGTCCGGGTTTATACTTTTTTTTGTCTGGACATTAAGAGTAATCTTAAAAGAAACACCTCCAAATAACTGGAGAGTAAATTATACAAAGTAGTTGATCAATACATTATTATAGACTACTTACCGGTCTTATGTAAATAATTCACGATATAACATTTATAAAATCCGGTGTCCAGTATTAATTGAAAGCGGCGGGCCATTAAGTGTAATCCAGTCTAAAAGGCCAGAGCGAAGTAAATGTAGTAGAAAGTCAAATATTATTGAAATCACTAAAACTTGTTTTATTCTCTGATACATCCACTTGGAATCGGTAAAATAAACAAATCTTCTAACTAACTTAGTATTTAATAAGCGTCAAGATCATTGACACTTATAAAACCAATACAGATCAACATCACTGAAAATTACAATTCACAGACAAAAGAAAGTGATATATTTCTTGTATAAATATTTAATAATGTATTAATGAAATACTCCAAAATTTAACTTGCTTCTGCGAGCACCACCAAAGACGTTAAGATGAAAATCCAATAAGGCATTTATACGCTCTTACGCTAGGAATACGACGCTCTTAGACAAATGGTTAAGAGTATCTTAATACTACTGTCTATATATTCCATTAGCATAGCAAGGATTCAGTTAGTTCGGCCAGCTGACGTAAAAAAGAAAGTTAGCAATGTATACGTACATGTGCGCAGTCTGATCTGAGCATTTGCTGTCCGTGCATGCACTCCGTGAAAATTTGTAACCATGCAGGAAAAAAGTGGAAATAGTAATCAAACAATACGTATTTGTCTGCTGTTTCGGTTCTTCACTGATAACACGGTCTAAAGTCCAGTTTACTAGCCACGGCATGAAGGCCTAAATTTGATATTGTGTGTGAACGTACAATAAACAGTCCTCTTTGATAGCAGCACTATGGTTCTGCGTCTGTGATTCCTGCTGGCAAACAGTAAATGAGCCGCGACACGAGAAAACCAGAAAAGTGGTTGTGGCCCCAGCGCAGACTCAGATCAGCCTGACCATCCGTCTAGTCTGAGCAGAGTCTGCCCTAAACGCTCAAAGGGTAGCTAAGGGTCTTAGCTACCTTCATGCGGATAGCGAAGACTCTAGTCAGACTGGGCGGATGCCCAAGCTGATCTGAGTCTGCACTGGCGCACAACCATTTTGTTGGTTTTCTCGTGTCTCTCCTCAAATATAATTCTCTGAATGTTTCTGATTTTTTCTATAATAAAAACTGCGGTACCGTTGTAAACTATTAAAGGCTGAAAACTTGCAGTTCATTACTACAAACCTGCAAATTTCTACCTGTATGTGTTCTACATTAGAGGAGAAGGAGACTAAGCACTCGGGAGTCTGTGGCCTTTTTTTGACGATAGAAAATTCATTTGTCACATGACGTCGCTATTATTCAGTGAATAACGTCGTGCCATAAAAATCATATGACCACACGTGTAATAACACTTTTGCGCGTGCACGTAACGTCATTGACAGCGTCCGTGTCAAGAATGCGTTTTCTCATTGATATAATGTTCATTTTGAAGGCGACAAAACCCCATTTTAAAGGGTCATATGATGAACAAAATCTTACACGAGTGGTCATTTCATATGACATTTATGAAACTCGCCGAAGACTCGTTTCATAAATTTCATATGAAATGACCACTCGTGTAATATGCTCTATGTAAACAATCGGCATCTGTACGTCCTGAGTGGCAAGAGATGCGGAACCGCCAATGTCTCAATTAAGGACTCCGAGATATTTTAGCCGTTAGAATGAAACATCTTCTTTACATATATACCAAGATGTCGCCGTCGCTTGTAATAATTAAAGATGCAAATACTAGTTTCTTCAAACACAAATGCCAGGACTGAGAAAGGCAGGACTCCCCCGTTCGTTTGTGAACACAAAACGTCACAAACAAGTGCAGACAGAAAGCCCACCAAAACTATATTATCGAAGTTTCCGAACACTGCGTAACATAACGTAACCGAAGTAACAAGATTTTTAAAGAAGATTTGAAGATTTATTAATATTCATGGCCCCCAAGAAGGGGTATGTGAAGAAAACACATGAACAAACATGACACAAGAAATGAATGTCAGATCAGATCCACATTGACTCTCAGCTCAAATTACCATCAATTGACTAGAAACATTACTGGACGGAAACTGCTTACAGAAGGTGGTCGCAGTTCTGAGGTATGGATACCATAAACACAGCAGACAGAAAACGCCTTGTACTTGTACCAACAAAAACATGCGCTGGCGTTGCACACTCACAGTGTTTTCTGTTCGCGTCCCAAAGAATCTTATTGAGCCGCGACACGACAAACCCAACAAAGTGGCTGTGTGCAAAGTGCAGACTCAGATCAGCCTGGGCATCCACCAAGTCTGACCAGACTCTTTTGTAAGCGTTTAAATGGTAGCTGAGTGTCTTAGTTAGTTCCATGCGAACAGCGAGGACTCTCATTAGACTGGGCGGATGCCCAGGCTGATCTAATTCTGTGCTGGGCGCACCACTTTGTTTTCTTGTGTCGCGGCTCTATAACGTTAACAGTGCTTGACTGACAGGATAATTTAAGGATAATGTTCCATATACAGTCAAACCTGTCTTAAGGGGTCACCCATGGGAAGAACAAAATATGGATGCTTAAGACAGGTGACCCCTTAATACAGGTTCATTTGCACTGTATTCTGGCTTATGGGACCCTGAAGATGTGGCTGCTTTAGACAGCTGATCCCTTAATAGAGGTGACCACATGAGCAGGTTTGACTGTATGTCAACAAAAATATGTTGTGACCCCTCATTAGTACCTTCTTCTCAAGGCGCTTCTAATGAAGAGTCACAACATACATGTATGATTTTGTTGAGGACCAAGAAAAAAAATCTTAGAATTATCCTTAAAACTCCAGCTTTAGAATTATCCTTAAAACTCCACACTATCTGAAGCTCTGAGCAAAGCGAAGTATCTCATCAGACTTTGCGGATGCGTAGGCTTCAATATATTCACAAGCGGTACTTAACTTTGTCATCGTAACACGACTCACTGTTACAAAGAACTGATCAGGATCTTAAACCATTTATGTCTAATGGATTCTTCTATCTTAATGAATTGGACGAGTCCATTTAAACAGGGTATAATCGATTCCGCCAATTTTTTGGATTCCTGCAGAGACTGTCCGTGATATTGGCTTCCGCCGAGACTGTCCGCGAACTCTTGCTTCCTGCAAATACTACTGTCCTCGTAAAATGGCTTCCTGCCGAGACTGTCCGCGTGAATCTGCTTCCTGCCGAGAGCCTCGACAGGAAGCCAAATCACGCGGACAGTCTCTGCAGGAAGCAATTTATCATGTACAGAAGTCTCGGCAGGAAGCAAGAGATCGCGGACAGTCTCGGCGGAAGCCAAATATGATGTACAGTCTCTGCAGAAAGCGAAAATTGGCGGAATCGATTATACCCTGTGTTTACAATTTTAGGCATGTCTGGTATAAGTTATTTCTTAATATTTTATAGAAAATGCTTTAAAAGATGTGCAAATAATGTAGACTCTGATCAGACGCCGCGTTTTGCGGCGTCTGATCGGAGTCTGCACTGTTTTACCATGTCCTCTGTTTTTGGACTATATATGCATAAATAGGTTAAACAAAGAAAATTATTTTCAGTCGTCGAAATTATTTGCGTTACAAATTAGTTATGCTTAGAAAGTAGCTAATCAGGCTGAAAAACTGGAATCATAAAAACATGTTATGTCAATACTTGAAGAAGTAAACGTTAAAATCGATGGATAATCTATTTAAAGATGTCTATGTCTAGAATATGTCCTTTTCATTCGAAGAAAAGCAGAGCATTTGAATAGCTCATTAAGTGATTTCTCCAGGGAGTTTGAAATATGACAGTATTACTACAACCTTGTTCCGAGGTTATAAAACTTTTGTCATGCTCAACTCAGATTGTCTTCAAATTTCATATTATGGAGGGCTTCTACACCATTAATAGATCAAAAAAGCAAACATACTGAAAGATCAGCACACAGAAGCGCAGGAGAAAATAAAGTCAAACAGTAGAACCCAGGTGGGCCCACCAAAGACAAAAGATCGAGCTTCAAGTCCCTAACCAGCTTAGGTGAACGTTTTTAGATCGGAGCCATCGTTATCTCTGCGGCCCAACCCACAGGCACGCCATGGGAGAGGGCAGCAGTCGTGATTCGATTAACAGCCAAGCATGCTAAGCATGCAGGCTGTCGCATTACACTTATATCGTACCAGTTTTTATAACGAAAGAGAAAAAGAGAGAGAGAGAGAGAGAGAGAGAGAGAGAGAGAGACCGAGGAAGCCCAGTAGGTAAAGTGCCGGCCTACTGATCTAGCGGTCCCGGGTTCAATCCCCGCTGGAGCCGGGAATTACTTCAACCGTAAACGGAGTTTCACTGCACACAGCCTTTCACTATTACCCTACAAGCTTCCTGATATGACTGAAATACGGCTGAAAAGGACGTGAAATCGCAGGTCATCCATCTATCTACAGCGAGAATCTATCCGAAAACTCCTTTCGACCAACAGAGGACTAATTTTTGCGACTACCACAATATGCACCAAAAACATAATGCAATTAATATTAAAAATATCACTCACAAAAGCCATCGAACTATTAGCTTCATCACAAACTAAGCAACCAGCATAGTAAAAACATAAATATACAACAATGCAAAGAAACATAGAGGGTGGAATTAAATAACAAAAAAATCTGAAAGCAAATAATAGACCTATGCTGAACGTAATCAGAAACATATTTAGAGACACATTAAGCAGGTGTAAAAAATCTGATGCAAACCTCCCATTTTCACCTCAGACATAGTAAACAATTCATAATATACAATTAGTTCTTAACATTTTTCCAAGAAAAGTGCCGCCAATTTATGAACATCTCTCTCTCTCTCTCTCATTTAATGATTTTTATGAAACTTAAAGTGAATGTGTACCACTGTTAATCGGTGGTCTCAATGCTATGCAAGAATCATTACCCTTAATTTAAAATCATCAGCTATGAACGAATTGTAATTCAGATATGAAACACCCTAGTGCAGTTTTGTATGCGCAAGTGTATTGAAATGGCTTCAGCATGACGTATGACCCTTGAAAATGATTCAAAATCCACTACCTATGCTAAAACTACATGTAGGTACATTTAACTAATGAACAAAAAATCAAGAAACTTAAAATCAATATGTATCTAGCACAAGTTGCAAGCACAAGTTTTTGTCAGAATTGCTTCGGTACTGCATAACGTTTGCCCTTTAACTGATCAAAACATTCAGAACTAAGTAATTGATGGATAGGATTTAGCAAAACTTAAAACTAAATATAGATCTAGGTCGCCATCATTCAACTATGGCAGACTTAAAGTAAAACACTAAGAAGTGGTCACTTCACTTCACAATAAGTATTCCACTTCACTTTACAGTAAGTCATTAGCTGCACCACTTCACTATACTATACGGCATTGTCTTTTCAAGTGCTTACAATTCGGCATACTACAACACTTCCCTACACAATGTGGGATTAAATGGAGCAATGCTTCTTAGTCTGAAGTCTGAAGTCAAACATTTACACAAGCCTTTTGAAAGCTTTGTAATGGGTAAGGATTACCTAACGGGGAAACAAAATATCCTTACGTAGCTATGACCAATGAAAAGTAATTTCAGGTTGTCTGAAAATGATACTTTCCAAGTCAACGCGACTCTAAACTGACGGTATTAAAAAGAGAAGAAAACTGTGTTAGGATACAGCTATTCAATACAATTGTATTTCTAGATTTCTAGTCGCTATGCGTAAAATATATACAAAATAGATAACAGAGGCTTAGCGTTAGTTCGCTATTTTTTCCCCATTTTGATAAATGTTATTGTTTGAGTGTGAGTTGGAGAGGTAGAGCGTACTCATTTATTTTAAAAACAGATCTCACAACATCCTGTAAATACTTCACAATTGACCGATTTCAACATGAACAATAACTCTGTTTTGCTTTAACAAATAAAAAATAACCAGAGCTATTCGGTATCTTTCTACCTTAAAACGCTAGCACTAATAAGCAGCCCAACAGTACCACACAATTAGTGTTAAATGCTACAAGTCGGAATGAATAAGTACATTTGGTCATTAACACATTCCGTAGCAATTATTCAGAATCAAATGCCGACATTTCGACTTTGTCACCAAGCCTTCACAGAACAGCATCATTATTTTCCCCTGACCTACTTACATGTAGCAATATATGTGTACATGTACTTGTACATGCCTATATACAATGATCTTAATTTCAGTAGATTTTAAAACATTCGTAGATAGGACCAATGCATATCTCATACGAACACATATATAATCAAGAAATGGCTGTCATTGTGGACTTAATGAAACACCGAAGCTGATAGAAGGATCGGACAAAGATGTCGTGGCGTACAACTAATTTTGGCTGAGAGTAGGGCAAGGGCCTGCTGTGTAGATGCGGGTGGGGCTGTTAGCATGGTTAGCTAGGAATATCTCGTCTATCACTCTATTCTATCTCCTTTTCTCTGGAAGACGGCCCTACAAAAACTTAATTACTGCCACAAAAACTGTTGAACCCACGAAATTAACAAATCACCGAACGGCGCAGTCTGATCTGAGATCTGAACGTAAGATACGTTTCGACGCAACGCTTATCATTTGCAGAACTAAACCTGAAGATTTTCAAATAATTAAATTCAGTGGTATAGGTTATTGAACAAAACAGACTTACCGGTTTTTCCAGTGCCTCTGGTATCTTGAAAACACTTGTTAAATAAACTGACTCTAAGTTGACACACTATCATGTCATTTTTGTGGTCATTTAAGCCTGTTCAGGGGTAAACCGACAAGAGGACACGTGCAAAAGACAAATTCCTCACGGCAAACCTATATAGTCTATCTACACAGTCACGGCTGAGCTGCTCTTCGTCTTCTGAAAAAGAAGAAGACGCTGATCAGACACTGCATATCCACAGGCTATCATTTGCCTTGGCAAAATCTAAAGCTGATTCATTTAAGGTGTTTTGGTATACAGCCAGTGTAAGCAACTATGCCAGTTTCATTTCGCCATCCTTCCCAAAAGGCGTCAGCCATGGTTTCAAAATTTCTTCCAAAGAAATTTAAAGCTCCTGGAGTCAACTCTTAAAACAATGTTTGGGATTCTTTCTATCAAGCGTATGCCCCATTTGGAAACGTTATGTCGTTTAGAAAACAATCAGAATGTCTCAGAAGTTGTTGCCCCTGTCCAAATAGCGAACACACGGAGTTGTACTCATTTGCCTTAAACGCAGATGTTCAATTATAAAAAGAAAGCAATTACAGCAGGTTAAGATTGTCACCATGACAGTTGCGCCATATAAATGTTTCAATTACCGTAGAAACATTAAATATCGGACAGACATTCCATAGCAAACACTGTTTATGACTGCTCCTTAGAGAAATCTGATCATTGTCTGCACTTGTATTTTCAACTGACGAAACAGTATATGTAAACTTTCTAAAGTCACAGACAGAATATGTCATTCCAGTGCTATGTAGGAGGGTAAGATGTCCTAAAACATACAGTAAGTATGGTGGACATCTCATTATTCGTTTATTAACCGCCGTGGTTTGGGGGTTTCATTTAACACCCATGTCCATCCCGTTCGCTGTGGGATGCTTTAAATCGACCAAGCAGTGACCCGCATGAGGCAAATCACTTGAAACGGAACAGTTGGTCATGCGAACGGTAAAGACCAAGAACAGCCTGGATCAATGGAAGGATGACTTGCGATTTTACGTCCTTTTTAACAGTATTTCAGTCATATCAGGACGATGGTAGGCCGATAATGAAAGGCTGTGTGCAGTGAAACCCGCATGTTTATGGTCGGATACCCGCCTTCAGCGGGGCTCGAACCCGGTCCGCTTAAGCAACAGGCCAGGTCTATAAAGACCTTCTAAACCGGGTCTGTTATTGAAGGAAAGAATTCGCTCCAATAGGAGCGAGAGGGAAGAAGGAAGAGAATGAAGACAAAGGATAAAATGGTAGAGCTGCTTCCCCTGAAAGTGTATTCATTCCCCTTAAATGGAACTTTGATACAAATGCGCGTATGTGCAATCTGACCGAAGAAGACTATACTATGTATGACCAATCTTTTATGGTTCATTGTCTTATCGTTCCAACTTCTAGGTGAAAGTTCAAGATGTCTTCGGTGAGGTTTGTCCTCCCCAGGGCCAAGGTCTTCGCTGTTCACTCACGCTGCCCTAAGGAATCTTACATGAAATGGGGTTCACTTTTTTATTTAAACTGACATTTTCGTTTTAGTTTTTTATATACTTTTGCATAAGCAAGGGCAGCATTTCCGTAGCCTTGTGGCTGTAGTAGGGACGGTGGCAGTTAATCTTGGGAAAACAAATTCAAAAGCGAAGCGAATCCCTCTCTTTTCGGTCTTTAACTTTCTCTGATTAGGAAAAAGGTACCCATTTACCGCTGGATGGACAGAGGGATTTTTCAGTCATTGGCTGGGCCGTTAGAGACTAGGACCAACGACCTCCATTCATTATAACAGAGCACCTGCAACCATTTGACCATTGGGTCAGCAGCAATGGTCAAAGATAGATTGTTTTTCAATATCATGTAATAGTCTATAATACCGTCAGAGGTTTCAAAATGTTTTATTTCACATAATAACGAGAAGCGATCCCAAATGACAATAAAAGTCCCAACAAGAAATTTAAGTTCATACATCTTGTTCATACATTGTGCATATGTATACGTGTGCCTGCACTTCACCCAGCTCCGCTGTAGTGCAAGGAGAGCTTAATTGACTGATTGATTTGTTGCTCTACGTCCACGGTAAACAGCTATGGTCATGTCGGAACGGTAACAAGCTAGGAGACCTTGGCTTAAGCTTTACGCAAAAGTATTGTCTGAAAGGTTCATTGAGCTATTTTGCTCGTAAAACATGATACCTTACTACTGACCAAACGAAACAGTCTCCTCTTTGACATCATTGACTTGCTTTAAACATCTGAAGTAAAAGAAATAGTATAAAGGACGAATTTCTTACAATAAAATGTAAACTTTAGGACGAATGGTTACGCTTTCAGAGGAAGCAACTCTGCCATTGCCATTTTTGCCTACCTTCTAATTAGAGTCAACTCTTAAAGGACAGAATTGAGCAAATTCTTCCCTTTAAGAGTAGACCCTAATTTGGTAGGGCTTTGTTATCCAGGGAAGCAAACAGGAAGTCACAAAAGTTCTTCCCCTTTGTAACAATGTGGTAAAATATGTAGATGATACCATTCACCGTAAGCATGTGCCATTTACCTTGAAGTAGGTGTGTTAATTGAATACAATCATTGGATGATGGGGTTCGCATCAAGAGCGATATTCTTTTTATTCGCTGTGGCCAGCCACATCAAACGGTAGTAAACGATAATGACATTTCCTTGCAGGTAGATTGTAATTACAATTACACGTATATAAGATTTCTGTTTTGCCAAAAATATATTTAGGTGCAAAACAGTTTTTGGCAATGGAACTAACCCACAACGCGGAATTGTGCATAGGAATTTGATGCACGTATTGTGAATCTGGAATATATGTATTAGAGAAGATTTGGCTTTTGCAAAACTTCGAGACCAGCAAAGTTTCAAAACGGCTCGAAAGAAAGAAAAAAATAAAGAAAGGAAGAAAAAATGCAAAAATTGGCCGGTAAGAGACACGCGCATTTAAAATTTCGGGAATTTATACTCAACCTGTTTCCGAAAGAAGCGTCACGCAGCATGAGCGATACGTGTATGGTGTACACGTACAAAACTTTAAGGAAAAAAAAAAGGGGGGGGGGGGGTACTTGTGCACATTCTGAACGTAAGTTCACTGGTATCTTTAAGATGTACGATATTAGTCAGGAGTACAAATAATGCATCGAAATTGTTTTAAATATTGGTGGTGTGTACATGTACCTCTTTGTACACCCTGTGTGAGGGCAGTCAGCCGATTATTTTGCCACCAATCCACAAATATGTGCATTGAGCCTGTCGAAAATTTAAAATCCGCTAGCAAAATCTCGTCTTCTCTTTTGTCCAGATACAATCTGATAGTGTTGATCGTAACAGAGGATCTTTTGATAAGATTGCTGGTATCATAGTGCACAGACACTGTCTCTGGCGGCATGGCTCAAATAATTGATAAAACATAGACAGTTGACTTTAAGAATATTTAGGATCTTGACCTGAAGACTGAAATCTGATTAATTTATTTCTTATTACCATCGCATAACCTGACTGGCTCCATTCTCCATAACCGACGTAAACCTTGCTTTCTTTTCTATTATTGGGGAAAAGAAACACCAGTGTATATCAATTGACATTGAGCTGTGTGTATCACGATTTGTCTTTTGTTGGCGTCTTGGAGCTTTCAGTGAAAACCTGATTATTATAATAATCGTTTATGCAGACCCAAATCAGACGCCACATGATGTACAGTTTGGTCTAGATCTGCACTATGTGCCAGTAGGTTTGAAAAACTTCTTGTGAGCAGGCAGTTAGGACTGAAGACATTTAAACATTTCAAGATCTAAAATCTGTTATAAAAATAGTTGTGGCGCCCGACAAGTTACGGTAAATTATACGGTATTCTTGCCCGGCATTTGGGGCCAAATTACAGGTTGCTAAATGAATCAACAGCTCTCATTAAAAAAGAAAAGGAAAAAGAAACTTGCTCTCTCATGTTCTATTACATCGTATAGTTTCGTTTTAAAGTTCATCGTTGTAAATGACCTTATATGAACGGTATTGTTGAACAATTAGCTGGTTCATTTAAGTTGGCAACCAAATGACATACTTTCGATATCATGAACATTATTATTGTGGTAAACATACAGTGTACAGACTAAAGATTCCCATTTATTATCATTCCATTGCTAAAACGAGAACCAGAGGATTTGGGTTTATTATCATTCGTAGATATGATCCTATAGAAAGGTTTTTACCGAAAATTTAGCAAGGAGTGGAACACCAACACCAACTTCAATGCCAATGCTATGGTTGCTCGTACAGGAAGCTTACTCCGTTTTACCCTAACATCCCTGAAATAGACTTGAGGATATGTGCTGATAAATCAGAAATATTTGATTGGTTTAGACTCATATTTCAGATCTTGCTTTTTAATCTTTGGAACCTTTTTGATACTAATCAGTCTTTTAATCGACTGCCTAATTTTAATCAATTAATTGCAGTATGGTTACTCTGGTTTTCGTCACCAGATCTTGCCAGGGTTCAGTAGCCGAAACGTCAGAGTATGGCCCATGTTCCTTCTTCTGGATGTGTCCTCTGCTCTTGAAGGAACTCTTTTGGTTTTAATTTGGCAAATAGTGTAGTTCAGAACGTGGCGTCTGATCAGGGCCTACACTATCAGTATGTGTAAAAAGGGGCGCCGTGGTCGAGCGGTTAGTGCGACTCAATCTCTCGGTCAATCCAGCAGTAAATGGGTACTTGTCTCGAATAAGGGAAGGGAAGGATAAGGCAGCAAATGGGGAGGGATAGGCTACGCCTTTTATATACAGTTGGCCGCTAACCTTAACAACCCCTACTAGGCTATGGGAAACCTTTCAATCAGACATCGCTCGTGTTGGAAATTGACCGGTACAAACCATGTGGTAGACATATTCTCTAAGACTTAATACTTCCCTTACCAGTTAGTGAACAGTGATCTTACCTGCAAGCATCTTGGTAATCGTCAAGAACTTTTATATTCATGTATATTCCAATAATAGATAATTTATCAGTTTACATGTGCACTTAATAAGCTATATAACAAATGACATTAAAATAACTCCATGCAAAAAAGTGAGGAAGTATTAAACCACAAACATTTTATTTTCACAGTTGGCTTACTCCAGTGCTAGCATGTGTCGATGTGTCGATATGCTACTCGTTCTTTGTTCTTTTTTTTTTCTTCCTTTTTTTCTTTATTTATTTTTTATAACGCCGTAAGTTATATAATACAGGTAGGATGATAATATATATAGACGCATTCAAATGACAATTTTATAACCTGTGATCATAATCCTTTTAACTCTTATCACAAATGTAATCTAAAAAGTGAAACGTTCAACTTTGATTTATACTTATAGCTGAACTACAAACATACCTACAGTAATGACAATTTGAATGCATACATTTGAACTTTTTCATTCATTCATCACGCTAGTTAATTTAAAAAACTTACCAATTTTTAAATCGGATTATATTTGTGAATCAGCATAAAAACTACATGTAGAGCTTCATCACAAAAAATTCCTACCGTAAAAATCAAAGTATTGGGACAGACAGGGTTGGGCAAACAGTGCCGACCCAGATCTGACTGCTCTCTGATCAAGGTCTACACTGTTTGCTATTCCATCTGCATCTTGTTGACGCATTACTGCCCTGTAAATTCAAGTTGTTTCATGTTTAAGACAATTACAGTAATTATTTCAGGTGTCCCAACATTTAGAATTTTTAAGGTACACCGAATCACTTAAATGTTTTATTACTAGATACGGACTATAAGATGAAAAACATTGTCTTAAGGATTATCCGATCTGCGAAAGCCCAGGGTGGACTTCGATCATGCGCAGTCTGGTATGGACATGCAAAATTAGCCAAGACTACATGATTGATGGATGACTTGTGATTTTACGACTAAGTATTTCGTTCATACCAGGGCGATGGAAGGGAGACAATGAATGGTTGTGTGCAATGGAGCGCCGTTTAAGGCTGAATAGATTTCCGTCTTCAGAGGGAATCGAACCCTGGATCGTTAGAGCAGCAGTCCAACTCTTAACCCACTGAGTTCCCAGGCCCACTGAGCTACCAGAGCACCAGCCCAGACTATAAAGCTGACTATTTAGATTTAAAACACTCGAAATGTGCATGCCTTATATAAAGTATGCATGTGCACAGACAAAGTGATCATGCGCTAAATGCAGGCTCTCTCACAACATACACAATTCAGGCCCGGATCTAGACTCAGGGCTCCAGATAAAATAGAGTACTAGTATTCGATTAAAACTCAAGATAGCATCATGCTTACCTTTAATACATATGTTATGGCATCTCATTGGAATCGCCTCGGCGAGGCGATTCCAATGAGATGTCACAACATATATTTCAATCTAATTTTATGGAATATCATCTCAAATTATCATCAGGTGCTCTACCACCTACGTCCCTGCATTATATAGGATACAGAGCCCCAGTTGGCGGGGCTTAAGCCCCCCCCCTCCCCTTGATCCGGGGCTGAAATTTCAGACAACCTGTCGGAATAGACCTGCCGATTGTGATCAGACAGCTTCTTAGACGGGTCGCTCTGTTTGGCAAAAAATACGTAAATCATCCCTGATGGAAAAAAATTTGGACAAGAAACGTACCTTACAAAAATGGTTTCACTTCAAAACATATAGGGAAACATATAGGGAATACACAGTTGAAATCATCTCGGCTTATCTGTTTCAGATTAGTTTTGCCAGGAGGAGTTTAATACACCGTGAAAGCGGCCAGCGTGATGGCAGCAGCAACAAAAGGTTACAAATAGCCAAACATGATACCTGGATATCGAAATAAATACATAAAAGAAATAGCCTTTTGCTACCGCATAGTGAATGTGTCTTCTACTGCAAACACTAGTGATGAATAAAGTTTTAATACCATCTTGGAGAGGGTCCTGTGGATGGTCCGATCATGTAAAGTAACACGCAAAGCTGTCGAAAGAGCAACTGACTCTTCTCCTGAAATCTTAAGACCACTGGTAGCAACCAAGCCATTATTTGTTGCATATCTTTAATCATGTTTCTCTTTAGAGTGCGTTGCAGTAGTGGTTATCGAATTTCAATTAATTTTAAAATTGATAGCATATACTTGTAACTAACTGCAACATTTCAAAGGCAGATAAGGACTAAGAACACAAACCATTGGCCAAAAATATGTTATAGATGGCATATACTGTGCATCTTTTAAGCTTCCGTAAGGGCCTCGTAGCTCAGTGGGTTAAGCGTTGGCTTGTTAAGCTAGAGGTTCGTGTTCGAATAACGTTGGAGTCGGACCTTATTCCGACCGTTAAAATTGTTTCATTGCACAAAATATTCCATTAACACCCTTTCATCGGCTCGATTTCATTGAAATAAAGTTGAGAGTGTCGTAACACTTCAAACCATCCTCCTCACGTATGTACGCACAGCAAATGCTGTGATAAGACTGAGCAGTCTGATCCGAAACTTTGTTCTTCGAATAAATCCTAATTCGAAAATGTACCCTTGTCTGTAGGTGCAAGCGTCTGCTTCTCGCTGCTCATCAAACAGTAAATAAATTGCCAAACGGAAATCGAAAATGACCGATACTCTTGTTGTCTGCCTGCTTATTACTCCCAAAGGCATAAATAACCGGCAACGGTCAATATGAATTGCCAGTCAGACAGAGCTATGACGGGCAACTAATGGATTTGGATTATTTGATACTTGAAAAACAATATTGGACATTGTTCTTTTCGACCGAGTAAACTAGCGACGTGCCATAATAAACAGTGTTACCATCATTTACGAGCCACGACACGATCAAAGGTGCTTACGACAGAAGCGATCAGAAAAGGCTCTGATCCTTCTTGGCATCCGTAGTCTTCTTAGAGGTTTTGCTGCTCGAGCGTATAGTGCCTGCACCCTGAAGAGCCGAAAGACAATAAACGAAGGACATTCCTATGCCTCACAGACCGTCTACGCCTCACAGACCAGTCAGCGTATTGGCTGTTCGCACTTACATGTACATGTATGTAAAAACCCGCAGCTCACTGTGGTGCATTTCTGTCTAGCATGCCCTCTTTCTGCTATGCAGCATTTGTTTCAAACTTCAATATGTCTGCATGGGCGTGTTGGTCGGATAACCTTCAGTATTCAGGGGATGGTAGTAGTATGTACACCGCCATTTTTACAAATGGGAGTGATTTTGTGATTAAATCCTACTCGCTCAGTAATGCCAATTCGATACTTTGAGAATTGGCCCCAGTTGTGAAGGGACGAAAAGAAAGAAAGAAAAAAAAAAAAAAAAAAAAAAAGAAGGAGAAGAAAGAGTAGATTTTATTTTGTCTGAATGTGTACTGATTTACCTTGACTGTAAGATTGAAACGAGTGTCACAGTTTGTAGTATATTAACCCGCCGTCAATTATTTTGATGCATTTTCACAGATTGCATTTGCTAGCTTGTACTAACTGAAGCAGAACCTAAATAAACTATGCAAATAAACTTTTAATACCAATGAACTTTTGAACAAAGCCACACTGTGCAAAAACTGATGCACTATTCCATGCGCCTAACCTAAAACTCGGTTGTTTCTGCGCATCCATGGCGACTTAACAGAGCGTTTCATGTTCGGATAATGTTCATGTGGTGTCATTGTCATGATATAATGGTACTTTAAACCAGTATTTAAATTCGAATCAGGTCTTTTCAGCGAGAGAGAAAGAGAGAGAACGAGACAGACACAGAGAGAGAGAGAGAGAGAGAGAGAGAGAGAGAGAGAGAGAGAGCATTAGCGCTTTTTATAAAGACCTAATGCGTTTTTAGAAAGACCTAATGCGTTTTGAAAATCTCGTAGAATTCTGTAGAAATCTAAAAGAAGCGTCAGCTGATAGACCAAGGTTCTTAATACTAAGGGGGTACCCGATCATAGTCATGATGCACAGGCGAGTACGAGTTGAATTTTTTGAACCGTTCATGGTGGAAAACACTGGAGATACGCCCGTAGAAACTGTCTATAACAGAAAGCGTCTGTCGATTGCCCTGGGCATGGTTGAGTACGTGTATTTTCAACTTCAAATGATAAGAGCAAACAAATAGATATTGTGACCGCAAGATTTGTCTACGTACAGTCAAATGGACGGACTGGGGCCTATTTATAGATTCAAACTCGTTTAGTCTGAAGGAAAAGATGACATTGTTTTGTCAACTGCACAGTAAATTTACTTTTGGCCTGGAAAGAAAGCTCTAGTAAGTCTTTACACCGACTTTACACCGACTGGCTTATTAAAATTAAGAAATTAAAGAAATTACAGTATGCTTTGCTCTGGCTTTCATCGCCAGATATTGCCAGGGTCACTGATGAGGCTTGAATAGCCGAAACGTCGAAGTATGGCTCATTTTCCTTCTTTCGAACGTCTTCTCTTTAAGATTTTATTGTGTCTAATATAGGAGAATGGCCTACCCCATGAACTCTGTCGCTGATTATTACGCTCCCTAAAAAGGCAACCTACAGCTCTGCCAGAACTACAGAACCATCAGCCTCATCAGTCATTCAAGCAAAGTCATGCTGAAAGTCATCTTGAATAGGCTTATACCACATGCCGGGGAGATAATCGCTGAGGAACAGGCTGGGTTCCGAGCAGGAAGGAGCACCACAGAACAAATCTTCAACCTTAGAATCCTGTGTGAAAAATACCTCCAACATCAGCAGAATCTGTACCATGTCTTCATTGATTTCAAAAAAGTCTTTGACAGGGTCTGGCATGCAGCCTTATGGGCCACCATGCGGAAGTACAATATCAGTGCAAATCTAGTTCGCACCATTGAGCAGCTATACGACAAGGCTACAAGTGCAGTCCTGATAAATGGCAGCACAGGAGAATGGTTCAGAACAACAGTTGGTGTTAGACAAGGATGTCTTCTGTCACCCACCCTCTTCAACATTTTTCTCGAACGGATCATGTCTGATGCTCTGGAAGAAAATGAAGGAAAGGTTAGCATAGGCGGCAGAAACATTACCAATCTGCGGTTTGCCGATGACATAGATGCTCTAGCTGAGGAAGATGGAAGCTCTAGTTGAAAGTCTCGACCAAACCTGCTCAAGGTATAAGATGGAGATCAGTGCTGAGAAGACCAAACTGATGACGAACAACGCAGACGGCATCCAGAGGGAGATCAAGGTAAAAGGGCAGAAGCTGGGTACCGTAAGCAGCTTCAAATACCTTGGATCAGTTGTCTCAGATGATGGATCAAAACAGGAGGTTCTCTCAAGGATTGCACAAGCCACTTCAGCTCTCACTAAGCTGAAACCAATTTGGAGAGATAACAATATATCTCTTGGATCAAAGGTGAAACTTATGCGCTTCCTTGTCATTTCCATATTTCTGTATGTCTGTGAATCATGGACCTTGACAGCAGAGTTAGAGAAAAGAACGCAGGCCTTTGAGATGAGATGCTACCGAAGGTTACTGAACATTGCGTACAAGGACCATATAACCAATGGGGAAGTTCGCAGGAAGATCCAAGCAGCCATTGGAGAATATGATGAACTCCTTACGCTGGTCAAGAAACGGAAACTAAGGTGGTTTGGCCACGTCTCAATGTCTTCTGGTTTAGCAAAGTTAATTCCTCAGGGCACAGTGAAAGGAAAAAGAAGAAGAGGTAAGCAGAAAAAGAGGTGGGAAGACAATATCAAGGAGTGGACAGGAATGGATTTTGCCAGCTCAACTAGGGCAGCTGAAGACAGGACAAGGTGGAAAGGGATTGTTTTGAAGTCATTTGTGGTGCCCCAAGGACCTAGTAAGGTTATGGGATAGAATAGAATAGAATAGAATATAGCTTTGTGAATGTATCACATTATGATGCAACTATGCAAAGTAAATTAAGACTCACCCGAAAAATACCATCGTAATAATTATATCATAAGCTGAGTGTAGCAATTAGTGTCAAATTAATTATCTCTTTTTTGACGGCATTCCACCTTCATCAAACACATACGAAAGAAATGTCCGTAACACATTTTGCTGCATCAAAAATACATTCACTTGATAATGATATGACTAAGAAGGAGAATCTGCATGCGAATATCTTAGATGAATTTAACTCATTAATGTCCAGCGTCCCATACAATGGGCATAGGCAAATAGCGCAGACCCGGATCAGACGCCCCGTTCTGCGGTGTCGGATAAGGTCTACACTATTTGCATAAAGTTTACTGCAATTTCTATACAAAATGATAAATGACACTCCTATAATGTTAAAAGGACTCATCCAAATCAGAAGGATGGAAGCGTCAACTATGCATAATTGAGTTTAAAAATCAGTCAACTCCCGATATCTCGAACATTGATATCTCAAAATATCTTCTTATATCAAAGAATATATTTCCTATTTTTATATTAACATTTCAACTCCTGTTATCTCAAACTACAGGTATCTCAAAGTAAATATTCTGGTACCAGAAAATTTACTTTGAGATATCAGTAGTTTTGGCTGAAATGTGTCTTCGAGATGTCGAGAGTTGACTGTATTCAAACACAAAACATGCCTGTCTTAAGAATTCGTCTTTATTATTCTGTAATAACCATGTAGCTTTATATCTAATATGAGCGTGAGCTTTTCGAGGCGAACAGGTACACGTTTAGGGGAAGCAACTTTTTTCATTCTTATGTTTGCCTCCCTGTCAAAGGGGGTCATCTCTTAAAGGAAACAATTGTCTATTAGGCAACCCACTTCATTTCTTTAATAGTTGAACTGATTCTGGAAGGGTATATTCTTCCAGGAAAGTGAACAAGAAATCAAACATTTTTTCTCTCTATGAAAATAACAGAAACCACTGGAGAGCTACCCATATGCCTTACGAACATTTGAGCTAATCCAAACATTTGGCGAGCTGCATAGCGCAATCGGTAGGGCACCTGACTCGTAAGTCAGAGGTCCTGGGTTCGAATCCCGGTCTGGCCACATACTTTCGTTTCTCCTTCCGCTGATTCAAGAAGGGCAGTTGTCAGTTCCTGGCGAAAGTATGTGCACTTAGTACTGGTTAACCGCTTAGGAGGTCTAAGCCTGCCCAGGAATAGTGTGGTTAGGTTAAAGGTAGGTTCCTGTACTTTGGAATGCATCATAATTTTAATGATTTTTCATCCAAGTTGTTGGAAAGCACTTATAAAAGGGAATGAATAAGTTTGACAAAAAAGTGTAAATCAAAAAAATATTAGAAAAGTTGTTTTGCAAGGGATTTCCTAACTCTGCTTCGCACACCAGTTAGCGCTATTTTTAGTTCGCGCCAAAAATAGATAACGCAGCTGAGGTCATGCTGCATTGCATTTTGGGATAGTTTTAACCCATCCACCATGCTAGGACCTCTAGGAGAGCTCACGACAAGGGAAAATTGACCTTTGGAGAATGGCATCAGAAATCGCGTACTTATAGACATAATGAACATGGTTATTTTTAGAACTGGAATTCCAACGAAAGAAAATAAACCAAAAGGGAAAACGACTATTTTCTTCAACATCTGACAAGTTTCTCAGTAGCAACAAATTCAGAAAAATAAGAGAATTCAATATTGATCAGAAAAAGACGAAATTGTTTTGTGGACATAATTTTTATCGCTAGTACAGGAACCTACCTTTAAAGGTAGGTTCCTGTACTTTGGAATGCATCATAATTTTGATGATCTTTCATCCAAGTTGTTGGAAAGCACTTATAAAAGGGAATGAATAAGTTTCACTAAAAAGTGTAAATAAAAAAAATATTAGAAAAGTTATTTTGCAAGGGATTTCCTAACTATGCTTCGCACACCAGTTAGCGCTATTTTTAGTTAACGCCAAAAATAGATAACGCAGCTGAGGTCATGCTGCATTGCATTTTGGGATAGTTTTAACCCATCCACCATGCCAGGTCCTCTAGGAGAGCTCACGACAAGGAAAAATTGACCTTTGGAGAATGGCATCAGAAATCGCGCACTTATAGACATAATAAACATAGTTATTTTTAGAACTGGAATTCCAACGAAAGAAAATAAACCAAAAGGGAAAACGACTATTTTCTTCAACATCTGACGAGTTTCTCAGTAGCAACAAATTCAGAAAAATAAGAGAATTCAATACTGCTCTGAAAAAGACGAAATTATTTTGTGGACATAATTGTTATCGCTAGTACAGGAACCTACCTTTAACTGACCGTCCCGACATGACCCTAGTTGTTTACCGTGGACGTTAAGCATCAAATCAACCAACCAACCAAACATTTGGCAAACATTATGATAAGGGTCTATTCAGCGTGAAACGGGTCTATTGAGTCTAATATGTGGTTTACTTAGTCTGACTTGGTCTACTTACTCTGACATGGCTCTACTCAATCTAATATGGGTCTAGTCAGTCTGATATGGGATTACTCAATCTCATACGGGTTTATTCAGTCATGGTCTACTCAGTATGATACGCGTTTACTTAGTCTGATATGGGTTTGCTAAGTCTAATATGGCTTAAGTCAGTTTAAAATGATGCAAACTTATATGGATTTACTCAGTCGAATATTGATATACGCAATTTCATATGGATTTAATATGTATGATATAGGTCTACTCAGGCTAATATGGTGCAAGTAGTCTGATATGGGACTATGTAGTCGATGCTGGGTTTACCTTATTTAATTTGGGTCTGCTAAGTCTGGTATGGCTAACCGTGTCTGACATGGGACTACACAGCCTCAAATGGGTCTACGGAGGTTGATATGGGTTTGCTGGGTATGGTAGTGGATTAATTAGACTCTAATCCGTCTGTTATGAGTTATGGAGTCCGATTGTCCGATGAGGGTCTGGACAAACTGATATGGGTATATTTAGTTTGACAATGGTTTTCTAAGACTGATACGGGATACTCATTATGATATGGGTTTACTCTGTCAGATATGGGTCACTTAGGCACATTCACAGTATTAAGGATTCTTCCGTTATAATAATTTAAGTGATTTTATAGATTATTTTCAAAATATGTCAGTAATGAATTCCAAAGCATTATACAGTTTAATAAGGTACAAAATAATACATGAGACTCTCGGTTGTTGTTGCTACCTTTCACCCTCTCCGAAATTAAATGAATCGAAAGTTTGTAGCACTTTTATAACCAGCCAGAATAATGAAAGTGAACCTTGTTATTTTCCAACAACAGGTTGAATTGAATTGCGTCGCGTGAAAAGGTAGCTTATGGTATATATAAAAGGGAAGTCCGAAATCAGTCAGCGGATGATTAATTTATGAATCATAAGGATTATAGAAAAGAGACAAAAATAAGACTGGTTCATTTGCGCAGATGTGCTGGCTGATTATTTATCTGCTCTTCACATATGACTTAAAGTCCCGTTTCGCTAAAAGCAACGTGAATGTATCTAATTTGCAAAGTAAGAAACAATACAGGATGGGCGTATGCAGACAACACAAGTTTATAATTAACAAGAAGGCGGTTTAGTTTTCTTTCCATGTGTTTCAAAGATGGTACAGTTGTTATAGGTTAAATATTAGTTGGTTCTTATTTCAAGAAAACAAATAAAACACAGGTGAAATCACTATTATTGAATCAAAGAGATCGCGCATTGTACATGTAATTATTGGGGATGCGGTTTATGCATCATCGATATTTCTGCATATACTGTTTATGGTCTTGACTTTTACTAGATACCTAAGGAACCAAACCCTCATTATGCCACAGGACACTTACGTTTCGGGCGTTTGTGCAACTCTATGACCTGATGAGCCGCTATGAGTGCAGCTCAGATGAATGGCAGCCCGGACTAATTGTTCAGAACAACAGCTGGAGTTAGGCAAGGCTGCCTTAGCTTACCAACCTTCCTCAACATTTTCTCCAAGGGATTATGTCTGATGCTCTCGAAATACATAATGGAAAGGTTAGCATAGGCGGTAGAACTATTACCTATCTTAGGTTGCCAATGACATTGACTTTCTTGCTGAGAAAGAGCAGGAACTAGAAGCCTAAAGTGCAATACTCGACTAAACATGCACAAGGTATGAAATGAAGGTGAGTGCTGAGAAGACCAAACTAACGATTAACAGTGCCAATATCTTCCAGAGGAATATTAAGGTAAAAGGACAGAAGTTGGGACAGTAACAAGCTTCAAACACACAGCAGCAGTTGTCTCAGATGATGGCTAGAAACCGGAGGTTCTCTCAAAGATTGCACAAGCCACCGCTGCTTTTACTACGCTGAATCCAATTTCGAGACTTAACAGGATATCTTTTGAATGAAAGGTGAAACTGATGCGCTCCCTTGACATATAAATATTTCTGTATGCCTGTGAGCCTTGACAGAAGAGTTAGAGAAAAAGAACTCAGGCCTTTGAGATGAAATGCCACCGAAGGTTGCTGATCATCTCATACAATGACCATGCAACTAATGAGGATGTTCGCAGGAAGACCCAAGCAGACATTGGAGAATATGACCATATCCTGATTATGGTCAGGAAAGGGAAACTGAGGTAGTTTGGCCACATTTCAATGTCTTCAGCTTCGAAAAGACGACGCTCCAGGGCACAGTGAAAAGGAAAAAGAAGAGGAGGTAAACTGAAGAAGAGGCGGGAAGACAATATTAAAGAGTCGACAGGGATGGAATTTGCCTGTACGACTAGGACAGCTGAAGATAGGACTAAGTGGAGAGGGATTGTTGTATAGTTTCCTATGGTGCCCCGACGACCTTGCAAGGTTATTGGGTAGACTAGACTAGGATAGAGCCTCCTTATAAGAACTCTCAGTGCGAACAGCAAATAATAAGCTGTGATTTCGCTGTTTGCTGATTCCCTGAGTTTCCATTATTCTTGCAGTTTGTCTATGTTGTGTAGCTAAAACAATATGCAGATATATAGCACGTGGAACACCATATACAATTGCAAGGTTGTGCCGCTTCTTGAACAATATTTGAACAGAAATATGTTATCGCCGTAAAATGCTGTATGTAGATGTTATTATTTTCATATTTTTTTCCGGTGACTGCGTGCGCCACATATTTAGGGGATAACTGTATTCAAAATTGTCGTTTGGGGAAGTAAATCGTCGGTTTTATGGTCGGAAATTTCGTTTATGGCAACGCGCCAGTGGAGCCGTAAAACGAAATTTGCGACCATTAAACCGACGATTTACCTCCCCAAATGACAATTTTCAATATAGTTATCCCCATTCTAATGCACTTTTTGCACATGTTAACCTTTCAAAGTGTACTTCTTTGCACCCATTGCAAGCGCTTTCAGCAGCATAAATCCAAACATCAGCCAATGAGGAGCGACGATTTATTATGACGTCGGGTTTGCGACAGTATATCGCAGAATATACTGTCGCAAATTTTTGACGTTATCCAATCAGACGTCGCGTTATATTTGGAAGTGCATTAGAATATTCAATTTGTCCCATTACTTAATTTCATTGTCACGACTACCATAGAAGTCATTGGCAGACATGACGACACAAACAGAAGCCATAGCAATACATGTCTGATTCCTAAAACAATAGTTTGCTTTCAAAATGCTTTACTATGATTTCTTGCCAAATACAAAAAGCATTTCAAACCGAAACAAATGACTTTGAATTATATGACTGATATGCTGTCTACACGCAGTTAAGCAAAGGTTTGGCAATAAACTGATCTTAGTCGATGTAATTCACATGTAATTCGAACAGGCGTTCCTAATTTTTACGTCAAGTTTCCCAAGGAAAAGTATGCACTTTGTTGGCAAATAAAGGTTAGTGGTATACAAGCATTGTAACAATTCAAACCGAAAAAAAAATATATATATAATAAAAATAAATAAATAAATAAAGTCTATACTTACAAGTGGAAAATCAATGAATTTAATATTTAAATCAATGAATTTATATATAAAGAGAAATAGATTTTATTCTGAAAAGAGTTTTCATGAAGATGAATGGCACATGAAATTAAGTGGGGCAACACCACCGCGTTCCCAACTTAAAGTCAGAATCTGTAAGACATCCCAGTGCAAAAACTTTGAAATCTTCTCTCAACTCTGTCACTCCCGTCTCTCTCTCTCTCTCTCTCTCTCTCTCTCTCTCTCTCTCTCTCTCTCTCTCTTTCTCACTATCTTAATTTACTTGATAAAAAGTCGTGCATTCCTTGAGAGCATCGCATGTTTGGAACCATAATTATTTTCAGACAAGAGTTTCAAGTTTTGAAACATATCACAATTCCCAATGTCTGTCCATTGTAACTTAATGGCGCGTTGGATGCCATTTGTGCTGTTTGTCCTCAGTTTTTGATAATTCATTAATGATCGTTCAAAGGCTTCGTTGATGGTTTACTATAATTGTTTGACTGATTCGTATTAGTCTTCGATTTTTTTTACATTATTTTTAGTAGACTCAAAGCCGCCTCCTTGAAAAGAGTTGACTTCTTGGTTTTTTGCTCTGTGCGCCGTCTTGGTTTAATCATTTTCCAGTTAGTGTGTAGGGCAGAATGTGGTAAGCGATTTCGTAGGTTCCTGGCCGTTGCCTTCTCATCTCCTTCTCAACACTCATCTACATTTTAGCCGCGACACGACAAAACCAACAATGTGGTTGTGCGCCCTGCGCAGACTCAGATCAGCCTGGGCATGCGCCCAGTTTCATCAGACCCTTCGTTAAGTGTTCAAATGGTAGCTAACAGTCTAAGCTACCTCCCTGCGGACAGCGAAGACTGATCAGACTGGGCGGATGCCAAGGTTGATCGGAGTCTGCGCTGGGCGCACAACTTCGTTGGTTTTGTCGTGTCACGGCTCATTTTATAACTTGTACAGGATCTGTCGATACTCAAGTTTCTGTTCCTCTTAAGCGAATATATGGATGTCAACGGCATCTGTAGATGGGTAATAGTCCAGTCGCCTATGTTTACCTTCATGAACATCAGACGCGATCCTTTCAAGAATAATGTTGAACAGGATGAGCAAGAGAACGTCCACTGTTGTCTTTAACCAGTCTAACGACAACTGTCAAACCAGTCTACTTTGATGTCATTCGGCTGGCTTTGTCGTAGTCAGGCTTAAGTGCCCATACGAAATTGGCATTTGTATTCTAATTTCAATTGTTGGCCCATGGTTGCATGCCAATTCCTGTCAAAAGCTTATTTGAAATTTATGAATACACAGCACAGATTTCGGTTTTGTTCTAAATTCTTCTCATATAGTATTCTGAGGGTAAAGATCTGTCCAGTGGTATTACTTCCGGCTTTGAATCCCAGCCTGTTCTTCGGCAATTTTCTCTTCAGCTTGAGGCTTAAGTCTTTGCAATATGTTTGCAATACGACCTTGCGCGGATAGCTGATGAGACTGATGGTTCTGTCGTTCAGTCTAACAAATCGGACGATGGAGGTCCATTTGTTTTATAGGGAGTGTCATAAAAAACACCTGCAAAAACGCGGTAAGCCATTTGCGTGTCTTTACATCTTGTTCAAGATATGTTTTAATTTTACGAGTGTGGTTTGACCTTGTGTCAAGGTCTTCTGACTTTGGAAAAATGATACTACATGACATAGTGAAAGTAATAAGAATAGTCAGAGAGATGAGCCGGGAAGACAATACTCGTTTCCTCATTTACAGTTTACTGAGGTTTTGGATAATTGAGTTCATTATGATCATGACAATTGTTTTATGCTAGTTATATGGCTGAATTCATGTCTAAGACTATTCAAATACTTTTTCAGACCTATATCTATGCCCGTGAAAACGGCTCAGATCTGAACCCCCTAAATTTTGATTTTTATTAGGCTGCTCACAGCTGTTCTCCAGGGAAACCACAAGTGAAGAAACACACTTAAAAGATGTGCAGTATTTTATTTGTTTTCTAGCTGCAGTCAGCTTGTTTTATCTGTCCTGTAGGTGTGAGTATACTGGTACATGTAGTCTTTCCCTCTCATGAAATTCGAGAGCTTATGAAAACATTAAAGGGGGCAGATAAACTATGAATTTTTGGTGGCATTTGGGTTTAGATGTAAGTCTGTTTTGTTTGTTTGTTTGTTTGTTTTCTAGATCATCTGAGCCGGAGGCTCCGTGGGGAGGAAATTTATAGAACTTGCTTGCTCCATCGTCCCGCCGTCGCCCGTCCGTTAACATTTTCAAATTACTCCTCCTCTGAAACCACTGGGCCGATTGTAACTAAATTTCGTATATAGCCTCTACGGTTAGGGTGATAAAAAATTATTCATAAGGCCATGGTCACATGACCAACAAGGCCGCCACGACATCTGTAATCCAGAACCAAGTGACCGATGGCCTTAAATTACTATATAGCATTGGGTATACGGGTATACAAGTATTACCAAGATTGTTCAAATTATGACCTTGGTTTGACCTTGATGTTTTCTCACGGCAAATGGATTCTGTTGAAGATCTTGGCCTAAAATTGCTACATGCGGCTATCTTAATGTCTACATGAAGATCAGTGAGCATAAGAGGTCAAGGTTATCCTTTGACCTTTGACCCAGGTCAGTCAGATTCCGACAATTTCAATCAGCTCCTCAAAAGCCACTGAGCCAATTGAAACCAAACTTCACCAAGAGCCTCCAATGGTTTATGGAACAATAATTTGTTCGAACGGTCATGGTCACAGTATCAACATGGCTGCCATGCCCATATATGGTAAAAACCTTAAAAAATATCTCTGTTAAGAACTAATTGACCGAGGGCTTTGACACTTGGCATGTAGCATCACGGACTCTAATGCTACCAGATTGTTAAAATGATGACCTTGGGTTGGCTTTACCTTTTCACGGCAATGTTAATTTTGCTTTCTGATGCTTTTATATGAGAAAATACTAGAATATAAGAGTTTATGTGACCTGTAAAACGTTTTGGTGCAAAATTTGATAAATACAATCAACTAAATGAGTACAGCATCTTTGAACGGCACGGTTGATATTCTCCCCTTGGTGCTGTTATATTGGAAAATACTAGAACATAGATTTCATGAAAATATTTGCAGATTTCGGCCTTATAATTGATTGATATAGTCTTCTTAATGAGTATATGAAAATTTATAAGTAGAAGAGACCAAAGTCATTTTTTACTTTTGAACTTGGTCTCTCACATTTCGACAATTTTAAAGGTTTTCTCAAAAGCAGCTTGCAAAATGCACAAATTTCATATACTGCCTGGGGGTTAGTGAACAAAAAGTTGTTCATCCGCTCCAGGTCACATGACCAACATGGCCGTCATGCCCATATATAGGAAGAAACTTTAAAAATCTTCTTCTCCAGGAGAATTCGTTGATGGTCTTGAATCTTGGTTTGTAGTATTGGCTGCACAAGTAGATGACCGTGTGCTGACCTCGACCATTTTTACGGCATTGTCAAATTTGCTTTCTTGTGCTTTTATCTAGGAAAATGCTATAACATATGAATTTAAGGAAACTTTAGAAGAGTTTGGCGTAAAAATGATACAGTTATCTAAATGAGTACATAAAGATTTATGGGTACAAGAAGTTAATGTGTCTCATATTTGGACTGTTTCAAACAAGTCCCCAAAAGCCAGTGGGCTAATTTAAAATTGAATTCATATAACACCTTCACGGCTTGCAGGAACATGCATTTTGTTAAAGCAGATCAGGTTATGTTGATCATGGCCACCATGGCCATATATGGTAGAACCTTTACAAACCGTCTTCTCCAACACCAATTGACCGATGGCCTTGAAACTTGGTATGAAGCATTGAAGACCAAAGTACTACAAAGATTATTCAAATGATGACCTTTGGCTGACCTTGACTTTTTTACGGTAAGGTTAATTTTACTTTCTGGTGCTCTTATATGAGAAAATGCAAGAACATACGAGTTAAAGGAACTTATAAAAGTTTTTGGTGCAAAAGTTTATGAATTAAGTCAATCACTTAAATGGATCATTTTTTGAGTAAAAGAGATCATGGTCATTCTTTGACCCCTGACCATGTCTCTCATATTTAAACAGTTTCAAACTCTCAGGATTGTTCATATGATAACCTTAGTTTGACCTTTGACCTTTATGCTCAGGCGAGAGATCCAGGGCCTCATTGCCCTCTTGTTTCTTTTTTTGTCTTTTCTTCCTCATCACAGTTTGAGTGGTTTTGAAATAGTACGTGGAGTGGCAGACATGACATTAAATGGATGAGGAGTCTTTATTCGGACGCCACAGCGTGGTGCAGTTTGTGCAGTCTTGTTTATTTCAGCTGCACATCGTTTTGCAATAGTTTTTTCTTTCGATCGGTATGTTTTACTGTGATCTCTCTTCTCACTGAAAATAAACATGCCCACAAATTTATGCTATCAGAATAATGTAAAAACATTCTAGCTAATTGTTGTTCCAAAATACATACTGGAATTAACTCGTGGCTGGGTCCATATCAACACAAACTACCTAAACCAATCTGAATTGGTTTATAAGATTAGTAAGGATTTCTGGATCGGCAATAACTCACGACGGCGAATACGTCCCCATCCCACCTAAAAACGAATAATAATAATAATAACAATAATAATAAATATAAAATATATATAAAAAAAAAAAAAAAAAAAAAATAGAATGAATAAAATAGAGAGAGTTTATGTGGATCTCGTCAGATTGGGCTTCTCTTAGCCTGGCATTAGTTTTATACAACAGCCTTCAATTAGACACTAACTTGACAAAACGAATTACGCAGCAGTTCATGATGTCCAAATGTACTGCAGTTCTGTTTTCACCGATATATGCCTGGAAGCTGTACATTTAACCCATTAATTATGCAACCTAATGATTGCGCTTATCAAGGCCCTCATACTTGAAGACACAAGCTGAAGGTTGCCAATTAAGAATTAATAACATAACGAATGACTTCTGTCTGGAAAATAACTTCTTTTCTAGTAATTTGATTTGTTTTGATGCCATTCTGAAGCTGCTTTTAAACATAAATGATTCATGCTGTAAGCGAAAGCCGATAGCCTTGATTATGGTATCTATGCATTAAGCAAAGAGTTCAGCTATTAATGAATTATGGTTATGTGGTGCAGTCATTCTTTCGGGAAAGTTCCATTTAGCGAAGGTAGCCGTGCAATTTGTCGAATATAAGACGTGAAACTAGGCTGTTCAGTCACTTATCCTTGCTACAGTTCACGGTTGTTCTCGCCATTCGTGAATAGCTGGACTGCATTACTTATTTGGGTGCCGTGACTGATGATGAGTGTTAGATCGTATTGTCTTAATCAATCCATCATACAAGTAGATTAATCGATTCGGATTCTGTTAAGGAAGCAGAACAGCAAAAATATACAGTTTTGGACAATGTTACTAGATATGCAGTGCCGTAAAACATTATATAGTACTTCGTGGAAAGAAAGACAACTGTAAATGATTCATTTTTAGAAATTAAAAAAAAACATCGTCTGCCAGAGTTTGCAGTGATTTGTCAATATATAAAGCAGGAAACATAAAGAAAGAGAAAGGAAAGAAACAAACAAATCATTTGCATGGAAGAAAGTCTGTAATGCATTTCAACATAATTTTGCTCGAACAAGCAATCGATTTCTTCATACTTGAAACGTGTGTTCTGAATGATAAATCTTCTCTGCATTGTAATTTCAAGGATAACATCACAGGCCTAGTAACGGAGTGTACATTCATTATACCGTATATAATTTCGGCACAAAAGAAAGGCTTCAATCATAGTAAAGATAAAGCAATTTGTTTTAATTCAAACATCTCAGAAATCTCGTTTTTTGTCATGACTATGTGTTACTTTAAGAAACACGTTGTCGTTGTAGCGAGACAATGGTTAATTGAACGCGTGTCAAACGTGTTTTAAAGGCCTTTTTCTAACAAAAAGTTAAACAGAACTTGTCACTACGCATATCCACCTTCCACTTGCATATTTCATTAATCCCCAAATGGTCCCTGCATGTCTAAAACGAGGCTTGTACAGGCAGCATATTGGATAGCGCAGCCAGTACTAGAAATCCCAATCTTTGATTCCACCAACAGCGAAGCATATTATGGCAATGTGCGGCTTTCGTGGATGACGAGTAACACTTTTTTTGGCTTGCCTTAAAACTGCCTTTCAAATATTTCCACTTCCATTAATATTTTTCTGCTACTTTGATGCTGCATGCTATTTAACAATATGATTAAATAATCAAAAAGGTTTAATTTAATAAATAAAATAATAATACCTGTACATAGATAACTACGAATTTTAAATTGTTTCTGTAAGACACAAATGATGCACCCGGGCAGTGCCTGTCACACGGCTGCAAACATCAATAGTTTGTCTTTCTTTTATACTTTTCAATGAATTATAGAGATTTCTAGATGAAATCGAAACTGATAATCTCACTGTTTCAAACAGTGAAATTATCACTTTCGATTTGACTGTTTTCAAAAATAAGATTTTTGTGAAACAGTCTCATTTATTTGTTGATTAATTGACTAAACCAAATCCGGCCTGACATAGCTTACGTCATGCATGTTTGCACGTCATAACGACGTTAATGGCGTCACTAAACGCGACAACGTTTCATTGTTAGCGCAAGCGACGCCAGACCGCCTTGTAGGCATTCTGTCTTAGCAAATTTCTTGAGATCCGTTTATCAAAATGAAATGACAAGTTATTTTTCAGTTGCAAACTGTTTACAACCAATATCATACCCAGTAAACACGCTGGATGCATCAAATATGGCGAAAACCGGCTAGAAAAAAAGTTGTGTCTTTGTCGTGATGGCTATTTTTCTATTCTAACAATAGGAATGACCTAAATTATTGCATTTTTAAAGCACAAAAGAAACAGAAAATTTGACTATTCCAGTGTAAGATCGATTTTCATTTCACTCATGAACACCAAAAGTGGTATTTTCACTCGTTGCTTCGCCACTCGTGAAAATACTGCTTTTGGTCTTCACTCGGTGAAATACAAATCGATCTTACACTGAAGAAGTCAAATATCCTCAATGTTATCAATAAACACTATCTAAGTCACATGCATATTCGTTTCATGTCTACACTGTTTATGCGAATGCTTTAAAAGAATTCTTTTAAATTATATGAAAGTAGTGGAATAAACAAACTCCATACTTTACAGGGCAATAATAGTTGTCCGCAGTGACTAAGTTTAAAAGGCCGCTTTTCTTGCAAAATTGCTAAGAAAATATCACGAAGCCAGAAATATATGTATTTACAATTAAGACGAAAATAATCGCAATAGAATGATTTGAACATAAATTGTAACTGCAAGCAAACCATTAACAAATTGTCTGTCTATCTTGTTTGTAGCTATTCATTTAAAATGACTAGACAAATGGAAGACAATTAGAGGAAACCAATACACACCTTAACCATAACCGTTATGTCAGAAGACTACTGTGTCTTAAGTCTCTCCTTCTCAGAAGGGAACGTATTGCATACGTGAGTTCACTATATGCAGGAAAGCCACTTGTCGGCACCAGGTGACCCGTTAACTTATTTGAACAAAGTAAGGAAAATACATCTTAGCCATGACACGAGAAATTTCCCACTTCGGCCGTATTATTGCCCTATCATCCCCATGTAAAAACTTTTAATAAAATAAAAACATCTACAATCCCTATTTTATAATTTCATGTAACCTGAAACACTCATATTTTTTTCGGTCAAATGCGTATTTTTCTACATATGGAAGGTACGGATACTTGTCTACGCCATGATGAAGTTTGAGCAAGATTGGATCAGAGATACAGATTTATAGACATTTTCTAATCATGGCACGATAGGTAAATTAAACGGGAAAATATTATTGTGTGCGTTTCTTTATTTCTTTTTTCCATTTTATTTCATGATTCGGTATATTTTGCTAAGTCCTAGTCTCGCTGTCACGTATTTAGGAATAGGTTTAACTATTTAGAAAAAAGGGCAATATTCGCAATAAAATATAGTGGAAAGTATTTACTTGGGAAACCTACGTTCTATATAGAGAAGCGCCATGGTAGAGTGGTTAGAGACGCTCGGTTCTGGTGAAGAAGGTCGTGAGTTCGAATCCCGGCTGGGGTTAACTCCCGATTTGAAAACTCTGTCAACCCGGCAGTAAACGGGTACTTTTGTCGAATCAATGAAGGATAAGGCAGCGAAAGGAGAGGGATGGGCTCCGCTTTTTTTGGCTAGGCCGAACCACGGCTTCGTCCACTTCTTCTTATCAGGTTTTGCCCCATAAGGCTCAAGGGAACGAATCGACAACTCACAACTCCTGTCACTGAGTCTTTCTATGTCCTCCCTGATTCAAAGAAGACTTAGAGGATCTTACATGAGTGCTCTTGTATTATTGAATTTATTAAACGAGTTGGGAAAAAAGATAAGATGCGAGGCTATGCCGAGCATCTTATCGTTTTCCCCATTGAGTTTAATAAATTCAATAATAAAGGAGCACGAATGCAAGATTCTATTTATCATATGATACTAAAAGCGCATTTTATTAGCAAATTTTGCACTAAAACGTCATGATTTCCCCATTAGAAAAAGGGACGTTTTTATGGACGTCAACGCATAACGCTACGACGTACTTTGCATATTTAATCCACTAGTGGATTATCGTTTTTAATGCATGGCTTTATTACACTCTCAGATGCGACGTCATATGATAAAGTCTTTTTCTTGTTCAACCACGGTTTAGCAAACGATCTACGTTAATAAGATGCCGCTTTCTGTACAAGAGTGTACGGGGTCAAATCTAAAGCGTGAGGATTTTTCAGACTGATGTCAATGATCTAGAAAATTGAAACATTATTTTTGTTCGTTATTTCTGTTCGCGTGTGTTTCATTATATATGTGTATCATTTACTCATTAAACAAATACGAATGCAGAACAGTTGTTAAAGCTTAATGCAGAGCTTTTATGCATTACCAATGGTTTATAACGAATTTCCAAAATAACACAAGTAAACCTACTCAATAACAGGTTGAAGTGTTTTTATTATACACTAAGCTGATATTTTTCCATAGACATAACAACAACAATACCCAGTTCAGCGGTCCATAAATTCGTCCACCAGTTGTCAATAATTTTCCATTCTTTTACATTTTGAAGAGGAATCAAACTTTAGAAGAAAACAAGAATTTCAATTCAACTGATGTTCTGCTCATTTCCATGGCACAGATTTGGCAAATTTCGAGTATTCTGAAACTGGGGTATTTTTCTGGAAGTCTATGAAATCTCATAAACTTGAATTCAACGGATCCTATCAAACATGTAAGACATTCAGTTTCTTAGACAAAATGGTCGTTTTGATTTTGGTTGAAATTTTTGTGCTTTTCCCCTATTCTGAAAATTGCAAGTTTTTACTAAAATCCCATTGCTACAAAAAGTAGTCCATAGCCATGTGCAGAATAAATATTGGATCAAAACTTGTGCCGTCAATTTAAAAAAAAAAATGCCAAATTAATAGGAAATTCTGGGTCTTTGTCGACCGAAAGTTAATGATTTTCCAAGTGGGAATGCGTCACACTGCCGTCTATGCCTAAATATTACGCGCTCCTTTAAATATTTTCAGCAGTGTACGAACTACATGTCCCACTGAAAAACAGCTATGTTTATTACAAGTGAATGAGTGCGCTTTATTGTTACTTTTCAAATTCAACAATTACATAATGTGTTACCTGTCATTCAACCATTTTGTCGGACTTAGGGTTTGCTTAAAAGATTAGACATACAAGTATTGCATGCAATAAACATTTCAGCCATAGTAAACAGTCGAACGTGGCTCCTTCTGATGACGCATACGCTGTTCTTAGGCGGGTTGTGTTTTGTGACTGTGGACTTTCCTGGCTGTATTAATTCATAAAAGTTTTAGAATACAGTCACTTTGCGTACTGCTAACGTATAGAAACTTTATCATCCCTTATAATCCTGTTCTTGCCAAGGCTATTCCTCAGAGGCACAGTCTGGGTCAAGTGACAGAACAGATCATACTTAAATTGTCTATGTATGTATAGGCGTGATAATCTCTCAATTAAGCATCAAAATTGCTAAACACGTATATATCGTATGGCTCAGGAGATTTTCACGATCTTGCTAGCGGTACTATATGACAAATACTAAAGTATATGTGAACTGAGTTTGCTGCTTAGAGCACAAATCAGACCCCGAGGTTATCGAATTTGTTTCGTGCTCAACTCAGCTGAGCATGTAATTTTCTCTGCTGATAAATCTGAAAATGCCAACTAATGTTGGCATTTTCATATTTATCACCAGAGAAAATTTCATACTCAGCTAAACTAAGCATGAATACAACTGTACTTATTAGTAATTTCTATTTATTAGCAGGTAAAATACCATGCTCAGCTGAGCTGAGCATGAAAAACGTTTTATAACCGCGCAGCCAGGTACAGCTGCAGGGACTGTGTTTGGTTCTTCTAGACTAGATCATAAATAACTGGCAAGTACATGTCTGATCAGACGAAGCACGCGAAATCTTTTCTCATCCATTGGACAAGAATATCCCTTACTAGATCTGTCTGAGATTTTTTCTTTCTTGGCCTGCTATCTCAGCTTGCTATCTCAGCCTTTGCTCAGAAAGCTGTCTCAAAATGTCAATTATACATGGAGCTACATAGTACAACCGAATCATGTTACATACTTAATTTCAACAAACCAATTTGCTACCTATAAATACATGTAAATTGTATGCAAAATATGAAATTGACAGCCACTGATGTGTATGAAATGTCATTGTAGATTTCTGATTATCTTCCAGTCATGAAAAATACATGCACTAGGAGAAATCAACAAGGAAAAAAAAAACATTAATAGAAAATTATCTTGACGTAAAAAGGAAGCAGTTAAGAATTCAAAGATATGTCTGTTATATGAAATATGATGGTGAGAAAAATAATCATCGAAGGAGTTGAGGCAAGGAACTCTTTGGCTCATTGTCAGATTATTTAAGTCTTATGCACGGCAATCCTCGCGTAGGACTAAACAATCTGAAAAGTAGCCTGAGACTTCTGTGTCTCGGCTTCAACTCCGTCGCAGGGCCGCGTAGCGCAGTCGGTAGGGCACCTCATAAGTCAGAGGTCCTGGGTTCGATACCCGGTCTGGCCACATACTTTCGTTTCTCCTTCTGCTGATTCAAGAAGGGCAGTTGTCAGTTACTGGCAAAAGTATGTGCACTGGTTAACCGTTTAGGAGGTCTACGCCTGCCCAGGAATAGTGTGATTAGGTTAACTGACCGTCCCGACATGACCATAGTTGTTACCGTGGACGAAAGCAACAAGTCAATCAATCAACCGATTCAATCCCGTCATAGTTTCTATTAATCTAGGTATGTTTGTGAACGCCATAAGAAAGATCTTCTCACCACTCGACCATTTCGTTCGTAGACTTCATGCAGATTATACGTCACTGCACTGTAAATAAAATTCTGTAGATTTTACAGTAGAATACCTGGCAACCAGCTGCCAGTCCATTTCTCGTTCTTTTTACGGGCGCCCGTAAACATTGGTGGAATCATCACGCAGAGTAGGGCAGAATAAGACAGGTACTGTTTTGGTCAATAGAACTTCAACACTATAAACTAAAGGTATCATCGAGTACGCTCAGTCAGCATAACTCTATCATAACGAGATTTCTAAACATATTTTACAGGCAGACGCCCCTAAAAAGCCGGAAAAAGGCCTAGCAGCTGGTTGCCAGGTATTCTACCGTAAAATCTACGGAAATTTTTACCGTGTGCACATGTAGGTAAAACGTACTGTTAACTATTTTAGGTATACATCTTATTACTGATAACACCTTGCAGCTTTCAGCTTACCTGTCTATAATGCGGTCTGTTGATAACGACCATTGTCGTTTTGGGAATTGACACGAACTTAATAAAGCATTATAGGGGAGAGTCGGGTAACTTCAGACAGCGGGTAAATTCGGACAGTGACATTTTTTCCGTTATACATCAATTGTCTGGAACTAAAACAAAACAATAACTGGCCAAACAGTGAAAATCCTGATGAGACGGCTCATAATGAGCCGTCTCATCTGAATTTTCTCTGTTTGCAATGGTATGTCCGAATTTACCCGCCTGTCTGAAGTTACCCTACTCTCCCTAGATGTTAACTACATATTTCATGTATTTTGATGGCACAAACAACATTTATAGTTATATGGCAAATAGCTTTCTCAAACAAAATCTTTTATCGAGGCGCAGCCTCGTATAACTTCCCTATTGTTTCACATTTCACGAGATTTCATTGGTCAAATAAAGCGTATGTCAAATTTAGCCAATAATATCAAAGGTCAATGAATATTTAATCATCGTTTTCTTCCGTCGAACTGCACTCAGTCTGTGTGAATACTAGCACTCTGTCAGATATTGATTCAAAATGTTTCTCTTGTTTGAAATTTTAGCGAAAACAGAAGCAGATATTCAAAACTTTTTTTTTCGTAGTAGATCCACTTTCGATTTCTACTTTCGGGTTGATACACACACAAACAAACAGTGCATCATATTGGATAGGTCATTGTCGCTACCCAGTATCAAAATTACGGTTGTGGGTGTCTACCGACATGGCTCACTTGAGTCATATTCATGAAAGTTATTGTCAACTCTTTACCTAGAGACATATTACAAAAGGCACTTCCATTTAATCTGCGCTTCCATTTAATCTGCGCCGATTATCTTTTTTTTTAAGATTTTTCTTGTTTAATATTTCAAGAGTACAATGTGACAAAGGGAGAAAACATTGTAAGATTTGGTCCTATAGAATGGGACCTCAATGAGCATATACATTATGTATAACGACAAAATATTTTCGTGTCGTAATAATACGGATAATCCAAACAAAGCACAAAATTAATGTAATTAAAATCATGTTAAAAGTACCTGTTTCCAGAAAAAAGTTAAAAAATCCCATATACCATGTATACCGTAAAGCCAAATAAGTCTTGAATCAGAGATAAACCGATATTTTTTGAAGCGATGTAAACTTGGACAAACCTGATTTACATAAAGTCTAAACTCATACTTCAGCTCAAAATTGCTTGACAGCCATTCAGAAACATTCATTGCAATCGCTCTTTGTCAGACAAGTTGCTTTTATTTGTGTGTGTTCAGATGACAAAGAGGGAGAGAGAAAAAGATCTTACCTATATTAAGGTCTTTGTTACCTTTTCACATCGACTGAAGTCTAAAATGATCTGCAACACAACAAAACCAATAAAGTGACATGTGCTCCCCGCGAAGACTCAGACGCATTCGCAGCCTGATAACATTCTTCACTTTGCACTTGAAAGGTAGCTAAGGGCCTTAGGTATGTCCATGCCGACAGTAAAGACTGATCAGACTGGGCGGATTCCCAGACTGATCTGAGTCTTCGCTGGGTGCACATGCCACGTTATTGATTTTTTGTGTCGCGGCTATATTGTACGTTTCTAAAAACGGATACGCAAGATAAACTATACTGCATATTTATGAGTTAAACTTAAAGAAAAATAAATTGTGAAATAATGGATCCTGTGGGAGCAGAACAATAGATAACAAAAGAGCAGCCTCAATCATGTCGAATCTGATCTTGAGGTGCAACGTACATCTGTGATCACGACTTTTAAAAAAGACAGACGCTGCTTATCAGATATATTGACTTCAGAATGTGTGTCAAGCAGCTTTAGGTCTCTTTTAATTTTGTTTCTTACCAGAGGGTTAATGCTTCAGCCAAACATATAACTTTGCAAATGCCTAAATAAGACGGCTTATGTCAAGCCATTTCATTTGGGTCTACATGTACCTTGTGTGTCATAAGTATGTTTATATAGTCTATTGGGCGCATCAAAGTCTTTTACATACCTTGTAATGTTTATATGCAATATTTTTTCCCCTAGGCTTCAATGCATAGGAAATTGGTTCAAAAACTCCACTATTTTCCGTTTGGAATGATTTTTTGTTGCAAAGGGCGAGGGTATTTGGAGGGATGTAACCATTGAACCATGGATTGCAGTTTACTTAGTAAGATCAAATGCATGCATATAGTAAAAGTACCCTGGTTTACACTTAATAAAAGCAAATGCAACCGATCAAATGAATCAATATGTTCTACGTAAACTATCATATGGATTCCACCGAACCATTCTTTAATGCCAAACTCGAATCGTGCCGATAAAAAGGCTGATGAACGCAAAATCATCTCTATTATATGAATAATTGATTGACTAAGTGCGAAAACTGCGATTTTGTGATTGTTTGTTTCGTTAATTAGGTTATTTCCGTCTCAGGATCTGTATCAGAAACTTTAATTTTCGTTCAGTAGGCTTTATGTGAGCTGAATGCTCAGACCCCCAGGCAGCATGCAAAGAACAATAAGGAAATTTGATGAAAGAAGTTTTACACGTTTTTGCCGCAGAATGTCTCCTCTTGGTACATTCCAATCGATTCTGTTTCATTTATTTGATACGCCTTTGAGCACTCATATTTATTAATCTAAGGTTAACGACAAAACTGATTCAGACTGTATCAAAGATTAAAAGGCAATGAATTGTATCATATTCATACGCATTTAGAGTCATTTTGCATTCAACAAAATAAAAAGATAGGCAAAGATCAGGAATTAAAACAATTACACCCCACATCCCGCTCTCAAAACCAACAGGGAAAGAAGCACATACACGCATGGAAAAATTGACACAAGTTCCCGAAAGACACGCATGGTAAACCGAATGAGCAGCTTTTTCCCGAACAGGTGGTCTTTCAGCTAGCCTAATCAAAAACAGCATCAACATCTTTTTTATCTATTTAATTTTCAGCTTACAAAACAAAACAAAATAAAAGGCAGAAATCTATAGTTTCTTCAGACTACTTGGCACATTTGGCTTTAGCAAAGGTTGGATTTAGATTTGAACATTAAGCATGTCAATTATTAGTACGGTATTGTATTCTCTGAGCAATTTAGTGTTATTTTTCTAGGACATTTCCACCTTTCTCACTTTGCTGATTAGATGTAATCATTAAAAAACAATATTTTGTTACTATTATAGCCTGTGTCCTGTTTCAGAAAAAACAAATGTCCCCTTTCTTCATATGGGGAAGCGATGACAAAAGAAACACACCTCTTTTTATAAAAAGGTTGCTTTCCTTCCTCACCAGCTGGTTGTACAAAATGTAACACATGGGAAAAATGCCCATCAGCAGATACACTATGCTTATTCACTGTATCATTATACACCTTCTCAACTTTCATACCAGTTGCATACAGCAGAAAGTAGAAAAAAGTAAATGAGCCGCGACTTGAGAAAACCAGCAATGTGGTTGTACGCCTAGTGCAGACTCACATTAGCCTGGGCATCCGCCTAGTTTGATCAGACTCTTTATTAACTTTATTAAGTGTTCAAAGGGTAGCTTAGGGGTTAAGCTACCTCCATGCGTATAGCGAAGGCTCTGATCAGACTGGGCAGATGCCCAGGCTGATCTGAGTCTGCATTGGGCGCACAACCACTTTGTTGGTTTTGTCGCGTCGCGGCTCAAATGTTCGTGGAATTCTTTATGTTTATTCTCTATATTTAGTGATTTTCTTCTTTTCCATATTCAGTGTCTGCTATATGTTATGCAACATAATGAGTATGAGTATGACTATCAATACTTTCAGACTTGAAGACAGGATGTGAACATGGTGAAAGCAGCATACATTATAAGGTATGGCTTCTGTCTGGGAAATTAGTTGTTTCTAATTATTTGATATGCTTTGATGCCAAATACAAACAACATTTAAACATGAATGATTGACGTTGTCAGAGAAAGTGGATATTCTTGATAGGGTGTAATGCGCAATTAAGCAATATTTTGGCAGTGATTGGACTTAGTTATTCACATATGATAGCTTTGGAAGATTGCGCACACAACTTAGATACGCACGTCTTTGGTTCTAGTGTGAGTTGCAATAATCAACGGGAAACTTTTCGGAACGGAAGAAAGGGAAAGCGATAAGGACTGTAGTTGCCTTGTTCAGTAACCACAAATGCATGAAAAAAAAAAACAAAAAAACACAACAACTATTTTAGTACAGTTCGCAACTTTATTCATGACTGTTCCGCTTTGTTTCGATTTGTACAATCTCTACGGTGGTAAACGAGAAGCATTTCAAAAATTTTATACGACCGTTTCCAAAAAAATATAGAAAAAAGGGACGTATTATGTTAAAGGCGTACAGAAATCGAAAATTTGAATGAAGAAAAAGAGTTCAGCTTACCGGTGCCAATTCGCATGTTCATATGGACTTTGGTGCACCTTACATTACGGAACATAGACTAACTAAATCCACATGTGATGTGCGACACGACAAAACAAACAACGTGGTTGTGCGCTCAGCGCAGACTCAGATCAGCCTGGGCATCCGCCCAGTCTGATCAAAGTCTTCGCTGTCCGCATGGTGGTAGCTTAGACCCTTAGCTACCCTTTAAGAGCTTAGCGAAGAGTCTGATCAGACTAGGTGGATGCCCAGGCTGACCTGAGTCTGCACTGGGCGCACAATCACAATGTTGGTTTTGTCGTGTCGCGGCTCATGTATCTCTGTCGTTTTTTTTACCGAAGTCATTTCAACAACAGCATCAGTCTTTTCAGACTTTATAAAGGTGAGTGGTTCACTTTAAGGGAAATCATCTGTACCATTTTCATTTTTGCATAGGAGCAGAACTCCGTTTGGAAAGGCTTATTTCTCCAGGGAAGCATGCATGAAGTTATGAAAGTTGTTTCTACTTGTAAAAAAACTGACATTAAAACAAGGAGGTGTACCCTTACACCTTAAGAGAACATAGTAATTTTACACATAATGGCAAACTGCACAATATGTTTTCTTTACGAAAGCGTATATGTGGTGACAATTATTTCAGATAAATTGATTTATCATTTGACGTCGCATCTGAGAGTGTAATAAAGCCATGCATTAAAAACGATAATCCACTAGCACGGCTGGTTATGTCGTAAGGGGCGATCAAAAGTTATGCATATTAAATCCTTACGAGAGTTTCCGTACATGAGCAACGGGAGCGAATAACAAACAACAAACATGTCACGTAGGCGAATTTATCATTTATTATGATGCTCTCAGGTAAATATTCCAAAATCGGACAATGCTATTCCCAACAATTAGCATTTTTGCGCAGTCGAAAGAGGTCACAGGGGTTTATAACAAAAGAGTGTGTCTAAAAATCCAGTTCTCCTGGATGAGGGGGTTGTTGATTTATCTGTTTTGACCTTGAAAACGCGTGTTTTAGGCGTAAATTTATATGTTTAGTGAGACAAAAATACTAACTACGAATATTTTGAAAGTCATTAAAATTCGGTTTATAAAGGTTGATATTTTAAAAAATAGGAAAAAATTATGATTTACGAGATCGACTCTCCCTTACGGGTCTGTTACCCCTTACGGGTCAATTTGGTTTATGTTCTCATTATCCAATAACAAACGGAATACTCTTAAAGTCTCTGTTTATGGGTCTTGGTAAAACGCTCGAGCATCATTCAAACTCCAAAGACACTTGAAATCATCCCATTTTACAAGCATTCATGCACTATCTAGTCACTTGTAACCATGGCCCTCCCAGTCCCAGTGAGTAACAGTGTTTTTGATCCCTGCTAAAAGCCCAGCACTATGGGGACATTCAGTTGTTATATGACCCCCCCCCGCATTATGTTATATTGTCATTGCACTGCCATGTTTACCTATATATATATGAAACCTATGGTATTTCCTCTGCACTGCTCTATCCCCCGCCCTGCTCCAGGGCAGGTTACAAATGCCTAGTGCATTAGCTCGAAATAACATAATTTTGGGACTATTTAAAACAGAGACAGCATTGTTGCTCGCAACCGGTTCAAAACTAGTACGAGAATCACCCTGTGGCTGTTGAGGTGATATACATCGATAGCTGTATTTCCATGGCTTGGAAATTAGAATCACAGTAAATAGCCAACCACTATTTTTGGAATTTGTGATGGCGAAACTTTTTGATTATTGTTTAACGTCCCGGTAAACAATTGTTCAGTTATGTTGGGACGGAGCCACCTCTTCCTGGGTATTACCAGTACTTTTGGGGAGAAAATGTCTCTTATTTTTGCCCCAATGGTATTGCAATAATTCGTCTCGTAATGGGCAATCGTCTCGATAGGGGCATCCGATGTCGTAAGGGGTAATAGTTACCAAAAGCTCGTCGCGGTAACAATGTGGCACCAAAAAGTTAACGCTGGTTGATTTCGCTTGAAAGATAGTGAGGAAAGAATACAATAACTTACAACCATAAAGCAGTTTAGACCATTTGTTGTAAAGAATACCTGTGAAAACAACCACGAAAACTGATTACACGGCTACACCATATATGGGAGAACCTAGATTACACGTCAGCTATTGACTGTCAGACGTCTGATTCTTTCGTTTCTTGTGCAGAAATGATTATTGTTGGGAATCACATTCTCCTTTTGCCTATATTGTGTTGCGAAGCAGTAAAACAGATAAAATATTGGTAATTACGTAGCGGTTGCCATAGTAGTTCGCTCCCATTGCTCATGTCCGGAAACGCTCGTAAGAATTTAATATGCATAACTTTTGATCGCCCCTTACTACATTACCAGCCGTGACTAGAAGATTAAATATGCAAATAACGTCGTAACATTATACGTTGACGTCCATAAAAACGACGCGTTTTCTAATGGGGAAATCATGACGTTTTATTGCAAAATTTGCTAATAAAACGCGCTTTTAGTGTCATATGATAAATAGAATCTTGCATTCGTGCTCCTGTATTATTGAATTTATTAAACTCGCATCTTATCTTTTTCCCCAACTCGTTTAATAAATTCAATAATACATGAGCACTCATGTAAGATCCTCTATATACATGCATCGAAGAAAGACTGACATGCAAAAATAAATGTACAGCAGATGGAAGTTCACAACACAAAGCACAGCCTGCACTGCCTTAAAAGTTAAACCATTATATGGTGTATCTAAACAAACCTAAAATGAACGACGGGCTAATAAAGTGGAACTGCGCGTAATAGAAAAAGAACGGTTCCAACGTGGATAACAGCATATGTATATGGTGACAGTAAATAAAAATCTCAGCACTGTCACATCCCAAGTTTTCTAGTTCTAAAATTGTTCCGTCCGCACAGGGACCCCCTCCTTACTCATAAGTAAGACATCAAAGTAAACAAAAGCACCATGATGACACAGAGTACATGATTCAGTGAATAATCTTAACCAACCTAAAGAAAGCCGACTGTAAGACCTTATTTGTCAGAACACAGACACCGGTTGTCAAGCGCTAACCATGTAAAAAACGGAAAAAAAACACGTTTAGTCTGAGGCCCGCTTTACGTTCGTACAAGTAGGCAGGGATGCAGAGTTTTCAACCGTGATATTGTTAATTGCCAGCCGCTCATTTGTTGCAATACATCAACGCTATTCGTTTTCAGTTGATCATGCTTTTTTTGTCTCGACAAACCCGTGATTTGTATATTTGGTATATTTGTTTTCTAAATTTGAATATAGTTCTCGAAAACAATTCTGGTTCCGACTCTGTTATTTTAATATCACTGACTCAAAATGCCGACGGTAGACATGTAGAAAATGCTGATACTGATAGCTGTAAAATATTATTTATTGTTAAAAGCAGTGGTGTCTGATCATGTGACTTAAATGGTTTAATCCTAAACAACAGACGTTATTTAATTCAAATACAGCCTTGAAAACTCAAGAGATAAAACAAATTGAACGCAATATCATCATGATTGTATGAATAATTGATTATGTAAGTGCGCAAATTGCCAATACATAGTTATTCGTGTTGTTAATTAGGTTATTTCCCACTTAGGATCATCATCAGAACCTTTAATTTTCTTTAACTGAGTTTTATTATAGTTGAATTTCCAACCCTAAGGCATCTGTAATAAGGAAAAGCGCAATCTAAAGACGATAATTTGCACAACCTTTTCGATATTTATTTTGATAGAAACAGACGATTTATTTTAGGGTTTAAAGCCAGATTCAGACACGGTATATAATCAAAACCACATCGTTCATTTGTTCAGTAAGGAGGTGGATAACTTACAGCATATAACGTACCAAAGTTTTGAAAAAATGGGCAAACAGCTGTGTCAGATATTTCCTCTTATCTGTACTTTTAGGCAATCTAGAGGGCCTGTCCGAATTTTTGTTTCGATTTTATATTTCGAATTGTTTTAGGAGAAACTGCATCTTAGAGTGGACAGAGATAATTCAGCTTATACTGTACATTTATGCAGTCTGTTCGGAGGCATCGACAGTCTATGCCATCTATAGTAAACAAAAAAGTGTTTCATCAAGCTGCACATTTACTTGACTGACATCAACCTTGACTAATGCCATATACTGTAAGCTCTATTTAGGGTTTTAATACACACCTCAACGTTTTCCGCCATTTTCCAAAAAAAATAACACATTTTATGGTTTACTAATTTCTTCCCTGGAAAACGACGCTCTTTCAAAATGAGGTAAACTCACAAAGGAAAGAACCGGTTATTCTAGCTCCTAGGTGAGATATCATTTGCTCTAGGCGAAAGAAATGAACATGGCAAGGTTGCTACATGTACCCCTGAAAGTGTACCGATTTACCATATTATGTCATACCATTGAGTTGAGATAAGACAAAACGAACAAATTGGCATGTGCGCCTAGCGAGGACTCATAAGCCTGGGCGTCCGCCCAGCTTGATCAGAGTCTTCGCTGTCGGCATGGAAGTATCTTAGACCTTTAGCTACCCTTTTAGCACGAAGCAAAGACTCTGATCAGACTAGGCAAATGTCCAGGCTGATCTGAGTCTTCGCTGAGCGCACATGCACCTTTGTTGGTTTGTTTTGTCGCGGCTCATTTTAGCATCTTATATAATAGTAGGTGTTAAGACAAGTTGTCTTAACGCCTACTATATTGGATGCTAACCGCAAACCGTACCAAACTTCGACCAGCCTTGTCACGAGGATAGGTACCTAACGGCATGTGCGAATAAAACTGGAGATTTAAATCAGCATGCGCTGAAGATTGACGCTTGTTTTTCAGTCATGGTCAACGGATCCATGTTCCTGCAGGGGAGATTCTAATCGCTCTGCGCAGTGCAGATAGATGCTCTGAGTCTTTGCAATTCCCACATGTTGTACGGTCCTGTCATTCACAAAAACGCCAAAATATCAACAAAACAAAACAGCCAACGAAAACGGAAACATCAGGGCCAGAATATGAATAATTAATAAAGTTAGTGTAAGATTTGCCAGTATCAGATGATTTGTGTCGTTAATTTTCTACTGAATCTGATAACGATCCCGTATATGAGGAGTACAGTATCTTGAAAAAAACGGGACCATAAAGTACACGTAATCTGAACTAGCAATTCTCTACCACGTCAATCCTCCCGCCCCACAAGAAAGAAGATGAAGACGAAGAAGAGAAAAGACACAAAAAGGACAAAGGGCATCACAAACAGTCCATAATCATACGAGATTTACATAAATCCGGTGTGATTATGTACTGTTTGTGTTACACTATTTGCCTTTTCTTTCTTTCTTTTTTTCCAAATAAACACAGTACTGAAATATATAAACAAGGACAAGTAGCATAAAAGAAAAATGAAATCGAGGAATGACATGCATAGGCAGAAAAGAAGGAAATGTCAAATTCTGCTTCTCAAGATAATAATTCGTCTGTTTGCGCTCATTCTTTCGTCCCCCCTAGCGATAAATTCCATTCATGAAAACGTTAATACAAGGCTCATCATACATGAGATAAAGTTTCTTCTGCGCCACGACACGACAAAACAATACATGCACGTGAGCCCAGCGAGGACTCAGATCCGCCCAGTCTGATCAAAGTCTGCGCTTAAAGGGTAGCTTAAGGTCAAGGCTAGCTCCATGTCGACTTCGAGGACAATGGATTCAGACTGGGCGCATGTCCGGGCTGATATGACACTTTGCTGATATGACACTTTGCTGGATGCACATGCAACTTGTTTGGTTTTGTTGTGTTGCGGCTCAGATATGGTATTCCAGGATGTAGAATGTCGTCAAACCTAGTCGACCACTTGTTACATGTAAAATATACCTTAGCACTATTTGTATGATAAACTTTAATTTGGCTTTTACACGGTCACAACAGATATCTTTCTTCAAGAAGCGCAATGTATGCAAATACCTTGTATTCAGATACTTAAAGGCTTCGAATGAAACGTCATCTGATAATTTTGTATGCAGGAAAATATTGATTAAGATGTAAGGGATTTTGCAAAGGGGAAAAGCGTTCGTGACTTCACGTTTGCTTTCTTGGCGACCAACGGAACGCTCTTAAAGAAAAAGAAAAAAAAGCATGCTCAGATTTTTTTTCTTTAAAAGTTGATCCTCTTTGATAAGGTAGACAAAGACGAAGTAAACGAAGTAACAGAGTTACTTCCGCCGAAAGTGTGTCTTTTAACCTAAGTGAAAAGATCTCGAATAAATGCAACAACCAATCGTTCGTTGATTTCATGTTTCGACGATATGGTTTAAGTGAGTTCAAATATATAAATCAAAACCACATTAATTTGTCAGTTAAATGCTGAGAATATCTTAAAGCTTGTTTTCTTGTTTAATCAATATTACCGTTTTTATTCGGTTATAAGACGGGGATTTTCCTTCCAAATTTACCACAAATACGAAAATCAGTCTTTTATACATGTAATTCAGCTATAAACTTGGATTTTCTTTTTCCAAAACAACCCCAAAGATCTAGATCCGTCTTACAAGACGGATCTAGAACTGTGAGATTGTTTTGGAAGGAAAACCGCCGTCTTATAACAGAATTAATACGGTACTTGCGAACCGTGAACCTGTTTGATATATAGTGTATGTTACGTGAGTGCCAAATGGGTAATGATTTTTATTTTATTATTGCAACTGCTTCATTCATCTATGTCAAAGGTTTCCACAGAAACACTCATCTATTTGTAAAGGTACCAAGAAAGTGATTAAACTTTCTATGAGGCGCATTCCTTTGATTAAATGAAGAATACACCATAGAGAAGAAATAATAGTTTTGTCATCATTTGTGTTTTAATGTATATTAATGAAAGGTAATGCATCCCGTAACTTGGTGGCCGTTGAGGTATTCTTTAGTTAGTGGCACATTATGGCATTGTCGCAATGTATGAAGAGCTGGGCCAAATTAGTCCCTTTCGTTGTCTTTCAAATTTTCCAGAAAGAATTAGATTAGATTATACTAATTTTATTGTACATAAACATGGGATCAGACACAAGTTATAAACAACATTAGATAGTCTTCTCCCTACAACATAAACGAATCTGAATGATGGTATTAGTTAGTGGCCCATTGTGGTATTGTCGCAACGTATGAAGAGCTGGGCCCAATTACTCCCTTTTGTTGTATTTCAACTTGTTTCAGAAAGGAAATAGACGTATTACTATACCTACATGGACGAACTTGGCAGACAGGGACTCTTTAAATTTTGCGAGCACATGATGCAGCCCCCTTGTCTGCTGATCGAAGTAGTAAATCGCAAGGTTTTATTTCCGATTAATACATTTTGCTTAGCTAACTTCGGGTTACTTATTTAAATATGGATGACATTGAAATTCTAACCAGAACTACACCTTTTCGAAGTGTTGGCGTTTTGTGGTTTTAATAGTTTCATATAGTCTACATATTGTCTTAATCAGAGGTAAGAAAATCAAATGTGGTTTACTTTATTTTCTGTTGCAAGGTTTAGCCGCACTGATAATTTTATGTCAACAAATTTACTCGTACTATTCAGACAGACTGTCTGAGGAAACTGATAGACCTAGATCTTGCTACAATAACACTGTAAGCAAACAAAGAAGACACTACTGATCCTGTAGTATCAGTAGTTTCTTCTTCTACAATAACACTGTAAGCAAACAAAGAACAAAATACTGATACTGTAGTATCAGTAGTTTCTTCTTCTACAATAACACTGTAAGCAAACAAAGAACAAAATACTGATACTGTAGTATCAGTAGTTTCTTCTTCTACAATAACACTGTAAGCAAACAAAGAAGAAACTACTGATACTGTAGTATCAGTAGGTTCTTCTTCTACAATTACACTGTAAGCAAACAAAGAACAAAATACTGATATGCAGTATCAGTAGTTTCTCTTTTGTTTTCTTACAGCGTTATTTTCCTAAAATAACACTGTGTTTACTTACAGTGTTATTTAAAAAAATCAGATTTCTAAATACAAATATACTCACCCGAAATAAAAACGCAACACCTAGTTTTTCCAATATTTCATAGCTCATGTCATATGCAGATCATTTTCAGTTAAGTTTCTTTAGTCAACTGGGATTAATGCTTATTAACCCAGAAATTCAGTTCTGTTGATGAAATGGTTCACGCTTGAGTGAGCACTACCGATATATACCCGATTTTCAAGAGACATATGTCTGCCAACGCGCTTGGAATGTGACATGCTTATGTAAACCTGCGGTTGGAAGCCAAACATTTCCATTAACACCCATCAATGATTTTTAAACTTGTAAAAAGAAATCGGCGGACTTTGGAGACCATAGAGTATCTTAGACCAGGCTCTCTCTGCGACGCATACATCCTGTCTCGCGATAGTTCTACCTCTTCTTCAGAATTTTGGAAATCGGGTAGCTACATTTTGTATCGGTAGTGCTCTCCCAAGCGTGAATCATTTCATCAACAGAACTGAATTTCTGGGACATTAAACAATGATTCTTGCTGATTTTAGAAATCAAACTGAAATCGATCTGCATATGACATGAGCTTTGAAATATTGGAAGAATTAGGTGTTGCGTTTTTATTTCGGTTGAGTATATAATAACATAAAAGATATAAAACGGAATTAGATACATGTAACTGTTAGTCGGTATCAGCATTTTAAAAGTTTACTTTTTAATGATAGTAGGGATGATATAACAAATTTTAATTGCCCTGAATCAGAAGACGATATATTTCAGAATCCGATTTCAGATGAAGAGGTGCGCAGAAGTATATCAAAGTTAAAAACGGGGAAATCAGGTGGCCCTGATGGATTAGTTACCGAAATGTTAAAAACTACTCTCTCAGAAATATACCCAATTTTACTTGTGCTTTTTAATAAAATTTTTGATGTAGGAAGATTTCCTAAACAATGGGGTGATAGTATTATCTGCCCCATTTATAAGAAAGGTGCTATAGACGATCCAAATAATTTTCGGGGAATATCGCTCATTGACGTTTTGAATAAAGTTTTACCGGGCATTTTAAATGAACGACTTAAAACCTGGTCCGATAGTTATCAAAAAATAGATGAATCCCAGGCAGGTTTCAGAAAAGGGTACTCCACGATTGACAACCTATTTTGTCTTCAGGCGATGGTACAAAAATACTTAACCAAAAAAGGGGGCAGTTTTATTGTTTATTCGTTGATTTCTCAAAAGCATTCGATACGATAGACCACATGAAATTGTTATCTACTTTAGCAGAAAAAGGGGGTGGGAGGGAAACTTATGAAGGTACTAAAGGCAATGTATGTGAATTTACGCTCATGTGTGCAAAATAACGGACAGTATACCGATTTTTTCTCGTGTAAAATCGGAACCAGACAGGGCTGTATTCTCAGCCCGATGCTGTTTAGTTTGTTTATTGATGATTTAACATCGGATATTAGAAATAAATGTTCAAATGGTATTTTTATTACGCAAGATGTTTCCGATATATTTGCCTTATTGTACGCAGATGACATTGCTAACTGTGCTGACACAGTATCTTCCCTTCAGTCAGCTTAAAGTCATTGAAGATTTTTGTTTGAGAACAGGAATGCAGGTAAACCTAGGTAAAACTAAAATAATTGTTTTTCGGAATGGCGGCTTTCTAAGAAACTACGAGAAGTGGTTCTACCAGGGCCAAAAGGTAGAGGCTGTCTCCAGTTATAAGTACATGGGTCTTTTGTTTACCCCTAAACTCGTTTGGACTAGAGCGAAAGATGAATTAGCAGTTCAAGCTAAACGTGCATTATTTACTTTGTATAATATGCAAAATAAGTTTGGTCAGCTTTCGATTACTGAGTCATTTAAACTTTTTGACACAATGATACTTCCCGTTCTTACTTATGCAGCACAAATTTGGGGATATGAACGTGCGAACGCGATTGAAAAAGTACACGATAGATTTTGTACAAATTTTTTGAAACTACCTAGATATACATTCTCTTTACTAACGCGCGGGGAGCTCGGTAGGTTGCCACTATGCTATAATTATTTTATAAAAGTATTGAAATATTGGATAAGGCTTTTAAAAATGAATGAAAATAGATATCCGCGACAATGTTACAAAATGTTAAAAAACTTGGATGAGATCGGCAGAGTCACTTGGGTTTCAAAGGTGAAGGATTTGTTATTTACTTATGGTTTCGGATATGTATGGCTTGCTCAAGATGTTGGAAATGAAAATATGTTTATAAATAATTTTAAGCAAAGATTACGAGATAACCTTATTCAAGATTGGTATGCTAACATAAATACATTTCACAAGTCATACTATTATCGTGCCTTTTAAAATACTTTTTCTGTTCAGTCATATATATACATGAATTTACCGCATCATTTGCAAAGAATTTTAGCCAAATTTTGATGCTCAGCCCATGAACTGGCAGTAGAAAGTGGTAGACATAACAAAATTCCGTATGAACAGCGAATTTGTATATTGTGCAGCAGTGGTCAGATCGAAGACGAAATGCATTTTGTACTAGTATGTGATTTTTATAGTGAACTTCGAGCCAGATTCATACCTACACATTTTGTTAAGAGATATCCTTGTTTGGCGAATTTCTGTTCTTTGATACAATCCAAAAATGAATCTATAATTATCAGTTTAGCACATTTTCTTATTAAAGCATTTAAAGCTAGAGAAGACGCACTTAAGGAGATGTAGCTTCCAAGATTATATGATTCCCAGCGGGTGCGTGACGTCACAATTACGTCGTCTTGACGTCGACGCGATGTCATGACCCCGCGTCGACGTCGGTGCGACGTGGTTTTGACGTCATGTACCCACTGGGTGAAAGTAAGGCTTTGTGATTTGTCGTAAACATGTACTTCAAACATTTACAACACTGTATTTTATATAGGGCGCTCTGAATGTTATTATGCAAATTTACTGTATGATGGGCCGGTGGCCTAAATTACCTAATAAAATCATTGTCATTGTCATTGTCATTGTCATTGTTAGTCGGCAGACTCTATGAGAACAAACGAGCAAATTTAAACATGAAACAAAATCCATAGAGGAAGGAAATATTTAGAGCAAATACAGTAGTTGTTCAATCATAATGATCTTAAGTGCATGTATAATCAGGTCTAACTGGAAACTGTTAATAATTCATATAAATATGTTTAAATAGATATTATTGCAGTGATGTGCCCCTTAAGAACCATCAACCATATTACTGTTTCATCAATAAATTATGATGAATACTCTGTTTAAGGATATCATCTGATTATATATGCATCTTAACTTGAGTTATGTCACTTTGGTAGATCATGAATATATGAATAAAATATCAATGTTTCTGAGATAATAAAAGGTAAAAAAAATCCCATAGCCTGCCGTAGCAGTGAGGGTTATACAGGCCCTCTGTAACTTGGGCACAGCATATGGAAGGCGAAGCCCATCTCTCAACTTTCGCTACCTTATCATTCCCTGATTCTAAAAAACGTACCCATTTTTTTCTGCTAGGTCGATAGAGTTACTGCGTCGTAATACAAAACTGTTCCATTTTTATGAAATTACGGTTATCATTTTGTAATCAGTTTATTGTCCCATTATTTTATCGTCCCTTTTTTTCAATGTACGGTCATCCCGAAGAAATGTGTCCTTTGGAAGACAGGAACACAGCAGAAAAATGAAAAAACAATCAGTAAGTCCATGAAAAGTAACGTAGTATGTAACAACTAGCACACCCTTGGACTCTGGTTTGAGGGAAGTCATGTTTCAAATAACATTAAATGGACTTCGTTATCGTAAACTAAAGAACGGGGAGACGTTTTTCAGCAATTAGAAGCTGTTTACATCTAAATACAATAAAATCCGATAGCATGTGTTTACTAACAGCACATGCATGAGCGAAATGAACACGAACTTAGTTTTACAACTTCTACTTGAGCGATAAACATCTTAACAATTATTTGATAATAAGTGATTGGTCCTAAGAAATTTTGTCGGACGTAGGTAAGAGACATGTGGGAGCTACGGAGAAAGATGGTTTATTTTATTGATAATTGCCGTTGACATGTTGACCAGCAGCTCTCTTTGGAATACAAAATATATCGTTCGGATAAACAAATGTTCAAGCAGGTTTCTTATAGAAGTTTTATCCGTCATATTGCTGGTTTTCATTCTAGAAAGAATATATTTAAATAGTTTAGAAAATATCTTAAACAATTACATGTAGAATGAGGATACAGAGTTTCACTTGAAAAATTCAAGTGGCGCATGGTGGAACATTGTTACATAATAACTTATCTCGTGAAGCAAAGGTAAAACTGATACGCTTCCATGTCATATCCATATTTCTATATGCCTGTGAGTCATGGACCTTGATAGTAGGGCTAGAAAAAACGAACACAGGCCTTTGAGACGAGATGCTATCGAAGGTTACTCAACAGTAGTAGGATGTCCGCAGAGCCATTAGAGAATATGACGACGTCCTGACCTTGGTCAAGAAAAGAAAACTGAGGTGGTTTGGTCACGTCTTAAGGTCTTCTGTCCTAGCAAAGACAATTCTGCAAGACACAGTGAAAGAGATAAGAAGAAGAGGTAGACAAAAGAAGAGGTGGGAAGACAATATTGAGGAGTGGACAGGGATGGACTTTGTTAGCCGATCTGGGCCAGCTGAAGACACAAACCAGTTTATCTTTCAACTTGCACAGTAAATTAGAGTTATACGACAAGGCATGTCAGTATAAAAATTCAGGAAATTCATGGAAATCTGATTTTTCAGAATATTTCACAAGGCTTGTTATCCGCAATAAATGCATAGTGCATTACATAATGCAGCGACAGACTGATTGCTTAATTTTAATCCAGTCAAGGTTGGTGGAAATGTCCAGACTGGGTTGGTCGATCCCACAACCTTGCTATGTCGTTGAGACCCCGAATGACTCTGTAATGGTCCTGTAGCTGCTCAAGTTGTGCAAACAAAATCAATCCTGTCAGCTCTGTGATATTACCTTCTTATATCTGTCTCATCTGGAGGACAGAAAACAGCTATTGCTAGCCGGTGGGACAGGTTTCATCAGTGATGGCGCCGACTTTAATCTTTTACTAGTGGGCTGATGTCTGATGCTGTGACTTTAACTGGACCGTGTCTGCAGTATTGGCCATACGGTCTCTTATTTGTTTCAACCATAATCATTTAATTTGATTTACATGTTTTTCTGTATTTTTCTCACAGACTGAGCTAGAGCATTTTTAAACGAGCCGAACAGTTTTTCATCTTCAATGCAGTGTGTGATGCTGTGAAAGGTTTCCCCGTACATCATCACGGTGCCGATTATATTTTTTCTGAACATTGAGATCGGTTGGCTCATTCGTTGTTAGTTCGAAGTAGATAGGGTTAAGCTGGAGTCGTTACTAGGAGACTAGGAAAGTGTTGAACACGAACAGAATCAAGTAAACCGAGTCTACTTCTTTCGTTCTCGCATCTGGCGGCCTTGGCGTTGAATGGTGCTATGTCCCCTCACCTCCCCTCACCCCCGCCACGGGCCTATCCTATTTTTTAGTCTGTTTGGTGTCGTTTTGTTGCATTTGATTGTTATTTCTATCATAGATGTGATCTGTTTCGTTGGAAAGAAAGAGCTGATTGAGCTGTATTTTATTTTGAGTGAATTATATGGTTACTGAGCGCGTCATTTTTTTCTCTCTCCCTCTCTCTCTCTCTCTCTCTTGTTGCCGTTGGTAGGCTGTGATCTAAGATTGTGGCTATTTCTGAGCATCTTCATGACATTCCAGTGAGCCGATAGTTTACCGGAAGAAACAAGAAGATATGTAACATACTCGCTATAACACTTGGCAGCTTCAATCGGCATCGTATTAAAAGGAGGGGGGGGGGGGTGAGTTATTAATTTACTGAACACTTCTCTCTAACCTTTAGTTTGCTTCTTAATCATATCAATTGTTCATTAGTTTCAAATGTGTTGTTTGCGTCTGCCATATCTCTTTCTTCCAACAACAGATAGTTTCACAAGTGTATACTTTACACGAAGAACGTAACTAATTATCAATAAATTGTGAAGTCTACGGACTAACTTCAAGAAACTTGCCCAGATAAATGAGCCGTGACACGAGAAAACCAACAAAGTGGCATGTGCACCCCGCAAAGATTCAGATCAGCCTGGGCATTCGCCCAGTCTGATCAGTTTTCACAGTTCGCATAAAGTTAGCTTAGACAAGTAGCTATCCGTTACACATACACACCGAAGACTCTGATCAGTGTGAGATGCCCAGGCTGATCTGAGTCTTCGCTGGGCGCACACTTGATGCCACTTTGTTGGTTTTGCTCGTGCTGCGACGCAAATCTTCCATTTTGAGATGTATCTCCATTCACCATCCCAGAGTAATTTACACAGGTGGAAGCGGCCAAGTAATTAGGATAAAACTGAACAAGTTCCTCTCTGATTCACTGGCCGCCTTCACGTCAGTACAAGCTTATAATTAGTTTGCCAATTCAGACAGAACATATTTTATTTCGAGAATTTTATGTGCATTATAAATTGTGACAATATCTATGCAATGAGGATACGAACGGAAGCAAACTGCTTATAAAGTTATTCTCCTTTGAACACAACTTTGAAGGACCTCCTCCGCCCGCTTGACAACGATTTTGGCACAAACCGTCATAGTGGTGGGCATGATACACTGTAATATTTCTAAGTTATGCAGCCATTTGTAAGTTTACTAAGGTTGATACTAATGATTAAATGGAGTTTGTGTCTTTTCGTTATCTCCATGCTTTTGCAATTATTCTGTACATGTACATGCTTTTCCATAATGACTACTATACTCAATTTGGCGTAACATATTTCATGGAACAATATCTGTCCAAGATAAGCTAACCATACGCGATTAAACATTAGGTCGCCATAACAAATAATTCAATTATCATAGAACTTGAGTAAATGGATATCACTTACTTGTGACGGTTTATAAATATTTCTGTCGAAACGGCAAACGCACATTTGATTGTTTTATTTGATTGTGTTTTTTTTTTTCAGAATCAGCCATGTCCTTAATAGCCAAGAGACAGTACGGTTCTATAAATAACGTACTTTACGCAACAAAAACACGTAAGAAATATATAAGCATATCAGTTTTGTTTGCTATGGTGTTTCTTGAAAATTATTGCCATAGTTTAAACGTGGTAAATATGATACATGTATAAACAACCTGAGTGAAACAATTTAGGACAACCACATACTTTATACACAGTTTTACATCACTCTGAAAGAAATTATATCTTGAAGACGTGTCAGTTTCAAGTCTTATATGTATTTAAGTGTGGATTATGTGTCTTTGAACGTAAAAGTGATCCACGTACCAAATTCCGACGTATACGGGTACACAAAGGTGTGATGGATGCTCGCAATTTGTAAGCATCACCTGCCTATTGTAATTCACTCGACATGAATGCGCGTCTTGAATAAATCCACTATAAGCTCGAGACTGTTTCAGACTTTGAAGCCTGACTATCTGTCGAACAGTCAAAAACAGTGTGTGTACTGGTAATGTTGCTAATATTAATATGTTATTAATATGATTTTTTATCATTAACAAGAATGCATACCCATAATCTCCTTGTACAGACTTTAAGAACTCGCTCGGAACTCGGATAACAAAAAAAAATATGAAATCGAGATTACTTCTACTATATAAACTAAGCGGTACGTTTATAATCACCGCATGCAGTAAAAGTGCAGTCAATTATAGCTCTAAAAGAAAATTGTTTCACAGGTGGAAAGACGTAAACGTGCATAAAGTAGTTTGAAGTGATTGACAGTGAGCTATCAAATGTAAGATAGTTTTATTTCGATTTGTACTCAAATTAGTGCAAAGATTCAATATTCCTACATACTAATGCAGTGGAAAAGAGTGAGTGAGTGAGTGAGTGATATGGGTTTTACGGCACATCAGCACCAAAAGGGCTATTTCGCGCCGAAAAGAAAAGAATATTGGAAAGAAGGAATAAGAATAGTTGGCTATCGTGGTACACTACTTAATTAAACAAATTTCAAACGATATCATGAAAATCATTTACATTGTTTTTAATGTTTTATTTGTTATTGTGTGTATTCTAAAGTATATATATATATATATTTTTGTGTGTGTGAAACAAGCTGTCTTGACTAAACCATAACATAGTTTCCTTTTTACAGGTTCACTGTACCAATATTTTTTTAATTGTATGAGCAAAAGACCCAAAACTTGGAAACTCGGCAAGGTACTGTAATTTTGAAACTTATTGTTCGCCATCTTACAAAGTTGTTGATCAATAGAAGCAGACTTATCTAGGCCTACAATGCTTGTCATTTACAAAGTCGTCATTCTCGGGTAGTAAATGGACAATTTATGATAAATAAAACAAAAAAATAAACAAATAGACAATCACTAAAGGTGATGAATGCCCCCGCCATATGCTTTACTAGATCAGTAATGTGTTGAGACATATTTGAGGGAAGTTATATCAAAACCTGGCAATAAATAAAGGTGCGAGAGGGATGACAAAAGTTTTTCTAAAAATAGCAACTGTGACCTTGAGCTTGGATGTACAACTCTGAAAGGTGCCCTTGTCCAAAATATTGCCGTACTTAATATTTGTGTGAAGTTATATCAAAATCAGTTAACAAATAAAGGCGCTAGAACCATGACAATGTTTTACATGTACTTATAGCATCTATGACCTTGACCTTTGACCTACAATGCTGAAACGTGAATTTGTTCCACATATTGTCATGCTAAATATTTGTGTCAAGTTATGTCAAAATCATTCCAGAGGGATGTCAAGGTATTTTTTAAAAATAGCAAATGTGACCGTGACCGTGACCCAAAAATTCTGGATCGCGAACTAGTCCAAGATTTGTCACACTAAATATTGGGGTGAAAGTACATCAAAATCTGTCAATGAATAAACAGGCTAGAGGGATGATTAAGTGTTTCTAAAATAGCAACTGTGACCTTGACCTTGGACATGCAGTGCTGAAACGGTAATTTATTCAACATATTGTCATACTTCACACTTGGTTGAAGTTATATCAAAATCGATCAATAAGTGAAAGCGCTGGAGCGATGCCCAAGTTTTTTTTTCTGAAAATAGCAACTGTGACCTTGACCTTAATCCTACCAACCTGAAACGCAAACATTTTTGAGATATTGTCGTAACCCAATTTAGCTGTGATGTAATATAAAAATCGGTTAATAAATGAGGCCGCTAGAGTGATGACAAAAGGCGAACTTGTTTGTAAGCCATGTAAATATTGTCAAAATATGTATGTCATTCAAGAGGACATAATTCTGCAATAAAGACCTAAATTAAAGTTCCGTTTCCTTTATGCACATTTTCAATGCATGTCTGAACTGTGTTGCAAGTTTCAAATCCCTACATTAAATACTTTAGGAGAAGTTGCAAAGACAGTACAAGAACAGTACTACAAAGTGTGAAATATGGTCAAAATATGTATGTCATTCAAGTGGATATAATTCTGCCATGATGACCTGGATCAAAGTTCCGTTTCCTTTATGCACATGTTCGATGCATGTCTGAATTGTAGTGCAAGTTTCAACTCCCGACATCAAACACTGTAGAATGAGTTGCGGAGACACAAGTCTGAACTGTGTTGCAAGTTTCAAATCCCTACATCAAATACCATTGAAGGAGTTGCAAAGACAAGAACAGTACTACAAAGTATGAAATATGGTCAAAATATGTATGTATGTATGTATGTCATTCAAGGGGATATAATTCTGCCATAATGACTTGGATCAAAGTTCCGTTTCCATTATGCACATGTCCGATGCATGTCTGAACTGTGTTGCAAGTTTCAACTCCCTGCATCAACTACTGTAGAATGAGTTGCGGAGACACACACAGTACTACTAGTGTGAAATATGGTAAAAATATGTATGTTATTCAAGGGGACATAATTCTGCAATAAAGATCTAAATCAAAGTTCTGTTTTCTCTGAACTGTGTTGCAAGTTTCAAATCCCTGCATCAAATACTGTAGGAGGAGTTGCGGAGACAAGAACAGTACTACAAAGTGTGACGGACGTACGTATGTTCGGACGGACGTACGTACGGACAAGGGCAAAAACAACTATATGCCCCTCCCCACTTCGTGACCGGGGGGGGGCATAAAAATGTATACTTAAAATTTAGTCGTGTCACGCAATGTTTTCCAATGTACATGTACATCCGCAAACAGTGCAAATTCAAACTCAGTTTTTGAATCTAGACAGTATAGTTAGATTGTTATGCCTGTAGGTTCTACAGGGTCCTTATATGATATGACGTAAAGCTAAGAGTCTGAGCAGACATTGTGATGCGCAGAAAGCACCATTTTTTGTGTCACGGCTTATTAAAATGTACAACCAGTTAGTTCTTAGCCATAAAAGTAAAAAGTATGCAAAGACCAGGAACTGAAACAATCAAAATCCAAATCCAGCCCTCAAACCATAGTTGGAAACAACTAAGATTACAAATAATCAAGATACAGAGAACATATGGCCAACCGAGTGAGCAGCTTGTTCCCAAAAGGTGAATAATGCATTCCGCACCATTACATGCCCTTTTTCCCCTTTTATATCTGGTCTTATATTTTGGCGACGATGCCATTGAAACGTTTAAACAATGCTGAAATAAGTATTTTCATTCTGTTGTAGTTTTAAGTTTGAATGTCAATCTAAGTTAGTTGGAGCTTTTGTATTAATGCAATTGCTCTAAAATGCTCTGGAAACAAGAAAACTTCTTTGTAATGAAATATTAGATGTTTTGATGTTTTTTTGTTTTCGGAAGTTTTATTTACTTCAAAGTTAACTGTACTTAAAACAACTTTGAAATGGATAATGTTTATTCTACATGTGAGCCGAGACACGAGAAAACCAGCAAAGTGGCATGTGCGTATAGCGAAGACTCAGATCAGCCTAGGTAGCCACCCAGTCTGATCAGAGTGTTCATTCTCCGCATGGACGTAGCATATCCACTTAGTTACCCTTTAAGCACTCAGCGAAGACTTTGATCAGACTGGGCAGATGCCGAGACTGATCTGAGTCTTCGCTGGGCGCACATGCCATTTTGTTGGTTTTATCGTGTCGCGGCTCATGTGCTTTCTTATTGATTAAGAGTTTTGACATGTTGGCGCTTAATACTGTCTGGTAAAAGTTAAAGTAATTGATGAAAACATGGATGATATAATTGGAAAGCAATGAATTCCCTCAAAGTGTGAATAAGAATAAGTAAACAAACATATCCCATTGCATTTCATCGCACTAATCAAGAAATTTTGGGTCATCAGCCATCCACCCCCCCCCCACCCGACCCCCCCAAAAAATGAAAAGTAAAAAAAAAAAAAAACATAAATATAGAAATATAGAATAATTAAAAGCAGACCAAGAAAGGTGGACAATTCAAGAAAACTAAGTACTCAACGAATAGCGAGAAACCAAGAAAACAGGATTGCCAGAAATTGATCTTTCCGACCTTCCTCTTCGTGATAATTGGGGAACTTTTATATGTGGTATTGTGCATTCTTTCTGTGTATCGCTATTATAGTATGCTAGGGAGGATTAGTTAGGAATACAGAACCTTTCAACAATTTGATATACGTACATGTAATGCAGTGAGTGATCTAGAGGACTTATTTTCTTTTTTTTGCACTATAGCATGATAAAAAACTGGTAGCAATCTATCATTTAACGTAGCATACCAAAAGGGAATGCAGATTAAGTTGTCCATAACAGTGTGGTCATAAAAAGAAAAAATGTATAATTCTGCCATAGATCATATGGCTAGCGATATACATGAAACGATACATTATAGTACTGCGAACAGTACTATATATACATGTATCAACCTTCGCTTTGCGCAATAAAACATTAATTTCCTTCCGCGCCTGTATTTTTCTTTTATCAAAACAAGCATCGATATAGCACCGGATGGAAATAGACATTGTGGAATTTCTGCGAATATAGGCGGCTGAAATCAGCCTTCCTGTCCATATGTCCATGATTGCCACAAGACAATTTTCTCAAAGCATAGACGGAGCTCAATATCCCAGTTTATATACTATTTTCAACATATACACTTTCAAACGCCCTTCATAAATCATACTTCTTAACACATTCGGCAGCAGACATACTCATGGTTCGCTTAACATGCATTTGCCTTATTAACTGTTAAAACTTGCACAGTCTAGTTTATTCTAATGGGGTTTACTAATTTGTCGATTTGAAAATGACGATATAATTAATTGGCTGTTGATTGAAATCTCTATGCGTACCAAAAAAAGGATGAAAGAATGGTTAAAGCAGTCAAAATAAATGAGCCGCAACACGAAAAAAACAACAAAGAGGCATTGCGCCACGCAAAGAGTCAGATTAGCCGGGGCTTCCGCCAAGTATGATCAAAGTCTTTGCTTTGCGCTAAAAGGATTACCTAAGGGTCTAAGCTAGCTCTATTTGCACAGCAAAGACTCTGATTAGACTAGGCGGATGCTCAGGCTGATCTGAGTCTTCGATGGGCGCACATGCCACTTTTTTGCTTTTGTCTTGTCATGGCTCAAATATGAAATTCTCTGTTGTTGAATGTTGAATTAAGAACTCTTTGCGAACCGAAAAAATGAAAAGAAAGAAAGAAAGAAGAAAGAATGGTTGAATTGGAAGCAATGAACATATATTTCTATTTTTATGTGTTTAAGACGTTTGTTTGCACATACTGCAACATGTATTCGATATCATGATTTCAATGGGGATGGAAAGTATTGTTCGACAGAAAGCTTTATTGAAATCGGGGGTGGTCGTGCTCGGGCGATAGTGCTGGGTAACTTTCAGAACCGGGACGTCCTACTTATTTGGAAAATAGTAGGGCAAGGGCCTACTGTTCTTGCAGTAGGTGCGGGTGGGGGTTGTTTGGACATTTTTTCTATCGCCTGTCATTACTCTTTTCTTTCTCCCTCTCTCTGGGAGACGGCCCGATATAGACTGAAATCTGTCTCAAAGTTCCGTTTCAAGCATAAATCTATTCAAATCCTCCGTATTCCAGAAGTTGAACCATAAGAAATTGTAGTTAAGGCTTATGCGAATTGCACATGGCAACATTAGCTTCAACACAAGCGCAGTGCAGTCAGAGCGACATCAACTCGCCCACCAGTGACAATCAAACAGCGTACTGAACATGTCTGCATATGCCATTAAAAAGAGGTCTCATGAAACGGCTCGTCTACCACTATGAATGCGCTGATATTGCAGATAAATTGAAAATGGCAGTGAAAAATCCCCATGCTGATCATCCTCATGCTGAACAGACTAGCTGGAATTACAGTTTTACATCCAACATCTTGGCTAGCCTCTTAAATTGGCTGTGACTGAAATGGCAGACATAACCAGTCTACTGCAGTGAAGTTTATGAGAGTGTCCAGTTGGAAAAATTCCACTTAGCTGATAAACTCCGCAGTAGTTCGTAAGAGTGTCTTTGGAAAAAACAGTTTTTGGTTCTTATTTAAATAGTATTTGTTCAAAGGTCGTAAAAGCTCTTGTGTGTTGCGGTAAATAGAAGTAAACGGCCCTAGAAGCAATCCTGACATAACATTTATGTCATTTAGTTAAAATATTCCAGCTTGGCATTTTCAGTTTTGCCTTGCCTCCCTTCTGTATATGAGACCACTCCTGAATAAATTTCTGTAGGAGAAATTTCGTTCCTATAGTAGATCCCATTTTGAAGGGACTTCATTGTCCAGGACAGCAAACAGAAAGTCTTAAAACTGTCCCAATGTAAAATTAGCGTAAAACAGGGTGTGTCCAAACACATTAAGAACAGGCTTCTGCTTGCCAGTCATTTTGCCCCAACCGCTTGCTTGGCCCTAGAGGAAAAGGATCCCTGATTGCATGTTAGGAAAAAAGGGATATAATCCATACAAACAGTTATAGAATTTGCTCAGCAACTAACCGTTGCCCTGAAATGAAACCAGATTTTTTTTCGCAACTAAAGCTATTCTAAAAAGTCGCTAGGTTCTAAAATCTACATGCCAATAAAAGGGCTGATCTTTATCTAAACATTACGTAATATTCTCCAAAGTCATTCAGGTCAGTTAGACATTTATCCACTGTATGCCATGATTTAACTAGGAAATGTGTTTATGAAACACAATGGCCTCTAAAGAAGGTTCATCCCATAATATTTAAGTCAGAAAGGGGTATTAATAGGTTCATCTACATCTTAGTCTGAGGTTCTTCAGATAATTTGTTCCCAAAGCTATTCCTAAACCTTGTTCCTATACAAAATGCCGGATGTCCAGGGGACTAACTCAGCCAAACATTTATGAAATAGGCTCCAAAGTTAATCAGGTCATCTACACCTTGATTCAAACCTGTGTGCCAAATGTAAGGATCCTAGCTAATGCGATGCTTCAGATATTTTGTTCACAAACTTGTTCCTTAATAAAATGCCTATGTCCGGAAAAGGGGAATAACGTAACCCGTCAATTTATTAAATATGCTCAAAAGCTAACCAGGTCATCTTCATCTTAATCTGGTACTGTATGCTAAGTGTCTGGATCCTAGCTTCAGCGGTTCTTCGGATATTTTTTCACAAGTTTGACAAAGTCGAAAAAGGGGCATAACTCCTGAACGACAAGACCGGCGGAGGGACAAAATTACGGGTCCGATTATTATTCATGTTCATGCCACATATAAACTTTCAAGTTCCAATTTATTACGGTTCTTGGCTGCATGTAAGGGTACCTTTGTACTATAGACTTCAATGCATTAAGTCGAAAAAGGGGCATATCTCGGTCAAGAATTCACGATTTTTTTTCAAAAGTAAATCAGGTCATCTACACCTTGGGCAATGTCTTCCCAAAAAAATCATGGTCCTAGCATCAGGGGTTCTTTAGATATTTTGTCCACAAGGTTCCATAGGCTTACAATGCATTAAGTCGAAAAAGGGGCATAACTCGGTAAAAAGTTCACGATTTTTTTCAAAAGTAAATCAGGTCATCTACACCTTGGACAGTGTCTTCCCAAAAATGATCCCAGCAGCAGGGGTTCTTGGGATATTTTGTCCACAAGGTTCCATAGGCTTACAATGCACTAAGTCGAAAAATGGGAACGATTCGGTCAAAAATACACGATTCTTTAAAGTTAATTAGGTCATCTAAACATTGGGCAATGTCAGCCTGCAAAAAATTTTGATCCTACCAGCAAGGGTACTTGAGATATTTTGTTCACAAGGTTTCATAGGCTAAGTCGAAAAAAGGGCACAACTCTGGAAATACTTGACAGGCAGAAAAAAAAAGAAAAAAAAATGCAATTCCGCTAATTTTCATGGTCATGCCACATATAAAATTTCAGAATCCTAGCATAAGCGGCTCTTGAGTTTTCCAGCTGCCATAAAGCGTTACGGACGGACGGGCGAGAGGTTCAACAGGAGTTTACGTGGGGTTATGGGCGGACCCATTCTGGAGTTGTCCTGTTTAGCCTGACCTGGAGCTTGGAGTCTCAGGAAAAGCAGACATAAATAAATGGTACAAATTTAGATATGTAATATTTACCCCAAATACTGTTTTAGACTTTTAGTTACTATTTTTAAAGATGTACCATATTTATTTGATTATGGGGCAGGAATTTATTCTCCTGAAATCACTGCAGATGTGTGACTAGGTTTTGTGTGGTTAGTTGTGGGGTGGGTGTTTTCTCTTCCAGGGCAGTCCCGGGGAACTGGATCTGTCTTACAAGACAGATCTAGGTCTCGGGGATTGTTTTGGAGGGGAGAAACCCTGTCTTGTAACCAAATAAATGTGGTAAAAGGCCATGTAGGCTTTGATAGTATTGTGTACAGGATAATGGAGGAAACAATGGTAAAAAATAGATGGAAGCATTTAGCTACAGAGCAAAAGTATAACACTAGATCACTCTTGTTAATTTGACTTAGAGACCCATTTTAAAAAAAAAAAAATAATCGAACATGAATACATGTAATGGTGTCGGGCAGTAAGCACGGAAATTCAATAATAATAAGAAGACCAAATAAAGTGCATTCTTGTGTTTAATTAACAAAAATTAAAAATAATATTTTTCCTTTTTTTTTGTTTTGTTTTTGACATTCTATATTTTTTCAGTTAGGAGATGGGAGGCTACTCTTCCAGGTTACTGCAAACAGGTGGATTGGTCGTTTGTCTTTCTTCTTCTGGGATTTCCTCTTCCAAAGAAACCTCAGGGCTCTGTATCCCTCTAACGACGGATACAGATCTTTGAGATTGTTTTTTGAGGGGAGGAACCCTATCTTCTGACTGAATAAATATAGTAGGCTGTTAATTATTTAGTCATGTAAAACAGAGTCTTCATGCTATATTGAGCAAAAAAAGGATGTTTGACTGAAACAGGTATTCACTGTGCTTCTGATGGGGGATTCTGTTCAATGTTTTGGGATTCAAGAGGGGTTCCTCTGTTTTTCAGTATGGGGTGCATGGGTTGGGATCCTTTATTGAGCTGTCTTGGCATGTGCCTCGTTGGGGGGGGGGGGGACAGGGGACTTAATTTTGGGGATATATGGCCGAATGTCTCAACATCAGGAGTGCTGTGTTTGATGTTGTTAAATCCACAAAAACTCATTTTGTGTATGTAGTAGCCGTTAATAACAGAAAAATAGTAAGAATTTAATATATCATAAATAAGTAGAATAGCTTAAGTGTAAATCCAAGATATCTTCAAACATGTTGAAGTGTTTGTATCATTTTGAGTACAAATCAAGTTTTTTATTATTAGTTTTTTTGTTGTTTTCTTCCTCTCAGTCAAACAGGACATGCTTTTTTCTCATCATTAATGATATGAATGAAAAACACTTAGATACGAAATATGGCTGAATTAAAGATAGTTTCATTTAACACGCAAGGTCTGGGTGGAATAAAGAAACAAAAGGATGTTTTCCATTATCTGAGAAATACAAAATTTGATATCTTTTGTTTACAGGATACCCATTTTACAGCAGATCAGGAGTCCTATATAAGAAATAGATGGGATGGAAGTTGTTGTTTTAGCCCAGCACTGCAATCAAATGCCAGAGGAGTAGCAATATTTTTTGGTACTCAAGTAGATTATAAAATACATAGTCAGAAACAAGACACAAATGGCAACTATCTTATTCTAGACATTACAGTCTATGATAAAAGATTGTCCCTGGTGAATATTTATGGCCCAAATAAAGATGACCCTGAATTTTACATCAATTTGTTTAAAATAATCCAAGAAATTGGTAATAATACTTATATTATTTGTGGGGACTTTAACCTTATAGTAGATCCAGACATTGATTGCTCCAACTATAAACATATAAATAATCCAAAAGCCCGAAACTTCATAATAAATAAGATAAAGGAAAATAACCTATTTGACACTTTTAGAGAACTTCACCCTTGTATGAAAAGATTTACTTGGAGGCGGAAAAATCCATTGAAGCAAGCTAGGTTAGATTTTTTTTTAGTAACAGAAAATATGTTAAATTCAGTAAAAACGTCAAAAATCGAAACGGGGTATAAATCAGATCATTCAATGATAACACTAACAATAGTAATGAATGAGTTCGAGCATGGTAAATCTTTATGGAAACATAACAACTCTCTTCTTACTGATATGGAATACCTAACAGTAATTAATACAAAAATTTCTGAAATAAAACAACAATACTGTTTGCCTGTTTATAATCTGGACAACATTGATAATATTCCAAATAATGAACTGCAATTTTCAATAAATGATGAATTATTTCTGGATACACTTTTGATGGAAATTAGGGGTAAGTCCATTTCTTATGCAACATACAAAAAGAAAACTAAAAATAAGGAAGAAGAAGTACTTTTAAAAAAAATTCAAACTTTAGAAGACAATTTGGTGGAAGAAGATTTTCCAGAATTGGAAAAATTGAAAAATGATTTATATAGCTTAAGAGAAGATAAAATGTATGGAACCTTAGTGCGTTCCAGAGCTAACATAATCGAAAATGGAGAAAAAACATCCCAATATTTTTGCAGTTTAGAGTCTAACCACTATACAAGTAAGTTAATGACTGTTTTAGAACAAGAAAATGGAGAAATGATAACAAAGCAAAAAGATATTTTAACAGAAACTGGAAAATACTATGAAAATCTCTACTCAAGTAAAGAGCACAATTTAAATGATATAGATTTGTCAATATACATGCAGAACACTGACATTCCAAAGTTAGAGGAACAGGAAACTTTAGAGTTAGAAGGCATCTTAACATTAGAAGAAGCAGGTCAAACATTAAAACATATGAAGAATAACAAAAGTCCAGGTACAAGTGGTTTTTCAGCTGATTTTTTTAAAGTTTTTTGGAAGCAATTAGGGGCATTTGTTATTAGGGCAATTAATTATGGATTTCTACGGGGCGAATTATCTATTACACAGCAACAAGGTTTAATAGTATGTATACCAAAAGAAAATAAAAACAGACATTATCTTAAAAATTGGCGACCGATTACTTTGCTAAATACTGTTTATAAAATTGCATCTGGGTCAATTGCAAACAGGATAAAAAAAGTTTTAAATAAGCTGATAAGTACAGACCAAACAGGATTTATTGAGGGTAGATTCATTGGGGAAAACACACGACTAATGTATGATCTGATGCAATTAACAGAAGAACAAAATATTCCTGGATTACTACTTCTTATAGATTTTGAGAAAGCTTTTGATTCACTGTCTTGGTCTTTTATCAATAAAGTTCTGAAATTGTTTAACTTTGGACCATCAATAAGACAGTGGGTAACAGTTTTATACAAAAATTCTAGCTCAGCAGTGACTCAGTGTGGATTTTTATCATCTTTCTTTAATTTAGGTCGTGGATGTAGGCAAGGGGATCCAATTTCCCCATATTTATTCATTCTGTGTGCAGAAATTCTGGCTGCTAGGATAAGAAATAACAAAAAAATTAAGGGTATCAAAATCGACAAGGTAGAATTTAAACTCTCTCAGTATGCTGATGATACGTCAGCCTTTTTAGATGGATCAAAGACATCCCTAGAGGAAACTCTTACAGAGCTGGAAATATTTGCAGACATATCTGGATTGAAGATAAATTATGATAAAACTCAAGTCATTTGGATTGGAGCAAAAAAATACAGTGCAGACTCAATTAAAACAAGATGGAAACTTTCATGGGGAGCTACAAAATTTAAATTACTTGGCATAACTTTTGATGTGGACCTAAATAAAATCATAGGACAAAACTATTCAGATAAGATAGGATACCTTAAAAATTCTATAAAACAGTGGCAGAGAAGATTTCTTACTCCACTTGGAAAAATAACTGTAATAAAATCACTATTACTACCTAAGATAACCCATTTGTTAATTGCCCTGCCCAATCCAGATTCAGACATTTTAAATGACATAAATGGTTTATTGTATGATTTTCTCTGGAATGGGCGAGCAAAGATAAAACAATCTGTGGTGATTAAACAATATTTTGAAGGTGGTCTAAAAATGATTAATATAAAAGCTTACGCTGAGGCACTTAAGATCACATGGATAAGAAGAATCTTACAGAAAGAGAGTAAGTGGCAGATACTTTTAAAAACATTAATATCAGTGGAAAAGCTTCTGTGTTGTGGATCAGAATATATAAAAAGTATCTTACCAGCTTTGAAAAATGATTTTTGGAGAGATGTATTTAAAGCCTTTTGGAAGTTTGAAATTTTACTGGAAGTGGATTTTGATAAAAGCCTATGTCATCAAACACCAATCTTTTATAATAAAATCTTAAAAATTGGGAGTAACAGTTTCTTTTATAAAGCATGGTTTGATAAAGGAGTGAGATATATAATGGATTTAATAGATAATCAGGGTAATTTTTTTAATTTTCACTTATTTGTCGAAAGAACATCAGTCAAGACTAATTTCATTCAGTATCAAGGAGTAATAGAATGTATTAAGAAAGCATTAAGAGATGCAAATGGTGATCTAAATGGAGATATGCAAGGTCCAATAATCCCAAAATTAATTAGTACCTTATTAAAGCAAAATAAAGGTTCAAAAAATTTATACATTATCTTAAATAAGAATAAAGATACCCCATCAGGCAAAGTTAAGTGGAATCAGCTTTATAATAATAACATTAATGAAGATTCGTGGGAATATATTTTTCAGGCACCTTTTCAGATATCTAAATGTACAAAGCTTAGATGGTTTCAGACAACAATTAATCATAGGGTACTCATTACAAATAAATTTCTGTTTCAAATTAACATAATGGATAGTGCTAAATGCACGTTTTGTGGCAATTTTGAAGAAACAATATCGCATTTATTTTGGAGTTGCACTAAAACACAACTCTTTTTACAAGATTTAGTTAAAAGATTCAAAGAAATGGATGTACAGTTGGATTTAAAGGAAATAAACTTTATTTTAGGTCTCTATCCCAAATCTACATCTGAAATAATACAACTCTTAATGTTAATTGCAAAATACTACATATACATGTGTAGATGTACTAATACACCATTGAATTTTATGGGGTATAAAGTCAATGTACAGTCACTGTATCAAAGTCATAAAGAGATTGCAATTAAAAATAATGAAATACAAAACTTTTTGCAGGCCTGGAGCTCATTTCAGCAATTGACTGGATAAAGTAAAAATAGATATATAAATATTAGACATTGACTGTAACAGAATAAGAGGGAAAACTGAGTATTTTGTTTGAACCTTTTCATAAGGAATCACATGCATATAGCTTATAGATTTGTTATATACTGCTCTACTCAAATGATACGTTTGTAATATATATGGAAGCCACCCATACTTCTAAGCATTGTAGACAAACAAAACAAAAAGCAAAACAAAAAATATCTGAAGAATGGAAAAGGCAGCCCTGTTTGACTGATGAAGAACATTTTTTTTTTTTTTTTTTCTTCAATATATACTTAATAGTGTGTATCTATAGGGAATTCTAAAGATGGGCATTGCTTGAGCAGGATCTTAGATCACGTGCATGCAGGAGGTATTCAGATCGGATAGGACAGGTGGGCAGACTGGTCAAAGTCTTCAGTGTTTATATTTTAGATTTCCTCGGGTTCCTCATCAGCATGTTTGCAGGTGGGGAGGATCCTGATCATTGGTTTATGTGGAGACTGATCAGGGTGCATCAGGCCTGCACGTGAAATAAGGTCCGCTTTACAAACCCTTCTGTAACGCTCTGTAAGTGATTTGTATATAAGAAGTTTTAATAGTTTGCTTATGATTTATATGCAGTATGAAAGGGTATGAGAGTTGGTACAAATGGTTCTGTGTTTATACTTTTCATGCTTAATACCCTGACAGATGCCCCTGGGCTGTCTGGGATAATTGTAACAGGGGGTTTATCAGAATAAAGAAAACACACTGAAAAAAAAAAAAATGTCAGCCTGCAAAAAATTTTGATCCTACCAGCAAGGGTACTTGAGATATTTTGTTCACAAGGTTTCATAGGCTAAGTCGAAAAAAGGGCACAACTCTGGAAATACTTGACAGGCAGAAAAAAAAAGAAAAAAAAATGCAATTCCGCTAATTTTCATGGTCATGCCACATATAAAATTTCAGAATCCTAGCATAAGCGGCTCTTGAGTTTTCCAGCTGCCATAAAGCGTTACGGACGGACGGGCGGACGGACGGACACACGGACAGACCCAAACCAATATGCACCCTCAACTTCTCCGAAGTTGGGGGCATAAAAATTCTAGCTTCAGCAGCTTTTCTTCAAACATTTGTTCCTACGATCGTTTCTTTGATAAAATGCCTAAAGCAGAACGTAAAATAACGCCACCAATAAGAAAAATCGTAGCTTGTATAGTTATGAAGATATTTTGTTCACAAAGTTGGTCCTACAAAACATGCATACAGTAATTTAAATATTTTGAAAGAAAAAAAAAATAATCAAAATTAAAATATGATACAACCAACTTCCAGATCCAATAGAAATCTATAAAGATTGCCCTTGGAAACATCAAAACCAAAAAAGGGGCACGACATAAGAAAAAATTCTGGATAAGCTCGACTGGTGAAACACCGATACTGGATGGATAGATGGCTTTTTATTGATGTGATTTTTCGTCATTTTCAATAGTATTGCAGTCATATCAGGAGGATGGTAGAGTGATAATGAAAAGCTGTGTCAATGGAATCCCGTTTACGTTTGAAATATTTCCGCCTCCAGCGGGAATAGAACCCGGGATTGCTAAAGTAGCAGGCCAGCGCTTAATCCACTGAGCTACATGTACCGGGGCTCCACCGACACTGGAACTCTAGAGATACAGAAATCAACCAACTGAATTTTGATTTGCCCGAAAAAAAAAGAAAAAGCGTGCACATATGAATTATCAAGACGGTAACCACACAAACATGACTCAAAGTCGATTCTTCTACCCGTAATGTTCAATCAGTGGGCCATGCCCACACATGAAAGATGTCTAAGTATCCTCAAAAGGCCAAGAAAAGTCATTTAAGGACATGTTTATTAATGATTTATAACACTGCCAGCATACTTTATTTTTGTGAGCTTAATTTTGTCCTATAACTGCCGTTCATTGTTTGTTCCAGGGTCGTTATTCACACCGGGTACGTGGCAATCGAAAACGCTCGTGCAATCGACGAACGTGGATCAAAAACAGTTAGAAACAGCGTTTTCGATTGCAAATTGGCGACAGTTTGCAATCGAAAACGCTGTTTTGCAATCGAAAACGCTGTTTTGATCCGCGTTAATCGATTGTTAAGAGCGTTTTCGATCGCCGCCTGCCCGGTGTGTTATTATTCGTATCAACACTATGAAACGAGCCGCGAAACGACAAGACAAAGTGGCATATACGCCACGCGAAGTCTCAGATCTGCTTGGGCATGCGTCCAGTCTGATAAGAGTCTTCGCTGTTCGTATGAAGGTAGACCCTTGGCTACCCTGAAAGCGCACAGCGAAGACTCTGATTAGACTGGGCGGATGCCCAGTCTTATCTGAGTATTCGCTAGACGCACATGCCACTTTGTTGGTTTTGTCGTGACGCAGCGCTTTTGATCCTAATGATTATATGTAAGGAAAATACAAGTTCTCCTGCGACATAAAACGTGTGCCTTTTCCTCAGACTATTTAAAGGCCCCATTGCTCTATCAGCATGAAAAATTTTATCGTGAGGTATCGCTGCAAGCTTCTCACTATAGTTTCGTCATTGTAAATGACCCTGATTAGCCAGCTTTAAAAAAAATTAGACATCCTTTAGTTTCACATTAAAAGCTTTTGAAAACTTATTTGGGTCATTTTATGACCTACTTTCGATTTCATAAAATGGTAAAAATACAATGTACAGGCGTGGAGTCCCAATCACTATCCCGCCTATATTTATATGGCATTGCCCAAGAAATTGTATTTTGTGTAGCGATTTGCTATTTTTCAAAAACTTGTTTTCTCTACTTTTTGCCAGTTATTTGACTCAATATATGCACACCAACCCAATCTTATTACCAAACGTGAAGTTTGAACAGCTTTTTACAATGAATTGGGTTTAGGCGTTTTTACTGCTAATAGGACTATGGAGACTTTAAAGGTAGGTTCCTGTACTTTGGAATGCATCACAATTTTGATGATTTTTTATCCAAGTTGTTGGAAAGCACTTATAAAGAGGAAATGAATAAGTTTCACTAAAACGTGTAAATAAAAAAATCGTAGAAAAGTCGTTTTGCAAGGGATTTCCTAACTCTGCTTCGCACACCAGTTAGCGCTATTTTTAGTTCGCGCCAAAAATAGATAACATAGCTGACGTCATGCTGCATTGCATTTTTTGATAGTTTTAACCCATCTGCCATGCTAGGACCTCTGGAAGAGCTCACGGCACAAGAGAAAATTAACCGTTGGCAAATGACATCAGAAACTGCAGACTTGTAGACATATATACATATTTATTTTTAGAACTGGAATTCCAACAAAAGAAAATAAACCAAAGGGAAAACGACTATTTTCTACAACAACTGGCGATTTTCTCAGTAGCAACAGTTTCAGAAAAATAAAAGAATACTATACTACCCAGAAAAAGACAAAATTATTTTGTGAACATAATTGTTATCGCTAGGGCAGGAACCTACCTTTAAAGATCTTCAACTTCTAAACAATACTCAGGCAGATTTTTTAGCCCAGACTATCAAAAAATACAACCTCAGCCACACACCAAAATACAACATACTTAGCAAAGTCATAGGTTTAAACGTCAAGTTTCATCGTCACTAATGCTCGATATTTACTGAAGACTAGTGACATCAAAGCAGAAATAAGTTGAACGCAATGGGTGCTTCTAGAGAGAGTCAGCCAATGAAAATTAATTTTCAGTGGTGGTTAAAGTGACTTTACAAGCAAAGCTACTCCAATTTATAGGCTTAGTACCGCATTGTGGATCCATTGCCTGTAACATCGCCGTTTGGAAGAATTACTGGTTTTACCATAAGAGACAAATGGAAATAAAAAAAAGTAATTATAAGCATAAAAAAAACAACAACAAAAAAAAACCCCACTTTTTCGCGTTCTTGGAGTCAAGAAGAAAACAAATTTCTGTAAGTGCCCTTCCGACTTACAGATATCAAACCGCGCAAACAATGTAAGCTCAAACAAACAATAAATAAATACAATTCTAGAGGAATAGGAATTTCAGGTAATATTTTTTTTTTTTTTTTTTTTTCTGTTTTTTTTTTTTTTTTTTTTTGCTGTTGTTGTTTTTTTTTTTATATTTCTTGCATAGTTTCTCTACATACCAAATACAGTCAAATCGGTTTAAAGGAGTCTTGCATGTATGATAAGCGAATATGTTCCTTAATTTAAAACTAACTCAAAACTTACAAGAGCCAAAAGTACGTTAATATACATATTTAATGGTTGACCAGCCCGTAATACGTAAATTCAAAAGCATACTTGGCCCAATTTCATAAAGACGTTTAAGCCTTGTATTCTTACCTTTGCCACTATTATTAATTTATGCTGTTAAACGTTTTTTCTTCTTTATATTTTCATTACTATTAACACTTTTATTTTATATACATATTTGCTTTTCTGATAATTTACTAGTTTTGTCAAAGCTGAAAACATGTTCATTTACTTTTTTCACGAGTTATCGAACTTTTAAGGAAGAGTCTGTCCTTGTACATGTATTGTTTGGTAGCGGCTTCTTAAAAATCTCTATCATGGGTTTCAGAAAACCTGTGATTGTAAATTTAAAACCTATGCTTGAACTCGAAACTCATGATTGTTTATAAACCTGTGTTTGTAGACTTATTATGCACTGGCAATCATGATTTTGTCCAAACTTATGTTTGAAGGTTAAATCACGAGCTTTAAAATGTCAGATTCTGAAACCTTTGATAGAGATTGTAAAACCCATGAGAGAAAACCATAAACCTATGAAAGTGATTTTCAAACATAGGTTTGAGTAAAATCCCGTGTTCGTAATTTACAAACCTATGTTTGTAGGCTTATTGCGCACTTGGCTTGCCATATTTGGTGGAATTATTAATTATATTCCTGATTTCATATTTACATTACGCACTTTCCCGCCATCAAGTCCAGATATATAAAAGTAAATGGCAAGATTTCATGAGGAGGTAAAAGTTGTCAAGGTGAATTTTCATTTCGGGCTTCTCTTAAATGGAAGTTTTTGCTCGTGCGAGGAGAAAAGTCTTTTTAGAAGCCGCTACGTATTAGAGGGCTTCATCGTCATCAAGCGCAAAAGTTGTTTCACTTTGGTAAAAATGACGGTAAAATACAATATGAGCCGTGACACGACAAAATCAACAAAGTGGCATGTTCGCCCAGCAAAGACTCGGATCAGCCTGGGCATCCGCCCAGTCTCATCAGAATCTTCGTTGTCAGCATGAAGGTTGCTTAAACCCTTAGCTATCTTTAAAGCGCACAGCAAAGACTATGATCAGACTGGGCGGATGCTCAGGCTGATCTGAGACGTCGCTGGTAGCACATGCACCTCTGTACATTTTGTCGTGTCAAGGCTCATATTAAAAGATTAATAATAAGCACATAATCTGCAGATCTATTATCTAGAAGACTTCCAAGAAACTCATTTTCTCTAATGCATTGTGGGAAAACCTCTGGGAAATGATAAAATGTAAAAAAAAAATAAAAATCTTTAGAACAAATACTCTGAAAGCTTGATTTGACTAACATAAGTTCAAAATATAAGCAGAACTACTTGTTGTTTAAACTCTCTATAGGTTTCAAGAACTATCTGTCGGGCGTTTTTTTTTTTTTGTTTTTTTTTTTCTCGACGGCGATGGGAAAGCTGGTTAATTTTATTTGTAATTGGTGTTGACTTTTGTATTTATTATTCGAATCAAATTCCAATTAACATACGTTGGTACAATTTTCAGTCGTTTAATACAATCGTAAGAAATCGGTCTGTTCGTCTGATGGAAATGAAAAATGAGCTTTACATTTGGTAGGCGTTAAATACACTGTATCTATAGCTGTTTGTTTTCAGTGCGAACTGACTGTAATTACGTCCGCATTGGAGTCAAAGGCACTAGCACTATTCGTACCGAACTTTTCTATTAAACAGTATGTAATGTAAACTCATTGGTAGATTTGGTCATTAACCAACGTTTTTACTCAGTTATGCAATTAGATGCGGAAAACTTGCTAATTTGCAAAATACACATTTCCATTTTCTCTTCTCTATAACATCTCAATTGTTCATTAGTGCCAGCAAAACTGTTTTTCTGCTGTGCTATTTCTCTTTTTCAAGCACTGCTTTGCTTTACATTTCACAAGTGTATACTTTCGCAGTTGTCAAAAAATTGGGATACCGTTTCCACTTATTGTAATTACCTAAACATTTGGCAAATTGAAGTGATGTACTCCGATGTGTCAAAATTGGGCCCAAAATGAGTGTGCAGAATATGGCCAATTGGCTGCACAAACATGGCAGTCCTAGATCAGACTTCTTGCAGTCTGATCAAGGACTAACCATTTTGCGCAGGCATTTCTTTCACAGTATTTAGGGTGATTGTGGTGGATACTGATAATACAACCAATTAATAAGCACTCGAGAGCCGTCCTATTAGCAAATATTGCTTATTACAAACTAGCAAAAACAAGAAAACATGTTGCTTTTGTATGTATCAACGCACGTGCTATCTTTCGAAAATGAAATTATCGCTAAATTATTAGGACATTCGTCAGTGAAAAAGAATGAACGCATCACCATGTAACTCGCATATTAATTTTGCAATTGGAACTTTGCAAATAATTTGTCAAGGTCGTCTAGCTTAGCAAAGACGATTCTACAGAGATGACAGAAATGACCCCCCCCCCTACACACACACACACACACACACGCACAAAAAACAACAACAACGTAAAGTGAATGACACATAGTTTGACCCGTGTATATGTCAACTAGACTTCATCACAAGTGTGAAAATAAACGTATTCTGTGCATTTGCATACAGAAATTGTTTCAAAAAATATTCCACGCAACAGCATTGCCTAATCGAATCATTCATCCTTTACGACTGCAAACGAAATAAGAACCAAAACAGAAAGAGTATGGTGGAATGAAGTGAAATGCAACGGACTGGTCGGGATAAGCTTCTCTACTTTATGTCACTGATTTGGGATGTTACTCTTATAGGAAACTCGGCACTCACTAAAAGATGGAATTCTTTCCTGTAACAGTACATATTGCATATATATTCCATATATTATGGAAGCAAATTGTCGGCAACGGAATAAAGGTAATCTAACCCATTTATTGCATTTCAACCCATTGCATCCTAGGCTTTAAACTACATCACCTTCATTATACCTTCCGTTGATGATGCACTTAAACATGGAACCTAACTTTCTTCCGTTTTCTGTATTTTCTTATTAAGTTTCAAATCAAGTTTATCGGAGCCGCGACACGAGAAAATTACCAATGTGGTTGTACGCCGTACGCAGACTCAGATCAGCCTGGGCATCCGTCCAGTCTGATCAGGGTCTTCGCTGTCCGCATGGAGGTAGCTAGACCCTTAGCTACCCTTTGAGCCCTTAACGAAAAGTCTGATCAAACTGGGCGGATACTCAGGCTTATCTGTGTCTGCGCTGGGCGCACAACCACATTGTTGGTTTTCTCGTGTCGTGGCTCATCTGTTTTCTCGTGTTTAGAATGTACTCTGGTAAAATTACATTGATTTTAGAATAACCAACAATCCATATAATATACAATTAATGAAGCGTACATCGGAAGGGTGTCTTTGAAGCCTTAAATTGACATAAAACTTTTATGAATGGAATGCTTGTAATCAGACGGTTTCACAAACGAACACATGAATTTTTAAAATGTGTGTTCTCATATTTAATGACTGTCAAACTTCTAATAAAATACGTTCGGAAGGAGCAATGTTTGTGTTGTTTATTAATCCCAGCACTATATGTATGGGAGCGTACATTCCGTTATCCACCATAATAATATTAGCTGGAGCAGGTTATCAACCAGACTCTGTTCAATATGATATGGTTTAGTTTTATTTGTTTGTTCTTCCATTTCCTTGTAGTTTCATTCGTTGATATGTTTTCATCCATATTCCAGTTAAAAGAATACATCCAAAGAAATGCTACAAATGTTAAACAAACGCAACAAGAAATGCCCCGCGACATGACAAAACAAACAAAGTGGCACGTGCGCCTTTCGAAGACTTTGATCAGCCTGGACAGCCGTCCAGTCTGAGCAGAGTCTTTGCTGTGTTTTTAAAAGGTAGCTACATGTAAGTGTCTATGCTAGCTCTATGCGGACAGCGAAGACTCAGATCAGGCGGGGGATGTCCAGGCTGATATGTGTCTTCGCGGGACGCACATGCCACTTTGCTGTTGTCGTTGTGTCGCGGCTGAAATGTCAAAGAGCCCGGAGTTATAACGGACGTGACATCCGTTTCATTTCAACTGTTATAGGAAGGACTCAGATAATGAATGTCGTTGTCTGAACGCGCATTCCAGTTTCTAGAGATAAAACACTTTCAAGTCTATTTTTCTTATCTTGATTTTGATACATTTAAAGGTGGCCGCCTGATGAATCAACTCTACGTGCAAAGGTAGTTCAGTTGCGCTATACATTTGGCATTTGAACTAGGAGAGAAAACAAAAAGAAAATAACAGCAAATGTTTGTCACTAAGGATTACAGTATGTTTTTCTCTGGTTTTGTCACCAGATATTGTCAGGGTCACTGATGATGTTCGAGATTTGAGGTAGGTTACATGTAAGACTCTTATAATTCTAGATCATTGTCTTTTCTATTATTTGGGCCCTTTTTGATATTAATCAGCCTTTGAATCGCCTACCAAATTAAAGTTAAGAAATTACAGTATGCTTTCCTCTCGTTTCATCACCAGATATTATCAGGGTCACTGATGAGGCTTAAATAGCCGAAACTACGTAGTCTGGCTCATGTTCCTTCTTCTTAATGTATTCTTTGATCTTGAAAGAACTCTTAAAGATTTTAATTTTACATCACTGCAGCTGGTATTGCGCCGTGTGGCGGTCGTAAATCGTCTCCTCGTACATCATCCGCAGTGCAGATTATATTTTATTTTCGTCCTTTGAGGTCAGAGGATACATTTTGAGAAATTTGAAATATGAAATTGGTTAGACTCTTGTACTAGATCATCTTTTCTATTATTTGGACTCTGTTTGATATTGATCAGTCTTTGAATCGACTGCCTACTTAAAATTAAGAAATTCCAGTATGCTTTTCTCTCGTTTCGTCACCAGATATTATCAGGGTCACTGATGAGGCTTTATTAGCCGAAGCTACGTAGTCTGGCCTATGTTCCTTCTTCTGAATGTATTCTCTGCTCTTGAAGGAACTCTTTAAGATTTTAATGTTACAAGTAAACATCGAAGGCTACATGTTTGCATGATCTGCTACCCAAATAATATAACGTGTCCTGCGTTTTTAGATTACAAGTCTCATAGACATGAAAAAAGATGCGCGATACCAGCGTAGAATTTTATTATCTTTATCAGGACGTATGTAACAAACAAGCGAAAGAAGTTCTAAGGACCATACGCTTTTCCCCTGCGCAGCTGTTTGTTAAAAAAGTGCATTGCAGTAAATAACGTATATGTAAGTATAAGTTTAGCTTGATTGTGCAATACATTGTACAAATAACAGGTATGATTTTTTGACATCGAATAATTTAATACATTATGAACTATTTATTTGCGCACATTATATAAATTTGATTCACGATGTGCGGGATGGGAAAGGACATATTTTTTTCTGAGTACATATACCGGAACATACCGGTATGTTCCTGTACAAATTGTGCAGAATTTATCAAACTGGAGTAGTATGAGCAGATATTTGCCGTTCGGCTGACATTTCTTCCGATTAATTGACCGCTTTCGTTGCAAGTCCTCGGGTTAATATATAAGCCCTAAACCTCGGGTTAAAACCTACTTGACAGGGCCAATATAGACTCAACTCGCGCCTAACATATTTAGTTTGCATGTAACACAATTGCAGTACACGTAATTGGTCAACTTATCCCAGATTTATGGTCACAATACGGAAATTAAAATCTTAAAGAGTTCTTTCAAGAGCTGAGAATACATTAAATGAAGGAACATGAACCAGACTACATAGTGTCGGGAAAAAATGTCTCATCAGTGACCCTGACAATATCTGGTGACGAAACCAGAGAAAAGCATACTAAAATTTCTTAATTTTAATTGGGTAATCGATTCAAAGACGGATTAGTATCAAATAGGGTCCAAATAATATGAAAGAAGATGATCTAGAATAAGAGTCTAGACCAATCTAAAATTTCAGATTACCCAAAATATAAACTTTGATCTCAAAGGACGAAAATGAAATAAAATCTGCACTATGAATGATGCACGGTAGGCCGGTAACGGCCGCCACATGGCGCAACACCAGCAGCAGTGAAGTAAAATCAAAATCTTAAAGAGTTTTTTAAGAGCAGAGAAGACTTTCAAAGGAAGGAACATGGGCCAGACTACGTAGTTTTGGCTAATAAAGTCTCATCACTGACCCTGACAATATCTGGTGAAGAAACCAGAGAAAACAATACTAAATATTCTTAATTTTAATAGGGAAGTCGATTCAAAGACGGAATAGTATCAAAAAGGGTCTAAACAATATAAAAGACGATGATCTAGAATAAGAGTCTAGACCAATCTAAAATTTCAGATTTCTCAAAATATATCCTCTGACCTCAAAGGACGGAAATTAAATATAATCTGCACTATGGATGATGTACGGTGAGTCTTTACGGCCGCCATAAGGCACAAAACCAGCTGCAGTGAAGTAAAATCAAAATCTGAAAGAGTTTTTTAAGAGCAGAGAATACTTTCAAAAGAAGGAACATGGGTCAGACTACGTAGTTTTGGCTAATAAAGCCTCATCAGTGACCCTGACAATATCTGGTGACGAAACTAGAGAAAAGCGTACTAAAATTCTAATTTAAATTCGGCAGTCGATTCAAAGACTGACTTGTATCAAAAAGGGTCCAAACAATATGAAAGACGATGATCTAGAATAAGAGTCTAGACCAATTAAATATTTCAGGTTTCTCAAAATATATCCTTTGATCTCAAAGGATAAAAATGAAATAAAAATCTGCCTTATGGATGATATACTGGGATATATATTAAAGACAGGAAAAAAGAATTACCAGTACTAGAGTTGAGAAAATCATCATCGTATTTTTAGCATTCCAAAGTACAGTTTATATGTCCTCGTTTTGCAGACATAAGCATAATCATGAATGACAGGGAACTGACTCCCATACTGGGCAATAATTTTGGCTGGAATTTATTTCCTCTAAACAATGTCTATATTTTCTCTCTAAATTGCTTTTGACCTTAACAGCAGTCATAACAGCCTGCCGCAATGTGGTTTATGACAACCAGAGCTCTAGATAAGAGGGGTATTTGAAGATAATTGAAGGATAATTGTTTTTATTTCTCAATGAAACCATATATTGTGACCCCTCATCTGAACCGTCTCATCGAGACGGTTCAGATGAGGGGTCACAATATACGTTTTTATGCAGAATTAACAAAAATTATCCCTAATTATCACCAAATACTCCCTCTTATCTAGAGCTCTGACAGCGAGTTTCCAAATGGTTTACTTGATCCCACAGCTGGTCATCTTGCTTCTTTAAGGACTGAAAATACTTTAAGAATTGTGAATACAACTTTCATGCCATTTTTAAAAAGAAATACATATTTTTTTATTATGTGACTTCATGTTTGCTTTCGTTGACAACGACACCTTTCTAAAACATGTCTGTTCTTCAAGGAAAGAATTTGCTGCTAGAGGAGAAAGTCCTTCTTTTAAGCACTGACCCCTTTTGAGAAAGTGAGGCATAAGATACCGAAAATATTTATAACATGAATGTAGTCTTTAGACAACCGATATTCACTATGTTACAGGGACCTGCAAATACTGAATACGAAAGATCAACACACATATGAGCCGCGACACGAGAAAACCAACAATGTGGTTGTGCGCCCAGCGAAGACTCAGATCAGTCTGGGCATCCGCCCAGTCTGACCAGAGTCTTCAATGTCCGCTTGAAAGTAGCTTAGTCCCTTGGCTACCCTTTAAGCACTTAGCCAAGATTCTGATCAGACTGGGCGGATACCCAGAGTGATCTGAGTCTGCGCTGGGCGCACAACCACTTTGTTGGTTTTCTCGTGTCGCGGCTCATATATGTAAAATGTACAGTTTCGCCCATCCTGACGTACCAATGACTGCAACGCGACCAAATCAATAATGCCAGATGCGTAATATTGGCCACAAACGTTTCAGAACAAGAATGACTATACTACTGACCGTTAAAAACGGACTACGACACGAAACAAATGATACAACGACAGAGGGTAGACAGAGCAAAAAAGCGAAAACCCACCCCTCAATCCAGCACTTGCCGAAGCACTGCAGGCAACTGTCCCACTAGAACAACCGCTTAGCGATGACAAGCACACTCTGTCTAACAAAGAGCAGCTGCATCAAATGAACCGGTCTGGGGCCATATTCATAAAACGACTTAAGTGGTTGCTATGCCGTTGCTAAGGCTAAATTTCTTTGAAGGAGATTCCCTACAACTATGAAATTTGCTCAGGAGGAACAGTCTTTGTATACGAAGACTGTTCCTCCAGACCAAATTTCATAGTTGTAGGGAATCTCCTTTATAAATATTTAGCCTTAGCAACCGCATAGCAACGACTTAAGTGGCTTTATGAATACGGCCCCTGTACTTTGTAACTCCGGCGTTTTAGAGTAAAGGTAAAGGATCATTGGGTGCTAGAGGACAAATACGCAGCATATCTAAGACGGAGCCCACCACATCTCCGTTCGCTGCCTTTGACCTTCCCTGATTCGAAACTAGTACATGCCCACACTTACTGCTTGGATGATACTAAGATTTTTCAGTAGTTGATCATATGGGGATTGAAACCTGCGATATTCTGTGCCAGATCTAAGCACGTCCATCCAATCGAGCTCGGCGTCTCTTGTTTTTCAATTTGTGTACCTTATCTATGACCTTTAAACTTCATTTTCTTTTCCATTTCAGTGTACATATTGGTCGTCACGAACAAATTATGTGCCTTTTCACTGAACACTCATTTTATTTATAGAACAACTGAATTCCTTATATTTCTGGCCCTATTAGGGGAGATGGTCGGGCGATGGTGCTGGTTATAACTTCGAGTGCCGGGGCGTCCTACTAATTTGATAAAAGTAGGGCAAGGGCTACTTTGCTTGCAGTAGGTGAGGCGGGGTTTGGATTTTTTTCTCTCGTCTATCATTTCTCTTTTCTTTCTCCCCCTCTCTGAGAGACGGCCCGATAAAGACTGAAATACTGTCCCAAAGAGCAGTCAAACCCAAAACATCCAACCAACCAACTGACCTAAGTGTTCATGTCAAGGGATACTGTAATACTTTTACGAGGCTGCCTGATAACTAGAAATATCAGCTGTCGACGGCGAGGCTAATTGTTATTTATTTTACCACAGAATTAGCACTTTCAAGTTATTCTTATCCACAGACTTCTGTAATAACCCTTATAGGCCATGAGCCAGAAATGGTTTACCTCCCCCCCAGGGGGAATTTTGTAGACCATACTTTTCTTAAAGCCCAGCATCTAAGAAGTATTTTGCAGCATGTTAGCCCTCTGGCGAGTGGGGCGTTAAGCTGTAACAGCCTGTTACAAACGTTACCCATTAAAAAAATAAACATAAAATAAAAATAATAAAAAATTATAAAAAAATAGAAATCACTTTCCTATGTTTAAAGTTATAGTGGAGTCTAATAGAACCATCCAGTAGCTAAAAGTTATGATGTTTGACAGGTCACTTTAGCTCACATGGTGTCATATACGTGACATTTGTCTTTACACTCTATTAAAATTTCTATTTCTATCCAAAATACTTTCTTTTTGTATGTTACTCCTTTATCATTAGACCATATCTTTGTTACTGTATTACAGACAATGTATTGATCTTTTCAGATCTGCAAAAATTATTATCCTATCTTGTATACTTTGGGAGAAATAGGATGTTTAACACAGTACCCCCTTATAAATGTTCCATATTACAATTATCACTTTCTGTGTAATTCAAGTGCTTGAACTACACTGTATGAATTAAAAAACAACAGGAAAATGTAATATTGAATATGCCAGCCTATCTAAACAGCAAGGAACAGTTCCACAATATTTTGAACGCATTTTAGTCGGCCATAATGATCGATTATATACGTTACCGAGGGCTATTTTGTTAAACTCACATAATTTGATGATAGAATCATTTTATTTTCGTTGGTAGCAGTTTCTTCATGGAAGAATCTTTAAATAAAAAGGAAAAATGCATTCTGGTTTATTTTCTATGATAAGTCATTACTAGAAGTAATGTAAATAACATTAACATTTAAAATATTTCATTATAATACCTTTAATCAGGTTTTTTCCCACTGTCACATAAAAAACAATAACATATATAAGTCTGGGTGTTCTTATGATATACTGTGTACTTGGACCTAGCAACACTTCTCTCAGTTATTTCTCTTAGGGATTCATGAGGTGTGTTTTATACGTGATTAGAACCAGTATACTACAAATTGTAATGTTAAGGGCATAGATATATTCTGCACACGTAAAACGGGTTTTTGCTGACAACTTTGTTATTATATCAAAGATAAAAGTATTTCATAATGGCGTTGCCCAGTTTGTTTCTTTTACAACTTGTACATTTGAGTTATAAAGACAGTAGCATATGTTAAATTTTGTTATATACAACTTAAAAAAATAAACAAAATACCACACCAGAAAAGATAAAAAAAGATAAAGCCGCAGCTAAGCCAGCATAGATTTTTGCATATAGGGCTCGAATTAATTGATATACAATCAGTATGATAATACAATCAGTATGATAACATTCAAAGCTAAGCGCTTTTGACGTGTTTAGTATAAAATTATAAAATAATCAGGAATTAACAATGCAAATGTAGAACCACCTTGTTTACTGACAGGATTTGGTATAGTTTTTATGTGCACACTGAAAAAAAAAAACTATAAAGCAGAACAGTAAACCTGAAGTTTGAAGACTTAAGCCAAATACAGTTCTGCATCAAAGCTAATGTAGATATTTGCTGGCAGCGTATTCTTACTGTTGTAAGACTATCGTATATTTTACGTTACCAAGGGAAACAACATTGCTGAGTTACAGTTAAGAAACAAACTTTTGAAAATAATTAATGGTAGTGACAATACATTGCTTTATTTAGCTTATTTATGTATTTAACAATAATGTGTCAACCAGGAGTTTGGGAGAATAGTATCAGAAACATTTAATACAGAAAAGAGACACTGGCAGTTTACTAGCATACTTTAGCAATCTATAAATGCTATGTTTAAGATGATCTATATTTCTATGCTTTTGTTTCTTTCTTTTTAAAGTCTAAATACTTTCGAGAATCTCTTAAAGAATCTATCTACATTCAAGCATCTATTAAAGCATCTATTCACCAAATAACATAAAGATATGTTTAGTTGGACAAAAATGTTTCAGGGACAGTGTTCCAGTAGCTCTGCACACATAATGAAATGGCAAATGAAAATGACAGAATATATTAATGTTAGTCCTCTCTGTTCAGATATCTATGAGCAAATCTTAGTTGTTCTCCTTCAGAATGTATTCGCCTACACTGTAGTTATGCTTTGCAGCATAATATTGGGAAAAAAAAAGAAAAGAAAGGCGGAACAAGTAACGTATACAACGTATTCATTACGAGTTTATGGATTCTTCATTTCCGATATCCTAAACTAGCAAAACAGTATTTCTAAAGAGCAAATAATCAAACAATAGAAATAGTGCATACCTATACATGCCAAGGAAGGGTTAACCTAAATAACTTACTGCATTTGATCTCTATGACCTTGTATTACCATACTGTGTACTTTTTAGAAATAAATATGGTTGAAAACTGCTTATTTATGACATCTTACTGCTTATCTTATCATCTTTGTCCAAATTTATTAAATGCTGTTAGGGAATACAGCATTTTGGCAATATCCAAACAACAATTTTAGTTGCTTACATATTGAAAAATTGTCTGACTGAAATTTGTATTTCGTAACACCTTTAGTCCGTGATAGTAACAACAAGTGGGAATAAAACCTTGGGGTTTGCAAATTACCTGACCAGTTAAATATTTATAACAACATAATGAAAAATAGAACTCCTGAACAAGCTGATGACAGAATGATGTATGCGTTATAAAGTATGTCACTTTCTATCAGCCTTAAATTTTCACATTGTTAATAGTTTGTAATGTATTTGATGGTCGGAGCTGCATAAACAGATCATGTAGATCACTAATTAATATGTAAGTTATGATCACGGGAGCCACACATATTTGCTAATCTATGTAAAACAGTTACTGTGCAAAGAGGCTCGTGGCTGACGAATCGACTGACAGCATAGAAAAATGGTGTTATCCCTGTTGGGACAGTTGGTACTGCTTTTGATTGCCTCGGCTGGCAGTCACAGCTGCATATTTGTATGTAGGGTAATTAAATGGCTCAGCCAACAGCACAGGTCGCGACATTGGTTTCATCCCATCATGACGAGAACCTAAATATTAATCAGTTGCAGCATATATCAACTCTTACTTATTTCATTCTATGCATAAAATTTAAAAAAAATCATCTTTATGAAGTCACTTTTAAGTGAAACTGAATTGAAGGCAAGGTCGAAATGCTTCAGCTATAACAATCTATGTGGGTCTTGCTGAGTTTTTGTGTATTTCAAAGAGCTAAATTGCCGTCTGACTACCAGTGGTAAGCTAGTACTACAGCAATTAATAATTCATATTGCCCGGGAACTAAATTTTTGATAACAGATGACTCACAAATCTTATCCCCCGACATACTACAATTATGTAACGTAACATTACTGTTAGATTGATTTTAAATATATACTATCCAATGATTTTTTTATAGTTTGAGGACATATAAAACGGGCGTTTCTTCATGTGTACATATACAACAGTGTCTACTTAAGACATAATATAGATAATATTAAAAACGAAATGCAGCTGATTTTGGCTTTCTTAGCTTTTCTCGTCATTTTGTAGGTTAAATTCTTCAAAAATAAGTTTCTGTCCACATTTAATATATCCACTGCTAACTGCTGCCTAACTTATCTCAGCTGTGCATGAATCAAAGAAGATTGATGGAGCACGTATAAACTTCAGTCCACCAATTCAGGGATTTAGTCTGGTTGTTTTTTTCCGATTTTTTGTAGTGGTTATATACGTTACATATTTATCGTGACTGCTGATGAGTTTTGTAAGACTTTAGTTTGTTTGTTTTTATACCAGACTATTGAAACAGTCATATATATAACAATTACTTTTCTCTTCACTTCATTCTTACAATTTTCTCCTTATATTACATGTATTTAGACACTGAAGGGGGAAAACGTCAAATACAACGTAAACTACGTTATACGGGTTAGTCAACTTATCGTTGACAATGTCAATTACCTTGAAACAGTGATTTATGTACTAGCAGACAAAACCCAACATTATTTAGGGCGAATACTAACATTTGTATACCAATGTGTATTTTCTATTATAACGTGAATATGTAAATTTGGGTAGTGTAAGTAACGTTGACGTTACACGTTAATGCCCCAACGTACAGAGGGCTAACATGTGTCATTTTGTTTCTTATATAATGTAGTTTCAGAAAATCATAGTGTCCAAAATTCCCCCTGGGGGGGGAGGGGGGTCTATGGTCAGCTCAAGGTCTATTAGTAATAGATACAATTGCAGGGTCTTCGCTGATTATATTTCGCCGGCATTTCTACTATATTAGCGCCCCCAAATACATGGGGTGATAACTAATAGTGTTTTTATCGGATTGAGACCTACATCGCTGTGCATCCAGACTCCAAAACATAATGCTGTTTATTCCTGTTTGGCTTGAGTGATAACGATGAGTTTCAACTGAATGCGTTTACTAGTGCATCTGTGTGCATGTCGAATAATTGTATGTATCATTTTTAACAATGTGGGAAAGAGGATGGAGACTAGGTGCTGTTAACCCGATTAAAGCCCCCATAAGTAGTTCTTTTGAGTTATTTTGAAAATAGAGTTCCACTTAAGCCAGTCCTAGGGGGCTTGACTGATGTCGCACATTTCATCACTGGTCATGAACAGACTCAATTAAACCGAGTCTGCTATTTTCTTTGGTGTATTCCTTGCTTCCAAAGGATCTTACTATCCAAGGAAAAGGGTGATTATTTTGCTATCTGCTCTAGTTGTCTTACTTCTTCGTTGTTGCTTTTTCTTATTATACCACCCTAACCAGAAAATGCCATATTTAACACGAAATATTTCGCAGTGAGCAAGGTCTACACTGGTAAGGGTGGTATAAAAAAAGTTATACCACGATTTGTCCGCCTATACGGGAGATAATCCACTCGCTAAAGCTCGTGGATTATCTCATCGTATAGGCGGACAAACCGTGGTATAACTATTACTTATTTCCCGTTTGGTGTCATGGATGGGATGTAAAGTTTGATGTACAGCATCAGTTCCTGGGGCCGTATTTATAAAGCCACTTAAGTCGTTGCTATGCTGTTGCTAAAGGCTAAATATCTATAAAGGAGATTCCCTACAACTATGACAAAGACTGTTCCTCCAGACCAAATTTCATAGTTGTAGCAAATTTCATAGTTGTTAGCAACAGCATAGCAACCACTCAAGTCGTTTTATGAATACGGCCCCTGGTCGTTGCCTATTTACACTTCTTTACGCATTTACATTTTACATTTTTTGTAATGTAATTATATAAGGTATATCTATTTTGAACAAACGAGAAAAAAATAGGTCGAATAATAGCACTGTGTGCCGTGTAAAACAGTTTTACCGCAGTGGATTTTACAACTGAACATTCTGATGTAATATTTCTGAGGTGTTCTTCTGGTCCTTCGCTATGTTATGTTATGTCAAGTATCATGATGTTTTTCTGTTATAGTTGTTTAGCCGTCCTAGCAGCGTTGAAACCTATTTGGCGGCGGGAGAGAGAGAGAGAGAGAGAGAGAGTCGACTGCTTTGCTTACCATTCGTTTGTATGTAACGTATGCGTCATAACTGGATTTCTCTTTCTCTTTTGATCGTTGGCAGGCTGCGGTTTGTAATTGTAGCACTTACTGGATGCATTCATCAGTACTTTGTAAAGCATTTGTAGACATATCAAAGACCTTCCGAATTAATTGTTTAAGGGAATGTGGTTGGGAAACGCTTCTAAAAGAAAACACACAGCAGTAGCGTATTTTGGTAATTGCTGAAAATGACGTCTTGAAGACCCTCATGACCGCATGTATGCAAGCATTAGATATAAATGTTGATATCTCTGTATATGGCAGTACCATAGCTTTGCATGCGCGTAGTATCAATCCCAAAGGTGTGTGGGGTGGGGGTGGGTGGGGTGGGGGTTGCTGAGGGAGCACTAGAAGATTTCGGATGTGGAAACAAACTCGGAATGTTAACAACTGAAAATCGGGTTTGACCTTGTCTTTTTTCAAACGCCCTACTGGTCTTACAAAACAAGCAGGGTCAAAACAAAATATGGGCAATTGCGCAATAAAAAAGAAAATGAGATGGAAAGAGAGAAAGAGAGGGAAAAGAGGGACAGACCTGTAAGAAATTTAAAAAAAAAATGTCCACTCGCATACTTCTTGCGTAACCAATGCCCGTGACCTCTGCCGTCATGAGAAAAACATGTGTCATTTGTTGAGTAGCTAATTATATCTCCTATCGATTGCACTTTCAGCTCTACTCATCATTTAGAAAATTCAAACCTAAGGGTAAGAGTTTTTACCCCATGACCTTCTCCAACGATTTTCTTGAACCCTCCGGCCGTCCCAAGGATATCAGCGACAGACCGATACGGTGAAGTACTAGTTGATTTAAACATATTTTATTGCCTAAATAACATAACAAAGGGGTCGGGCTACAAGTTCTCACAACATAAGTTACAGCCCTTCCCCTTAGTTACAGCCCTTCCCCTAAAGTACTATATATCTGTTCTTTTAATAAGGGGGAGGAGTGTGTTCGAGTGGATAGAGACGCGTGGCTAAGGTGCAGAAGGCCGCGGGATTGAACCCCGCCGTTGGGCCAGCATTTGATTGAACTAGAAATATGTCCATAGGACACGGATGTCCCCGCCTAGTGCCCTGAGTAAGATGGCGCCTTGTTTAAGGTACTGGCACTTGTAGCATAACTAGGTTCACAAGGGCAGACTTCTGTGGTATATGTTTTATTGTTTTCCTTGGGCAGATGTATTGTGCTTCTTGGATCAAGAGAAGTGAGTGTGTGTGTGTGTGGGGGGGGGGGGGAGGGGTGTCATGGCTGTGATATGTGATATTATTCTGTATCTTATCACAGAAATAAATGCCATGCAACTTTTCAAAGGAAATAGCCCGGAAACAAGTAACTTTTCAAAAACTAACAAACGGAAACCATTATTGTATGAAATAAAGTCGAAAAAGGGCCATAACTCCAACAATAGTAGACGGATTTTACCAAACATCGGACTTTACCTGTATTTTATGATTATATACCTGTGTATAAAATATGAATTTGATATATCAATGCTTTCAAAAGATAATGAACGGAAACCAGTTTATCATACAAAATGAAGTCGAAAAAGGGCCATAACTCCAACAATAATCGACGGATTTTGCACAACATCAAACTTGACCTGTATTTTATGATAATATACCTGTGTATAAAATATGAGCTTAATGCACCAATGCTTTGAAAAGATATCGAAGAGAAACCATTTTTTCATACAAAATGAAGTCGAAAAAGGGCCATAACTCCCACAATAATTGACGGATTTTGCCCAACATCGAACTAGACCTGTATTTTATGATTATTATACCTGTGTATACAATACAAATTCAATACACCAATGCTTTCAAAAGATATCGAACGGAAAGCATTTATTCATACAAAATGAAGTCGAAAAAGGGCCATAACTCCCAAATATTAGACGGATTTTACCCAACATCGAACTTGACCTGTATCTTATGATTATATAGCTGTGTATAAAATATGAATTCAATACACCAATATTTTCAAAATATATTGAACGGAAACCATTTCGTACGGGACGTACGTACGTACGCTACGTACGTACGGACAGCGGTGATACTATATCCCCCCCCCCCCCCATTTTCAATGGCGGGGGCATAAAAAATCATGTAATCCGAGAAGTAAAGGGGTACTTTTCATTTTCGAATAAGGGGTGGCTGACGGACAGCGAAAGGAGAGGGATGCGCTCCACCTTTTATATGCTGCTGCCAAGATAAGGTGGGTCTGTAACACCTACTGCTCCGACTGCAACTGGGCCACGGGAGACCTATACTTGTTTACTATATGGCTTTTGGAAAATCAGAGGGAAAATTCAAATCTCCGGAACAATTATGGTGAAACATGAATTTTGTGCAACAGATTGCATGCCTAGTTTATTTATTTATTTTGTTGTTGTTGTTGGTTTTTCTATCCCGTCATGGTTGAGAGTTACGCTTCCTTCTTTAACAGTTTAAGGCTGGATCGAGTTTCAGACTTAGTGGCAACCCGACCGGAAATTTTTTCCATTGGATGCATTGTTTTCGGCCCAAACCAAACCATGGTTTCTTTAGCTTCTCTGCCGTGAGCTCTGATCTGTATATCATCACAGTAATTTAGTTTGATTTCCTTGTGTGTGTTTTTTTCTTTCCGGTCTCGGACGTTTCACTGATTTAATTAGGGGACCTAGATGCGAGCCGAACTGTTTGACATATTCCGAAAATTCGATTCGTTGGGAAAGACAAGTTAAAACCCCAATAGTTTTAATACCTACAATTTCAGAGCAATGTACCTGATGTTGTTAATTCACAGGATGTTTGTGTGACCTCTCGAAACATGCCCCTTTTACATTATGTTTTGTTTAGTGCCTTGATGTTGTGGTTGGTAGTCTTTTCTGGCGATGTAATTACCTTGTGGAAGAGATAAATGGTTCTTTTGATTTTCATTATTTAGCTAGGTATATGCTGTGTGCGTCGTTGTTCGTGTGTTTGCTCTCCCTCTCGCTGCCATTGGTGCAACGGGTATCAAGTTGCTTTGTGAACAGATACCTTAGCTAAAGTTAAATATGCATGTAGTTTTGGCGGATCGATTCGCCTATGAAAACGTATAATAATTTGTCGTATCCCCATATCATTTTTGTTTATTGTCTGCTTCAGATCTGCAGACCCATTCATCAGTGAAGGCTCTGAATTATAGGAGCCGTTCGTACTAAAGGAACCGTGAGGTTTACTGCATTGATCACTGGTGTCATTCATCAGAGTAATGCTGGAGATCAATGTTAATAGCCTGGTCTTCAGAAAAGTAAAATACTCTCAAGTAGATCCATATGTTTGTGCTTTACACAAGAACGCAGGTACTAAAATTCATTAGCTTTCCCGCGGTTAAATGAATGAATAGCTAACGGAATTGCAAGGTAAGCTTTCTGCCCTGATCCTAAGTTATTATCTCCCGCATGGGCCGGTTTATCATGACATTTTATTGGTGTCAAAGTACGGGGAAATATGTATAACCTGCAATTCAGGAACAGCATGTTCTAATTACCTACCTCTCCCCTGTCCGACTTTTGCGTCTTTGTAAATGGTGGACAAACCAAAGTGATGTATCAACATACTCGCCGCTCTCTGTTTTAATTACGTCTTACGGTTGAGCAAGAGGAGTGGTTTACTCGATTTTTTAATTCAACCATAAGAAATGTTTGCAATAAAGTATTGCCGAAATTATTACATACTTCAGACTTTACCTAACAGCATAATGATTATATTTTAACAGTCATAAAAACAACGCAGTTTTTGTTTCTTTTAAGTAGGTGTAGATATGTGTCTTCTACCTAACATGCTTCAAATGTATACGCACATTTTATTTGTCTTTTTGTTGTCGTTTTTGTTTTCAGCATTGCACGAACGCCTCAGGCGTATGCCTACGAACTCTCTGCAACAAAGGCAGAAACTCGCTCAGCTACTCAACAAATATATTAAAATGATTGCACGCCTGTGCCAGAACGTTTGAAGACTTCTGATGCACTGTTATGGTTGTTCACTCAAGAATAAAATTTACAGTTAGTCAGCGAAGGATAATTGGCACCAAGAACCTAAGTTCAAACACAGGACATCACTGAATAATAAATATGAACAAAACCACAATAATCTTGCATACTGGATACGCAGAATGTCAGTCTCCATAATTAGATAACACAGCAAAATATACACACTTGAGAGTTATGCCCACTTCTTCTACGTTGACATACACATACTCTGACAGGCATACATCAACATTAAATCAGAGTTGATTCAACGTCATAACGTTGAAACAGCGTTGGGTCTACGTTGTTTCTACATCATGACGTTGGATCAACGTCGATCTAATGTTGATTCAACGTTGTTTGCTACTGGGTAACTGGCTTACAGACAATACACTACATGTATCAGTATGCATAGACGCAAATGCTGGTTAGAAGCCTAGGCATGTCATTTCGGGCGAGAGTTTCAGGACTACTTTACTGTCATTGTATTTATAATTATAGATGGGGAAGATCGCGAGTTACCAGCTGCAAGTAAATGAGAAGGGAATGATCAGGAACAGAAACAATCAATTTCTATATCATGTCCAAAAAAACCAATTGGAATCCAATAATGGCGGAACACAAAGCAAAACAAGATATTTTGAAAAGCGAGGAGGTCAGCTATTTCCAAGCAGATGGCAATGAGGCTAGCCTAGGTTATTCACAAAAAGTCAAGTTCTTCCAGCAAACTGAAACAATGACGATATTAGTAAATCACAACATAATCACTGCCATGGAAAGCAACCAACTGCTACATGTAGTTGGCTTTAACCGGTTTTTACATGCGCAGAACCCTCGCGGTGGAGTCTATAGTGAAATCATGAACAAAGAAAAATGCATCCCAGCAAAATCATTAAATGTACGAACATGGACACTTTTAAGGGCCACCCTACGTTACGAACACACCAGTTCTGATATATTACTATAGCATTATTATCATTTTCCTTTATTTTTGCTTCATAACCTTTTTTTTTTTTAGAATACTTGTATTTTCGAGAATTTAAGTCCGAGCCAGGTCATATTATCTTTGCATCAGTCGATGTTAAGTGATTCAACATTATCAATCAGACGACCATGGATGGATTTCCGTTTTCCCAAGTCTACTGAAATGCATATAATAATGTTTCGTAATGCAATTAGTTTCAGCAGCATATCGTAATTTTCGATTTCATGAGCTTTCATAATTACTTTTCTATATCAGCACATACCGCCGCAATCCTCTGGGAACCGGTACATAACAATAAATGTTCTAATGAACTAGAAATGTAGACAAGAAGATCTTAATGTGATTAAATAGGCCACGTTCTTGATATGTGTTCCCTTTCAGTATGTTTATTGAAAACTCAACATTTATTTCCTTATTTACTATACCCTTGTCATTGTGAATATATAAGTTGTTTATAATTATATTTTATGAAAGCTTGTTCTGAAGATTTGATATAAATATATTGCATTTCTCTTCGTCATCATTTAAATTCGTGTTTGATATCAGCCTTTCAATTGGCACAACGAAATTCACCTCTTTTTTATCGCTAAAAAGATTCATCAGGATCCATGGATTTTCGGTATGAAAATGTAAGACTTTAACCCTACTATCCCGAATTAAAACCGAATTCGCTGTCCGCTGCTTGTCGCTGGGATAGTTTAAAGGTGATAGTATGTTCCCAGTTTTAGTTACAGTGAATCATATTTCTCAAAGAACTCAAAACTTGATGAACCAATTCTTTACCTTAACCCATTTTTTGTCTCTACGAGCTAGTATCAGAATAATGGTATTCAGCACAATAATTTCTGGAACTACTGGTTTATGTCATGACCTCACAATATAGGAACATTTCAAGAATATGCATGTGTTTGTATTTTTCTGAAGAATTTTAGCACTCGAGATTCATTAACCTCCCATAGTCCACAGAATGATAACTCGTATGATTATCGTCGCATGAAAATGAACCTTACGGCATTGGGCATTAACCAACAGGAAAGACTCGGATCAGCCTGCACATACTTGCTGATTTGTCAGAATCATTCTTTTTGCATTTATGGCTAAATGTTAACTGAAAACTGCGATATTTTCAGTCAGTCAATAAATTAATATATGTGTCTTCTAAGGTTGCTAGAGTGCAAGTTAGTAGTTTAGCTGACGGTTGTAACAACCGTCAGCTAAACTACTAACTTGCACTATAGTTTTCTAGGCGATTTTCTGGTTGGAAGGGGTAACGTGAAAAAGGATGGTAAAGGACGACTGGATGCCATTCCGCAAAGCGGTAGGAAGTGTTACTACTATATGCTCAAGCCTATGGAATGTCCCTTGAGTCAAGGATCAGATAAAATTGTTATAGTTATTTGTTAACTAGCTTATAATAGCATAAGAAAACAAAAAGCGCATATACAGCTTGTAAAATTTCTAACATCAAACAGTTTTACCACTGTTTGGCAGCAGGATGCCACTTAAGCAACAGCTACAGCTGTTTATCAGTCATCTACATAAACAAACAATTTCATGCTGAAAAGTTCACCAGAATTTGAACTTGTAGTCTGTGGACAAAAGTGTTACCTTGTTCTAGCAACACTGGGGAGGAAGTATCATATAATCACTGATGTATAACAGATAACGGCCATTTAAGGTGGTGATTTATGGTAAATGTAAAAATCTGCATAAAACCATAAAAAAGGAACGTATCTCCCTGAAAGTTAGCAGACTTCTTATTTTCGTTGTTTTTTACAGTTTAGAATACAAAATAGACGTACATGCTGCTTAGAAAAGTGTTTTTATAAGGAAAGATCAAAGGGTAATTTTCTGCGAATAAATCTGAAAAAAATAGTATCGTTATTGAAAATTTACATAGTGCTGAAGGTGCATTATGGCATAATGAAGAGCGTCCTAGCAATTATTTATTCCAACTCTTTCTCAAATTGTAATGTAGACCAGATGAAAACGGTAGCTTTTTCTCAATGTTCAGCCATGTACAAAGTCAATGTACACTGGACGCATTTATTAAATATAGGGTAGGCAAGCATACCTATGTTAACACCTACAATATAAATAATACATTACTGACATGATCAGTGGTGTGTAGATGAAATTGTTCAACCTTGTTAAAATAGTATCACCTGTCTCACCTGTGTGTTTTGACAAAAAAATTTGGACACAGACTGCATCTTTTTTCAACTGCTCAGCCTGATAATGTGTGAAAGAGATGGAAAAAATAATTGCTAGGTCGCTCTCCATTATGCAACAAGGTACTCTAAGCACTAAGTATATTTTCAATAATGATATTATTTTTTCAGATTTATTCGCAGAAAATTACCCTTTGATCTTCTCTTATAAAAACACTTTTTAACATTAACAAATGCTGCATTTTGGGATTCTAAATTATGAGAAACAACATAGAGAAGGCATCTGCTAAGTTTTGGAAAGATCAGTGTTATTTTGAGTATTTTATGCAGATTTTTGTCTTTGTCCCAAATCAGTCATTATCACCACCTTAAAGATTTGTCATTTTTATAGTGCCATATACTTACACTTGCATTCTTTATTGTAAATTATCCGCATATTGATGGGATCTAATTGCAAAGGAGGTTAAATTGGCAATCAACCAGTAGCTTATGAACAGATTATCAAGATTTCGGGCATTTTGCAATCCCGAGCAGTGTGAAACAAGCATGAGGGAATGGTGACAGAAAAGGCTGTCTTAAACACGAGAAACAGCACCTGACTGAGATGATAAAGAAATGACCTTAGGACTTTATCTGATTTTTTTGCACAGGAAGGTTTCATAAACAGCAAAGTAGAGTAGGTCCGTTATATACATGTTTTTGATATCTAGGAACGGTAACCGTGATAACATACAGGGTGTTAAGAAAGTTCGTAGACATAACAATATTGCTTATAACTGAAACAGTTTCATTCATTAAATCTAAAAACTTTACAGGTTTCAAGAACTATTCAATATTAAAGGATCCACAATGTAACAAGTTTTACAACGGCCTTTCACCATAATAAAACTAGCAGTTCATACCCAAGGTGTCAAAGTGGCCTGCTATTTCTTATGGATTTTATGCATACAGGTGTGCCGTATTAAACTGTTATTTATTTTTTATCCCTTAGTGAATTACCATTTTAAAACTAACTTAAATGATAGAGACTAAGCCAAACTGTATTTTATTAGTTACAGCCTGTAAGGAATCGTAGACAACATGAACATTTTGACAGACGATTCATTGACATGAAAAAGCAGATTAGGCATTAATACTTTGCAAAGGGGGTGGGGGTAATGAATTAACATCTGAAATGAAAGTTGAAATCCAAAGTTGACATAAAATCATTTATATCATGGAGTGGGTCTTAGAGGGAAGGGAGACAAGAATAAAATTTCGAAATATTTATGGTGTATCTGTAAATTATTATATATTTGAAATTTTACCACCAAGTCACATTATGCAAATGTGTTGATAAAACGGCATTTCTACTTCAATAATGCATGTAATTGACAAGAAAATTTGTTAATTACAAAGGGTTTTTACCCCAGTATAAAGTATTTCAAGAGTTTCCTAAACAATGTCATATATGTACCTACTTTGTTTCCGAACAACGAGATTTAGTGCAAAATTCAATGAAAAATGAATCTGAAGTTAAATCTAAAGAGTAATTTGTTAAGAGTGATTTTGCAGAAAAATATAAAAACAAAATTCTGATCAAATGTTTATGCTAGATGTGAGAACAAAACTGATAACAAGTGCCTGAAAGAAATTTGCAAAATTCCTCTGTGTTTACAAATACTGATATAGATTCTATCCCTACCCCCTTAAATTTAAAGTTTCAATTGAGAATGGGGGTACCCTTTCGATTTAGTCAGAAATTCCGTAGTAAGCTGTCGGAAAATAATAAAAACTAAATGAAAAATCCCGAAAATATTTCCTGCAATACCAGTATTTTTTCACCTGAAATATTTCTATTAGTTTTGGAACACCAAGCTCTAAAGATGTTGATCTCTAATGCAAATCAAAATTTTGCCTTCACCATTAGTCAGCCCTGTAGAGGGTGTGTCCATGGCAATCCAGATTTTCTCATCATTTTTAAATTGACAAAGAATCTATGTGTTGCATATCTTTGGTAGTGATTCCTCTATCACACTTACAAAGCTTTGCCAAAATTATACCGTTATTAAGCTTTCAGTGTAAGTTTAAATAATGTCTACGAACTTTCTTAACACCCTGTATACAGTCTATCGCAGACGCCCTGCAACACAGGAATCGTCTGAGAACGGTCAAAAGCAACATCACTGGTTTACATGGGGCAACCCGGGTAGGTTTCAAATCGATTTTATGCATCCGCAGCTTTACCCTACTTTCTGATGTACTTGTACTAGCTATGTAATATTTGTAACTGAAATGCAACTAGAAAATGTGTTTATGAAACACTATGCCCCCAACTGTATCCTTGCCTCTAAGGAAGGTTCATCCCATAATATTTAGGTCAGAAAGGGGTTTTAATCCATTCATCTACATCTCAGCCTGTAACTGTATCTTCCTATATCTTATGGTTCTTGACTGTAACGGTACCTTAAAATGCACTACTGTAAGTCGAACAAGGGGCGTAACTCAGTAAAAAATTCACCAATGTATTTCAAAAGTTAATCAGGTCATCTACACCTTAGGCAATGTCTTTCTGCAAAAAACAAAATCCTAGCATCAGGGGTTCTTGAGATATTTTGTTCACAAGGTTCCATAGGTTACAATGCACTAGGTCGAAAAGGGGCATAACTCGGTCAAAAATTCACCAATGTTTTTCAAAAGTTAATCAGGTCATCTGCATCTTAGGAAATATCTTCCTGCATAAAAACATGATCCTAGCATCAGGGGTTCTTGAGATATTTTGTTCACAAGGTTCTATAGGCTTATAATGCACTAAGTCGAAAAAGGGGCATAACTCGGTCAAAAATTCACCAATGTTTTTCAAAAGTTAATCAGGTCATCTACACCTTAAGCGGTGTTATCCTGCAAAAAATCATGTTCCTAGCATCAGGGGTTCTTGAGATATTTTGTTCACAAGGTTCCATAGGCTTACAATGCACTAAGTCGAAAAAGGGGCATAACTCGGTCAAAAATTCACGAATTTTCTTCAAAAGTTAATCAGGTCATCTAGACCTTGGGCAACGTTATCCTGCAAAAAATCATGATCCTAGCATCAGTGGTACTTGAGATATTTTGTTCACAAGGTTCCATAGACTAAGTCCAAAAAGGGGAATAACTCTGGAAATACCTGACCGACGGGAAAAAGAAAAAATACGGGTCCACTTATTTTTCATGTACATGCCACATAAAAAATTTCAAGATCCTAGCATAAGCCGTTCCTGAGTTTCCTAGCTGCCAAAAAGCGTTACGGACAGACGGACAGACGGACAGACAGACGGACAGACGGACGGACAGGCCCAAACCAATATGCCCCCTCAACTTCTCCGAAGTTGGGGGCATAAATACGAGTGACACTCCTCCTGTCAGGAAGCGAAAAATAACTTTAAATTTTATTATACAAAATAAGTCAGCCCCCTTGCACATATTTAGTGAAACAAAGTAAGTGTCATTCTCAAAATTTTGATGGAAAGTTATTTTAGATAAGTGCCTAGCACAGCAATATATGAGACATTCCTCTGCATTCAGTCGGGCCTGACAGTTGGCATGTGTCATCAGTGATATGTAATTAAAACGGAAATCACAGCTTCTGTAATTCTATCTTCCCACAATGCACCACAATCAGACTAATATATTTTACTTTCTCTTGAGAGTTGATAATTGTGACTTTCAATTACATTGCCTGTTCTCTCTCTTTGTGCTCCTAGCTTTTATGACACGCGCTGCATACTTGCAATATAGCTCGTTTGAAATTTACACCATAATCACTCTATTCTGAAGTCAGTTTTCTGATGCATCAAACTCATCAATCATATCAGGAATTTTAATACCATTAAGACATCTAGGCTTGTACAATACTGCAGCTGTATAATGCGAGACTTACTGGAATAGAAACTACAGAAATGCTAAATTAAATTTTATTTTCAAGGGTGCAACACTCACATAACACATTGTTAACATCTCATATAAAATCCAGTCAGCATGCCCTTAGAATAATACCCTTCGGAACGTGTGGCCAGGTTATTCCTGTATTACGAATCTTAGTCCAGGTCATACTGACTGCAGAGTACAACGGATCATTTGAATAATTGCAAAAAAAAAAAAAAAAAAACTAATGGACGTGTCATCTATAATTGTTAAATATCATTACTGATTTTTGTAAGGTAAGGGACCTAATCGAACCAGATATGTGTGCAAAGCACACTTATATCCCAGCAAGATAACACAGAGCTCATATTTATAAAACATAAACATTTTGCTGCAAAATTTCTGCTTCTACACAAATTCGTTATGTTATGCTTAAAAGAGTCGATGAAACCGAAGGCTGCTCCCCGAAGGTGTGCAATAGTGCAAAGGGTATATTGAAGGAGCAATTTTCTGTGTAAACTTGGTGCTTTTATGACTCCGGGCAACCTGACAAAAAGCAAAAGAAGAAGTAAATGCACTGAATAATTGCATTATGAAATAATTCGATGGAGGAAACGAGCATCGCACTTTTTTATTTTCAAGTTTCCCATTGGCTGATTTATGTTTATAAAAGTGCTGATGCGTTCTTAATATATATTCAGCATATTTCATGGGTTTCTATATTAAATGAGACGCGTTGAGACTAAACCTGCTCATGTCAATGTAAGATTGTGTTTCGAACTATTGAAAGATGAGCAGTTGATTTGTGAATAAGCAAAGGATATGACGTAAAACTAGTTTTCTCAGAAACATTATATAAAACAGATATCAGATTATGTGAATTTATCAATCATGGGAACAATTATCGATTGCTGTATCCCAAATTTACCGAATTAATCTTATCACGTTTCATGATGTAATAAGTTCCATCGGCAGCTCATAATTTTCGATTTATTGAATTATATCTATTACTTCTTATTATATCTACACGATATCGTAATGATTCCTTTGGGAACTGGCACATCACACTAAACCTTCTGGAAACTGGGGAAACAGAATCTGTGAAACGGAATAGAGGGTTTCTTAATGTTGAAGACTTTAATTGTCCTAGAAACAATGCAATGTGGTTATGCTGAAAAAAACAAAAGAACGGATACCTGTCTGTTTTGTTGCAGCAACACTTGCAGAAAATAAGACACTTGTTTAACGAATATCTTAACTACACTAATTACCCTAAAAACTGGGACCCCGGTACATTATACTATAATTATCATCACGTTTGAATAGTTTGATGTAATCCTCCGCTAGGGGTCGAAAATAGCTTGCGGAGCTGCAGACAGTTGAGACTGCTCGTTAAATGCTGCAAAATTTCGGTGTACAGTGTGTTTCAGGATAGTAGTCTCTTAATATGTAGGTTGTATGGGCATTCTTTGATTGTATCAGATTGTATGCATACTCTGTATTCATCATTGTTATTGTTCACTGAAGAATAAAATTTACAGTTAATCAGGGAACGGTAATTGACAGCAAGAACCTTAGTTCAACCAGCGGACATCAACACATGACTGAAATGATAAATTAGTACATCTTCATACTGACGGCTTCCACTTAACAACTCCAAACAGTGTGCGTGCCAGAATGGAAAGAGGGAATGTCAAGCTTGGTATATTGTAGTGTGTAAAGTGATATGCCTTTCATGACGTTGTTGCAGCAAGCAAGTTAGAAATATAATATACGGACTATCCAATCTTAGACCAACCTGGATAGAAAGGGGCCTAATGGGCTCTCGTATACCTCAAAGGCAGAGGCTTCACAACTTTTTGAGACTGACACATTCACTGCAGTCTAGCTAAACGTTGTATTTAAAGTGCATGTATAGCAACTGAACCCAAGAATATGCATGAATGTATTTGGGAAACATCATAACAATCAGAACGCACAACCCGACAAAATAACAACCCAAGAAGTAAATTGGTGGCAGAGTCGCATATAATCTTTACGACTCGTATAAATTTGTTCTTTACTGTCGTGTATTGATTAAAATAAAAAACTGAGTAACACAACCTCTGTTCTGACGCATGCGCTTAAAATTCTTTTTGGTAGTCCGGCATCTGGTTGATATAAAAATGTATACAAGTAAACGTCTGTGCGATAACTAACTGCTAGGTACAGCTTGTTGATGCAATACCAATTTTACCAATACCAATCTTGCAAAATTCGCTGTCGACCGAAACAATCGACAGCAGTATAAAATCGGTCGACAGACATTAACAAAAGTGCCGTTTACCGTTATTGGTAATGCTTACGATCGTATTCTCGGTCGAAAGCCTCTTTCTATAGTACAGATACGGTTGAAAGCACAGGTAGCCAAATTGGAAATACCCACGGGATAATAGGCTAATCTTGTTGGACTCACACCGTTAAACCAACAATATTTACACTTGCAACTAATTCTCCTTTTAGGTAAACATTATAGAGCAACTAAATTCATACACCGATGAACAACAATAGATCAGGTAGCGACGTCTAAGGTAAACGAACGTCTTGATTGGTCCATGTAACGTTCGATTGACGCCAGATCATGGCGACTGCTGTTCAACTTTAAAGAAGAGTAGTTCTTCGACCCATATTACGCATATTCTACACTTAATTACCACGAAAACGGCACAAAAGGTCCTAAAAGTCATGTGTAAATATAAGAATATAAATTTGATTTTTTAGCGTACATCGTGGGAAAAAGCCAGTGGTCGTCGCTAAAATTCTACAAGATGCACGAAGCGCTTCATGGTTCCGCCTACTGGCCTCATCGCGCGATGAACGCTGAAAAATCCTATTTTAATTCTTAATTGAGGCAGGCTTGATTCAGCGTCATGGCATTTGGTTAACGCTGATTCAGAGTTATTTCAATGTCTTGTGTCTGCTGGGCTATTATGCCAAGATTCTCGAAACAAGGCAAATTAATTATCAACTTTTGGTTCATCTATAATACACGTGTACATGTACTTAAATTAATGCCGAAAGAAGACATTTCAAATAATGAATTGCGCAAGCGTAAATAAGCTGTTTACGGAAGATACCATATTTCATACATGCGTAATGCGTGAACAGATTACTTTTAGTCGATTCAAGCATTATATTGAATTCCAAGTATGGTGTGTCAGAATCCCTCGGGAGTTTTAAATCAGCTCTACATCATTATTTTTAAGAGTCTTCGCGCCCCCTCTCTCCCAAGGTACACGCCAGTAGTGGCTCAATTTCGAACATATACTGATATAAGTAATTCGCATATAGGTTCCTCTGCCATAATGATTTATCCCAATTTCATTGAATAATCATATGAATTCGGTGTACCTATTTCAGTTTGTGTTTACATATTACATGTCTACAGAGCAAAGTGGCAACGGTTTCTATATCTAGTATTGATTGCATTTGCCTCAGTCTGCAAGAAAATATACTGCTTGGCTCCTGCATAGCAGATCAAAATAAAATATATCAGCCGCGAAACGAGAAAACCAACAAAGTGGCATGTGCGCCCATGCGCAGTCGCAGTTCAGCCTTAGCAGCCGCCCAGTCTGTACAGAACTTTCGCTTTGGGCTTTAATGGTAGCTTTGGGTCCAAGATAGCTTCGTGCGGACAGCAGAGACTCCGGTCAGACTGGGTGGATGCCCAGGCTAACCTGAGTCTTTATAGGGCGCACATGCTCCTTTGTTGGTTTTATCGTGTTGCGGCTCATATTCCATTGAAAAGAAACAAAATTGATCAGCAATGATCCGGAACTGACACAATCAGATTCCTAAAAACCGAAAGGGAAATAAGTATACTGAACAAAAGTGGAAACGCTACAAGTGATTTGTCTTCAAAGTTTCTGCTTTGTAGAACCAGTTACAGTTCATGAAGTAATAATGAATTTTGAAGTTAAATGCATGTGGAAGGCCATGATACCAGTCTACAGCTGTAATTTTTTTAAAAGCCGTTTCAGATAAAACGAACGCATTTTAAAGTAAACAGGGGTTCGATTTTCTCCTGTGCAAATACGGAACAGTCGATCAGACATTTTAAACTTTATTTTAGAAAAGGAGTTCATGACACAATTGTCCTTATTTTACCTAAGATAAACAACCAGTGTACCAAACCTATCGCAAGAAAATACACACCTCAATATGTTATTTCATGTCTTTGAAAATTAGTGTTGAAATATCGCTATTTCTTCAAAAACACAATAAGAAACCGTGAATAATGGAAATTCTCATAAGAAATAAATTTGTGGACCACATGTTGTCACACGTTTGCTGGAAATTAACAACAGGTAAAGTGCACGATTTATTGCACTACAAGACCGATAAAAAGTTTCTCTGAAAATTAATAACCCAAAGGAAAATCGAAAATGTAAGTTAGCTATGGTTTTAATGCAAAGGGAGATAATCTATAATTTTGAAAAAAATTAGACTTCAGTTTCCTAGAGTTTCTTAATAACAATTATGAATTATTTCTTGCTTTTTCTATCAGTCTTGCTGTAACGCTTCAGGTCAGCAAACATGTGCATCTGCTCAAGCGCATTTTTGGTATATTACAAAACATGCTAAAACTGAGTGAGGTATGATAACTCTGTTCTGAAGGGTATCAGATTCAGAATTTTATAGACATTCTCATACTAATTGTCTTGTACGACTAAAATGTTTACAACCAGGCAAAAACGTATCATTGTGTTAGTTAGAAAATGTCTTCTGTAATGTAGCGTTTTCACTTTTGCTCAGTATATATAAATAAACTGACAAAATATTAAGCCACTAATTTAGATTTTAAGCAACGGAAACAAGGGATATATGTAGCGCTAAAAACTACGAAACATGATTTTTTCATTGGTGTCGATGGTGAAATTATCGTTACACTATAATTATGAAGTGGGACCAAATGCCACAAGTTTGAAGTGGGTCGATAAAAACGTATCATATTTTGCTCAAATTGTTATTTGTCATTTACCTATTGAACAATATAGCTCGTAAATCGGCATTGGATAAGCAGATACAGGCTCGTAAATAGGCATTGGATAAGCAGATACAGTCATCGTACTCAAAAGTAATGGTACAAAGCCTTTGTCTTACATGTGTATAGTTTTAAATAATAGTTCTTGAACGATTTGTCGGGTATGGTCTGAGTGACATACCAATCACTGTCAATATGGTTTGGTCCACTGGCAAATTATAAAAGGTAAACTTTTGCACGAGTTGACATATATCAACTCAAATGGAATAAGATTATTCCATACGCAAACTTTCATATTAAACAAGTGAGCCGTGATTCGACAAAACTAACAAAGTGGCATGTTCGCCCAGCGAAGACTTAAATCAGGCTGGGAATCCGCCCAGCCTAATCAGAATCTTCGTTGTCCGTATGGAGCTCACTGAAACCGTCAGCTACCCTTTAAGCGCACAGCGAAGACTCTTATCAGACAAGGCGGCTGTCAAGGCTGATCAGAGTCTTCGCTAGGCACACATGTTACTCTTTTGTTTTATCGTATCGCGACTCAAGTAAGTTTTGTGTAAGGTGAAGACTCGGCCATTCAAAACCTGAACCTGTTCGAAATTAGGCTCCTCAGAGTCAACTTTAAAACCAAAGAATCATAAAACAAGGTTAACAATACCATTATAGTACAAAACCATGGCAGTGGTATATTGATACTTAATAGGGTAAGATGGGGTAAAACGCCCATGCGGGGTCAAACATTCATGCCTTTCATATCAATATCAATATGCTTTAGGGAGAAAAGTGGTATAGAAGCTAATATGAGTGTTGGACTCCTTATCAACAGACGTTTCGAAGAAGCGCATCTACTTGCAATTTTTTATCATGAAGTTAAACATTTTGTCCAGTTTTCTGTTAATCGGGATGACTGAATATTTTCTTGCAGTTCATCTGTTGAGAGAACTTAATACTGTGCGACAGTTTGTTTGCAAAATAAAATCGAAGCGATGTTTACTCTGACGCGAATTCTTATTATGTGCATTTGTTTAAAAATTTATTTATATATTAGCAAATAATGTCCATGTTGGGCAAAACGCCTACGCCCCACTACTTTCAAATTGATAAATCATGTATCGTTGTTTTGCAAAAAGCTACAGGTAAGCGTGGGCGTACAAAACAAGGTGACTGACCGTCCCAAGGCGGTACTTTCGTTGCGGTTGCATTTGTTTTATGTTCGGTGCTGTTTAATTTATTGTTTTCTCATTTTAACCCTTCTATAATAAAAATAGAAAATAAGTAAAACATATTTGTTAAATGTTTTTCGTATAATTTGCTTAGTCTGTTGTAACCCTTCTGTTGGTCTAAATCATTTAGTTCAACAAAGATAGCTGAGTTGCCACCTATTTGGGAAGGAGCTGCTGACTCGGCTTATCACTCGTAATTTATTGTTGTTGGGATGTCTTTGTCCATCTTTCCCTTTAATGTTGGGGATAGAGTTTGGGATCTGATTCAGTCAGTTCCTGAAGTGTAGTTACTCTTTAAATTTACATTAGTACTAAATATTAAAAAAAAAACATCCCAACATGACCATAGCTGTTTACCGTGGACGTTAAGCAATAAATCAATCAAAAAAAAATCAAAAAAAGTTATGACCTCTTAGTCTGAAGCTGGATTAGTCGCGTTACATGATGAAAGGTGTACAATAGTGAGGTGGGTGGGAGGGAATAGATGGGATTGTGGGGGGGGGGAGGGGGCGCCCACATGGAAATATTTGATCCATGCGGAACATAATTTACGAGCAAAGGACTCAGTATTGTCTAAGATATAGCAATCAAATCTGGAAACAAGATAAGAAAAATCCCTGGCCGTTTGTCCCATCTAAATATGCGTCTTGCCCCGTAAGTGGGGCAAAACGCCCGGAATATTTAAAATGCAAATTTTGTAATTATTTTGAAATCCTACAATATTACTAGATTCAAGTGCCATATTTTCTGACAACCTTTTTTCCTTTAACAGAAAAAGTTAATTCGAATTTGATCAGAATGGTAGAAACGTTTTCTTCTTTACTATACCTGTTTGTAAGTTTCCTTGTTAGATATAGGACGGACTGGGTCTTTTTCTATCTGAAGAAGTTAAATACAGAAACGCGGGTCTGTCACACTAAATTTGGTATGGATACGCTTATATTGTAAATACATGCATAAACATATACAATGGTCCTCTTACAATATCAAATTGAATTTCAAAAGTTTGAAGTAGGTCGGTATGGGTCTTTATTTTAGCATACCGCGACCTACAATCGCAAACAGATACAGATTTTGGGCCAGTGGGTGAACTGGAGTTTCAGAAAGAGATGTCGTGAGACAATTTAATTTTTTCCAGTTACGGTAATTTACAATCTCAGACGACGTGCAAGGTGTACAGGAAGCTCAAACGGCGGTCGGAAAAGCAGCTATCCGAGTTCAACAATCACAGATGACCTTAACGACGTCTCCGTAATAGGTTTTACGCGAAAGCATTGTCTGCATTGATGATTGCAAGGCACCAAAGATGACCTAGCAATATGGCAGACAGTACGAAATCGTCCAAAAGAGCATGGCGTGAGATACTCTGCGCCGTACAAAGGACCGATTCTGTGCAACGTCATCACATTATGCGCTCCGATGTGCAAGACTCCTTTGCTGAAGTCATCCAATTAACTGATACAAATAAGCTGCGTGATCTTTAAATTTCATAAGTTTCTTGCAATTTTATTGTAAAATATAATATACTGCCATGAGTGAAACGATCATCAGAAAACGATTCAAAGTGGAAGTTTCTTTTAAAATTCTCTGTTTATACACAGATATATCTATCAGCTTTTAATGCAGTCCATGTTGGCGTAGTAATTCCTATAATGAGCGTTTCCATCTATGACTATGACTGTAAACATGTCCGCCTGCCGTATCCGTATTGAGATGTCATATCTAAATGTTTGATGAATGACAAGTAGTGCAGTTTCTACTCAGACCCAATCTGCTTCATTAATACTTTGGGTTGTTTTAACAAAGCTTCAACAGAAAAAATATAATATGTCTCTTAAACAAGGTATATTTTGGTTTAGAAATATACATTACAACCTAATTAGCCCACCTGTGGTCAATACGTCAACATCTGGCAGGTGGTTCTTCTTTATATTGCCTTTATCAGATATTTTCTTATATTTGTACGATTATGATACAAATCAGCTAGCTCTGCTTTTTCTCAAAGAGCCATTTCACCAGGTCTGAATATAAACTAATGTTTTGGTTTTCTGAAATTTGTTTTGTTTTTTTATTCACGAATGGTCCAATTAAACTTTTTATTGAGGGTAACATTGTCTGCTTTGAACTCCTTATTTCAGTAAAATATATTTCGAACTAATTAACTTGATAATTCTGAGAAAAAGAATATTACGTCTGATTAGATTTTCAGTACCCAGTAAATCATTGAAGGTAATTGTGCATAACAGAGTTACTTTAGTCGCAGCACTTCTGCTAGTTTCACTTTTGCCGCCTTTTTAAAAGGCATCTAAAAACATAAAGAAAAAGCAAACAAGAGAAAACGGGAAAAAAACAAAATAGAGAGAATAATGTAAATATGTCCGATGCGTTGATATGAAACCTTCAGGTGGTTGGCTGCAACTCCATACTTTTCCGCCACTTTTACAAAAGAAATTACTTTTGTGACATCCTGTGTGGGTCCTTGGACGAGAAAGCCCTACACAATTGAGCCGCGACACGAGAAAACCCAAAAAGTGGTTGTGCGCCCAGCGCAAACTCAGATCAACCCGGGCTACCGCCCAGTCTGTTCAGAGTCTTTGCTGTCCACAGGGAGCTGGCTTAGACCCTTTGCTACCCTTTAAGCGATTAGGAAAATGTCTGATCAGACTGGGCGGATTACCAGGCTGATCTGCGTCTGCGCTGGGCGTACGGCAAATTTGTTGGTTTTCTCGTGTCGCGGATCAATTCTTTCCTTTAAAAGTTGCCCTGTGAAAATGGAAAGACGGGATATCCTAACTGTCTTCCTCTGAAAGTTTACTTAGTCACCTTAATTCGCGCAAATAAAGATATGCGAAAATTCCATTTAAACAGAAATTAACCGAAATGTATATGATCTGATGGAAACATTTTTTTTCTTCTTGAGAAAGCCGATAGGTAAACAATTATTAACTTCGTATTTACTGCTATTTGACGGGGATAAGTGATTTTCCTTGAGGCATTCTATGTATAAATTTGCAAAAACAGCACTTCTTGACAAGTTTATCTGGAATGCAAGGTGTTCCTAGTGCGTTCCGGAATATTTCCAGTTTTACCACCACGATACTTCGTTTGAAGTTTATTTCACCTAACTCCTCGTGATTGACGTTCGACAGGCTATACTTTAAGGTAGACGAATACTGAATAGAAATATTGGCGGGGCATTCAAACCATTATACCGTCTAAATAACCCACAGAGCTATAAAACATTTGGGTAAGAAAAAAACAATTTTCACCGTTTTGTTTTCCTAAAAAAACAATATTTTGTATTTCTACATACTTTTTTTTACACATTTTCCATTAAAATTCATATCTCTAGCACATGAATGCACTTTCATTTCAGCAAATCATATAATCTGTAATATAGGATATTTGAAACAAACTGATAACAAAAAATTGCAGTTTTCTTGTTAATAAGTATATTTTTACATTCTTTGAAAAAATGCCAGAAATTGAATTTCATGAAAAACGTCATGAAAAAATATCATCAATCGATGGGGCATGCTTATGCATATTATTTTAGTAAAACTTACATCGTATGTTAAAGAATACAACAAAAAAAACAAACATTTCACCGTTTCGTTTCCTAGAAAAACAATGTTTAAGTTCAAAATATCCCCAAAACAGACTGCCCAAATTCTGCACCTGCTGCAAGCACAGCCGGTCCTTGCCCCATTATTTATTTTCCTGTTATTCGGTTCTACCACAGAGTAACGTCGACAAAAATGCGCAGATGGAATGGAAACTGTGAATATCTTGATCATTCTGGTGCCTAAGGAACAGTCTGATCTCAGTTTCCACTGTTTGTACAGACCTATGTGCCCCAAAACTTAGGATCTTTACGGTAGATATTGTAAGTGTATATTATAACACTGTATACACGGTGCATAACCATATCGGACGCTATCTGTGAAAACTGGACTCTATCTGTGTATTTCGGAGTCTATTTGCGTTAGTTTAGGATTCTATCCGTCCCAAAATGAAAAAGGAGGTAAGGGTGGGTGTTAATAAACTCTAATATAATTGTAAACAACACATTTTCTTATTGGGCATAAGGTGCACGGAACATCAGACATCCGTGTCTTCCAGTATCTATAGCTGTTATGCCTATTTCGTATTTACTTTCGAGTCTACAAGCTGGAATGAAGGTCAAGATTTGACAATTTTGAAGAGTGTGTCCACTTTGAACGCCGATCAGTTGCGAACGCAAAGGAAAGAAAACAGATCGGTTGGATAAGTTTGACGCTAATGAATGAATTTAAAATTTTGTAAGGCTCTGAGTTGAAAGAATATCTCCTTTTTGAAGAAAATCGGATTTTTTACCTTTTACCATGTTTACAATGGCACCGGATGCTATATGAGCCTGGCACAAGACTCTATCAGCGGCTAATCGTGCTTCAACGTTTCAATACGCGCGTATACATATTTTTGCAGTTGCAGTTATAAGTCCTGCTGAAAGTCATCTTGAACCGGCTTCACAAGCCGAAGCGCCTGATAATCGCTGAGGGACATGCTGGGTTCCGAGCGGGAAGGAGCACCACACAACAAATCTTCACCCTTAGAGTCCTTTGTGAAAAGTATCTCCAGAATCACATCAGCAGAATCTGTGCCGTGTCTTCATTGATTTAAAAAAATGCCTTTGACAGGGTATGGCATGCAGCCTTATGGGCCACCATGCGGAGGTGCAATGTCGGTGCAGGTCTAGTTCGCACCATTGAGCAGCTGTACGACAAGGCTACAAGTGCAGTCCTGATCAATGGCAGCACAGGAGAATGGTTCAGAACAACAGTTGGAGTAAGACAAGGATGTCTTCTGTCACCCACCCTCTTCAACATTTTTCACGAACGGATCATGTCTGATACTCTGGTACAACGTGGCGGGGGGTCGGGGAGGGGGTTGGCATGAGCGGCAGAGACATAAACACTCTAGCTGAGGAAGAGCAGGAACTAGAGGCTCTAGTTGAAAGTCTCGACCAAACCTGCACAAGGTGTAAGATGGAGATTAGTGCTGAGAGGACCAAACTGATGACGAACAGCGCAGATGGCATCCAGAGGGAGATCAAAGTAAAAGGGCAAAAGCTGGATACTGTATTAAAGCAGTTTCAAATGCCTTTGGTCAGTTGTCTCAGATGATGGCTCAAAACAGGAGGTTCTCTCAAGGATTGCACAAGCCACTTCAGCTCTTACCAAGCTGAAACCAATATGGAGAGATAGCGGAATGTCTCTTGGATCAAGGGTGAGACTGAGGCGCTCCCTTGTCATTTTCATATTTCTGTATGCGTGTGAATCGTGGCCTTGACAGTTGAGTTAGAGAAAAGAACGCAGGCCTTTGAAATGAGATGCTACCGAAGGTTACTGAACATTTCGTACAAGGACCATATATAACCAATGAGGAGGTTCGCAGAAAGATCCAAGCAGCCATTGGAGAATATGATGGGCTCCTGACGCTGGTCGGGAGGCGGGGGCCGGATAGGTTTGGCCACGTCTCAAGGTCTTCTGGTTTAGCAAAGATAATTCTTCAGGGCAAAAGGAAAGGGGGTAGGGGGTGGATGGAGGAGGAGTTGGGAAGACAATATCAAGGAGTGGACAAGAATGGATTTTGTCAGCTCGGCTAGGGCAGCTGAAGACGGGACAAAATGGAAAGGGATTGTTTCGAAGTCATCTGTGGTGGCCCAACGACCTAGTAAGGTTATGGTATAGAACAGAATGAATAGAATATTTATAAGTACAAACGGTGGTGGGCACCTAGAGTTGCAGTTTATAATGAACAACATCTATAGGTTGGTGTAACTACATGCATGATATTAAGTCAAAGAAACCCATAAATGGAGAGCACTGTCAACTTTCTTTACATCTTTTGAGTGAACCGTTATCTTTAAAAGTAGAGATGATCATCTTTAACAGGAAATATATACAAAGTTATCCATAAAACGAAAGATATCAGTTATCAAAAAGCCACAGCCATACCGCCGTCGGTCGTTGGGAGTGCGTGTTCCGACTTAAAGTATTTTTCGCCCTAGACATTTAGTCGCTCGAAAAGGTGTAAGGTAAGCCGGTAAAATTTATTTTTATTTGAATATTAAAAGTAAACCTTTTTTAAAATGTTGAAAGGGCATATAAAGACAGACAGAGGGTGGTCCATATTTTGTTATTGTTCCCGGTAACCCTTCTGCCGACAACAGGTTTCTGACATGTACATGTATCAATATCCGTCCTTGAACTATATTCGACGTGTAGGCCTACGCTGAAATTGAGTTTCATTCTGACACACACGAAAATCTGGATGAAGAACAAACGAGGCGTTTCATTGTACTGGTTAACCGCTTAGGCGGTCTAAGCCTGCTCATGAAAAGTGTGGTTAGGTTAACTGACCGTCCCGACATGACCATAGCTGTTTACCGTGGACGTTAAGCAACAAATCAATCAATCATTGCTCCACAGCGGTAACACGACGTTGGATGTAACACCATACAATAACACTACTATGCACTGAAGTCTTTATTGATATGACGTGCTATTCACGTCAGATGCCTGCATTAGGCTTATGTAAGGAAAGGAAAACAGAGCCACGCCAGTCTTGTGTTGCGGAACAATAACCTCGGAAGTTTTGGTTATTAACTGTAACCGATACGATTACCTTATGGCAAATAGGGGCAGAGGTTCGATCAGGTGGCCAAGTTGTAAACAGGTAGTCCTGATTTTCCTTGAAACACCTTTTTATATGGACAAAATACGCCCAGAGTGCAAACTGGGTGCAAAGTTGCACCCGGGTGTATTTTTCATGCAAACACGTTGAAGGGCCGTATTAGATAATTTCAAAATCTATTTGCATTCGCGGAGAATTTTAGGGCTTACTTTTTTGCAGCGCCTGAGTAAACGTGTCTTTGTGAGCTCTGACTAGCCTATTCACACAAATGTCTACGGAGTCACCCAAGCTGGTTGGAAGCTATCCTTTGGCTAACTACAAACCTGTTGTTATTCATGCAGCGAACAGAATTGCGCTGATCAGACTGCGCGGATGTGCAGGCTGATTTGCAGGCTTTGATGTCAGCATGTGCACAGAGCATGTTTTGTCACATGTGACGCAGTCCACAAAAACGCACGGATCCACCGCCCTGTCTGTCAGTTTGTTTGTCTGTCACTGGTCTGTATGTTGGTCTGTTTGGTCTGTGTTTTGTCAATCTGACGGGCCTCAAGAAAACTGGGCCTTCAGAAGTTTTGATTAGCGTAGCCATAAATAAGTGTACTCATGCTTGCATGTGCCTTCTACGAACGTTATACTATCAAAACAGCAAACAATAAAGACACAAAAGTTCCCTCCCTTGAAAATATGTCCTTTCAACGGCTGACATAACCACAAATTTGATATTTTACGACGTTTTTTGGCTGAAAAAAAGAAAACAAACATCACAAGTAAAGTCCGCTGCTCACAAGTATAGTCCGTTGCCTTGAGGACAACATCTGTCCGTTGGCATAAAATTACATTATTTTGGAGACACAAATAGAATCCGGAACAATGAAAATAATGGGTGGTGTCCTTTAAACATTGATATTAACGTAAAGATTTTATTTATGCACCTAACGACATGTGTAAATTATTAAGAACATAATTATCTTCGTAAATCAAGGACAAAATTCATTACCTACAAATAAAAAACACTGAGTTTTTCCTTGTTTTCATGGGCCATGTACGCTCCTGCACTATCATGCTGCATTTGATTTCACTGATGACAAGCACTTAACATCACTAGCTGAATATTATCGACGGAAATATTAGGGAAAATAAGGTATGTCTTCCGTGGAAACCATGAAACCCAGTACTTACACGTTTTGTCCCTTTTTCTTCGACTGAATCGCCGAAGCGTCCATGGCAAGTAACAAATAGAGTCCGTAGCACTCACAGATAGAGTCAAGTAACGCAGATTTTCACAGATAGCGTCCGATTTGGTTATGCACCGTGGTATATACTCCACAGTCAGTTGATTTGATGATAACCAATAACTCTGTTTGTTTTTTAAACAAGCAAAACAGAGTTCTTGCGGGATCGTCCACCTTAATATGCTAGTGCGAGCTTTTCTGATATTTACATTAATAGTTTTCCGGTGTAAACAGAAATAAATATTTTTTTCGTCTTACATTTAATTTCGAATAGGATATTCTACATGTAATTTATCAAATGAAATGGACGCGTTCGTATCAGAAATGTTCAGAGATAGAAATACAGTTAAACGCATTGCGGAGAAAAATAAAAGAAAAGGAAACAAAAAAGAAATGAGCCGCGACACGAGAAAACCAACAATGTGGTTGTGCGCCCAGCGCAGACTCAGATCAGCCTGGGCATCCGCCCAGTCTGATCAGAGTCTTCGCTGTCCCCATGTAGGTAGGTTAGACCCTTCGCTGTCCGCATATAGGTAGGTTAGACCCTTAGCCACCATTTAAGCGCGTAGCGAAATGTCTGATCGGACTGGGCGGATGTCCAGGCTGATCTGAGTCTGCGCTGGGCGCACAACCACATTGTTGGTTTTGTCGTGTCGCGGCTCATTAATGTTTACGACAAAACGCGGCTCTATAGCTTGGCCGAATGTGTTTTAAGGATAGTTTACGTAAAAAAAACATTCTAGCAAAGTTACAAGTGTGTGTCTAGTCAAGGTCTGGCATACTGCTGTCTTCCATACTTCCATACTTCGCCTAAGAAAATGTTTTGCACCAAACATTTAAAAAAATTTCCTTAACATATTAACGCCTATAGTTTCCCATAAAAGGGACATTGGCAAAGAGGCAGATTCATATCAGATGCCGCAACATGGGGCGTCTGATCAGCGTCAACACAGTTTGCATCAAATTTGCAGTTATGTCTACCAAAACTAATAAAACAAATACACCAGGGGCCGTATTCATAAAGCCACTTAAGTCGTTGCTATGCGGTTGCTAAGGCTAAATATCTATAAAGGAGATTCCCTACAACTATGAAATTTGGTCTGGAGGAACAGTCTTTGTAAGACCGTTCCTCCAGAGCAAATTTCATAGTTGTAGGGAATCTCCTTCAAACAAATTTAGCCTTAGCAACAGCATAGCAACGACTTAAGTGGCTTTATGAATACGGCCCCAGACGCCCAAGGACTGGAAGAGTCCACTGGGCATAAATGGGTTAACTTGAGTAAATCTCTCGCTGAATTGTCGCTACCTTACTCTCAACATAGCGATATTTGAATAAACTTCATGACAAGAGCAGAGTCATCAGATGCATCGCATGTGCATGTAATGATGCTCAATTTCTAAATATAGAGCAGAGTCATCAGATGCATTGCATGTAATAATGCTCATTTTCTAACTATTAGTTAGGCTTGCTTCACATCGGCAACCGTCCCATTTTCCGGAAAAAAAAAAGAATCGTATTTACCACTAAATGTCAAACCAAATCTCACTAAAATTAACCGATTTTGTAAAAATATAATTGAGCCGCGACGCGAGAAAAACAACAAAGTGGTTGTGCGCCCAGCGCAGACTCAGATCAGTCTGGGCATCCGCCCAGTCTGATCGGAGTCTTCCCTGACCGCATGGAGGTGCCTCAGACCCTTAGCTACATTTTGAGCACTTAACGAAGAGTCTGGTCAAAATGAGCAAATGCCCAGGCAGATCTGAGTCTGCGCTGGGCGCACGACCACATTGTTGGTTTGGTCGTGTCGCGGCTAATATGTACGAGGTAAGTTTTTACAATATGCGGCAATCTAAAGTATTAGGGCAAGGCATGACGGAACTGTGCCTCAGTGATAGCACATTTAGTATAATCTGGAATGAAAGCTTCATATATGTGCGCGCAGGGTTCCAAGTACATTCAATAAAACCGATAGGAAGAGAAAAGTTTCAGCATCACAGGCCTTCTTAAAGTGATGAGAGCCTGCTCGATCATTTCTAGACCGTACCGCCAACATGAACAAGACCTTATTGTATTAAAATGAGTCAGAAAAACTCAGCAATCGAATATGTGGACTATTAAGAAATTTAACCAAATTTAAAGAGTAACTACACTTCAGGAATTGTAAGTCAGTCGGAAATAACAGTGAGCATTCTCTTCGTTGACAACCATTTGACACCGAGCTCACGATGTCAGATTGCACTTAGGAAAGTCCAACTGGCCCAGAGATTATCTAGCTTTGCAAATGCATTCAGTTTGATACATGGCATGTAGAGAACTATAATTGTAAAAGTGTAACCGTACATAGATGTAAAATCAGGGTTTTCCTTGCCCTAGTACTATAGAATGCTCAGAAATACGTCTCGTGTTATTGCATTATTATTATTATTATTTACTGTGCACAGTATGCTTTTCATACGTACGAGTAATATATTTTTGCACTTTTTGCAGAAGATTTAAATTTTTGTTTCTAGCTGCGACGGAATTGTTCTTTGACCAGACATGCATCTACCCATTCTAGCGACAATGTAAACAATATTTTGTATACAAATGCTGAATAATAATTCGTATCATATTTTGTTCCTATGAATTAAAATAAGTTTCCATATTACTGTAAAAAAAACAAAGACCGTGAGGGCAATTGTGAAAGCAGGCAGTGCCTCAATATCATTTAAGTGAATCTAAAACATTCAGCACATAGCACAAGCTATACTCCGACTTCCTACACATCGGATGTTTGCTAGACTCTTTAGAGATATACAAGATTGTAACAACGTAACGAGAATAAAATACTTTTTCTCCTCTATTTTAGGTAAGCATTTGATATTTTCAGTAATCAACCTTAGCACAATGACTTGAAACTTTATTGATCACTTTCTGTAACATTGTGGTATATTCTAAAATTGCAATCTTCATTACTGCAGTAACATTGGCAGTAACATTATTTTTGGAGGATCTTGAAATAGAATACAATCAAGCCTGCAATCAATTCTAGAACATTTCGTCTCGTATTATCGACACAGATCTTTACAAGAGAATGAAACTTCTGATTGTATCTTTGTGTGGCTCTGTAAAACAAATTTTACAAGGTGTAACAAATATATTTTATCTTATCGGTTCAGGTAATCTTGACTTCTAGTTTACTTTGAATGTAAGTATTGTGAATGAAAACATATCCATTATGTTGGATAATCAGTTGTACATTCCTTTAACACATTAATGCCTAGCATCCCATAAATAGGACATAGGCAAATAGTGCAAACCCAGATCAGGCGCCGCAAAACGCGGCGCTTGATCAGGATCTACACTATTTACGCAAATTAGCTTTCAGAGTGACTATCGTGTAGCAGCTTCACTATGTTAAACTGAGTATGTCTGTTATCGTCAAAGTGCCGTTCTGTTTTCTCACCTTCTTCTTTAGTGCTTTAGGTGGACTGTGATTTGACCTTTTATACGTATCTTTATCTATATCTCTTTGGTTAGGGAATCGACACATTTGCCAGTTTGAATGGAAATGGTTTTATAAATTGTGATTTGACCTTTTATACGTATCTTCATCTATATCTCTTCGGTTAGGGAATCGACACATTTGCCAGTTTGAATGGAAATAGTTTTATAAATTTTCTTGAGATAGTAAAATGAAAATAAATGGATTTCCAATAGAATTTAAGAAACGTATGTAACTGTTACTGTCACTAGACTGGAAGATCATTTGAGCAGCGACACGAGAAAACCAACAAAGTGGTCGTGCGCCGAGCCCAGACTCAGATCAGCCTGGACATCCACACAGTCTGACCAGACTCTTGGTTAAGCGCTTAAAGGGCAGCTACGGGTCTGAGCTACCTCCATGCGGACAACGAAGACTCTGATCAGACTAGGCGGATGCCCAGACTGATCTGAGCCTTCGCTGGGCGCACATGACACTTTGTTGGTTTTCTCGTGTCGCAGCTCATTTATTATTTCAGAGACAGAATGCAATGATTACTAATTTACAAGCGTTATTACTCTAAAACAGCTTTTCCTTATGTTTCTTTCTGAAAAGATCGTTGTTATTTTTTTTATTTTTTTTTCACTATTTTGCAACATTATGAAATTACTATCTGTTCTCTCCTAGTATTATTAGTATGTGAAAGATTCGAAAGGAAGCGATAAATGAAATTAACAAGCATTAATCAGGAACATACACTGATACATGTATGTAATTTAAAAAGGAGTCACTGACGCATCTCGAAGCACTAAAATTATTTAATATGTGACACGATTTTAAAATGCGCTGTTTTTCGAGGCAATCGGAAAACCTTATGCCCAGCTAAACTGTCTAGTTTGTTATAGGGACACCATAAAGGATATTCCAATTCATTGAAACGTGTATGCGCCGTCATTTACATATCGAAAACAAAGGCATATTAAACGCTCTCCAGACGTTCAAAATATTCAAATCGGTTTATGTGCTAACGGCCAGAAACTGACAATGAGTGATTTTTTTTTCTTTCAACCTGACCATGCTTAACATACCGCGCACGTGCAGAGGCTGTATATTTTTTCCAACAATTCTGCCGAGCGAATATATTTCTGACTCTCGACACTTCCTTCGTTAAAAATATTAGTATGTTAAATATACACTGGACATAAAATTGTAACCGTAAACGAGTTTCCATTGCACACAGTCATTATCACCCTCTCATCGTCCTGATATGACTGAAATACTGTTGAAACGGACGTGAAATCGCAAGTCTTCCATCCATCCAAATACATTGTACATACAGTCAGGGCTTCTTCTCTACAGTACATTAAATAATGGCCAATACTTATACACGTCTCAGTTAGAGCTGTACGAATATTGATACAAAATAATATCAGATTAATTAGTCTTTCCACTTGCTATTTTCTGATATTTTGCTAACAGGTACGCTAAATTGACAGGTTTATGGCTGATTTCAAGAGATTGGCATATAATGAACACGTTTGTGTTGGTTTTATTGTTCTGGATAACATGTGTTTGTTCGTATCTTCAAAAAGTACATGCGTGAAAACAAAGCATTTACGTTAACACACCTGCGTTGTATATCGAAACTTACTGGCATTAAAGTTTATAGATATAGGGACCCAGTAAAGGTTAAAAAATAAAGCACATCCAACACCGAGACGCAAAACCATCAGACACTTCACGTTTAAGTGACGTCGTATTGACACTGGCGTGATAATATGTCATTTCGTCTAATCGAAATCAGTATGACGTCATGACTGACGACGTCATTGCCCGGTGAAAAAGGGGAGAAAATAAGAATAACTTAGAACAAAACAGAGTGCATGAGATAACGGAAACCATTAGTGTAATAAAATATGAATTGCAACAGAAGTACTATTTTTGAACGAGCAGTAGAAAGATAAATGACCGTTAGAAAATACCGTATTTATTCGGTTATAAGACGCGAGTTTTACCTTACAAAACATCCTCAAAGATCTCCAACCATCTTGTAAGACGAATCCAGATCGTTGAGATTGTTTTGAAAATAAATATACCTATTTTATAGCTGAATTACTCAAGACTGATTGTATATATGAGCCGCGACACGAGAAAACATACAATGTGGCTGTGCGCCCAGCGCAGACGCAGATCAGCCTAGGCTTCCGCCCAGGTTGATCAGGCTGTTCATTAGGCGCTGAAAGGGTAGCTAAGGGTCTAAGCTATCCCAATGCGGACTGCGAAGACTCTGATCAGGCTGGGCGGATGCCCAGGCTGATCTGAGTCTGCGCTGGGCGCACGACCACATTGTTGGTTTTCCCTCATGTCGCGGCTCATATTTGATTTGCGGTAATTTTAGAAGGATAAACTTCCGTCTTATAACCGAATACAAACGGTATTTTATAACGGCCATTTATAACCAATGGGGTACATACTAAAGGAATATCCCATGAAAGCAGAAATGCCTAAGAGAAATAAAACTGGGCTGGGTTGCATAAAAGTCCATTAACTTAAGCTGCCATTAAAATTTAAGTTGGCCTTAAAATCTTAATTCTCCGTTAGTTAAGTTGGCCTTAAGTTATCGTTGCATAAAACGTTTTTAATGCCAGCTTAACTAATGGCGATTTAAGCTGGCATTAACTCCAAATGAAAGAAAACAGGGAAAAAAACAAAGAAATATCGAAACTTCAGGGAGTTCGGTTTGCGGAAAGTAATATCCAAGCTACGATGAGTGTCATACAGCATGACCCCAGTCTCCATGGGTCAATTCACTTGCTTTGGACCACTGTCCGACGGAATAAACGTAGAAACACGAATCCGTGTTAATTTATAGATCTATAGGTCTATTTTCACTTGAAAATGTCGTTTTTACGCAGCTTTGAACTAAACCGTCATTTCAGTGACGTCACAATGACACTTCGGCACGCGCCCATTAAGGTAGTTGACTGAGCGAATAATATGGCAGTGTTCACATTAAATGGTACAAATCTGTGTACAAGTTAGATTTACTAAAGTCTGCGATAGCTAGTCCGTTGTATGATAATGTTGGTTGTGCGCCCAGCGCAGACTCAGATCAGCCTTGGCATCCGCCCAGTCTGATCAGAGTCTTCGCTGTCCGCATGGAGGTAGCCAGTGACCTTATATAGGTCACTGAGGTAATTTAGATCCTCCGCTACAATTTGAGCACTTAAAGAAGAGTTTGATCAAACTGGATGGACGCCCAGGCTGATCTGAGTCTGTGCTGGGCGCACAACCACATGGTTGGTTTTGTCGTGTCGCGGCTCAAATGAGGTTATCGTCCTTATGCGCAGCTGCGTCACGACAAAACCAACAAAGTGGCATGTCCATCGAATACTTAGATCAGCCTCGGAACCCGCCCAGTCTGATCAGAGTATTTGCTGTGCACTAAAAGGGAAGCCAAGGGTCTAAGCTAGCTTCATGCGGATAGCACAGACTCTGATCAGTCTTGGCGAATACCCAGGCTGATCTGAGTCTTCGCTGGGCACACATGCCACTTTGTTGGGTTTGTCGTGTCGTGGCTCATATGCTTTCGTATAGTGTGCTTTGCATTTAAAAAAAAAAAAGAGAAAAAAAATCGACCAGCTTGCACATCTGCTCGATCTCGTTAGAGACGGCGCTATTTGCTTTTATGATGCTAAAACAAGAAAACTTTGTCCTTATTCGTTTCACTGGTCTTCCATGAAATACATGCCATTTTATATTGTCACGTATATAATGATCTTAGAATTAATCTTTTAGGAAAAGCACTTGAAAGTGTGTCCCATTTAAACTCGTTGTCAGATGAGCAAAAACTCGTGGTTATATTGTCCAACCCTGAATTAGTCCGTATATGTGCCAAAACCTGCGCCATGATATTACAGAGAAGGCAATTTTTTAATTGCAAATGATGTTTTACTTATTCCATTTATTTCGTAACGTAATGATTTTTATTGTTGTGAACTTGTGTACCTGTACAGCTTTGGTAAAAAGCGTGTTATTCTATCAAATAGGTAAGTGGGCATTGTTCTGTCATCCATCACCCACACCCTTGGGCCACTGCTTGCTCTGGGCACACTGTTCCTCGAGAGGCGGGGATGGTACGCAGAGAAGCTCTACGTGACGCTCTGGTACTAGTTCCTCGGTGAGTAGATACTTTGTGACTCGCGGGTTCTTTCCCTTGGCCCGTTTGTGTGGGTGGCGGATGTCCCGCATGTATTGTAATGCGTGATGCTCACTTCCCTTTTGGATGCACACGGCGGAAATTCTATTTACTTCTTTCATTTTAATTCGTTTAATTGTTTTTTTTTTTTCCACATAGTTGACTTTCTTATGTGCTTTTTTTGTCAAAGTGTTTCCCCGTTTTCATCCTCACGGAGCATGTATTACGGTGCACAAAGTCGGTGCAGGGGGGCATGCTGTTTGGACATTGGTTTCCGCCACATGTTTCTCTGTACCTGACAGTGCCGCTTTTGGTAAATTCATGTGCCGTGTGGCTGAGGAGGGGGAAACAATTGATTTCATTGTGTAGTTTTTGGGAAGCGACTGTACTGGCACCATGGATGCAGTGCCACGTAAGTAGAAAGTAATATTCAATGCTCGCTGAATTTTTTTTAACTACTTTTTATTTGCATATTTGGACAGCTTTGATAAGATAAGATAAATCTATATGTAATGCATGATGTACATAGTCTCTTATAATTCTGTACAGAATGGTTTGGTGTATTTTTATATGTCTGTATATAAACATATATGTACTGTGATGTTGTACACCAAAATGAGACTTTAATAAACTAATAAACTCCATTGACTTGGCCCTGATGACCCAAACTACTGGGACAGAACAAACAAACCAGACAAAGATCAAACTGCTCCGAGTGCATGGGGTAGTATGACCAGGACCTGCGGTGGTTTCCTATTGAGTGACGCGGATTTTACGTCCCATCTACACACACATCATCATCTGGCAATGGGACTTTGGTTTAGAGAATTATTCGAAAGACTGGTGACGCGAGGAATCAAACCTGCAAACCGTGTATCGGTAGGCATGCGGGTAAACCACTACAGTGTCATCGCTCCTATCTCCTAGCAGTGAACTTTTACTCTGCTTATACATGTAGTAACTAGTTATATAGCGTTTCAATATCGTATATATTCGAATATTTTCAATCCTCACCAGTCATGGAACAATTACGCCATATTTCTGTTCTTTTGCGGGGAAATTATTAATACTCAGTGACGAAATTTGTCACACCTTTGTTTATATCGTAAACAGTTTGTGACTGGTGGTATTTTGACTTGGGTGTCTACCTTTTGTTGCCACCATTTGCCAAGCACAGGCCACTCCGGATGCATGTCACAACCAATTTTAGTACCTCCATCGGAGGTACCTGTGAAAGTTTACTAGGCGTGGTTAAGTGAAAAGACGTTAGTCTGTACAGAAAAAATAGTATCCATGATTATTATTTCAAAAATATATATACAACTATATGTTTTAGTTTAAATTCATAAACGGTTTCAATTCAAATAGCATTTTTTTCATTTTTTGTTCCTGCTGGCAGTGTATATATACTCGTATGCTACTGCATGTATTCTAAAACTAAGACTGACTTGTCAGAGCGGCATAGATCTTTATGCCAAGGGGACTAGGCCTCTATTCTATCTTTACCAAATGAGTATGTTCAATTGACAGTGAAGGGTTTTCCCAGGTTCAGTTTATTTTTATCATTTTTACTTAATGCTAAATAGAAATACCCTTTTGACTTAATAAGAGAACTTTATATAAGGTCAAGAATATAAAAGTAACTGCCGAAATTAATTACGTGCGTTGCAAAAGACTGGCAAAGCGGGGCATCGAACCTGCGATCTCTGTATTAGTAGTCTTCCGTCTTATCCTCTATACTACTGCAGCCTCTACACGAGAGAGATAAAAAAGACAGAGACGGAAAGACGTCGAAATGACGTCACGTCGACGTCATTTCGACTTCCTTCAGGTATTGCAGCACATGACGTCGAAATGACGTCACGTCGCATCGGCGTCATGAGCCTGCTGGAACCGGCCAAACTTCACAGAGAGAGAGAGAGAGAGAGAGAGAGAGAGACAGACAGAAAGCGGGAGAGACAAGCACTTTCATATACGTAATAATTTAGGGCTGGTCGCAAAATATATTCCTCCAAATAAGGGTTCAAAGGACTTTTAATAAATACATGAATTTCATACAACAAGGGGGGGGGGGGATACAATTTCACTTGTATTCATGATCAGAATGAAATTTCGGTGTCCAGATGGGCTATGGGTTTTGAATCAGAGAATGGTATGGCAGCGAAAGGAGGGGATGGGCTCCGCTTTCCCTATGCTTTACCCAAGATACAGTGGGTCTCTGACCCCGGCTGCCCCTGCGCAGACGACGAGAAGCTTTACCTTTACCCAGCAGGCACACACCGTTGAATCAACATTGAATCAACCTTGATTCAACATAATGACGTTGAATTAAGGTCGAATCAAAGTTTATTTAATGTTATTTGCCCAATGGGTACCTATCCCGCCGTCGAAGGAATTCAGGCTTCCACTACACACAGCCTTTCATCGCGGTATGACTGAAATCCGATTGAAAAGGACACTGACTGACTGATTCGATTGACTGTTTTGTTGCTGTACGTCCACGGTAAACAGTTATGGTCATGTCGGGACGGTCAGTTATCATAACAACTCTATTCCTGGACAGGCTTAGACCTCCGAAGCGGTTAACCAGTACTAAGTGCACATATTTTCGCCAGTAACTGACAACTGTCTTTCTTGAATCAGCGTAAGGAGAAACGAAAGTATGTGGCCAGACCGGGTATCGAACCCAGGACCTCTGACTTATAAGTCAGTTACAATATCAATGCCATCTGACTATCATGAGCAAAACGGGAAAAAACATGAGTCTACCAAATTAGCCTGCGCATACGCTCAGTTTGATAGCGATTTTACTGTCTGCTTACACATATATTGTGCCAGAAAACAACAAAAGCAGTGATTAGGCTGCGTAGGCGCGCAGGCTGATCAGAAATTTCGCTGACCGCAAATGCTCCAAAAGACCATTTTTTTCTCATGGCACGGCGCATTTTATGATTTGATATTACCAAGTTAGCGTAACGAAGTCTAACCCCAACTGGCCCTACGGCCAATAGGCTATGGAAAACTTTTAGCCTTTTTTACCCATTTGTCTTATGCAGCGTCTGATCTAGGTCTGCACTGCTGATTTATGTCCCGTGTGTGGTTTGCTGGGCTTTAATTGGGGCAATTGCAAATAGGTGTCGTAGCAGAGGTAGAGGCGTACAGGTTTGACAGCACAGTTGGAGAAAAGAACACAGACCTTTGAGACGAGATGCTACCGAAGACTAATGAACATTTCGTACAAGGATCGCGTAACCAATGAGGAGGATCGCAGAAAGATCCAAGCCGCCATTGGAGAATATGATGAATTCCTGGCCATGGTCAAGAAACGGAAACTAAGGTGGTCTGGCCACGTCTCCAGGTTTTCTGGCTTAACCTAGGCGATTCAACGGGACAAAGTGAAAGAAAAAGGAGATTTAGACAGAAAAAGGGGTGGAAAGATAATATAAAAGAGTTGACGGGGATGGACATTGCCAGCTTAGCCAGAGCAGCTGAGAACACGACAAAGTGAAAATGGATTGTCTCACATATTTCAAAATCTTCAAACTATCAGTGTTTTTTTTTTTTTTTTTTTTTTTTCCAAATGATGGTTCTAGTTTTGACCTTTGACCTTTTCACTGGGGGGGGGGGGGGTGCGACCCAGGGCCTCATGTCCCTCTTGTTATTATTTCATATTTTGTCGCCCCTGGTTAGCAAGGTGCATTACATGTATAGACTACACCGGGGGGGGGGGGGGGGGGAGGGGTGCGACCCAGGGCCTCATGTCCCTCTTGTTATTATTTCATATTTTGTCGCCCCTGGTTAGCAAGGTGCATTACATGTATAGACTACACACACACCCAACCCCGCTTCTCCTCATTGACAATGATCGTAGGTATCAGACAGATCACAAAAGATTTTCTCAGGACGGTCGCGAGAGCTGATGCTTTTATTTCTTCCCTAGACTTTTTTTTTCCGGCCTTAGCCGAATAACCTTACTATTGCCGAATTGGTGAATTCTAATAATCATGTTGCTGTGTGCAAAATCAAAACACCTGACCAGTAAGTAACCCCCCTCCCCCTTCCCAAACACACAAGAGGATAAAAGGCTAATCTTGAAATCCTGATTCATGGTGCGAATTCTCAAGAGCATAAACTAACTCATTCTGACCTGTTTTTTGTAAAGGAGATTTGGAGCAGTCTGGTGCATGCACTGTGCAGTCCTAAAGGCTTTCAGCGCAGTTAATTTTCATACGATAGAATTTTTTTTCATATCCATAGTCAAGCATGTGACGCAGGAGCATGAACAGACCACCACCACCACCACTCTTGTCAGTTTTTTGCACTTGCAGGTGCGCGTTAAATGTATCCTCGATATTCATTGCAGGTGTTAGAAAACTGTTTCTCTAACTAACATCACTGGCAAAATTAAACGCTAGAAGTTTCAAATGAAGTCAGCTGTAGATTCTAATTGACAGCAACATCACACGTCATCGTTACGTGTACAGTATAGCAAAGAATCTAAACAAAACAGCTGCAGTGTATAAAGAGGATTTCAGCTGTATGCCTAGACTAGGGCTGTATAGTAGAACATATTGGTCGAAGTAAGATTTTATCTGTCAACAGACATATTTTTATACCATGTCTAGCCCTCAGTCTAGTCAGAGCTCCTTTGGTTTCTCTGGGGCCCACGGCCGCCAGATGTGGGTTGGGTGTGTAGGATCGCGCCAGTTTCCTCCGAAATTCATAAACAAAGTCGAGCATTTTGTCAAGATAGGGCGGTGGATGACATAGGACCTAAATTCAGTGCGACTGGGTTACCCACGAGTATATCATGCGAATTTTAAAGCACTATTGTGCAGCCAAATAATGCCAGAACACGGTAGTACTTGATAGGCACATGCGTGTGCCAATATGGAAGCTGTAGAAAATTATCGAACAGATACACGTGAAATGTGATTTAATGACGGCTTAATGTACCTCTGGGTCTCCATTTACTAACGGAGGGTTAAGTCGGCATTAAAAGCCATCATTAAGTTAAAGAATGTTTATGCAACAGGATAAAAGCTGACATTAAATTAATGGAGAGTTAATGGGACTTAAGCTGGCATTAAGATTTAATGGACTTTTATGCAACCCAGCCCTGACAGACTTGGTTTAATTGACTTTATCATATGACGTCGCATCTGAGAGTGTAATAAAGCCATGCATTAAAAACGATAATCCACTAGTGGATTAAATATGCAAATTAATAGCAATTCTCTGTAACCACCAACCAAAGTTTGGCACGCATAGTCATGGATTTTGATAAAACTTTCTCAGTTTGTTTGTTGTCACTCAAAACCAAATAATTGATACCTAGTTCTTTCTGTTACATGCCCGTTGCCATGGTAACGACCGCCAAAGATTTTGCCTTAAAAATGGCCAAAAAATAAATGAAAAAATGTACTTTTTGAACTTTTATATAGGCTAAATGAGACTACATTTCATCTAAACATGTACTGGTTGAAGAAATATAGGTTAATATAAATTCAAGGAAAAACAAATATAATTGTTTTGCAACTTTTTGAGTATTGCTACATGCTGTTAATGGTGGGTGGGGTATCCAGGTTTTCGAAACCCTCATTTTAAGGCAATTTTAAGCGCTTAATGACATTTCGCGCGGTCAGTCTGACATATCTGCTTATAACAACAAATTAGAGGAGGGCTTCAACTATCATGAACTGAAGAAACATATTCGGGAAGCTGCCTCCTTCTGACCGTTACCATGGAAACAACCAATATCCTATGTAAAAAAATGAGAAAATAAAACCCTGTTGAAAATTACATATTTTTCCCACAAACAAGGACATGCTGCATTAATTACATGTACAATTGTTGTGAAAATATCCGACTAACATTAAATAATATCAGGAACAAAAGGAAAAGAACTGAGAGTCTATTAATATTCTTTAAAGGGGCTCTGAAAGTGGTTTTAAATAGGCTAATTTGCCCTCAAATGAAAAGTTTTCTTTGCATAGTTGAAACCTCATGACTGTTTTCTTTTTACAAGGTTGTGAAAACATGAGCCCAATGTAAAGGGATACAAAATATTGTGATGGGGAACTCCTTGAAAATATGTATATACATTTTAAGGGCCCCAAAAAGGGGTTAAAGGGGAGGAACTTTGACTTAAATGTCTGAATTGCTTCGCAAAATAACAAAAAACAGCACTGCATACAGATATAGTGGTTAAGAAACTGGCAATAATATGTAAACAGGTATAAATAATGTCAATAGGGTGCTCTGTTACTGTATTTATAGTTCCTTAAGGGGCCAAAAAGGGGTAAAATCTGCTAATTTGCTAAATTGCCGCAACTGTAATTTTAGCTTCACTGCGGGTGTTAGGGTGTGAAAGGCAACTTCTTTCTGTTTTTTGTTTTATGACAAGGAAGGCTCCTTTTGCAAAAGTAAGATTTAGACTAAGAAAGGAGCTAACATACAGTGTTTTCCAGATATGACGATAAGGTTCATAATTATTACCCTTTCGGAAAGTTTCTAGGTTCAAATCCGCCAACACAAATTTGAAAAAAATGCTGTTATTAGATCATTTTATTTTCAGAAGTTCTAAAGCTTTGACAAGAAATGACACTCAAGTTAAAATTTCACATCCGACTCCAATCACATTACCCCAACAAACGCAATAGAAGGAAAAGTTGAATGGTATGCATGGTCAGCTGTTTTCAAAATGATACTATTCTGTAAATACATGCTGAGATGACCTGGCTCTTGACTAGGCTGAATACATTAAAAGTCCAATAACATGAAATATGTTTGAATTCTTTTCTACTGGCAACCATAAGAGATTGGAACAGTTTACACATCGGACAGAGTGTCTCTGTTTTAACTTTAACTCAAACTTAATCTCCACAACAAAGTTTTACAATGCTGGAACTCATCTAGATCAAATCTTACACACAAGACTTCAACTGGAATGTAGTTCACTGAATGAGCACCTGAATGCCAGAAATACAATGTAAAGTCCATTAGATCTTTGTGGCGAGATAGAAAACACAAACCATTTTATATTCAGCTGTCCTCATTAGACTGCTGCAAGACAGAATCACATTGCAGACCTGGCAAAAGAATGTACACTGAGAGATCTAATGTACGGGAACGAGGGAGTGTCACCGGCGATAAACGAAAACATCTTTACACGAGTTCAAAATTTCATAATACACACTAAAAGATTTAACCCCTAACTTTTCAAAGTGCATCAAACTGATCTAAATGGAATGTTATATACATATACAGCTTGGACTAACTGGATGAGGAAATCATATTTCTCTCTCTCTCTCTCTTTCTTAGGTATTGTATTTCTTTTGTCTGTATTATCAGCTCATTATAAAGCGGTTACTTCTGATGCAAGCATAAAACAGTCTTTGCCTAAATGATATTTTTGTTCATTGCCAGACTGTTTAAGACTAAGATGTGTTTATTTGATGTCTATGCTATTGTGTACATTCAACCTTTGTTCAGTATTTGATTTTTAACAGGAGACAGTCCACATAACTTTGGGCTTTTGATCAAATCCTGGTCCATTTTTCTATACTTTGTTCTCAAATATGACACATAAAATATTGTTTGAACCAAGTTCCATTGTCAACCCTTCAGCTGTTACTGTAGGTCCTATTGGGGACTGGCCTTTAAAAGAAATCCTTTTCCCCAAATTTATAATAGTTTATATTATAAAGTAATACCAAATACCTTCATTAGATTTGATCCTGCAGTCAGATTTGGTCAGTCAGGATTTAAAACAAGAGCACATTTGAACAGGGTAATGATGATGTACGCCCACTGGGGTTTACAGTAGGAAAGGAAACATTAAAGACTATAAAACTTTGCCTTGCAAGTAACTCCAACTCCTCAGTACGTAGGTCGATTAAATTCAGGAAAACCGTGGTGATAATCACTGATTTTTGGTTAATACAAAAAACAATATTTAAAATGCTGAAAATTCAACAGATCCTCGCAAAACTTAGCAGATGCTTCCATGTTGTTGTTCACTATTTTGACTTCCAAAATGCCTTGCTTTATGATGCTAAAATTATACTTGAACCTTAAACATGATTGAACATTTGAGAACAAGCCACTTCTTTCAACCTGATAATCTGAGGAAGAGATGGAAAAAATAATTAAAATGACATTGAAGTCAATGCATTGAAGTACCTTCAGACCTAAATGCATTTTCAATAATGATGGTATTTTTTTATGCTTTTTGCACTTCAAATTACCCCTTATCTTTTCTTATACAGGCCCTTTATCATCAGCATGTCTTTTTTGTATTCTTAACTGTAGAGAACCACAATAGGAAAATGTTTGCAAAATTTCGGGGGGATATGTTACATTTTCATGGTTTAAGTTAGATTTTTGCATTTACCATAAATCACCACCTTAAGTGTAAAACACTAACTAACGCCAATGCACAAGTGGCCGTAATTCAGTCAAAATTGGAATCAGAGCTATTTGTCTGATGATGCTGTATACTTTTATGTAAATTCACGAAGAAACCTTCAACAGTTTCACAGCAGTAAGACGGACATGAAATTCTTTATAAGAAATAATCAGATGGTTCTAAGTCTGTCAAAGCAGATATTGGGTTATGGTTGTTTTTCTCTGCACAATAATATGTGATTATGCATGCTTTATTAGAAATTTCATGAAGAAATATGAATGGTTTTAAAGTTTCAAAGCAGAAAAAAGGGATGGCTTTAAGAGATATGCTAAGGCTCATAATTTTATCAAAAGTAGAAGTAAGGGTTCGTGAAAAGCTATTGTTGTCACCCTGGCGTCCGTGTCAGCGACCGTGTCGGCGTGCGGATTGGATGTTTTGGTTAAAGATGTGTAAAGACCTATATATCTTTTAACCCAATGAAGGATTTTTTGATACTTGCACTGTAGTTACATATTGGTCCAAGGTTCTACAAAACACCACCCACACCCTGCTCAGTGACCTTGAAGTCAAGGTCATGGACTTAGTAATTAGGATTTTAGCTCACCTGAGCCAGCGGCTCCGGGAGAACTTATAGGATGGTAAGGCTCTGTCGTCCGTCAGTCGTCCATCCGTCAATATTTTCAAACAACTTCTCCTCTGAAACCGCTGGGCCGATAGTAACCAAATTTCATGTAGAACCTCTAGAAGGCGGGGGAACAAAAAGTTGTTCAAATGGTCCTGGTCACATGACCAACATGGCCGCCATGCCAATACATGGTAGACACATTTAAAGATCTTCTTCTCCAGAACCAATAGGCTGATGGCCTTGAAACTTGGTATGTACCATTGGGTACGCGAGTACTACCAAAATTGATCAAATGATGACCTTGGTGTAACCGTGACCTTTGTTACGGTAAGGTCAAATTTCCTTTCTGTAGCTTTTATATGGGAAAATGCTAGAAGATCAGATTTCTTGGAAACTGTTGAGGATGTTGACCTGAAAATTGGTATATACAGTCATCTTAATGAGTGCATGAAAATTTATGTGTACAAGAGGTCAAGGTCACTCTTTGACCTTTGATCCTGGTCTCTCATATTTTGACAATTTCACACATCTCCTCAAAAGCCACTGGGCAAAGTGTAACCAAATTTCATGTAAAGCCTCTAGGGGACGGGGGAACGCAAAGTTGTTCAAACGGTCTGGGTCACATGACCAACATGGCCGCCATGCCCATATACGGTAGAAACCTTTAAAAATCTTCTTCTCCAGAACCAATAGGCCAATGGCCTCGAAACTTGGTATGTAGAATCAAGTATATGTACTACCAAGATTGTTTAAATTATGACCTTGGGTTGACCTTGACCTTTTTTACGGTAAGGTCAAATTTGCTTCCTTGTAGCTTTTATATGGGAGTACCACCCCACCCGTTTCAGTGACCTTGAGGTTAAGGTCATACCTAAAATTCTTTGTTGGGTTAAAGTTTTCCAATGCCATACTTTTCCAGAATGCTTGGCTGCATCTACTGTTATACTTGCACTTATATTAGAAACTGGTTTAGGTTTTTACAAAAAAAATAGCCCACCCGTTGGGTGACCTTGAAATCAAGGTCATTCATTTTTTATGTGATAAGCAAGTCAGTATCAGGCGAGTTATCCTGTACAAGGACTAGTCTTGTCATTGCATATCTTCTCATGATGCATTGTATTTATTAAGGTACAAGGATCAAAGTCTTACTGATATTCTGCATGTGGGCAGAGGCTGCCAGATTTGTTCCTGAGTCAAGTAGAGGCAGATGAAGAGGCAGGCAGACAATATTAAAGAATGGACGGGAATAGACTTTGCTAGCACAACTAGGGCAGCTGGAGACAGGACTAGGTGAAAAGGGGTTGTTGTAAAGTTATCTGTGATGCTCCGACAACCTTGCAAGGTTATGGAATAGACTAGACTTGTGAGATGATTCTACATGCGACTGGTCAAGTGTTGTCTCTTAAAAAGAGTTTCAGTCAATGGACAGCAAACAAACATCGGCCAACGGGGCGTCCCTTTGACTCTTTTGTCCCTTGGGCCAAACAGAAAAACACATATAATGTGACCATTTTCCAGTTTTTAGGCACAGTCAGCAGATCTATGTTCGGTTAAACCTCAAAAATAGCCAGCATAGGGGTTTCTTGTTCAAATTCCCATAAGGCTGTTCTCAAGGAGGCTGAAGAGAATGAATCTGTAACTGGCATCTCCACGTCTAGTCTGGCTACAGATACAGACTCTATGTTCAATATATCTCCTGCAAGGAAACATAGAGTCAAATCTGACGGTCAACAGAGTAATATACAGATTCGACTGGAGCCAGGCTACTCCAAATCCTATAGCGGAGGTATAATTATGTGTGCAGTTGCAGATATAATTATTGACAGAGTTATGGTAAAAGTGGAGGCATATTTAAATGTGCAGTTGCAGATATAATTATCGACAGAGTTAGTTAAAATAAAAATGTTTGAAATATCCTCCTGTTTTGGCATTTTTGTCCGCAACTAAGGTGCTGAAGCTATTTTTGTCCAGTGTATAACACTAAAACTAAGGAATTGTGTTGAAGCAGTAACTCTTTGCTGGGTAGTAAAATCAAGGTGTATCCGCTGTTGTCTTTTAAATGGTATACAATGAAAATTTTTGACTGAGGTACATAATTGCATTTTTGCCCATTTTGGGACCCCTTAATTTCACATAAAAAGGAACCACAGGGCAGCCATCGCTATGGCTTTACATCAGTTTTCACTGGGCCAACAGTTTCTGTGCCAGCGTATTACAGTATGCTGCTTTCTGAGAAACTTAATTTTTGGTGTAATTTTCTGCATTTTGGCCCCTTCTGGATACAAAAATGCAATTACGTTGATCCCCATTACCTTATTTTATGTACCTTTTATTTAGACTTAGAATCCTTAGACCTTAGAATCCTGTGTGAAAAGTATCTCCAACATCAGCAGAATCTGTACCATGTCTTCATTGATTTCAAAAAAGCCTCTGACAGGGTATGGCATGCAGCCTTATGGGCCACCATGAGGAAGTACAATATCAATGCAAACCTAGTTCGCACCATTGAGCAGCTATATGAAAAGGCTACAAGTGCAGTCCTGATAAATGGCAGCACAGGAGAATGGTTCAGAACAACAGTTGGAGTAAGACAAGGATGTCTTCTGTCACCCACCCTCTTCAACATTTTTCTCGAACGGATCATGTCCGATGCTCTGGAAGAACATGACGGAAAGGTTAGCATAGGCGGCAGAAATATTACCAACCTGCGGTTTGCCGATGACATAGACGCTCTTGCTGAGGAAGAGCAGGAACTAGAAGCTCTAGTTGAAAGTCTCGACCAGACCTGCACAAGGTATAAGATGGAGATCAGTGCTGAAAAGACCAAACTGATGACAAACAGCGCAGATGGCATCCAGAGGAAGATCAAGGTAAAGGGGCAGAAGCTGGGTACTGTAAGCAGCTTCAAATACCTTGGAGCAGTTGTCTCAGATGATGGCTCAAAACAGGAGGTTCTCTCAAGGATAGCACAAGCCACTTCAGCTCTTGCCAAGCTGAAACCAATTTGGAGAGATAACAACATATCTCTTGGATCAAAGGTGACACTTATGCGCTCCCTTGTCATTTCCATATTTCTGTATGCCTGTGAATCATGGACCTTGACAGCAGAATTAGAGAAAAGAACGCAGGCCTTTGAGATGAGATGCTACCGAAGGTTACTGAACATTTCGTACAAGGACCATATAACCAATGAGGAGGTTCGCAGGAAGATCCAAGCAGCCATTGGAGACTATGATGAACTCCTGACGCTGGTCAAGAAACGGAAACTAAGGTGGTTTGGCCATGTCTCAAGGTCTTCTGGTTTAGCAAAGACAATTCTTCAGGGCACAGTGAAAGGAAAAAGAAGAAGAGGTAGACAGAAGAAGAGGTGGGAAGACAATATCAAGGAGTGGACCGGAATGGATTTTGCCAGCTCAACTAGGGCAGCTGAAGACAGGACAAGATGGAAAGGGATTGTTTTGAAGTCATCTGTGGTGCCCCAACGACCTAGTAAGGTTATGGGATAGAATAGAATAGATTACACTCACAAATAAGTAACGGATACTGGTTTATATCAATAGTGTGTGTAATTTCGAGGCAATTTTGCTGATTCAACCCATTTAATGGCCCCTTAAGGGAACATAATATAGGTCAAAGAGCACCTCATTGCCCTATTTTAAACCAGTTAGTATTTGACTTACAGTTTCAAAGCCTTTGTTATTGTAGGCACTGTTGAACTTTTCGTTTTGCAAAGAAATTCGTGAGCTTTTAAAGATTTCCAGTTTTTAACCCCTTATTTTTGGACCCCTAAATGACCCCAAAATATTCCATTGCCCTAGTTTATATCTGCTAACTTCACAAATATGTTTTCCCAACATATTAAATAGAAACCAATACCTTGTTTTGCAGTTTTGTGAAGAAAGCTTGTTATTTGAAGGAAATTAAGCCTTAAAAACCCCTTTCGGAGCCCCAAGAATGATTGTTAAGATGATCCCAGTACTGCCCCTTTTGATGTTAATATTTTTTAAATTAAAACTGATATTTTCACAACACTTGTACATGCAATAAATGCTGCCTTTCAATTGTTTAGGGAAATAAATAGGTGATTTTGTGCACTGTTGTGTTTCCTTGATTTATTGATAGGGTATTGTTCGTTTCCATGGTTACGGTCATAAGGAGGTAACTTCCCAAACATGTTTCTTCAGTTCATGATACAAGAGATCTTCTTCTATTATGCTGTCATGCATTTGTATATCAGAGTGACTGCGCGAACTGGTAGTACGCACTTGAAAAAGCTCAAAAACAGGGGTTTTCGATACCTCGATACCCCACCCCACTTCAAGGGCTAAAATCAATACCAAAGAACTAACAGATCTGGTTTATTTTTTTCACTGCACTCTTGTTCTATTCCGTAGTTTTTCAGTTGAAACGCTTTTAGACTAAAGGTAATGTGTTCTAAGAAATATAAATGTTCAAAATTTGGTAATTTTCACTTATTTTTTGACTGTTTTTTTGGCAAAATCTATGGAGGCCGTTGCCATGGCAACAGACACACAAAAGAACGAATCGACCTTCATTTAAATGTTTTTATGTGACAACACACAAACTGAGAAAGTTTGAGAAAAATCTGAGACTATGCGTGCCGAACCCCCATTGTAAAATGTGAAATGGTTACAGAGAATTGCTGTTAAGTCGTAACGTTATACGTTGACATACATAAAAACGTCGCGTTTTCTAATGGCGAAATCGTGGCGTTTTCGTGCAAAACTGCCAATAAAATGCGATTTTAGTGTCATATGATACATAGAATCTTCCATTCGTGCTCCTGTATTATTGACTTTATTAAACTCGTTGGAGAAAACCGATAAGATGCTCGGCAAAGCCTCGCATCTTATATTTTTCACCAACTCGTTTAATAAATTCAATAATACATGAGCACTCAAGTAAGATCCTCTATATATGTCCAGTAATGTAATGTTGCAACACTGCACAGGCTCCCTGTCAGTGGCTTCGATGGAACTCTGTTTTCAGACTGACTCAGAATGAGACAATAATCCCAAAGGAACACAGGAAATGTATGTAACTTATATACTATGAAGAGCGGCTGTCACACATGGTACATAACACTAGCTGCAGTGAAGATTAAAACATCTGAGGAAAGATCCTATGAAAACCAGGAACGCATTTAAGAACCGAAAATTGCAGACCCGTCTCATTTTATGTGCAGTAATATATTGTTTCAACACTGCCACAGAACTCTGTTTTAGACTATCACTGTATCAGTAGGACCAGAAAATATAACATCTGCGGCATGGTCCTAGTCAGGTGAAGTACGTGGACGCTTTTCACGACAGCCGCACGGTGCAGTGAAAATAAAAATATATTCTGAAGCAACATATGTTTGGAAGCAAGGAATGCAGTGAAGAAAAAAAACGAAGAGGGCAGACTCGGTGTAAGCGAAGGAGTTAATGTGCAGTAGGAATGTTGCCCGCGCCCCCTGACTTCGGCTTCATTATACCGCGGGTATACAAAGTATGTAGAGGTGTATAGTTTTTGTCTTTTCCGTTTATATACATGTGTGTGTGTGTGTGTGTGTGTGTGTGTGTGTGTGTGTGTGTGTGTGTGTGCTTTTTTCTGTCACAGATTTCTCAGGCTGCACTATAGCTAGGATTTTGAAATTTGGTATTAGCGTTGGGTATGAATAGTTGAACCGTGTATTAACTAAGAGAGAATCAGCCTCCTCCTGCTGATCATTCCATTTGTTTGTCCATTTTTTTTTCTTTCTCTCCAATTATCCAATTAGATGTCTGTCAATTATTTCGCAAAAACCACTTCAATAAGGGTATTTGAAATTTGGTACAAACATTGGATATGACTAGTTGTACCGTGTAAGAGAGAATCAGCCCGCTCCGGCTTATGATCCCTTTGTTTTCCCAGTTTATCTTTCTTTTCAATTTTTCTCCAATTGAATTTCTGAGCTATCGAAGTAAATCCCAATCCACTCATCAACATTGTCTTCCCAACTCGTTTTTGTCTGCCTCTTCTTCTTTTTTTCTGTCACCTTGTCCTGCAGAATTGTGTTTGCCAAGTCGGGAGACCTTGAGACGTGGCAAAAGCAAACCAGTTTCCGTTTCACAAACAAAGTCAGGAGTTTGTAACATTCTCCAATGGCTGTTTGGATATTTCTGCGAACATCCTTATTAGTGACATGTCCTAGTAACCTTCGGTAGCATCTCACGTCAAAGGCGTACTTTCTTTTCTCTAGTTATCTCTCCATACTGATTACAACTGATTATACAGCAGTGTGTTGATTTGATACTATACGCCAACATCAAACCAAAGTCCCACTTTAATACTAGCCGCAAACGTCGAAACACTAAGTTGATGATGGTAGGCGTGACCCTTTATAGTAGCTCAAGGAAAACTTACGATACATCCAGTTATTATAGTAACATCTACATATTCAACATGATTTCTAGAATGAAACACTATTTCTGTAGCGTTTCTGTGAAAATTTCAGGACATGCCATGTGTGTATATTTGTTTCGATGTTTTCTTTCCATTTAGTTCCTTATTCCTACTCACCTGTTAATGATTATGGTATGTTTAAAAGTTAAAGCACATTGAAAAAAAAAGAACACAATTAAAATTAAGCGTGACCTTTCCTGAAAATGCACCCATTTAGCTTATCCACTCAGTAGTCAAACTACTACATGTACCCACTAGGCACACAAAGTTGAATCAACATTGAACCAACCTTGATTCAACGTCACGACGTGGAATCAAGGTCAATTCAATGTTTACTCAGCCGTCTGTGCCTGCTGGGCTACCGTTACATTTTCTTTTTATTATACCCAGTTTGATATTTTATAATCCAGAGAAACAAAGGAAACAAAGGGCTGTTGTATTTTTTCATGTACGCATTAATAAGCAGCCTAATTTCTTTCTCTATGATCAGTCTGTCAGCATTCAACAGGTGGTCTACAAAATTATTACTTCTATTAGATAGTTTCCAAATAATAATGATACCAATTATATCCTGGTTGTGCTTAACGGGTCAGTAGCTACGAACTATTAATATTCTACTTGAACGATGGCCAAGCAAAAATATTTTTTAGTTACGATTCACCACAACACGCACCGGCACAGAAAAGCGAAAGGAAGACCCTGATTATGAGAGTGTGATGATAATAACGTCTACGGAACAAGCACGACCCAGCGCTAGAGACCAGGGGCCGTATTCATAAAACAACTTAATTGGTTGCTATGCTGTTGCTTAGGCTAAATTTCTTTGAAAGAGAATCCCTACAACTATGAAATTTGCTCTGGAGGAACAAGTTGTAGGGAATCTCCTTTATAGATATTTAGCCTTAGCCACAGCATAGCAACGACTTAATTGGTTTTATGAATACTGCCCCAGGGTATTTCCTATGTGTCATGAGCTACATATCATAGCATTATCACCGAACTATTCCGATCGCATAAAATTGTATCACTAGCATTAAACGCCAGATCTTCTTTCCGTTTCAGCGACCAAATGAGATAATAAATACAATTGTAAAAAGGAGAAGAAAAAAAAAACGCTTGCAATGCATGCTTAGACAGGCTAAAATGAATCGTCTATTGCAAACATGATATGTGAACCATGGGGCGTCCAAAGACGAGCGTTTAGGCGCCTTCTCTAACTCATCCTTATTCACCAACATTTAGCTATGTCGCATCTCCAATTTTCAAGGCGCTGATCCTAACCGAAAACAAAGAACCCTCTTACATGTGTAGCTCAGCTGCGTACTTGATACTCCTATTTTTTTTTCAATGCATCAGTTCATACATTCATCATCAGCTGATTTTTGTACGTCATATTAGTTCACCCTTTTTAACATGGCATTGCGTGCTTTACAACGTTTCTGTATAAGCTATTTCGACCAACTTTAGTTTAGTGTCTATGATCATTTCTGGAGCTTTAGAGTTTTCGCCGATAGGTTACCAGTAATAAAAGCCAGCTTTATTGTTATTAGATTGAGATAAATGATTTTCCACCAGGCATTGTATGCATAAATTTGCAAAAACAAGCATTTCTTGTCATTTTTATCAGAAATGCAAAGTGTTCCTAGAGCGTTCCGGAATGTTTCCAGATATACCACCACGATACTTCGTTTGAAGTGATTAAACCAAACTGCTCGTGATTGACGTTCGACAGGCTTTAACTCAATCCGATTGCGTCTAAATTTTCTAAAATGAACATGTTATAGTAAATTGGATATTAATTGTTGTTTTGACAGTAACTCTTCAATACTATGCAGTGTTAATAAAAATTATAAGATTCAGAGATTTTGATGGATTTCCAGGCGTAAAAGAAATCATTATGAATGCATAATGGCTCAAAATATTTTCAACCAATTCAAACATCTTAAAAGCCCCTGAGTCAATTGGAAACAAATTTCAAATGTGGCAATCAGCGGTCGGGGGAAACGAAAATGTGACAAAAATGGCTCTGGTTACATGATCAACATAGGCCGCCGCGCACATACAGGGTAAAAACCATTAAATATCTTTTTCTCCAGAAACAAGACACTGATGGCCTTGGAACTAGAATTGGGTACTGTAGTACTATTAGGTTTATTGAAATGATAACCCTTTCTGCCAGAGATCTGTAAATATGGCCAAACTCTTGTGGCCGCAGCTCCTCCTTCAAGTTTCAACCAATTTTCTTTTTTTTTTTCAAGCCTCTGTTATCAACATTTGACAATTATCGTATTATATTGTGGTTATGATTGGGTCCATTCTGTCAGAGTTACGGTGCCTTGCAAGTTTTGTCAAAGCTTGTTTTCGCAAAACTCCTTGAGTTTTAAACTGATTTTTATCTTCAAACATTCAGGATATTGTTATCACAATTTAATGTTGATCATATTTTATTTGGGGTCATAGTTGGGTCCTTTCTGCCAGAGCTATAACCCTAGGAAGTCTGGTCAATTCTTGTGGCCGCAACTCCTCTTTCAGATTCCAACCTTTTATCGTAAAACTTTCTGGATATTGTAACCACTGTTTGACGTTGATCATAGTATACACTGTATCTTACTGGGTTCATCAATGAGTCCTTTCTGACAGAGTTATGGCCCTTTGAATGTCGAGCCACATTTTGTGGCTGCAATTCCTCCATCAGTTTTCAACCGATTTTCATCAAACTTTTTGGATGTTGATATCACCATTTGACGTTGATCATAATTTATTGGGATCATGATCGGCCCCTTCTACCATAGTTATGGTCCTTTGTAAGTTTGGTCAAATCTTCAGGCCGCAACTCCTTCAGTTTTCAACTGATTTTCATCTTTAAACTTTCAGGATTTTGACGGTGATAATAATTATCATATTTTTGAAAGCGGGGTGACTTATATTGTACTCTAAACTCACCAGAAAATATATGCAACAACTGTTTTCAGATGATCAGATGATTTATTTTAGAATTGTGGCCTGTAATCATCATCACTCAACATGTAGCCATGACTCCTTGCAAAATCAAATGTCCCGATTTCTAACATGTCCATACATCGGGGAATATTTGGCCTTTGGCTTTTTATAGAGACCAGGAAACTTATGCAAGTTGTATATGGCTCGGACTTACAGTTTAATAAGGGAGACAATCGTCGGGCGTGAAAGCACGGTGACAAAATTCCTGGGCTGTGAAATGGTTTTGGAATTATACGAGTATGCTTGTCGATCCAGGTGGAAACAACTAATGCAGATTCTGATAAATGTAGCCTCCTGTATAGTCGCCAACGTTCTTTCTTATAATTTTTTTTGTATGACTTTATGTAAGAAATATCTTGCCTCCAACATTTTACATATTTAGGAAACAGTGTGGTACGGACATCTTATGCTCCATTTGTTAGATGTTTTTGTTTTTTAGCCATTACATGGTATACACGCCTGAACATAACTAGCTGCTTCTTTTTCAGCCATGTTTCTACTAATTCACAATACACCAAGCAACAGTTCGAACAATACTGTGTTCATATTTGCATTGAAGACACGTAAGCAAGAATCGACTGAGTAGATAAGCATCTTCTCATTCTCAGTCTCCAAGTTTTATGTATTGAAATGCAGTGAGTACACAAAACATGCCACTGTTCAAACAGGATAATAGTCCAGTTCTGTGCGCCTTCGGCGAGTATCCGTTGGTTCCGAAGATTCTCTTGTTAAACATAGAAACACACTTGATAGTTCCTACATCAGTTCGTGTTGCTTCTATAGGTCAGCCATCTTGTAGGTCAAAATCAATAACTTAAAGATAAATAAGAAAGTAATTGAAATTTAAATTTTCTCTTCATAAGGGCACATTTTCAGCTATGATTCCAGGTATTTATTTGTAAATAAATTAATGTTGTAAATCAGTGCAGCTATTGCAGATGAGTGTTTCTTGACTTTTTCAATACTTGTAAGCTTTCAGCATTCATCTTATAGATTGTAGACCTACAAGATGGCTGATCTATTTGCAAGGGAGGCAACTCAAACTGATGTAGGAAGCATCATTGTCAAAGCTTCACACATGGTGGCGAATAAAGCTAAATTTATCGGATTCCATCACCACGTCATTGCGAAATTAATTCAGAACTGTTTTCAGTTTCTAACTTATTCGTATCAGCATCAGTATAAATCATGATCAGCACGAGTGATAGTGTATCACTATGCATTGTAATCCTTGACAAGACGAATGGTTTCAATACATCAGCACACTATTTTTAGAAAACTTCAAGCAGTTTTCGATTTCTATCTATTATTTTCCTGTTGTCACATTTGCATTTTAACGACCATTTGAAATACCATGCTTTTTTAATAATACAAAAACTGCAAGAACGCAATTTCGACAGTGCTACAGTGTACATCTCAAGAGAAAAGAAATCCATTAGTTAATAGATGAGCACATTCTACGTATCATTTCTTTTGAGCAGCGACACGAGAAAACCAACAAAGTGGTTGTGCGCCCAGTGCAGACTCAGATCAGCCTAGGCATGCGCCCAGTCTGATCAGGCTCTTTGCGAAGCGCTTAAAAGGTAGCTAAGTCTCTTGGCTACCTCCATGCGGACAGCGAAGACTCTGATCAGACTTGGCGGATGCCCAGGCTGATCTGAGCCTGCGCTGGACGCACAACTAGGCTGTTGGTTTTACCGTGTCGCGGCTTATGTCTTTCTAGAAAAAGCATTCTCATTTCATGAAAACTTCTTTCTCCCAACGATAGATCACAGGGCGAAATTTGATTTAATTAATTTTAACTGTTTGCTGCTTGATATATTGAAATCACATCATCAGTTGCATGTCAAACTTTATTTAAAAGTAAAAAGTATGCAAAGACCAGGAACTGAAACAATCAAAATCCAAATCCAGCCCTCAAACCATAGTTGGAAACAACTAAGATTACAAATAATCAAGATACAGAGAACATATGACCAACCGAGTGAGCAGCTTGTTCCCAAAAGGTGGCCACTCAGCAACCCAAACCAAACCAAAAATAATAAGAACATACATAAGGTAAAACATCACAGAAACTCTGACACCAAACACAGGCAACAGAGAACCACAACAGAACTACCGCCTTGGAACGGTCAGTAATGAATTACTGGGGGGCTTAAATCGATTTTACAGGCCCAACCTCACCCTCAGTTTCTGAAGTGGTACAAAACATTTAGTTGGTTGTTCGGTTCGCATGATAACCCTCTAACTCGTCAATGAATCATCACGGTAAACACATAAATCAAATTTCAACACCATGAAGAAGCAAAGACGAGGACTCAACAGATACAGATAAGAATTGAAATTTGATTTTTCAGCGTTCATCGTGCGATGAAGCAAGTGGGCGGAGCTACAATTCCATGAAGCGCAAAGCGCTTCTTGTAGAATCTAAGCGACGCCCACTGGCTTCTTCACACGATGATAGCTGAAAAATCATTTTTATTCTTATATTTACACTTTATTTTTAGACCCTTCCTGTGCTGTTTTCGAGGTAATTTAATGTATGCGTCGAAGAAAAGACAGAATCGACGTATTCGTCCATTACGTTAAACAGCCGTCGCCATAACTTGTCATCAATCGAACGTTACGTGGATTAACGAAGACATTTGTTTACCTTAGACGTCGCTTGACGACAACGTCACATGATCAACTGTCGTTCATCGGTGTATGAAGCCAGTTGCTCTATACAGTTTACCTATTGGAAGCATTTGTTATATAGTGGCATGACATGTGATTGAAACAAATAATCTCCTTTTATAATTTTGATGTTTTGAAGTTAGTTCGTCGAACACCGTTCGCTTTTGAAAGCAAACTGTGTGTACATCTCTCTACAACCAAGATATAGGCAGGCTAATTTGAAAGTTAAGTGTTAAAAATGCCCGTAGCCTTTTGAAACCTGCCTTTCAACAAATACACAAAACAACAAACTAGCCAAGAAAACATCTTGTTCAATACCTGAAATCGAAAAGGTGCGAACGTAATAGTGCAAACAGATAAATCGAACCACTTGCTGCGACACGTGATAATACACATATTTTGCCTCCTTATGTTAATACGACATATACCAAGTAGTATGCGGTAGCGATAAAAACAACGTGCATCATACCATGAACATACTTAAAACATCCATATGTTTCCACCATCTCCGCTTGAAAACAATAGTTGACATTCTGTTGTGTGTATTTAGTTGCGTTATTATCATAAAAGACAATAAACACAGTTTTTATTAGTATTCTTAATATTTGTACACATGCTCCTAATTTTCACAGAATCACTGATGTTCACACTAGGCTGAGTGAGTGAACTCGGGTTTAACGTCCCACCAACAACGAGGTCATACGGAGACGGGACCTCGGTTTAAAGTCTCATCCGAAAGACCGAAGAAGCGGGGGATCGATCTTGCGACCCCTGGATTAGTAATCTGGAGTGTTATCAAATACACTACAGCCGCTCCTTACACTAGGCTTGAACATACATGTATTATGTACATGCTATTCTTAAATATTACTTCGAGAAAGGCTTGACCTTGAAAAGTCAAACTTAAGCTGAGAGTTATAATAGTGTTCAACGGTATTTTTTTTTTGCTCCGATATTTCGGTGGTGCAGTTTGCCACGCAGGGGTTTCCAGGTGTCGCAATAGGTTGTTTCTATCGAGTCCGAATTTCTGATTCATTACAAATCTTAGCTGTAATTTGTTAATTTGTCCTCTGTGATGGTTCACTGATGGGTTAGGACACCTTCGTGTGGACCAAGCAGGTAACAAAATTTTCCATAACTGCAGAAGCAAAGAGCGAAGGTTTGATTCCATTAAAAAGTAGTTTAAGCCACAAACGCCTTCCCCTTCCCCCCATTTCCCCCTCCCCGCCCCTCCCCCAACTTTCAAACACACAGACACATCAATATATTATTGAACGTTCCAAGGTGATACTTCTGTTGTGGTTCATTTGTGTTACATGCTGTTATGTACACTTGCCTCGCTTGCTTAGCAATATCACCTGAATCGATTCCCATTCTGCATTTTGTTTTGTTTTGAAACTTAAAATAGAAAATAGACGAAAATAGATGTTGCTTCTGTTTCCATTTAGGGTAGCTGAATGACCACCTGTTTAGAAGAGGGCTGCTAGTTCGGTTAATCGTGCGTGTCTTTCGTGAATTTTTGTCAATTTTTAGTGTGTTTTTTTTTTTTTCTTTCGACTTTGAGGGCGGGATGTGGTATTTAATGGTAAGATCCTGATAATTGTCTTTCTTTTTAATCAGCACAAGAGTGTTGTTAAATAGACGGCAGTAAGACTTCATGATTATGATTTTACATAGTTTTCAACAGCATTGTGGTCATATCTGGACGATTCGAGTGTGATAATGAAAGTCTTGTGCAGCGGAATCCCGTTTATGGTCGAACAGATTTCCGTTTCCAGCAGGAACTGAACACGGGACAACCATCTCACTGGCCAGCACGTTACCCATTAAGCTATCGGGACTCCGTCACGTTCCATAATAATTCTATTTATCAACGTGTGTCTTGACAGTCTTTTTCTCTCAGACTAAACCTGCTAGTACATCCGATAAATGAACTTAGTAGATAGCATTAGACAAAATATATAAATAAGCCGCGACACGAGAAAACCAACAAAGTGGCTATGGCAGACTTAGATCAGCCTGGGCATCCACCCAGTCTGATCAGAGTCTTCGCTGTCCGCATGGACGTAACTCAGACCCTTTGCTACCCTGTAAGTGCTTAAGGAAGAGTTTGCGCTTTGCGCACAACCACATTGTTAGTTTTCTCGTGTCGCGGCTCATTAATGATGATACCCCGGAAAGGCCACATGCGCTTTGCGCAAAACCACTTTGTTGGTTTCCTCGTGTCGCGGCTCAAATAATGCTACCCAGGAAAGGCCACAGTTGAACAGCACAGACCAACAAAGAATCGAAAGAAGAAGAAAAAAAAGCAAGTGACCGTATATAATAGTACACCTTTGATAGCTGGTTGTGTGTGTTTGGGTTTAACGACCATTTGAAAAAGTATTTCAGTCTGTATCGGGCCATCCCCAAGAAGAGAGGGAGAAAGAGAGAAATGATAGACGAGAGAATAAATGTCCAAACAACCAACACCAACACCTACTGTAAGCACATAAGGCACTTGCCCTACCATTATCCAAATCAGTAGGACGCCTCGGCACTGGAAGTTATACCAGCACCATCGCACCACCCAACCACCCCTATAGCTTTGATAACTGATAAAATCTATCCGTGAATTGTACATAAGCATGCAAAAAAATATAAAAAAGAAAAGAGTATAATCTTCCTATATTCTGTTGTTCAACCTCAAAACAAACCTTTCATACATTTACAATACGGTATACTTGTGTGTATGACCCATTGTTTGAAAAGCGTTTTATAATGATGCATCCCACTCGTTAGCATAAGCTAAATAGCCTAAACAATGTTAGTAATTGTTTTATTTGGCAAACAAAATTTTGATATTTGATTGAGTTGTCAACGTATTTAGGCTCGTTTTCAAAGTAGCGAATTGCGCAATGATTTAACTGCATTATGTCCCTTTAAACTTTTGCATTTTCAGACGCATGTGGCCCGCTAGTAAAAGTTTAATAGCCTAAAAACCATTGGTATACATCTTTCGGCCCTTTAATATTTCGCGGTTTTAGAATGCGGTAAGTGGCAGATTTTCTTACAGCTGAGAGAGTCAGAGACAGTGACGTATCAATAGACCCCCTTTCAGTAAAAAATGGCTGAATGTATAAATGGATAATGTCTTTTCTTAGTTTAGGTTGGAGGCTATGAAGAGAAATCTTCGCAATGAAGAGTCTGAAGAGAGCGTAGCGAGCGGAGGGTTCTTTATTGCGAAGATTTCTCTTCGGAGCCTCTAACCGGATTAGTGTTTGCCCCAGATGAAAATATCCCGCAGACTGGTGATTTCAGGTCTTAGGTAGATTTTGTGGTGAAGATGGTTTACATGAATACATTTTGTAAGTGACCAGTCTAACGAAAATTTGAAATGTTAATGATCTGATTGGATTATTATCTGGGGCAAACACTAAGACTTTAATTCTTAAAAGCTTTCTGTTGGCGCGCATGTTGGCGTTATAGTGTCTTTTATGAAAGAGGCAGCCTGAAACCCGAAAACAACATTAACCTAAGGCGGGCGACTACTTCCGCCTATTACGTTTACACCGGAGATCGAAACAATGCCGCAAAGGCGATAAGGGAGAAAATATGAGCCGCGACACGAGAAAACCAACAAAGTGGTTGTGCGCCCATCACAGACTCAGATCAGCCGGGGCATCCACCTAGTCTGATCAGAATCTTCGCTAAGCGCTTAAAGGGTGGCTAAAGGTCTAAGCTACCGTCATGCGGACAGCGAAGACTCTGATCAGACTGGGCGGATGCCCAGGCTGATCTGAGTCTGCGCTGGGCGCACAACCACATTGTTGGTTTTGTCGTGTCGCGGCTCATATCCTTGCGCAATCCAAACTTCCATCACTTTAGCTAATTTATTGGTTTGATATATCTATTATGTTATCAGAAAACAGGTTGTTCGACTCTTTGGCCAAGATTCCAAATGTAGACACCAGTGGTTGAGGGGACAAATATGTGTTCGAATGACTAGAGAGACAAAAATAAAAATGTAATTGTGCAATTATATACATGTATCAGGAGAGGGTTTTTACGCAATTTAAACAATATATTAAAATTTGCCAAGAAAACAGAGTACTGAATTATATAATTCAAACAAACTGCTTAATGCATATGCTAGCAATTAAGACTCATACCCGCCAGCGCATCTGCGCAGTCGGATCAGATTGTTTGGCACATATAAGGTATGGACCCATAGAAATCACTGGCATTACACGCAAGCTCTAACAAGACAACGACCCTCACAGGCTGGTATGTATACTTATTGTTTGCAGGTACGCCACGGCACACTTTATTTGTTCCAAAAGTAGTTGATTGTTGACCCATAAACATCATACCATATCATTACTTGTAAAATCAAAGACACGCATCAACTCTATTTGTATTTGATTCTGTAAGATTGTTCTGCAGGGAAAACATGTTAAAGTGCGTAAATATGCCACCGCATGCTGATGAACATTGTCGTTAATGCAGGTTAATAATTGCCAAAGGAATTAACTTTATTGTTCTTATTCGTTCCCATGCAAAGTGGTTATATTTTTTTGACATTTATGACAAGAAGTAGGAAAATGGTGCCATAGTGTTTATTTATGGGTTATGATTGTTCCTGAATTAAGGATCCTTGAGGGTACGATATAAAATAACGGACATAAAAGTGAGTTCTGTTGTGTGATATATTGATCAGCCTTGTAGTTTACAGCCCTTCTGTTCTAAACTGGCTGTACCAGTACTACCAGTGCCGGGGCGTCCTACTTAGTTGGATAAAAGAAGGGCAAGGGCTCACTGTACTTGCAGTAGGTGCGAGCGGGGGTTGTTTAGAATTTTTTTCTCTCGTCTATCAGCTCTCTTTTGTTTCTCCCTCTCTCTAGGAGACGGCCCGATATATAGACTGAAATACTGTTTTAAAGGGTAGTTTAACCCAAAACAACCAACCAACCAACCAGTACTACCTTCAAAAAACATAATTCATACTTAAATGGAAAAAATTGTATTGTATGATATACATTCTGAAAAAAGAGCCTATGGAAGCATGGCTCATATAAGAGAAACAAAAAATGCTCTTGTGTAGTATTGAAATTCGCAACACCGTCTATGTGCGGCCTAGCACCGGGTAAAGAGGACCTTAATTTTCAAACTTTTCAAATTAATCGGCACTACTGATGGCCAATCGGGTGAACCGCCATATTTCCCCACCATTTTTGAAAGGCAAAATGGCTTCATGTTTCATTTCTTTGACAACTTATCCCTTCAAAACTTGGATGTACATTAAGGGAAAAATCAATACTGCTTAGGAGCAATCCCTTTCTGTAAGAGTTGCGGGAGATGGCAAAAATGAAAATGGCAGAGCTGACCCTATGTATATGTACCCATTCACCATAAACAAGGATTGATGCAAACCATGTAAACCCTCTTCGCAGTTGTGTAAACGCGTCGAGTTCACCTTAGGATGTGTAGCATTAAGTCATTATTTATTTATTATCTCGAGACATAGATCGGCATAGTGATTGCATTTGCTAAGATGACGAATGGCAAATTTCCAGTTATGGGTTCCTTGTTAAATATTTTATGGATATAAGTCAATTCTGGTAAAAGAGATAACCTTGCATACTCGCTCTCAACAAACAGAACTGGATTGGTAGGACAGGTAAATTACATCTTACATTAACTGTTACATTAACTGTTAATACTAGGCCGTAATTATTGGTGTGGCAAGCGACTACCTCCATACAATACACGCTGGCTCGATTTCAAAATAACTGACAGGCATGTCCAATGGTCGGTGTTCTACCAAGAGTGTTTATGCTATATAATTTCATCAAAAATGTTGTCGCCATCAGACCGGCTTGTAACAGCTTTTTAATCTTCAAAGCATTATAAGAGAAATATCGTTTGAGTTATTTCTACCAATAGTGTATGAGCAATGTGATTGCGTTTGAACACATTGCCACTAGAGAGGGCGGGTGTCTTGAGACTGGCGAAGCCATAAAATGTCATTGAAATAACTGGTCACACGTTGTAACATCTTTTCCTCAGAACTTCTATCTTGATGTTTTAAGTTATTTTAAGTTAACGACTGCCAAGTGTGGTAAAGTCCCCTATTCTATTTCATTCTTTTTATTCTATTATTTCTAGTTTGCCTCACAACTACTGAAAATCGTTTGGGCACCACAAATCACTTTCCATCAAGTTCTTTCAACCTATTCATTTTCCCAGCGACCATTGTTTTGCTGCAAAAGTTCAACCCTGTCCACTCTTCTTTACCGTCCTCCAAACCCTTCTCCTGTCTACCTCTTCAAATATTTTCTTTCAATGAGCCCTGTAGAATCGTTATTGCTAAGCCAGTAAACCTTGAGATGTTGCCAAAGCATCTTTGTTCCGATTACGTGACCAGGGTCAGTAGTTCGTCATAGTCTTCAATGTCATGTGATGTCTTCAAATCAGTTTCCCGAATGAATGGGGTGGGAAATGAAAATTTGACTTCAATGACAGTATAGTATGAAAGTCAGTCTCTACACTCATGAACTCATGTAAACGTGAGCCCCGATTTCAATATAATGTTTAAGGAACGTGCAGTTGGTGGCAGTCTACCAAGATTGTTAAAGTCATGTTGTAAAAATATAGCAAAAAAAACTCTGCCCCTCGGAAACCGTTGGTCCAATGTTGTATTCAGTGGATAGAAATGCCAATCGTGCGACTAGTTACCTTGGCTATTCAATTTGCTACTGAGATTAACAGGCCATGCAGGCCATGTGAATTTGCTGGCAAAACAATTATGGACGTCATAAGAAGGCCTGTCGTTCTTGGACTGACGCTTGTTTTTGCTGGTCCCCGGTTTTGCCTATATATTCCTTACCACATCCCACACAGCCGAAACTACGTAGTATGGCCCATGTTCCTTCTTCTGAATGTATCCTCTGCTCTTGAAGGAAGTCTTTAAGATTTTAATTTGTATTCATTTAACTGAAAGTGAGGATTTAAATTTAAAGGCGGTAGAACTATGAAAGTAGTAACAAACATTTCATGCGATGTAAAAAAAACAACGTTTTTTACGTTAAAGCCTCATCAGTGACCCTGACAATATTTGATGACGGAAACAGAGAAAAGCATAATGAAATTTCTTAATTTTAAATGGACAGCCGATTCAAAGACTTACTAGTATCAAAAAGGATCCAAATAATATAAAAGACAATGATCTAGGATAAGAGTCTAAACCAGTCTAAAATTTTGCAATTTGACCTATTGCAACGTGATACTTTTTGACTGTCCGGAATTTCTGTTAATTTACTTTTGTCAGAAACTGTTTTAAATTCTTTGGTTGACGATTACTGTTTTATGATTTTAAAGGGTAGCAAAACTTCATATGGTCATCTCTCGTAAGAACCTGCAGATCGTTCCGAATATCGGCTTATTGTAACTGTTCTAAGTTTTTAGATCAAAGGCTTTTGCTTTTTCATTGCCAGTTGTAATTACTTTTTCTGGGTATTTTTGTTTGTCTTGTCAGAAAAAAATTACAGTTCAAATGAAGCGATCATTTGAAACATTTTCTTTCGAAACAATTCAACGTTAATGTATGGCCAAAGAGAAAGGTGTGCTTGTTTTAATATGTTTAGGATGGAAAGAATGAAATTAAAGGGATAACTTGCTGTTGGTAGGTTTATAAAATATATCCGTTTCAACCAGTCTATCTATGTTTTTTATCTTCATATCCAAGACTGGCATATTTTACTGGTTTCTATTATAAAGTTAATATTTTCGTGTAGATTATTCAATATCGAATGAATATTTTGGAGGTCGTCTTTAGTCTGAAACCATAGAATAAAGCAATAGTCCATGTATCTTTTTCCATGTATATTCAATTTTTTTCCTAAATATAGGTCCAAAATCTGAAGCTATCTGATTAAAAAGTTTTTGTTCAAGCTAACCAATTGTTAAAGATTTACTCCCTTTATAATAATAACAAAAATGATTTGATGAAATATTTCATGCAGTACCTCCGACATGGTCTAACCATAGATAGAGCTTAGATAATAATATTCGATAAAAGTGACTTAATCAAAAAATAAAATAAGTTTAAAACGACCGCGGACCGCGCTCGAAATCGCATTATTGGACAAAGAAAATATTCATACGTCACAGTCGCGTGCACGAATAAGAAAAATACCTGTACATGTACATGATCGCTTTGCTCACATGGTCAAAATCGATATTCTTACCGGCCGTGAGGAAATAGGTAATTTGCATTTTAATTTTAAGATTATTTTTCATTCCACGTTTATAAAAAAAAAAAACAAAAAAAAAAAAAACATGCATTTTCTCAAAACGTGTACGGTTAACTATGCGACTATCACATACTATTTGTTCAAATATTTGTTTCTGAAAACATGAAATAAACGAGGGAGACAATCTTTAAAGTAGCGTAAGTTGGTGCAACTTCGTGCTCATCGCTGTACCTTTCTTTTGTCTGAAAAAGTCGTCATTAAAATGAAATGTATTATTTAAAGTAAACCTCTACTTAACACACATTCACAAATAACGAATTAGCGAAATTTTCCAGTTGACTGTGTGCTTTATGTATTAGCGTCTCAACCACATTGGAACAAACTACACTGTGAAATGAGCCGCGACACGAGAAAACCAACAATGTGGCTGTGCGCCCTGTCCAGACTCAGAACAGCATGGGCATCCGCCTAGTCTGAGCAGAGTATTCACTAAGTTATTAAACGGTAGCTAAGGGTCTAAGCTACCTCCATGCGTACAGCAAAGACTCTGATCAGACTAGGCGGATGCCCAGGCTGATCTGAGTCTGCGCTGGGCGCACAACCACATTGTTGGTTTTCTCGTGTCGCGGCTCAAATGATAAATTGCTGCAAACAATTGATAATTCCTAACATAATGCATGTTTCACTGACAATCGAAAATAAATATACTGGAAGCGAATTTATCTTCATTGACAACCTAGATTATTTACACAATCTCTGACATACCGTCTACTTGTTTTCTAACATAATGATGCCAAAGAATGGAAGCAGATCGAAATTATATACGGAAATTTAGAAAGCAAACTGCAGATGATTTACTGCCTTCTTCGATTTAATTAAGGTGACAACTCACTATCATATGCAATTTCATGGTTACTTCCCTTTATGATTTTGGCCATCTTTGACGGAGCACATTCTTTTCTATAACAGGAGTCCGAAATAAAATGAGCAGCGACACGAGAAAACCAACAATGTCGTTGTGCGCCCTGCACATACTCAGATCAGCCTGGGCATCCGCCCAGTCTGATCAGACCTTTCGCTAAGTGCTTAAAGAGTAGCTAAGGGACTGAGCTAGCTCCATGCGGTCAGCGAAGACTCTGATCAGACTGGGCGGATGATCTTAGTCTGCGCTGGGCGCACAACCACTTTGTTGGTTTTCTCGTGTCGCTTAGGAGCGGCTTAGCGTAGTGGATAACTCTCCAGACTACCAATCCAGGGGTCGCAAGTTCGATCCCCCGCTTCTCCGGTCTTTCGGATGAGACTTTAAACCGAGGTCCCGTCTCCATATGACCTCGTTGTTGGTGGGACGTTAAACCCGAGTTCACTCACTCACTCAATTCTCGTGTTGCGCTCAAATATAGTTAAATTAGTATTTGTAAAAAAAGCTCTCCTGTAAATATTCTTTTCGTGTAAATTACCATTTCTTTTTTAAAAATACCATCTTATTCATAAGAACTAGATATTTAGTGCATGTACTTTTATGCAACTTAGAGAGTGTTACAACGCAAACTTTAAGGAATATATGGCTTCTCGTAAGGAGTCAAACTAAAACGGAATTTTGCACATAAATATTTACAATAATAATAACTTTTCAAATACCTAATATAATATTCTTAATTATTATCATTATCATCATCATCATTATGTTTTTAATTATTAAAATTATTGTTATCATATTCATCATCATTTTTTTTTTCTGTTAAACATTAATATAGCATACTCATTACATAAAGTATTACGGCATATACTATTATCACTTTTATTATTATAATTACTATTATTTTATTATTATTATTGAAAACTTCCATGCTCGAGTAGGCAAAATGATTTTTAACTTACGAAACAATCTAACTTAAACATATTTGAGTTGATGTTTGATTTATAAGCTGTATATACATACAGTTGTGGTTCTTAGGTCAAGAGGCTCTCGCACCATATACCTTTCGGACCTACCAGGAATCTCTCTTAATTGATGTTATCTAGAACAAAAGCAATGGATTTCCTTTAAACACAAAACAATGAATCTACTTCAATCTTTATTGCTTAAACAACAAGAACAATTTGTTTGACATGATTTACGTCATCATATCGGTTTTGCCTTGCTAGTTCACTTGCTCTGGTAAGTCGAATTCCCGTAACACTAACATTTCGTACCATTGCTTGTTAAACCAAAAGTAATGTATAAATCGCACACACCTTTTGTAAGTCTGTCTAAACATCTAGGTAAAACAGCAATATTACGGCCCCAGAGTTAATGTAGAGCATTAACGGAAAATATAAAGTAGATATTGTTGGTAAGTATTGACCTGGCACTCATTTATTTCCGTCATTACACTCCGATGTTTTCGTTAGTTTTAGCGATGATTTACCGGAAAATACTGCTATTTGAATATAATACAGTCAGCTGTTTCTCGATTGCGCCGTAGTGTAGTGGTGAAGGCTTCCAACTGGAAACAAAGATATCATAAAAAAGAATCTTATAGCATTCATTTTTAGAAGTTTTTCATTTTTATTTATTATTTTTTTTTTACGTTTTTTTTCTTAATTTTCAATGTTATGAATGAAAATTCATATTTTTACTTAATAATTTAAAACGATTTTCTGTCTTTTGGGTATTCCCCCACATACTTTGTTCCCGGTTTCTCTTGATTCCTACATACTCTGAAAATTGTCACTCTGCTGACACCAGCTGCATTTATTGTTTGTTGAATATGATCCTCCTCCAGGTGCTTGGTTTTCCTAAAATTCTTTGATGTGGAAGCAATGGGTATTTTTTCTTCGAATCTGAGATGTTTTTGGTTTTCATTGCTGTAGGATTTAAATCATGTGATAAAAGAAAGATAATGCTTCTCGTTCAATAGGTGAAGGGATTGTCGGGTCGGTCATGGTGCTGCCCGGCCCAATATTAGTTTGGCTGATAGTGCGGCAAAGGCCTACTGTGCTTGCAGTAGGTGCGGTTTTGCTTTTTTATATTTTCTTCTCTCGCCTATCATTTCTCCCTGTCTTTGAAAGGCGGCCCAATATCGAACGAAGTACTGTCTCAAAGGGCCATTAAACCCATGACAACCAACCAAGCAACCAGTCAATTAATAGCTGAAACATTGAAATTTTGTGCCAAGCATGGCAAGATTGCCCGCTGGAGTTTTACGCAAAGAAAAAAAAAAGAAAAAAAAAATAACTCCAAGATTAAAGGTTGAGTGCCTTATCCACTGTGCCACTTGATGCAAGGATTTATTTCGCTGTTTCATTGTTATGTGCGTATTCACTCTGCTTTCACCCGTTCGTAAACGGACATCGAAAATTTACGGAGGAGAACGGAATATTCATGAGTGCCAGGTCAATACTTACGAACAATAGATAGATATTGTTCGTAAGTATTGACCTGGCACTCATTTATTTCCGTCATAACACTCGGATGTTTTCGTTAGTTTTAGCGATGATTTACCGGAAAATACTGCTACTTGAATATAATACAGCCAACCGTTTTCCAATGACGCCATAGCGTAGTGGTGCAGGCTTCCAACTCCAGAGACAGACTTCATAAGATCGAATCTAACAGCACTCGTTTCTAGTTATTTTTCATTTTTTACATTTTTTTCTTTATTTTTAATGTTATTAATGAAACTGCATACATTTTATGCCCCGCCATGACATTGTTGTAGGATTTACATCATGTGAAAGTAGAAAGATATTGCATCTCGTTCATTAGTTGAAGAGGGTTGTCAGGTTGGTCATGGTGCTGCCTGGTCGCCATATTAGTTTGGCTGATAGTGCGGCAAAGGGCTACTGTGCTTGAAGTAGATGCGGGTATAATTTTTTGGATATTTTTTTCTAACGCGTATCATCTCTTCTTTCTCCCTGCCTTTGAAAGACGGCCCAATACAGAATAAAGTCGTGTCTCAAAGGGCCGTTAAACCTAAGACAACTAACCAAGCAACCAACTAAATTAATAGCTGATACATTAAAATTTTGTGCCGAGCATGGCAAGATTGTCCGCTGGTTTTACGCAAAGAAAAAAAATATTAAAACGACGGTAGCGGGATTCGAAACCATAACTCCGAGTTTATACGATCAATGCCTTATCCACTGTGCCACTTGATGCAGTGAAGTTTTCTTGTTTAATAGTAGATTTAATGTACATATTGATGCAGCGTTTACCTGTTCGTGACACCGTGAATTAATTTACGGAGGTGAACGGAATATTCATGAGTGCCAGGTCAATACTTACGAACAATACTTTATTTTCCTCCAAAAACGTAAACAGTTATTGTTTGTAATGAAATCGGTCAACCGTAGAGGTGTCTAGCAGGGCATACACGAACAATGTGTACCGTAGAGATCCTAAGTATCCGGATAGATAGGTTTAGACAAACATTGCAAATCGAGACAAGACTGCTCGTCGGTCTGATCAGGGGATACACAGTTGCTATTCCATCTGCACAATTTTCACGGTTTGCATTTCTCCACGGTAGAATCGGAATAATAGGGGAAATAATAGTTGGGCAAGGGCCGGCTGTGCTTGAGGCAGTGGTGGAGTTTGGGCTGCTCGTATCGTTTTTGGTCACATTTATCCTATATCTTTCTATTCGTTTTTCTTATTTTCATTCTTTCCCTCTCTCTCTCTCTCTCTCTCTGTGTCTCTCTCTCTCTCTCTCTCTCTCTCTGGGTGACGGCTCGATATAGAATGCAATTCTAAAAGTGACGTGAAACCAAAAACAACCTACCAACCTTTCATGGAATTAACACCATCATAACAAAATCTGAAAATTTCTTGAGTTTGGGGTACTTTTAAACATTAACATTGTTTTGTCAAGAAATGAAACGTACTTTTTTTTCTGTAACAAACAATGTATGTTTTACTAAAATAATAGGCACAAAAGCATTCCCATAGACTAGCACTAGTCTGATAATGAAAAGAAAAAGAACTATTTTTTTTCTTCTTTTCTTTGCTAGTCTATAAAACTTGAATCTGCTCCTTTTCTGATATATACATTATCAGACTAGTACTTTACGAAACCTTCCCATTAGAGTGATTGACATTTATTGCTATCAAATTGCCCCTTCCTAATTCCTCTGCTGGTCAGGTCAGAGAATTTATTTACATAATCATTTTAGAGATTCCAGAATGAAAACCTTTTCAATTCTGTCGGAAGAAATATACACTAGCCTGATTCAGAGGTTGAAATATGTTACGATTGGCAATGATTTGCATTCTGCTCTTAATTTTTTTTTTCAAAAAAAATGTTGCAACATTAGTGCCTGAACATAGAGTATTCTGATCAGGACCTGCACTGCACTGCATTGGTATGGCATTTACTACCGTAATGACCCTAAATGTTGGAACATAAGTGCCTGAACATAGAGCATTCTGATCTGGGCCTGCACTGCACTGCATTGGTATGGCATTTACTACCGTAATGACCCTAACCGTTGGAACATAAGTGCCTGAACATAGAGTATTCTGATCTGGGCCTGCACTGCACTGCATTTGTATGGCATTTATTACCGTAATGACCCTAAATGTTGGAACATAATTGCCTGAGCATAGAGTATTCTGATCTGGGCCTAAACTGCACTGCACTGGTATGGCATTTACTACCATATGACCCTAAATGTAGGAACATAAGTGCATAAGCATAGAGCATTCTGATCAGGGCCTGCACTGTCTGCCATTCCATCAATATTTTAGTAAGATAACCTCATTTATACTTAGGATAATTATTGTAATCTATCATTGTGTCCCAAAATTTATGGTAATTATGCCAAGAAGGCTTTTATAGTACTTCAGGTAAACTTTTTTGGAATATAATAGATCTGTCTAAATCCTGGGGTCTACATATGTTATAGCAAAGGTGCTATGTGATGCAGAAAAACACATCCCTGTTATACACTGAACTTGGTAAAAAAAGAGCAAATGACAAACTTGGTTAAATATTTTAAAAAGATGAAGTCAAAATATTTGGGAATACACATATCTAGAAAAGATGCTTCTGTCGTTTTTTAAGCAGATGCAACAATTTTAGCAGAGGCATAAAATTTCAAATGTTTTGATCACTAGTATAAATTTATCCAATCAAATGTTTCATTTGAATTTGCTAAAAATTTGCGGCAAATTATATGAATGTCCCATGCTTATCTCCCATCCTACATTGCCTTATAACAATAATAATAATAATAATCCCACCCCTAGCCTTATAGCATTAATGGTAATAATAATAATGACTACTTTTAAAGAATAAATCAGTACAAGGGTCCATGTCTGTGTATCTAAATACGTTGAATATGTCAATGCTTCTCTGATAAGTGATTTTGGTATTTTGATCGCTTTAACTTGGACAAGTCGAATCTTCCAAAAGGTGTGCCTGCTCAGCATCTAAAATGCATTAAAATCTAGCAATCTGTCACCCTTTATATCCTTGTACAATGTGTGCAATAGACAAAATAATACTTAACCCCTAGGCTAGAGTGCCAAAAAAGCCTATGACAAAATTTACTTTTGCGAAATTTCAAAAATATTTTAACCAAACTATATCATTTTGAGAATTCAAAGACTAAATGGCAAAAACTGTCAGTAGACCCAGATGAGGCGGCTCATGAGGAACTGCCTCATCAAGGTCTACCATGTGTGCTTAATTCACTGCATCAAAATTTATTTCCTAAATTGTTGGTGTCGCATGAAAACGTATCATTTGGCATATGCGAACAGGACAGAATTGGATCAGCCTGCACATCCACACATTGTTCTTTATTCGCATTTACAATTTATAAGTCCGGCGGAATTTATACATAAATAAGTGTAGACTGAACAGTTCACACAGACGCACAGGCTAATTTTGGTATCTACTGTACGCATATGGCCTAAGGTTCATGCTCACGTGGTGCCAATAATAGCTCCCTAACTAGAATGTTGGTCTTTGATTTGAACCTTGATAAGTTCATGGTTTTCCCTCCTTCCAGATGTAACAATTATCTGTGTAAACATCAAAACCATTTAAATGGCTATACTTGACAGTGGCTGTGAAGCTGATAAATGCCCTCGCTAGATCTTGCGAGGTACCAATATCGCTCCAAGCTAGGCGAAGAAGTCCACCTATAAGTATAGACTAGCTGTAAGAACACAGTGGTAAGAACTGGGAAAATAGTATGGCTGACTGATATAACTTCTTCGCCTAGTGGCTAGGCTAGCATTCCCACTATATTAAATATATCTTTCATGAAAGTTTTTTCATAATTCCAATTTTTTGCCTTTAAAAAAAAAATAAAAGCATCGTAAACGACTGCGTAATACCCGCCACTGCAAACCAATACCCCATCTTCTATCTTTTATACATTTTTTTGTATCATGACATGAACCTCATGAACATAATTTTTTCATAATTTTATACATGTATATAGCTCTGGGACAGGGGCAGGTAACCTATGTGGACTTTATACTACTTGTAACAGAAAGCTTATGTTATTTTAATCATTTCTATGAAATTTCATCAAGATATACCGAAAATCTGATTTTATATTGATTTTCTCATGATTTCATACATGTATACAGCATGTGTCAGGGGCAGATAACCACTGGGGGACAAAATTTTGATCAAGACATAAAGCTTATATCAATATGATAATTTGTTACAAATTTCAGAAAAATCCCTTCCGACTCTAATTTTATACATTTTTTTTCATTATTTCTTACATGTATATAGCCCTAGGGCAGGGGCAGATAATCCAGGTGGACAAAATTCTGCTTATAACTGAAAGCTTATGTTACTTCGATCATTTCTGTGAAATTTCATAAGATATTTCAAAGTGTAAAAGAACTACAGACCAAAAACTGTTTTTAAGACCATGAAAAGGGCAATAACTCCATAAGAAGACATCGAAATTTGCCCATTAACAATCCCAACCGATATCTTCCCAAGACCAATGCACATGCCATGTATGAATAAAATCCTATAATAAATACTCAAATTATCGAACGGAAACGAAGTGCTCGCGAACGGACGACCGGACGGACAGACGTACGTGCGACGGACGGACGGACACATGGACAGCCAGCGGGAAAACATAATACCCCGCCACTAACGTGTGGCGGGGTATAAAAAAGAAATAGAAAAAAAAAAAGAATGAAATTAAAATCTTAAGGATTTTCATCAAATGGGATTACCTAATGTGAAGATATCTGCATTATTATTTTTGACCAGTTTGTTTTAAATATCCGATAATTTAGATGAATGATTATCAGAAATAAAAGTACATACATATGCTAAATACACGAATTTAGATAAAAAAAAATAGTTGAAATAAGATATGTAGAAATACACAATTTTATTGTCATTTCTTTTTTCGCCGAACAAAACGCTTATTCTATTCCAAATGTATTTTTTAGCTCCGTATGAGTCATGTAGCCGGTATAATGGTCTGATGCCCAAGCAACATTTCTATACACAATCTTTCCATCTTTAAAAAAGCGGAGATTCCTTTGTGAAATTTGATTTCATATGAATGATTGTGATGAGTAAATCGAAAAAAAAATTTTGAGTGTTACATAAACACAAATGATACACTTTAAGGGAAGCAGCTAAGCCAGGTATAGTCTTATGTCCCCTCTAAATGAAGATCAACTCTCATAATTAATAACTTGTTGTTTTTTTTCCTTAAAAGCTGACCACATTTTAGGAGGCCTTCGTCACCAAAAGAAGCAAACAAGAAGGTACAAAATTGTTTCCCTTGTAAAATGAAGTGTATCCAAGATCCTTAATCCTGCGTTTAATTACGGTATATGGCTTGCCCATCTACCTCCATGATTAGGCTACTGTTTATACATATCCTGGTTCTCCAGACGAGTCTACCCTTCAAAAAAGAGTTTCTTTCTAAATTGAGGGATCTTCCTTGTATGTTAATATTTTGATAAATCTTGATGGCATGTTAACGTATTACATTCCTTAAATCAGTATCAAAGAGTGCGTATTGATCAGTTTCGGTAACGTCTTGCATTATTGCGGGAACATCAGATTTGGAGAATCTGAAAATAGAATCAATCTTGCGATCAATTATCAAATATTTCGGCTTGCAGTATCGACCTACTCTCTTGTTGAGGCACTCCAGCAAGTGGTTTTTAGTGGAACTTTTTTCTTACAAGATGATTAAATATCAAAGTTTTAGGTTTAACATACCCAAAACCATTTCTCGTAGCTAAATACTGACTTGCAGCATATTGCATGACCTCTTTTGTCTATTTTTATCATTTTTTGTTTGGAGGTGGGTTTTCCAATAGTAAAAATATTCCTTCTGGTTTCCAGCCTTTGATGAGGTTCATTTTAATTTTAATGAAGCTGGGAACCACCCATTATGACATCACAACAGAAATGATGTCATCACTAATCACCTGATCTGTTTTGGAATATGATCATTTCAGCAAAGGGTTGCTTGGAATGTCAGGTACACTTATGCATCTTTTTGTTTTCCATAAAGGTATAACTTATGCAAATAACTGCTGTAAGATATAAGAATAAATTCTTCTGAACTGATTTCATGTTAATTTTATATGAAATGGTAATTTTCAAGAATGTGCTTGAAACATGCCACCCCTACAGCAATAATGGTTATCTTGAGGCGGCCATTATGAAACTGAAAAAAATACATTGCAAGAGATTACTTTCCAAGCTTGAGAGCATGCTAATGAATTTCAAAAACAATACTGGACAAATCTGACTACGAGAAATGGTAGTAAACTGAACCATGTAAGTGGAATTTTCTGTTTCTTTATCCTTTAAGTAGAAACTTCGAAAAACCACTTGCTGGAGAGCCTCAACAAGAGAGTAGATCTTCGTAAGTGAATAAGAATTGTAATTGTGTATTAGTACAAGTCTGTAAAACATATTTAGAAGGTGTTACGGATATATTTTATTTGATCGGTATAGATACTCTCGGCGCCTTGTTAATAAGCTAAAAATGAACCAGATTCAAAGCGCAAGATATGGATGAAGCTACTGGTTCGACTTTACGCGATTTTGGTGTTTATAAAGTAAAATGATAAGCATTGATCATGAACTGAAACAATCAGATCCAAAATAGCGCCCTCAAAACCAAATGGGAAAACAAGATTCAGCCCGCGAAAGACACGCACGGTAAACTGAACGAACATTGTCTCCCAAGAAAGGTGGTCATTCAGCAACCTTAACCTATATTATATGTGAACGACAGGACAAAATGTTGTTCGGCGGCTTGCTTTATATCAGGTGTGTAGATAAAGCTCGTTGCTTTGACCGCAATTTTGCATTATTGTATTTTCTTATTAGGCGTGAAAGGTACTGAAAACTTGCCTTGCAAATCTCTTATTTTTAGGTTTATCAGTGTAAAAGCATATAACTAATGATAATTTAAAAAGGGATTTTACAATTAAGTCCTCTTTTCGGGTCATTTTTGGCTATTTTTAGGGGGTAAAATCGCTATAAAAACGGTGTTCTTTTTCAACTAATAAAAACCCCTAGGCAAATTGCCCTGAAAAATGACTTTCACAAGAGTGGTACATGTACCACTTTTGTCGATTTTTTAACCTGCTGTGTGCTCAAATTCTCCATTCATGAGCATAGTGGTACATGTACCACACCTCAGTCATCTTCATATTCATCAAAAATAATGTTTGCAACAACGCCGCCGAGTCGGTCATTAGGGATGGAGCAAGGGGTGGTACATGTACCACTTTTTCATAAAACTAAATACTTTCTCGTAAATTGCGCCTGTCGTCAGAGTGGTACATGTACCACTCCTACAAACAGGGGAGTCTTAATTTTCTACAGATTTGGTCAAAGTGGTACATGTACCACCCCTCAAATCAAAGGTGATTTCTAAATCGAATCTGAACAGAAGAATTCCGAAATGAGCAAGAGTGGTACATGTACCACCCCTCAAATCAAATTTCTTGCCTTTAGCGGTTTTTGAAACTGGTCAGAGTGGTGCATGTACCACCCCTATAATCGAGGATACTTGCTACATCTAATCTGAATAGATAAATTTGATAATGAGCAAGAGTGGTACATGTGCCACTCCTGATGTTTTTATTACAGAATTGAATTTTCATTTTATGTACGGCTTTGGTCAAAGTGGTACATGTACCACCCCTCAAATCAAAGTGTTTGATACAATGCAACTGAAAGACAGACATGAAAATATGCAAAAATGGTACATGTACCACCCCTCAAATCAAAGGTGTCTGCTACAGCGCATCTGAAAGACACACTAGGAAATGTGCAAAAGTGGTACATGTACCACCCCTCAAATCAAATTTCTTGCCTATAACGTTTTTGAAACTGGTCAGAGTGGTACATGTACCACCCCTATAATCAAGGATACTTGCTACATTTAATCTGAATAGATAAATTTGTAAACGAGCAATTAAAGTTTTTTAGAATTTATCTATAAAAAAAACATCAGGAGTGGTACATGTACCACTCCTGATGTTTTTTTTATACGGCTTTGGTCAAAGTGGTACATGCACCACCCCTAAAATCAAAGGGTCTGCTACAATGCATAATTATGAACAGCCGATTCCGAAATGGGCAAGGGCGGTAAATATACTACCCCGCAAATTGAATGTGTTTGCTGCAACGCACGGGAATAGAATAATTCGGAAATGAGCAAGAGTGGTACATGTACCACCCCTTAAATCAAAGTGTTTGCTGCAACGCAACGGAAAGACAAACTCAGGAATAAGCAAGAGTGGTACATGTACCACCCCTTAAACCAAAGTGTTTGCTGCAACGCAACTGAAAGACAAACTCGGAAATAAGCAAGAGTGGTACATGTACCACCCCTCAAATAAAAGGTGTCTGCAACAAGGCATCTGATAGACAAACTCGGAAATGTGCAAGAGTGGTACATGTACCACCCCAAACATAAAAGCGTTTGCTAGAACGCAACTGAAAGACAAACTCGGAAATAAGCAAGTGGTACATGTACCGCCCCTCAAATCAATGGTGTCTGCTACAACGCATTTGAAAGGCAACTCGGAAATTTGCAAAATTGGTACATGTACCACCCCTCAAGTCTAAGGTGTCTGCAACAAGGCATCTGAAAGAAAAATCGGAAATGAGTAAAAGTGGTACATGTACCACCCCTAATATCAAATTTCTTGCCTATAACGTTTTTGAAACTGGTCAGAGTGGTACATGTACCACCCCTATAATCAAGGATACTTGCTACATCTAATCTGAATAGATAAATTTGAAAACGAGCAATTAAAGTTTTTTTTGTAGAATTTATTTAAAAAATAACCTCAGGAGTGGTACATGTACCACCCCTGATGTTTGTTTTAGAAATAAATTCTCATTTTTATACGGCTTTGGTCAAAGTGGTACATGTACCACCCCTAAAATCAAAGGGTCTGCTACAATGCATAATTATGAACAGCCAATTCCAAAATGAGCAAGGGCGGTAAATATACTACCCTGCAAATCAAATGTGTTTGCTGTACGCATGGGAATAGAATAATTCGGAAATGAGCAAGAGTGTTACATGTACCACCCCTTACATCAACGTGTTTGCTGCAAGGCAACTGAAAGACGAACTCGGGAAAAATCAAGAGTGGTACATGTACCACCCCTAAAATCAAAGTGTTTGCTGCAACGCAACTGAAAGACAACTCGGGAATAAGCAAGAGTGGTACTTGTACTACCCCTAAAATCAAAGGTGTCTGCTACAACGCATCTGAAAGACAAACGCGGAAATAAGCAAGAGTGGTACATAGGTGTCTGCAACAAGGCATCTGAAAGACAAACTCGGAAATGTACATGTACAGTACAGACAAGATTAAAGCTTCCCATAATGCCATTCACCGATCAGGGCGGTCCCGATCAGACATCGTTCCCACGCCATTACCGCGGCATTACCATTCCACGTCAGTCCACCATTCCACACCATTCCATTTCACGCCATTCCATCATTCCATATTGTTTTGGGAACGCCATTCCGATTAATTCCATTTTTCGTTTCGTCCAAAAGAAAAATCCGGTTTTTAAGTAAATTACCGTAAAATGCAAAAAAAATGGAAAGACATACATGAACAATCTGTATAGACTCGAGGAACAGTCTGACAATGTCTTTCAATATTACCACACATTTCTTAATTTTGTTTACACTACACCCTAAAGACCAATTATTGGAATTTTCAGATTTGAGATAAGAATCAACATCTTATATACAGGTATATGCGAAACTGAACACATTTTTCGACATGGCACACTCTTAATCACTGCGATGAGGATAGTCAAGCGTAGACTTATGCCTGCTCTAACACAATAGACCTAAAGAAGCGGTCTGATTATGGCTTCAAAAGTACGATTAAGACAGTTATATCGGAACAAACCATATAGATTAAATTATTTAGAGCTAAGCTGTATGTACGCACAGGGTCTACTTGATCAGGATTTCCAAACATGCCGGAAAACCCCGAGCATTAGGACTGACGTGCCTTCTTAAAGAGAACAGACGTACAGGAACAGTTTGATTATGGTGGTCCATAATGATATAAAGCTTCCGAAACGTTAGCCTTTAATGTATAGAATAAGAGAAGCAGTCAAATTTGATGGATCTAAAGCTTCGTTAAAAGTATTGTGACAACAGAACAAACATCGAGCAAAACTTTGACATTTTTTGTACCGTAAACTTCTACACACAGCGACAGACAGGAGAGATTCGGCAGAGCTGTCTGATCGTGGTGTTTGAAAATACCATAAAACCTGGGACGGACATGTCTGATCAAGAAGTATAAACCCAATGAAGAGCTGTCTCGGCTTCAAAGGTACAAGAAAACTAGATACTGTATTTGGTTTATAATATTCATTTGACACTAAATTGGCAGACTGCATCTATGCCCAATTTTGTTTTGTTTTGGAGGAGGGAGGGGGTCTGGGGTGGTGATGAGGGTTGGGATGGGGTGGGGAACAGGCTGGTCTGTGAGTATTTATGTCATATTAATTTCCCTGTGTTGTTGTTTCTTCGATTTATCGTCACGGATAATCCATCAAGGCTAATAGCCACGAGAGGATCATATCCGCCCTGGGGAAAATTTCCCAGTGTTCTTTCCTCTTCTGCTCAGAGGTACGTAACCATAGTTACACACACCTGGCGCCGAGTGTTCCCAGCGCGGAAGCGCGCAATCAGAGTTTATATCTGCGCCGTGTCGAGGAAAGTCGGTCTACCGGTAAACACGAACACGGCATGTTAAGTCTAGCTCTGCATATGCGCAGTCTGTTCAGAGACTTTATGACAGCAATAAAAAAAATGTTAACAAAAACACTAAATGAGCCGCGACGTGAGAACACCAACAGTGTAGGCATCCGCCCAGTCTGATCAGAGTCTTCGCTGTCCGCATATAGGTAGCTTTAGACTCTAAGCTACCCTTTAAGCGCCTAGCTAAGAGTCTAATCAGACTGGGCGGATGCCCAGGCTGACCTGAGTCTGCGCTGGGCGCACAACCACATTGTTGGTTTTCTCGTGTCGCGGCTCCAATGGCTTTGTTTTACATAAGGAGGAGAGGCTACGGAGTGGATCCGTTAGTGCCTAGTGTACTCTTCTACCTCAAAGACAAACACAGCACAAACAGGCACATGACGTCCTAATGGTGTCGCACTGATATTGATGCGACGTCACCATGTCGTATCACGTCAATATGACGTCATTTCGACGTCATGTTGCTGTCGGGAAGATGCTTGTCATAAAATGTATAACTGAGTTCCATGTAGCCTTGCCCAAGGCTTAGAAATATAAATTTTCTTCAATAAACATTTTTCTTCTTTGTGCTAGTCAATAGGCATGGGGCTGATTTATCTCAGACAAACCCACAAGACATGAAGAGAAAAATTCATTTCTAGACTAGCAAACATCGCGCATGAAAAAGAAGAAAAATATATATGTGACAAATAATTTAATATATTCGACTGGAGCAAGTCTAAGTTCCATGTTAAAATAGAGTCATCTCCCATCGTCCATACAGTCATTGTTGCAAACAGTCGCAACTTTTGGCACCGAAATGTTCACCACAGGAGTGCTTAATTTGACCAGGGAATTGTAAGAGAAGGAATAACAACAGACTGATAGGACCAATTAGCACCAATTAAGTCCTGTAGAATCTCTATGGAGACTACTCGGAGAGGTGCTAAACAATTTGATAACATTGTACCCCATCATCGTTACCGACACACCTAGACAAAGAGCCGATACTTATCGCAGTCTCAGTAATTTATCGAGTGAGGCACCTGTTAATTTTCTTAATTTTATAAATTAGAATAATTTAGGTAAAGTGCGCGTAATCACATTTAAGCGTGGCGTGTAAAGCAGAGTCATGCGGTTTTTCAATCATCCAAATCGGACAACAAATAGTTAACTTACAGCGTTTCAAAATATTTCGTCTCCAATAAAAAAAGGAATTTACGCAATTTTTATATTAAATTTTAAAGGCCTTCCGGCGAAGTCCGGAAAATAAAGTCAAGTTCATATGAGAATAAAACATGTAAGGACAGTCACTGTCTAAATGTCTTGAGTGCGCATCGATGCGAACATTGAAAAAATATGAGTTAATGATGACCGGTCATTATCGAATAAAGCAAATTTCAAGGTATGAAAAAAGAAAAGGAATGAAAATTCATGTCTTATGGTAGGATACACATACACAGTACTTAGCGGTACGGGGCTTTAGAAGCGACCTCTTAATCAGCATTAGGGTGAGGGTCAGGTGCGACCTTAAGTTGAAGGTAAAATCAACAAGGGAGCTTTGAAAAGGCTGTTTTAAAAACATCATCGGCATGCGTTAAACCTCTGGGATTTTGGGCCATTTTCAAGTTCATAGTCATCATTATGAGGTCATAGTATCAGATTCGTGCGCTGTGTGAGCAATTTATAAGGTTAGACCTTAAGTTTAAACGATTTTTCAGTAGTCAGTTTAATGTCTAAGCAATGACTAATTAAATAAATCATAAGGGTATAGCAGGAATACTGCAGTTTGATAGTTTACCAGAAATTTCGTAGGCGTCCGTCAATTCTTACTAAAATGCGGAACAATGCGCAATGTTTTGCAATTTGGAAATATTTCCATAGTGTTTGTCTTTTACTTCTCGTAATATCAACCCATAAGACTAATTTGAAAGTGTAAATATGTAAATTTCAAATTTTAACTTCATAAGACACCAAATTTCAGAGAATAAGAAATTGACCATGCGCCCAGCGAAGACTAAGATCAGCCTTTCATCGGCCCAGTCACTGAGATCAGTCTTCGCTGTGCGCGTTATGCAGCTGAGGACCAAGCATTTCCTAGGTGGAAATCATACTCTTCTGGCTAGATAGCTCATGGAGGCTGATCGAAGGCTTCTCCGGACATACACCATTTTCCTTTTTCTCATACGCTGCGCATATTATAGAAATCGCCTCCTTGAGAAAGGGAAACAAGAGCTCAAACTTGAAAAAGTCACAAATGTCAAATATAGAACGAAATATTATTTGTATTTCTTTGTATATCTCTTTTTCACTTGCAAACTTTGCTTGCGACCAAGAAGCAAGTTGGAAACATCAATTTGACGCAAAACGGCTATAAAAAAGGTTGTGTCTCTGTCATGATGGCTGACGCATTTGTTGCAATTTTAAAGCATTAAAGAAACAGAAAATTTGACTATTTCAGTGTAAGATCGAGTTTAATTTCAATCTGAACGCTTCGCAACTCGTAAAAATACTGTTTTGGGGGTCATTCGGTGAAATAAAAAATCGACCTTACACTGAAAAATTCAAATATCCTCTATATTCATAAGTTATTAAATGTTGCGCATGCTCGGTTAGACGGTTTCAGTATCGGATAACCGGCTGGACAGTAATCTTGCGCAATTTTCACAAGTACTTATCAATTTATTGCAATTAGGTGATAAAGAGTCGGTAACGATGATGGTACTTTTGAAGTGGGTTCTGTTGTTATTCCTTCTCTTACAATTCCCTGATTTGACATTTACTCTCTCAAGATGCTCTCCGTAGAATGCAAAATGTGTGCGCCCTGATGCGAGGCTAAGATCAGAGACATCTGCTCAGAGGCGTCTTCATTGCTTGCGCTCTTTTGTGTGTTATGGGACGCTAGGCATCAACGACTTAAATTTTAAATCAAAAAGCATGGAAGGTAGTGAAGATCTATGTGGAATATTTAGGGTCATTATAACTCCTGTATTGTATTTACATCCAAATTTCCAAATCACCATTACTATCCGAACAAGGATCTCACAATTGAACCCTCCATCGATAAACTTTAAAATAAAATTGTCTGTAGGTTAATGTCACTAAACAGACAACTTCGTTTTCGCCCCACTCCTATCCCATTTGCTCTAATTTTTAGGGTGAAGGTGTTAAGGTGTTCCAATATCTTACACTATCGATATTGGTACACACTTATGAAAACAATGCAATAGTGACTGTTTATTGGCCTCTTGTGTCACCTGTAGTGAATTTTACTCTAAGTATTGGGACCTTAAATCGAGAAAACAGTTGGTGTTGTTTTATAGTGTTTTGCCAATGGAATGTAATAAATGGTTTTGTTTGTCTTTCTTGGATAGGGGAAGCGGGGTTGGGGGTTCCTCGTTTTGGGACCCTGGATGCGGTATTTCCAGAAGTTACGATATTTTATTGTTGTTATTTTTATGTCTTCTTTTCGTACAGCATTCAACAATAATAACGGGTGCAGTTATCAATAGCATCTCTAAATATTGGCAAACTTTAAACCGCATAGAGCAAAGATACGGGTATGAAACTTTGTAAGGAAATTAACAAACTTTGCAGGCCTGGATCAGACCATGCCGTTTGGATCAGGTTCGTCACCGTAAACTGTGCACACCAAGATCAGGCTGCCAAAGTGTGATGTCTTCAGTGATTCCCCTTAACTGATCCTGAAGACACATGGCATTGTCGACATGCTGGCCTAGACTTGCGTAGTTTGCATATCGCTCATCTCTCTTACACACTTCCTACTTGTCATGCAGCGACCGAGTGATTAGCTCTCCGGGCCACGGGGTTGCGTGTTCGAGTCCCGCCGGAGGCAACATTCTGTCCGGGCCTACAAGGTGTTTTAGTGCACGGAGCCCTTCAGAGGGTTGGGGTGATGTGATATGGTGATGTGTGTACCTTCTAGTGCCGGGGGCGACCTGCTGGTTTGGTACATACATGTAGTAGGGCAAGGGCCTGGGCTACTGTGCTTGCAGTAGGTGCGGGTGGGGGTTGTTTGGGCATTTTTTTCTCATCTATCATTTCTCTCTCTCTCTCTCTCTCTCTCTCTCTCTCTCTCTCTCTCTCTCTCTCTGGGAGACGGCCCGATATAGACTGAATTTCTGTCTCTCACCCAAAACAGTCAATCAATCAATTCATATTCACCATCATATGTCTCCCAGTGCGCAGGCGCAAACGTGTTTCAGCTGTTTACATTATTGTCGAGTCACATAAAAAAAAATTGTCTTCAGGCCTTGCATACTCATCATCCGCATCATAAAAAATAAACTTAGATAATACATCCAACTGGGCACACAACATTGAATCAACATTGAATCAATGTCATAACGTTTATGCAACCACGTTGATTCAATGTTGATTCAATATGGTGTGCATGCTGGACGGCTGACTGATCACATTCCTTTCATTTGTATTTATCAGGCCAATAGGGCAAAGGACAGGCCGCGTAGCGCAGTCGGTAGCGCGTCTGACTCAAGAGCTAGAGGTACCGAGTTCAGTACCCGGTCGGGCCACATACTTCGACGGCACGACGTTGAACCAACGTTGATTCAATGGGTTGTGCGTGCTGGATGGCTGACTGATCACAGTCCTTACATTTGTATTTATCTGGCCAATGGGGCATAGGGCAGGCCGCGTAGCGCAGTCGGTAGTGCGTCTGACTCAAGAGCCAGAGGTCCTTGGTTCGATACACAGAAGGGCCACTTACTCTTTTTTCTCCTTCCACTGATTCAAGAAGGGCCATTGCCAGTTACTGGCGAACGTATGTGCACTTAGTACTGGTTAACCGCTTAAGAGGTCTAAGCCTGCCAGGAATAGTGTGGCTAGGTTAACTGACCGTCCCGATATGACCATAGCTGTTTACCGTCCGTGGACGCAAAGCAACAAAACAACAACAACTCAAGTAAATAAACAAATAGATACATAGATAAAGGTATCCATTAACCGTTGTTTGTTTAGTCGTGCTTGTTTAAGGAGACAACAGTCCCCGAAAGCATATCAGGTACAATACTTCACGTATGTTGCATTATACTTGAACTTGAACAGCTTTGTCGGTTTGGTAAGGCTGACCCCACAGACGACTATGGGTAACTGCAATCACCTATCATCAACCTGCTGCCACTATGAGGTGATGTATTCGGGCGATGGTGGTGGATAACTCTCAGCGCCGGAGCGTCCTACTTATTTGGATGATAGTAAGCAATTAAGGGCCTACTGAGCTTGCAGTAGGTGCGGGTGGGGGCTGTTTGGCTAGTATTTCTCTTATCTATCAAGTCTCTTTTCGTTTTTTTTCTCATTTCTTCTTTATCGATACGGCTCGTTATATACTGAAGTACTGTCTCTAAGAGCAATTAAACCCATACCAAGTAAGTCACCAACTTATCCAAGACATATACACAGTTCCCCAAAGAGAACCCCAATGCATAACGGACACAGTTCCCCGAATGGTGCCCCATTGTGTAAAGGACAATTATTTTCTGTCATCCGCGACACGAGAAAGTGACGTGTTCGCCAAGGGTAACTCAGCTCAGCCTAAGCATCAGCCCCGTCTGATCAGAGATGTCACTGTGATTTTTAACGGTAGCGAAGGGCCGACGCTATCTCAATACCGTCAGTGAAGAAGACTCTGATCAGACTGGACGGATTCCCAGGTGATCTGAGTCTGCGCTGGGCGCATATGCCACTCAGTTTGTGTGATGGCGCGGCTCATTTCTGTCAAAATTGAGGGATTATCTAGAATCAATACTGTAAATATTAGGACATATTTACCCTGAAATCCAATGAGGGATGCATGCCATGATTTAAGTTTTTTAACACCATTCGACTCATATCAGAACGATGAGAGGGTGATCATGAAAAGCTGTGCGCAAAGGAATCCGTTTACGGTTGGACAGAATTCCGCTTCCAGCCAGATTTGAACCCGGGACCGATAGATGACCAGGCCGTGTGATACCGGGCTTGTCCTAAAATTCGAGCAAATTGCAGATGCTTCGAGAAAAATATGCTTGGTGACTGACAAATATTGTAGACCCTGATCGTGCCCATGTTTCATAATCAATCTAACCTGGATCTTCACTGTGTTTTGTGCGGCAGGGTCCAGTCATGTTTTTGTATTAAATTGTCAAAATATTACTTAAAGGCACCATTGCTCTATCAGCTTGAAATATTTTATCGTAAGGTATCGCTGCAAACTTCTCATTAAAATTTCGCCGTTGATTATTATCGTGATTGGCTGACTTTGAAAAATCAAAAAGTCCTTGAGTTTACCATAAAACAGATTTTAAAAAATATCTAGGTCATTTTAGTTGCCATCTAAAATGACCTTCTTTCGCTTTCACAAGCTTTATCTCACGGTAAAAAAACGTAAGGCACAGGAGTAAAAATATAAGGTAGAGGCGTTTATTAGTTGATAAAAATACAATGTATAAAAATGTTAAGCAATTTCCGCGGTTGCATCATATTGCTTTGCGGGGAACCAGAGACGAAAATCGTACTTCTATGTAGAGACATCATTTTTCCAAAATACCTTGTTCCCTCTTTTTTGTCAGTTATATGACATAAAAAGCACAGCAACCGACACATTTTCATTTATTCTGAAAGGCTGTACAGGTTTCATAATAATTTGTAGCTGTTACTTCTTGTCTCCGACCCAGTCTATACACCTTTCCTATAATTCAGAGTCTGTTCGAGTTTTGTCCCTTGCAACGCCTATGACGTCATCTATAGGATAGGATATTGTTTTTCATTGTGTAGCCAAATAAATGCCGGTTTTCCGTATATTCAAAACTAACATTCAACGGTTTAGATTAAGACAACTATTTTGTTCCAACTATATTTAGCTCTTACTTTGTCGGAAAATAAGCTTTATAATTTATAGCTTTTGGGAATTTGACACAAAACTAAAAGATTTCCCACTAAAAGAGTATGTATCACCAGTACAGCATCCAAAACATAAGGAAAAGAAAGAAAATAACGGAAGATGTTCAGACCGATATTACAAAAGATACAAAACGAACGATTAGCTGATTATATTAAGCAGACACACGCTAAAAATGACAACAAAGTGTGCTGACACGGAAATCGTTTGTGTAATCCCCGAATTGCGCGCGTTGCCGCAATAAACAAACACCCATGATTGTGTATTAGCTAGACTCATGTTTGGAAGGCAGCTTTAAGAACACCTACCGTGAAATGGAAACGATCAAATAAATAATACCGAAGATAAGTAAGAGATGGAAAAAAAATAATATAAATTCAATCTTGGGTTAAAAATTACGGAAAACTGTTTGGATGCTGATGTTTTTAGATCCGTGTATCGCTCAAGAAACTATGAATATCAGCGCTATAATCTGTCCGGTACGTGGTCCGGTAATAATACGTAGTTACTATCTGAATGTCGGAAGAATGGAAATAACTTTTCAGATTTACGAAGCTTATTTATACGAAATGTAGCTTTTTTATATTGAACAAACGTGAATGTATTGCCGGAGTTCTAAAACACGGCGTCAATGAAAGGGGTCATAAAAATCAAGAGCGACTTGTCGGGATTCTCATTATGATATTAAAATAAATAAATAAAAATATATATAAATAAAAATGTTATATGAAAACGGGGCAATTATACCTTAATTTGGTCTTTCAATGATATTTTTTTTTTTGCAGTTTACATTTATTAAACGTCTGCTTTATGCATGTTATGTGTGCTTGCAGTTGTATTGAATTATATGGGATATCCTATAGATGACGTCACAGTCTACTTGGGTAGATAACTCGTGCGCGACTAAATCGATTTATAGGAAAGGTGTATAAACTAAAATCTGCTCCTACTTATATATGAAAATATTTTGGGACCTATGCCTCTGGACTAGGCCTATGTGTAGAACACTGATACAGGAATCTCAATTAACAGCCCTATATTGGAAAACAACGTTTCAAAATACAAGACATATTTGTGTGAGCGCGGCTCCATTCGAATCACTACTGCCTGCGCAAACAACATAGACTTAGATCAGCATGCATATCCACGTAGTCTCACACGGTCAGGCAGTCTGTGCTTCTGTGTAAACGTATCAGTGTTTTCAGTTGTCATTTATAAGATGTCGAAAGACGTTTCTGTGCGAGCATGTTTTTTTTTTTTTTTTTTGCTTTTGTTTATTTGGAAGATTCTGAGAGGAAGCGCAGGCCACGCCAAGGTTGTTGCTTACTTATTTATTTTATTGTTGTTCACATGCGATAAAGCACATTTTACGCATTTTTCTTTGTAAAATCATTATTAGTTAAACCGGAGCGCCTGACCTTGTGGGCCCAGTGCTCGCTTTTAATGCAAGGAGTTGTGGATTCGACTCCTTATGGGCGTCACATGCCCGATCAGGTTCTTCAGTCCAGTAGATCCGTCGCTAAACAAGCAAGAAAAAATCAGTATGTTCAATTTGCCATACTTTCTTTGCACAAAAGAACAGCGATGACTGATTTGCTTTCGAATTATATCGGCGCTATTTAAGTGGTCTCAACAGACTGTCGAAAATAGTTTTTGTGGCTCTAAAATTAAAACACCTTCCCCGGTTAATGCAAGAATGTGGATAAGTCATAAAACAGTGGGCATAGTCATCTCCATGCATTTATAAGTTTGACAAAAAAATAATAAATGAATAAATACAAAATGTTATCTTTGGCAGTAAACGGCAACTAATGCATCCAAATTTTATGAAATTTCATTTTAAGAGCTGCTCGCACATGGAAACAAAATATTTGGTACCATTATTGTTAAAAAGCCAACCACTTATAAAATAGTTATGTTTTGGACATTTCTTAAGACCTCATTGTAAGAACAGTTCGCTTGTCACAAAAAAAAGAGAAAAAAAAACAAAAAAAAAAACGAATAACAAAAACGGGGGTTTAAACAATTTAATGATATGAGCACCAAATTTCTTCGGACACATAAATTTTAAGAAGTTTTCCTTTCAGTAAGAATATAATAATAATTATAATAATATTGATTATAATAATAATAATAATGATAATTATAATAATAATAATAAAGGATTAATATTAATCGAAAAGAAGAAGAAAAAGTAGAAAACTGGTCAAGATAACAATCCTAATACCAATAATAATAATAATAATAATTGTTCGAAAGTATTAACAAATTTATGTTTGAATAATTGTATAAATGTATAAATATCGAAAATTTTATATTCATCCACTTACAATTATTTCCGTGCACACATGAATGACAACACTGCCCTGTTTACTAGAGCCTACAAATCCGTTGTTTATTCGATAAAACAGATTGCCGAAAACAGATGGCCACCTGTTACGTAATAACGGAAGTCTGGTGCGGTTGATCAGGACACGGAAGCAGTAGCCATAGCTACCAGATAATTTATAATTGTGAGGTGATATTTGTCAAGGGATTTTTATGGGGTAAGGTTTCAAATGCAAAAAAAAAAAAAAAAAAAAACTATATCGACTAAGATTAAAGCATAGGATGTAAACTCCGGATTCAGATTTTCCAACTTTTAAAATAGAATGAATGACTTACGATTTTACGTCCTTTTCAACAGTGTTTCTGTCATATCAGGACGATGGGAAGGTGATAATGAAGGGCTGTGTGCAATGGAACCACGTTTATGGTAGAAAATAGCGAACCCGGGTCCTGTAGATCAGTAGAGTAGGCTAGCGCTTCACATACTGAGCATCCGGTACTTCTCCTTCTATGAAGGATTTATTTTATGGGGCGAAAACGAAAGTATTAAGTTTTAAACAACTTCATGACGATCTTGAGGCTTAAATTTGCCATAAATGTTGAGGAGCAATAAACCTCGAAAGATCCAGCGTTGTGTCTCTCAAAATGCCGAGCAGAGCAAATTCATTCGCGCAGTCTGATCGATGTCTTTCCAGTTCACTTAAACTATATGTTATAGCATCGTCAAATGGCTGGGCTTGCAAAATGCGCATGTACATACCAAACTGCGCTTCAGCACATGCTGGAATTTCATAATGCCCCGAAAATACTCATACTTCCAATGATCGTAAAAGCAGTGCGTAAATGATTCAGAGCGGGTCTGGGATGGCTTGAAGGCTTACGGTTTTACGTCCTGTTCAACAGTATTTCAGTCATATTTGGGCAATGGGAGGATGATAGTGAAGGCTTTGCGCAATGGAGCCCTGTTTACGGTTGGAAAGATTTTTTTTTTCGTTTTGAGTCGAACACGGGACCACTAGATTAGCTGGCAAGCACTTAACCTACTACGCTCCCGAGACTTCTGCCGGTCAGGAACATTCTGACATTTGTTTGTATTCATCGGCATAGTATAAAACATACAGTGAGTCTTGGAGCCTAGTCATAGAATGAGTCTAAATGTTAGGACAGACATGCCTGGGCAAATGGTGTAGACAGACACCTATCAAGAGCAGTATGTCCAGGCCACACTCTTTGTTAGCACCCTAATAATTACAAAATTTATGGATATAGGCATGATCACTGGTTCTCAAACTACCATAAGATTTCTAAACATTGGGACAGATAGGTCTGAGCAAATAGTGCAGACCCAGCTCAGGCCGAAGGAGTCGTCTGGTCAGTGTCTACACTGTTTGCAATTCCAGCTTCAGCTCTGAGATTTATTTCAGCATTGGAGAAAGAAAAAAGTGTTCAATTTGAGGACTGTTACGGTTAATATACTCAAGATTCCACTCCATAACTCCACTCTTTGTTTCACACTATGCCGTATTCGTCACGAACGGCGAATTATCAGACTGACCTTATACACCTGCCCAAACCGGCCAGGCTGCAGACTTTTGGAGTGATGAGAGCAGAGTATGGTTTAACTGGTACACCTCTTCGATGTTCACGTATCTGATAAGATGCGTTTTCTTGTGTCGAGGCTCATACACGGGCGAGTTTTTCCTTGTTGTATTAGAATATGTTCATTTTCCTGATAAGTCAGGTCCGCCTGCACATAAACGCCAACTGTTTAAAGCCCTTTTTCTACTCTCTAAATTGAATGGAAGCCTCAAACCAGACTGCACAGATGTCCAGGCTGATTTGAGTAGTCCCTGTTTACAAAGTTATTCATTAACCTTTTCACAGGCGCTAATTACCTCTTTTTCTTTAACCCCACATTTTTTTCAGCCCCCAAAATAAGGACTTTATAATATAATGGTTGCATCGTTAATACATGTACTTTCAGTTGTTTTGTTGCTTTACGTCCACGGTAACAGCTATGGTCATATCGGGACTGTCATTTAACCTAACCACACCATTCCTGGGCAGGCTTAGACCTCCTAAACGGTTAACCAGTATTTAGTGTACATACTGACAACAGCACTGCCTGAAATAGCGAAAGGAGAAACGAAAATAAGTGGCCGGACCGGATATCGAACCCGATACCTCTGGCTCTTGAGTCAGACGCGCTACCGACTGCGCTATTTCGATACAATAATTATGAAAACAGTTTACCATACTGGGTATGTGTGTGTGTGTGGGGGGGGGGGGGGGGGGAGCAAAAGGGTCAAACGAATGATGAGCAAAATTGGCACACCAACTCTACAGCTTTCGCAAACTTTTATTGTGCTTTATATAATTGCAAATTTCCTAAACATTGAGACACATATAATAATTGCTGTAACTATCCTAAAATGAACAGTTTGCTTTTTCAATGCACTAATGTCTCTATAACTCTAGATGAAGTGGAAGCCCTGATCAGACTGCTCCAGAGCAGTCTGATTGTTCCTTCTTGAGCAGCCTGATCAGGACCTGCACTGTTTGCTTCAACCTGTCTTAATATTTAGGACTTTACGGTACTTTTGACCTTGTATATATCAGTTATTACAGATTACACATACATTGTGTTTGCTCCAAATTTAGTGTTGCATTGGGTTTGTTCACATGTTCGTTTAAATTAATCATCTTATTGCACCTTTCGTTTAATGGTACGATCAATATTACTTCGTTTTAAAATGAACAATGTTTTAAACACTCCATGCCAGTCCGATGTAAGAACTGACATGGAGATGTAAACGACAGCCCGAGGCTTTAACTGTGCGAAGATAATATATTCGGTCCTAGTAATGGTACGATCAATATTACGTTCTTATTTAATGAAAACTCTTTCACACACACGAGGCGAATTTGCGCGTCGCGACGTTATAAACGTGATTTTTCACAAAAATACGCTTTTTTATAAATATTTATTTATATATTCACTTAATATCTATTTTGACTGATGATTTACCTGGCCCCAGGAGTGAGAATCCCTAGGGATACATTATCTTAACTGCCTAGCTGTCCAGTAGATGGTCATTTGGATGTTATGCTGTCCAAACTGTAAAATGGGATGGAATTAATTTTGTTGTGTTCTTCAAGGAAAGGATACTTCATAAACAGTGCTAAAAGTGGAGGGTAATATTTGTTGATATGGAGAAATAAGAAAGCATCATCCAGAATTTCTGCAGATTCCAAGATCAGCCTGCGCTACTAGCGCCCTTCATAAAGTAGGGATTTGATTTTACTGTAAGTCGTAACAATGTGAAACCTGTTCAGTTCAGCTCAGTTCAATTCTCTTATCGACGTTACCCAATGTGAAACCATACAAAAGAGATTATATACACTCTGCAAAACTTCTAATTGGTCAGTTTTCTACTTTGCAGAAATACAACTTTTATACAATATTTTTGAAAATTGTTATAATCAATATATTGGGCTATTATCGGCCTGCTAAAATTGAATGTTGTAATCAAATATTTATTGTAATATCAGAGTTATAGTCCTTTCTTTGAAAAACATGATATGTTTAGATACCGCATTAAAACCGCATCGAGCTGCCACAAGATCAAGGCATTTCAGAAGTAAATAAAGTTTCCTATCATAAAAACACAAAATTTGTATTCAGTAATCATGAAACGTTTATCTGTATTAATTTTAATATTTGATTATTCAAATTACTTCCCTTTGAATGTTTGTGTAAATATTAATAGGAGCCTCAAATTGTAGTAAATTCTTTTACAAATGCATAAATGATTGTGCCTTTTATAAAATACAGGTAAATATGTGCATTTATTCTTCCCAATTTGTAGTCAGGATTATCTTAAGTTCCATAAGGCTTAATTCTGTTGAAAAAGTGACCAGTTATAAATTTGGCTCTGTGTACACATGTAAATGGTGTATTCATCCGCCCTTTCAAGTCCACCGAACCAGACCAACCAGTTACCGAATAAACAGTTGAAATGAACATACGCGAACAATTAGTTGATTTCCATGGGGCGTAATCCACATCGTAATGACCGGCGAGGTGTCTAGTCCGGACTGATACTGGTTGCAGTTTTTGAAAACACTACCGGATAAAATAGATTACCGTACGTGTGGAAAAAGTTTTGAAACTGAAAGTTTCAGTTACAGGATACCTAATGGAAAACAATTCTGGATTATTCAAGTCGTGAAAAGCACCACTCTCCCCCCCCCTCTCTCTCTCTCTCTCTCTCTCTCTCTCTCTCTCTCTCTCTCTCTCATTGATTTCATTAGAGGAAAGAAAGAAGACGAAGAATCAAATCATTTAAAGCACGAAACAGTAAGTTAGTTAAAAACGTGATTGATCAGGGGTAACAGTCTATGCCATAGCGCTGGTGTCAGAACAACTGAGTCGTGAAAAGCCTCCCACCCTCTCTCTCTCTCTCTCATTAATTTTCATCAGAGGAAAGAAAGAAGATGAAGAAAAAGATCCTTTAAAACAGGAACCAGTAAGTTAGTTAGTTAGAAGGTGTAACAGTCTATGTCATAGCGCAGGTGTCAGAACAAATCATTCGGCGGCCATTTTGATCATACTCTGACAGCTTTCCGTTGATAAAAATGAATGACAAAACTATAACACACAAGAAAAGGCAAACGGGGCTATGCAGTGTCTACATATACATATGGTCGATATATATATATAGGACACGATGATTCTAAAAATGAGAAACACTACAGTTTCTGATGTGGACAGCTGAGATAAACATTGAGCAGAGTCGATACAAATCACTGTAATGAAGTGTTTGCAGATTTAACAAGTATTTTGTTGTTGACTCTCGTAATATCGAGTACACAACATTTTCCGGTACCACATAGTCTTGATATTTGGTTGTGTTTCATATTGATGTTTCGCCTAGTCTCACGACCCGTGACTTGGCGAGATTGTTCGTTACTTCACACGCGCGGGCCAAACATTAGATACACAGCAACGGCCGCACAGCAACACATACCAAAGGCTTTTTTGGATAATAATCGAATAACATATAAATAAAATAGTTTAAACGGAGATTTGATATTATATGATGATTAACAAGACCTGCCACAGGTACAGGATAGCTCGCCTGACAGCGCCTTGTCCATCACATAATAAACGTTAACGTAAAACTTTAACATTTTGCTAACGCCGACGCCGCCGCCAACGCCGCCGCTGACGCCGGGGGTAGTGCAATAGCTCTTCCTGAACTTCGTTCAGGCGAGCTAAAAATTGTCATGAGGATTACAAATTGATTTAAGCTAACAATAACAACCACATTGAAAATATTTAAAATGCAGTTAAAATCCATCTTGCATTTGCGTGTCGAACGGCATTTGTAATCATTTAACATCGATAATTTATTATGTCTAACTTTCTTTTCTTTTTTTTTCTTTCTTCTTTTCTCGCGAACGTAAAGACCGTAAACCCAATGGTAAGATTTCCTGCTTTTAAAAGTCATGATTTATTCTATTTTATTTATTCTGTGTTTATCTTATGTTGCATATCAGTGAAATTATGAATAATATATGTTTAAACTAAAACTGAGCCGCAACACGAGAAAACCAACAAAGTGGTTGTGCGCCAAGCGCAAAATCAGATCAGCCTGGGCATTTGCTAGTCTGATCAGAGTCTTCGCTAAGCGCTTATGGGGTAGCTAAGGGTCTAAGCTACCTCCATGCGGACAGCGAAGACTGATCAGACTGGGCGGAAGCCCAGTCTGATCTGAGTCTCCGCTGTGCGCACCTCTTTATTGGTTTTCTCATGTCGCGGCTCAAATTATTTACCATCCTAGATGGAATCTGCCGCTTGTGCTACCCCTCATAGATCGTAAAGAGTGGACTCAGCCGTGTTAAAAGTTTTTATACCAGTACATATGTAGAAAGGGGAGGGAGAGGAGGAGTTTTTTTTCTGGTTCAGTTTCAGACGCCCTCTCTCCCATACGGAAACTGTCTTTTCATATGCAATTAGTTCATGTTGATGAAACATAGGAACAGAAGAGACCATGAAAAAATCAACAGAAGACTTAAATGAAAGGTTATTAAACTCCGTTTTTGCCATGTTTGACATTCCTTTGTGAAAATAATGTTGACTAGAGGAGAATACCGTGACATAACGTCCTTGGCGACTCACCTAATTAATTGTAACAGGCATATCTGCTTTTTATACCCCGCCACACGTTAGTGGCGGGGTATTATGTTTTCACGTTGGCTGTCCGTGTGTCTGTCCGTCCGTCCGTTGTACGTACGTCCGTCTGTCCGTCCGTCCGCACTTCATTTCCGTTCGATAACAAGTATTTATCAACGGATTTCCTTGAAATTTTGCATATGCATTTGTATCGGGAATGTCTCGCTTGGGATTGTTAATGGGCAAATTTCGTTAATTTCTGACAGAGTTATGGCACTTGTCATTGTTCAAAAAATGGTTTCTGGCCTCTAGTTCCTTTACTACTTGGAGTATCATGATGAAACTTCACAAACGTGATCGAAGTAACAAAAGCTTTTTATGAGCACAGAAATTTTATCATCGGGGGTTATCTGCCCCTGCCCTGGGACTATATACATGTATAAAATCACGAAAAATTCCATCTAAAATCAGAGATTGAAGCAATTTTTCTGAAACTTTCAGCAAATGATCAGAGTGATGAAAGCCTCCAGTGATGCTCAGATTTACCCCATGGGAGTTATCTCCCCCTGCTCCCGGCTATATACATGCATAAATCTGGAAAAATTGGTGTGTGAAAAAGGTTTGCAGTGGCGGGGTATCACGCAGTCGTTTGCGATGCTTTTATTGCGAGCCTGCTTTTGTGACTTCTTGCCTGCTTACTGATTGCCTGATTGCCGAAGCCTTTCCCAAAAGCATCTGCACTTGGTAGGGGCTGGGTGTGTGTTTGGGGGGGGGGGGGAGAGAGTTAGTCCGAAGGGGGACAGATTCTTCCTAAACAAGCTGATTGGATGAAAAAGTCTAAATGACCTGGAAGTCTACCCTTTCACCTTCAATTTTAATTCTACTTCACTGGTGTATATTTGTGTCTTTAGTTTTGATATGATCTGTCATTTGGATTTCTTGTCATGATTACAATTAGATTCTTTCGTGTGATAAAATGTCTTGTAAAATACGCGTTCTCGCAATCTACCACTCTTGCTCATTTCTGAGCTCGTCTGTTCAGATGCGATTTAGCAAACACCTTTGTTTTAGGGGTAGTGTATGTACCACTTTGACCAAAGCCGTTGAAAACGAGAATTCTATTCTTAAAAAACAAAAACAAAAAAAACATTAAGAGTGGTACACGTACCACTCTTGCTAATTTCAAATTTATCTATTCCGATGCGCTGTGGCGAGAGGCCTGGAATACAGGAGTGGTACATGTACCACTTTGACCAATTTCATAAACTTTTTAGGCAACATGGTTGATTTTAGGCATGGTACATGTACCACTCTTGCTCATTTCCGAATATGTATGTTCAGATGCATTATAGCAAACTTTGGATTTTAGGGGTGGTACATTTACCATTTTGACCAAATTAAGTTGCAATAAAATGAGTATTTAGATTTTGAAAAGTGATTAGGTGTGGTACATGTACCACTCTTGCCCTAAACCAAGTTTCTTGCTTAGATGCATTTTTTGCAACCCCTTTCGCAAGTAGTAGTAATGTAGTCTTGATTAATGTTATAGATTTGAGGGGTGGTACATGTACCATTCCTGCTCATTTCCCAGTTTGGCCGTTCAGATGCAGTGTAGCAGACACCTTTGACTTGAGGGGTGGTACATGTACCACTCTTGCTCAGTTCCGAGTTTGTCTTTCAGAGGCCTTGTAGCAGACACCTTTGATTTTAGGGGTGGTACATGTACCACTTTTACTCATTTCCGATTTTTCTTTCAGATCCTTGTTGCAGACACCTTAGACTTTCCGAGTTGACTTTCAGATGCGTTGTAGCAGACACCTTTGATTTGAGGGGTGGTACATGTACCACTCTTGCTTATTTCCGAGTTTGTCTTTCAGGTGCGTTGTAGCAGACACCTTTGATTTTAGGGGTGGTACATGTACCACTCTTGCTTATTCCCGAGTTTGTCTTTCAGTTGCGTCCTAGCAAACACTTTGAATTTTGGGGTGGTACATGTACCACTCTTCAGATGCCTTGTTGCAGAAACCTTTTATTTGAGGGGTGGTACATGTACCACTTTTGCTTATTTCCGAGATTGTCTTTCAGGTGCGTTGTAGCAGACACCTTTGATTTTAGGGGTGGTACATGTACCACTCTTGCTTATTCCTGAGTTTGTCTTTCAGTTGCGTTGCAGCAAATAGTTGATTTAAGGGGTGGTACATGTACCACTCTTGCTCATTTCCGAATTATTCTATTCCCATGCGTTGCAGCAAACACATTTGATTTGCGGTGTAGTATATTTACCGCCCTTGCCCATTTCGGAATTGGCTGTTCATATGCATTGTAGCAGACCCTTTGATTTTAGGGGTGGTACATGTACCACTTTGACCAAAGCCGTATTAAAAATGAGAATTTATTTAAAAAAAAAAAAACATCAGGAGTGGTACATGTACCACTCCTGATGGTTTTTTAGAGATAAAGTCTAAAAAAACATTAATTGCTCGTTTTCAAATTTATCTATTCAGATTAGATGTAGCAAGTATCCTTGATTATGGGGGTGGTACATGTACCACTCTGACCAGTTTCAAAAACTTATAGGCAAGAAATTTGATTTGAGGGGTGGTACATGTACCACTTTTGCACATTTCCTAGTGTGTCTTTCAGATGCGCTGTAGCAGACACCTTTGATTTGAGGGGTGGTACATGTACCATTTTTGCATATTTCCGTGTCTGTCTTTCAGTTGCATTGTATCAATTACTTTGATTTGAGGGGTGGTACATGTACCACTTTGACCAAAGCCGTACATGAAATGAAAATTCAATTCTGGAAAAAAAAAAAACATCAGGAGTGGTACATGTACCACTCTTGCTCATTTTCAAAATTATCTATTCAGATTAGATGTAGCAAGTATGCTTGATTATAGGGGTGGTACATGCACCACTCTGACCAGTTTCCAAAAGGCTATAGGCAAGAAATTTGATTTGAGGGGTGGTACATGTACCACTCTTGCTCATTTCGGAATTCTTCTGTTCAGATTCGATTTAGAAAACACCTTTGATTTGAGGGGTGGTACATGTACCACTTTGACCAAATCTGTAGAAAATTAAGACTCCCCTGTTTATAGGAGTGGTACATGTACCACTCTGACGACAGACGCAATTTACGAGAAAGTATTTAGTTTTATGAAAAAGTGGTACATGTACCACCCCTCGCTCCATCCCTAATGACCGACTCGGCGCCGTTGTTGCAAACATTATGTTTGATGAATATGAAGATGAATGAGGAGTGGTACATGTACCACTATGCTCATGAATGCAGAATTTGAGCACACAGCAGGTGAAAAAATCGGCAAAAGTGGTACATGTACCACCCTTGTGAAAGTCATTTTTCAGGGAAATTTGCCTAGGGGTTTTTATTAGTTGAAAAAGAACACCGTTTTTATAGCGTTTTTGCCCCCTAAAAATAGCCAAAAATGACCCGAAAAGAGGACTTAATTGTAAAATCCCTTTTTAAATTATCATTAGTTATATATATACAGATAAATCCTAGCAAGGACTAAAGTAACTGTACGAAGAATTGAAATACTTTCAGGCGGAACAACTCTTCCGTTTTCATTGTTGCGTCTCTTCCCAATAGTTTGTTGGGGAGGTGGGTGGGGGGTGGGGGGGGGGGGGGGGGAGGAGGGGGTTAGATCATAAGGGCATAAGAGAAAGAATTTTTCTCCCTTTGATAATTTTATACAAAAAAAGAAGCTCATAGCATATTCGAACCGCAAAGACACCGACTGCTCTGATCAAAGTTTAGCTAGCCAGAAAGGACATGGTATGATAAGGACCGTTTTTGGCCCCAATTCAAATTCTTTTAAAACTGCATGGTTTCTTTTGTTTATCATTTGTGCATATGGGAACAAACAATAATTCGCTTCACTTTTGTTAATTCTCAGAATCACATGTTTACTGACATGCCTATGTTGTTTCAATAATATGAAGGACAATTGCAATATAATTTGAGTTCAAAAGAATTTCCTTTTAAGAAGTTAGTCATTTACAAAAAACTTTTGAAAGCTCTTGATAATAGGCTTTTGATGAAATGCTTGTTCGTTCAGTAGCACTGCTTATTACCTATGCACTGCCCAAGGCTGTCCATGTACCCCACCCACATAAGTTTGCAAGTCCAGAGACGCTCACCAAAAAAGTCCAACAAATCAAAATGAAATGTTTACCAAATTATTCCTTGTGTTCAATATAATAAATAAATACACACAACATGTGTTTATTTTGTTTCTGATCGGATGTATGGGCGTTTTTATGTTAGAAAGACAGGGGAAATGTTCCAACAGCTGCCAGTTTAGTAACAAGTAGTTAAAATTAAACATTGAGCCCAGTCTCCAGCACATTTTATATTTTCATGCCATTAACATTTTGTCTGTATACAAAATATAACATGTGCTGGAAGCCTGGCTCATATCTTTTGAAAGCCAGAAATGCTGGGGTAATGGGTATGTTCAAGATAAAAAACACAAGTATTTTATTCAAGAACCTCTTAATTGTGTTTCCTTGGAATACATTTCCAAAATCGAAATAGGACTGTAATTTTGATATAAAAAAAATTGTGGGCAAAATATGGGCCTTATCATATCAGGATCTTTGCGCGGATATGCACGATGTAACGTCCCTTTTCCTTGGATCATGTCTTGGTTTGGTGAATGAGTTCATTTAAGGTAAAGCAACACTTTCAATTCGTTTTTATTCATTTTTTTTTTTCGGCATTCCATTCTCAATGGGTGTCAGCTTTTTAAAGGAAGAATTTCTCTCATTTAGAGCAAATTCGTTCTTTAAGAGTACACCCCCTTGTTGAAAGAAGTGGCCTTTGTGCGAATTACATGTATCTCTCGATATCTCGAACACTGATATCTCAAAGTACCCTCTTGTATAAAAAATATTGTTAGGACATAATTCCATTTTTTTTACTTTCAACTCATCTTATCTCAAACTACTGATATCAGTAGTTTGGAATAAAATTTTACTTTGAGATATCGAGAGTTGACTGTATATGGAATCAGGAGACATTACCGTCTTCGCCATATACAATTACAGCATCATTCATTTGTATGAGGAAGCGAGAAAAGAAATCAAGTGTCTGGCATTTATTGGAATATTTATATAAAGGTCTTGGAAACCATCGGTCTAATTTCCTTTCGCTGTATTATTTTATGTGTATGTAAATAAATGTTAGACCTTTCATATAACCAACGTAGACATATCATTTCTAGTAATTCAAATATTACGTCTGTTTCTCACGCAAATATTGCAGCAAGAAAATGGCTTTATTATTGCATAATGAATATTTACTCATATTTGGAATTACAAAATGATAGCAAAGCTTGAAAATGCATAGACGTCAAAATAAATTATATGTGCATTTGTGTGATTGTCGCGATATTGTCATATGTATGTGAATAAGAAAGGCGACAAACATACTTTTGCGATATTAGATCGTTTGGTGATTTATATGCAGTTTACTATAGGTTGCAAGTAATCATTCGTTCATTACTTTATTTGAGCCGCGACACGACAAAACCAACAATGTGGTTGTGCGTCCAGCGCAGACTCAGATCAGCCTGGGCATCCGCCCAGTCTGATCAGAATCTTCGCTGTCCGCATGGAGGTAGCTTATACTCTTAGCTACCATTCGAGCACTTAATAAAGAGCCTGGTCAAACTGGGCGGATGCCAAGGCTGATCTGAAGTAAAAAGTATGCAAAGACCAGGAACTGAAACAATCAAAATCCAAATCCAGCCCTCAAACCATAGTTGGAAACAATTAAGATTACAAATAATCAAGATACAGAGAACATATGGTTAACCGAGTGAGCAGCTTGTTCCCAAAAGTTGGCCACTCAGCAACCCAAACCGAACCAAAAATAATAAGAACATACATAAGGTAAAACATCACAGAAACTCTGACACCAAAAACAGGCAACAAAGAACCACAACAGAACTACCGCCTTGGAACGGTCAGTAATGAATTACTGGGGGGCTTAAATCGATTTTACAGGCCCAACCTGCGCTGGCCGCACAACCACATTGTTGGTTTTGTCCTGTCGCGGCTCATTTAGCTTTTCACAACCAGTATGAATGTCTGAATTGCGCAAAAGAAATATTGTTGACGGTGTGGGATGCAAATACACAATTATATATATTATCCGTCTCTCGGGATCACCGCTCAGCATCACGAGACAAGCCGAACAGAGACCCTACTTACGATTTTTTCTATCTTAGCTCACGCCCATGAAAGATGCGTATGATCTCACATGCATACAAATAAGACAAGAAGAGGGATAGTTACACTAAAGAAACTGAAAAACAAATGGAAAAGTAAAATCTTTTATCTTATTTTTATTTATTTTATTTTTCAATCGTTTTTTTATTATCATTATTCGTAAGTACATGTATCTGTTCTATTACATTATCTTTATTTTGAATCTATGACAACTCACCGACAGACAACTGGCCGACACGACAAGTCACAGACATACTTTTTTCACCGACAACCAACTCACCGACACGACCACTGGCCGACAGGACAAGTCACAGACAATTTTTTTAAAAAACTCACCGACGTTCGCCGACACCCATCGACAGAATCTTTCCTAGAAGGATGAAAAAGAAATATTTTTTGTTTTATTTACTTCCCGAACAGAACACAAATATGTAAATATGTCACGTAGGCCTATTATACACTCAAAAATGAAAGTAAACAGCTTACCTCAACCGCAGCAGAATCGGGACAGTGATTGTGTTCTTGGGTAGATGTCAACTCATTTTCAAGTTTGACGCATATACCTTTACAGTCTGGTAGGTGGCACACCCAATATGAATTTTCTCCGCGTTCACGATCCTTTTTATATATGTAACCATCGAAAACCAATTTGTTTTTTTCCCTTTGAGATCGGATGTACGAAAACCCGGTCGCCATTCTTAACCAAAAGTCGAAATATAAGAAAAAATATCCGTTATACATGAGCTTTAGGGATTATTGAAGTTGCATTCACTTTTGTAAAAAAATATAATAGGGTTTTGTCTGTGAGTTGTCGTGTCGGCGACTTGTCTTTGTCGATCAGTTGTCGTGTCGGTGAATATTTTTTTGTCTGTCAGTTTTTGTCTGCGAGTTGACTTTCGGTCAGTTGTCTGTCGGTAAGTTGTCGTGTAGTGTTTATTTTACTTAATATATTATGTGATATGTGAATTTTGAAGGAGGTAAACACAAACGTTTATGTCCGCTTTTCGTTACATTTAGTATCTTACGAATATCAGTGCAGGATCAAGGAAGCATATAAGGTTTTGTCTGACGTATTGTGTACATGTGTACTACTAAGTATGTCTTACGTTTTACGTATTACGACATAAAAAAGCTTCGTTACAAGCCTAATAGACTTCGTTACAAGCCTATTAGGGCCATTGCAAGCCTATTAGATTTCTTTTGTCTTACGTATTGTGTCTCCATTATTAGACATTACATATTATCTATAATGCCTCTGATTTTACGCATCATGACATAATAGGCGTGTTGATTTTTCGCACATGATGTCTTGGATGGGATCTGGAATTGAACTGTGTCAGTTCCTGAGAATTTTCCTACTTACTTTTCCTTACAAACCTATTCGTGCCCTTTTTGTCTTACGTATTATGTATAAGATATTAAGTATTTTGTCTAACGTATTCGTATTTAAAAATAAGACACTGAATAGAGAAAACATAATATGTAATACATAAGACGTAAGACAGAAGTGCCCTAACAGACCTAAATGAAGCCTATTATGTTATAATACGCAATACGTAAGACATGATACATGTACATAATACGTAATATTCAATACCTAATACATAAGACAAAATGAAGGTCCTTATGGGCTTATATACAGCCGTGGAAGCTATAACTATAGTACGGTAAACTAAATAGTATATTTCGCTTCTAAAGTAAAGCTGCATAATGTTCAACAATTCTAAATGTCGAAGTTTTGAAAACCAAACATTATTTTTCATTAAGATTCAGAATGGCAAGTTTAGACACGTATCGCAGGTCTTTTCGAAATTACTGCTTTATTTAATCAGCTTTAGGGTTGCTCAGTATCAGCTGTTTGCTGTAGGTATAGCTGGTCCTGATTATCAAAATACATGGCCTACAAAATATTTATGTCAAACATGCATCAATCACAATTTGATTAAGCTAACTTCAAACAAATTTAATCTATAAATAACTCAAATTGCACTGCGAAGAACTCATTTTATTATCTGTTTGACGAAATGTTGTTTGTTACGCAAACATATGATAGAAAAGATTTATGGAATATCATTCATCTTCATTAGCTGAGCCGCGACATGGGGCAACTATCTTAGGGCGTAGGGCCACTGTGCATGCTCATACAAACATGCGCGATCGTCCATTCCTGTCAGAGCATGTGCAGATTTGTTAGGCAATGATTGGTCCTTTAATATTTCAAATCGCTATTTGCGCATGCTCTGACCAGTCTGTGCATGCGCAGTCTGGTCCGAGCACGCGCAATTCGCAAAAGCCCTCAGATGAGATTTCTCACAACGCACATCGGGATGTAAAGGTGATGTTTGAGTCATTATGCAAATATGTCCCTAATGACTATAACTATTAATAAGCTTGTATTTACATACCTGGAAGCTATAGAAATAGAAACAGGAACAGGAAAGAGATGTGTTGTTTTTATTAGTATATGCTTATTAGCATAGTATTTTTACGGAGAATAAATAACCCATATGTTACTCCCGAATCAAACTTCCAGTTGAAAAATAATGTGTATTACAAAATGCAAATAAGACATACAAAATGTGTTCTGAAAAAAAAAATATCTGATTAATGCAAACTGTGCATCTGTTCTGACAAGCCAGTGCCCCTATCAACAATTTTTTTCTAGTTTGGTTGAACGTAGCCCCATGTTACGAAATGGATCTAATCGTCCACTATGTCGTCGAGATTATTTTAATGCTTTCAATCAGTAAGGCTACAGTTTTTAGGGTAACTGTGGTAATAAAACGTTTACGGAAATTGTGACTACGTTATGCATGGGTTGTTTGTGAATACCTCTCGTGGACAGCGTATTGCATGATTTTAAGGTGAATACCTGCACGAGTCTTTTGATTGTGGACAGCGTGTTGCATGATTTTAATGTGAATACCTGCACGAGTCCCATGATTTAAATGTGAGACGCATACTATTTATACGCCTATCTTTTATTGAAAAGTTAGACGTGGCTGTTTAATTCTTATACTGAGGATGTTATATTGTTGTGTGCCCAGATTCTGAGTTTAGACCAGAACGGTAAGATTTTATTATATTTATTTTAGAATTGTTTGGCTAAGAATGAAAAATGTGACTTCTGATTGATATGGTATGACTCTATGTGTCGACTGATTTGATTTTGTTGGCAGTGATCAGGCTGCGCATATGTCGACCAATTTTGTTTATACTGACCATGCTGCGCATGGTATTTGTATATTAGGAAGTTTTGTAAATTACGGAAATAGTTTATATCACTGATGTTGGTTGCAATGGTGTGCGTCTATTTGACGTCCAGTGACGTCAATTGTATTCATGTTATTCATGTGACGTCAGTTGCATTCATGTTATTGCGACGTCAGCACTTTTATATTAGTTTCACTGGTGTCCAGTGACGTCAGTTGCATTCATATTATTCATGTGACGTCAGTTGCATTCATGTTATTCATATGAAGTCAGTTGCATCATGTTATTGCGACGTCAGCACTTTTTATATTAGTTTCACGTATACGTGGCCTATAGAAGTAGATTGATTTGTAATGGAACTAATTTATATACTCGTGACGTCAATTGACGCCATAGCATGCACCGCATTAAGGGTTTTTTCCATAAGTTATAATGGTAACATTTGGTCATCATGCGTTTGATTTGCCTTCATTAGACGGCGTCATATGGTATAACATCATTTGATGTCAGATCAAACGTTATGATCCCAAATGTGTGAGAAACGCTTATTCAGCTATTATATTCTATGGCAAATGGTATTACGCTTAGTTTAAAGAAATGAATTAATACATATGCGAGTTAGATTTTGGTCAATAAATTTAATGTAAATAAGTCATTGTTTAGATTATTCATGTTTTATGTGGGGTATGTCATGGTAATGCCTGTTGACGTCAGTATACTTCTTGACAATGTTTGACGTCAGATCCTTCGACGCACATGCGTGGTAGGATCTACGTTTCTTCATTGGCGGAAGTGGTAAGCACACTTTTAGCTTTACATCGTGAGCGCGAGTCGTGTCTAGTGACACGGCTGGCGTGTGCACGTTATGCTCGGCATTCGCCGAGGGCGTTGTATGGTATTTCCAAGACAGGCCCAAGTCTTACGTATTGTTATTATGTAGTTAGAATGTATTAAGTGTAAGTTCGTTATTTTTAGGCACATCAAGTCCGGCACTCAGCTGTTAGGGCTTAGAGCCACGTCTCACCTGGAGATTCGATATACGTCTCCAGGTTAATACCAACCCGGGTAGAGGCAGTTACAACGCCGTTTATGCATGGTTCCTAAGCAGAGCCGGGAAGCACAAAATGTAGGCGGAAGTGGTTAGCACAGTTTTGCCAGATTCTGTGATAAGATCTGAAGGTCACATCAAGTGTGGGACAGTGTTCGTCCACTAAAGCGTGTTAATATATATAGACTGGTCCCTGGTACTATCCAGGGAGCGACCAGTATATAAGCGTGCACGTGTAATTATAAGTTGGTGTTCCTCATGATATATGGACTGGCCCATGACATGATCCAGGGAACGACAAAGTGAAGTCTACCAACATAAGGCCTTGTTTTTTTTGTATGAGCTCAAACTAACGTTTTTTGTCCTTTGTGTTTTCCTTTAGTTCATGGCGCTGAGTCGAGTACGGTGTTGACGTCAGACGGTAATCTATTTGCGTATTGTACGCAAATCGATTACAGATTTGAAACAAACACCTTACTTGGGCCAGCGACATGAACTGATATGTGTTGTATATTATTATAATTGTGACAGTTGTAAATTGTATTGTTGTATATAGAATTTACATTATATATAAACTTAAAAAATTCTAACGTTGTTAGAGTTTCCTTGTTAGTGTATTACACTAGTAGGTAACCCTTTAACCGGAAGTCACCCTCCGCCGTCCTGGCGACGCATAAGGCTCTACACCCGTGTCGACCGTGTGTAAAACCTTCTGCGTAACATGGTGTCAGAAGTGGGATTTGATTTCCGGTTAATATCTGCCAGTGTAACACATTGACAATATATACAGAATCTAGGCACAATTTTGTCAGACATTTTTTTTATTATTATTGACTTTCTGATTGTTCTTTTCTAAGGTGACGTAAGGCTGTGAATTTTAGGGGAGCAATTTTGCCACTAAATTCTTTGTAAATGTAACCTACACTCAATTAAGGTCAACTATCCTTATTCCCTGCGTGATGAAGTGCGATAGCCCATGCATTAATTTGTGATAAAATGTAACAGGTTGCATATCTGAGTGGGGAAACTGAGGTATATAGACCTGAATTGTCTTGGCACGGATGATACATATTTAGTTTTAAGATCCGGTTGAGTACCTTGGCACTGCTGTTGCATGACAATCTGTAAGTTTATTAACCTAAACGTTTTGTACGTTGTGTCGTAACCGTTACTGAGGTCCATTTTATGTCCTGATTTAGTAACGTAGGTCACTCGTAACGTTATATAATATCGTTACAATGAATTAAACCTAATAGCGGAATCTTAAGTTTGATTTACCGTTGGTATCTTTATATGGTTTTGTAATGTAGGACGTACAGTTGTCGTGTCAGCGTTAATACGTTGCGTTACATACGTTACGTTTGTATATCCGATACGCTAGATCAAGTTGGGCGTAATTGTATGTGGGCTATTTACGTCATCTAATTACGTCATCTAATAGTGAAAAGTAATTCTCGGCAAAGTCAACGTCAGTTTATGACGTCATTTCCGGTCTGTTATGAACGTAACTTTAATGGCTACGTCCAGATCGCGAGTATATTAATTAATCAACGTTTTAGTTGGATTAGTTTATTATTATTGTTAACGTTTTAGTTAACGTGTGTGACTATAAGTGAACATCGGTTTCAGTTAAGTTAACGTGAGCATTACGTTAAGCGTCATGGATCAGTTAGTTAAGACGGGAAAAGAGTTAGGTTATGAGGGGCAGGCATTGCAGGAATTTGTAAAGCAACAGCAAGAGACTGAGAGGGCAGAAAGGCACGCGGTAAGGGCACTTGATAAAGAAAAGATTGCGCAGGCCGATAAAGACAGGGAAATTGAGTTAGCTAAGATCGCGGCGGAGAAAGAGAGGATCGCAGCGGAGAAAGAGAGGATCGCGCAAGCCGAAAAAGATAGGGAAATTGAATAGGCTAGGATCGCGACGGAAGAAGCTAAGATTGCGGCGGATAGGGAAATCGAGATGGCGCGGATTGAAAGTATAGAGCGGCAAGCCGAGAAAGATAGGGAAGCTAGGTTGTATCAAGTCGAAAGCGATAAGGAAGCAAAGTTGTCGAGCGAAGTTGAGTTAGAAAAGTTGAAGTACAGTTTTGAATTGCAGCAACGCGAGTTAAAGAATCAGATAGAGTTGCAGAAGGTAACGTTTAGAGTTGAATTAGAAAAACAGAAGGCTGAAAAGCTAGCGCATGCGCGAGATCCCAAGTTACCGTATTTTGATGAAAGTAAGGACAAAATGGATAGTTACTTATCAAGGTTTGAGAAATACGCGACGGCGAATAAATGGGATAAAAACGTTTGGGCTGCATATTTAAGCGCATTACTTAAAGGTCGCGCGCTTGATGTTTATGATAGATTGTCTGTAGATGATGCAGCAGATTATGACCAGTTGAAAGATGCGTTGTTAAAGAATTTTGGTATGACTGAACGCGGATTTAGGAAGAAATTTCGCTATGATAGGCCTGAAAAGTCCGAAACGTTTATTCAGTTTAGTAGTAGACTTAGGTCGTATCTTAATAAATGGTTGAAAATGGCGAAAGTAGACCAGTCTTACGAAGCTGTTTGCGATTTTTTCGCTAGGGATCAGTTTTTAGAATCCTGTAGTAAAGAACTATATGTTCATTTGAAACCGAAAACATTCACGAATCTAGGTGAGATGGCTAGGGAAGCAGATTTATTTGCAGAAGCACGTGGCGGTGTCTATGCTTGTGTTAATAAGGGGCAGCGTGATAGTAAGGGCGTAACTCAGAGTAGATCTGATAATAAGCCGAGTGCGAAGCCAGAGATAAAATGTAGTATTTGTGGTAAGGGACATTTAACATATAAATGTTTTAAGAATCCCGATAGGAAGCAAGCATATAGTGCGGAGGTGGTTGCAAGTGCAAGCGGATATAGCGGAAGTAAGGGGAGTAGTTATGCACCGAAAGATGAGACACAAAGATCACAGAGTAAGAGCGATACTGTACAGACGAAGGGTAGTAATTCAGATCGTGGCCGTGGTCGGGGTTATTCCCGCGGACGTGGTCGGGGTGGCGGACATCAAATGAGCTTTTGTAAAACTACAATGAATAGGTCTCATGAAATTGAAGGTCTCTATAAGAGTAAGGAAGAAAGTCCACTAATCAATGATAACGTGGATAGGGAAGGTGTCTGTTACTTTTTAAGGTCGCGATTACCAACAGCGCAGGGTACGGTTAATGGTAAGACTGTTGTAGTTTTAAGGGACACAGGTTGTACTGGGTGTGTCGTTCGTAGAAACTTGGTTTCTAATGATCAGTTACTTGGTAGAGAATCTGATGTAACTTTGATTGATGAATCTACCCAAAGGTATCCCTTAGCAATGGTTGACATAGATTGTCCATTTTTCACAGGAAAAACTGAGGCATTGTGCATGGAAGATACATTGTATGACCTGGTTATTGGAAATATTGACGGGTCAAAACTTCCCGATATGTCCCATTTTGCAATGGCGGCAGTGACTAGGTCACAAGCTAAGCAAGGTGAAGAGGTCTATAGGAAACTTAAAGTTCCTGATCAAATTATTGCTAGTGACAAGGAGGCATTGAAGCAGGCCCAAGTTGTTGACCCTAAATTGAATGGCATAAGGCAAAGAGTGGAATCTGGGAATGTGACTATTAGTCGTGGATTGAACCGAGGTGAAACTAAGTTTATCCGAAAGAAAGATTTATTGTATAGGCAGTTTACTAAGGGAAACAAGGTCACTTTGCAACTTATTATCCCTGAAGGTTTTCGTGAAAAGGTGTTAAGATTGGCGCACGAAACCTTGATGTCAGGTCATTTGGGCATAAAGAAAACTATGGATAGAGTGTTAATTGAGTTCTTTTGGCCTGGAATTTGTGGTGATGTGGCAAGGTTTTGTAAATCTTGTGACATATGTCAAAGGACTATTCAAAAAGGTCGTGTCACTAAGGTTCCTTTAGGAAAGTTGCCACAGATTGACACACCATTTAAACGAGTCGCTGTTGATATAGTTGGACCGATAGAACCTCGTTCTGACAGGAAATCCCGCTATATTTTAACAATGATAGACTATGCGACGAGATATCCCGAGGCAGTAGCGTTACCCGGCATTGAAACGGAACGAGTAGCCGAAGCGTTAGTTGAGATGTTTAGTAGAGTTGGCATACCTGATGAAATGTTAACAGATTGCGGAAGTCAGTTTACTGCTGAAGTTATGAAAGAAGTAAGCAGGCTGTTATCACTCCAGCAGTTAACCACGACGCCGTATCATCCTATCTGTAACGGTCTTGTAGAGCGTTTTCACGCGACGTTGAAGCAAATGCTACGTAGGATGTGCGCAGAACGTCCAAAAGACTGGGATAAATATCTCCCAGCACTACTGTTTGCAATAAGGGAGGTTCCGCAAGAGTCATTAGGGTTTTCTCCGTTCGAATTGTTATACGGACGTAACGTTAAGGGCCCAATGGCAATATTACGTGAATTATGGTCCGAAGAGGTACAGGATGAGCAGGTTCTGTCTACGTACCAGTACGTAATTGAGTTGAGAGAACGGTTAGAGCAGACGTGTAAGTTAGCACATGATAATTTACGGAAAGTACAAGTAAAGCAAAAGGCTTATTATGACAAACGCGCTAGGTCGCGTAAATTTAACGTGGGAGATAAAGTACTGTTATTACTGCCAACTGACAGTAATAAACTGTTATTGCAGTGGAAGGGTCCATATGAAGTAGTAGAGGTGGTGAATAGAATGGACTATAAAATCGACGTCAATGGTGTCGTGAGTACATATCATGCTAATATGCTGAAACAGTATGTCGAACGTCGTACTGTGCCGTCACATTGTTTATTGTCGACTGAGACTACAGAGTCGGTTGATGACGATGGTAGTGATGAATTTTCTCTTGATGATTGTGCTTTTCCGACAGCTAAAGAGCCGGAAACTTATAACGACGTCAGTATTTCAGATACGTTAACGTCAGAACAACGTATGGAGGTTGAAGCGTTGATTAAACAGTACCCGGATGTACTATCAAGTTTACCCGGTCGAACTGATCAAATACGGCACGATATCAAACTACTCACGTCAGAACCCATACGGACGAAGGGTTATTCTATCCCGTATAAGACGCGTAACGTCATGGAGACGGAGATACAGGATATGTTGGATTTAGGGGTAATCGAGCCGTCGATTTCACCGTATTCATCTCCTGTTGTCCTAGTTCCGAAGAAAGACGGATCAGTTAGATTCTGTATCGACTTCCGGAAGCTTAACAAAGTGACGGAATTCGATGCAGAACCTATGCCAAATATGGAGGAGGTTATCAATAAAATGTCGGGACATAGATTCTTTACAAAGATGGACCTGAGTAAGGGTTATTGGCAAGTCAGTCTTACTGAAAGGTCTAAACCTTTGACGGCATTTGAAACGCCTAAGGGTTTATTCCAGTTTAAAACTATGCCCTTCGGTTTGGTCAATTCGGGAGCCTCATTTTGTAGGTTAATGAGAATCATATTGTCCAATCTCCCAAATGTTGACAGCTTTGTTGATGACATGTGGATATTTACTGAAACATGGAAGGATCATGTGACGTCATTACGTCAAGTGTTAGATCGGCTCAGGTCGGCCAAATTGACGGCAAAACCATCTAAATGCATGATCGGATATGGCAGTATCGAGTGCCTTGGTCACAATATCGTCGGACAGACGGTACGACCGCAAGAGGACAAGATACAGGCTATCAGAGATGCTCCTCGTCCATGTACGAAAAGGCAAATTAAATCTTTTCTGGGATTAGCTGGGTTTTACCGTCGTTTTATCCCAAATTTCTCATCCATAGCTTCTCCCCTGACTGATTTAACTAAACGGGATAGACCTAATTCTATCAAAGATTGGCAAGATCAGCATGAAAGGGCATTTCAAACCCTGAAGAGTAGGCTCACGTCTAGTCCTATTCTTCGCTTGCCTGTTTTTCAAGAAGGTAACCCGTTTGTACTCCGAACAGACGCTTCAGACGTTGGTCTTGGAGCTATTTTGCTTCAGGAATTCGAAGGTGAAGGTCGTTTGCCGATTGCTTATGCTAGCAAGAAATTGTTACCTCGGGAAAGGAACTACTCTGTAATTGAAAAGGAATGTTTGGGTATAATCTGGGGTGTTGAGAAATTTCGTAAGTACCTGTATGGGGCGGAGTTCCTACTTGAAACCGACCACAAACCTTTGTCCTATATGCAGACAGCTAAGGTGCTCAATCCCCGAATCATGCGTTGGGCCATGAAATTACAGCCGTACAGATTCAGGATCGTTGCTATCCGCGGCCAAGATAATTTGGGGGCGGACTACCTTAGTAGATAGTTTGGCCACGTTATGCATCGCACCGTTGTTGTGTATATAGCTAGTTTTCCAGTTTTGACATAGCCTACGATTCGATCGCATTTCGTACTATTTTAGAAAAGAAACATTGTTATGTTTTTTTCTCCCTAAGGGGAAACCTATGTTACGAAATGGATCTAATCGTCCACTATGTCGTCGAGATTATTTTAATCCTTTCAATCAGTAAGGCTACAGTTTTTAGGGTAACTGTGGTAATAAAACGTTTACGGAAATTGTGACTACGTTATGCATGGGTTGTTTGTGAATACCTCTCGTGGACAGCGTATTGCATGATTTTAAGGTGAATACCTGCACGAGTCCTTTGATTGTGGACAGCGTGTTGCATGATTTTAATGTGAATACCTGCACGAGTCCCATGATTTAAATGTGAGACGCATACTATTTATACGCCTATCTTTTATTGAAAAGTTAGACGTGGCTGTTTAATTCTTATACTGAGGATGTTATATTGTTGTGTGCCCAGATTCTGAGTTTAGACCAGAACGGTAAGATTTTATTATATTTATTTTAGAATTGTTTGGCTAAGAATGAAAAATGTGACTTCTGATTGATATGGTATGACTCTATGTGTCGACTGATTTGATTTTGTTGGCAGTGATCAGGCTGCGCATATGTCGACCAATTTTGTTTATACTGACCATGCTGCGCATGGTATTTGTATATTAGGAAGTTTTGTAAATTACGGAAATAGTTTATATCACTGATGTTGGTTGCAATGGTGTGCGTCTATTTGACGTCCAGTGACGTCAATTGTATTCATGTTATTCATGTGACGTCAGTTGCATTCATGTTATTGCGACGTCAGCACTTTTATATTAGTTTCACTGGTGTCCAGTGACGTCAGTTGCATTCATATTATTCATGTGACGTCAGTTGCATTCATGTTATTCATATGAAGTCAGTTGCATCATGTTATTGCGACGTCAGCACTTTTTATATTAGTTTCACGTATACGTGGCCTATAGAAGTAGATTGATTTGTAATGGAACTAATTTATATACTCGTGACGTCAATTGACGCCATAGCATGCACCGCATTAAGGTTTTTTTTCCATAAGTTATAATGGTAACATTTGGTCATCATGCGTTTGATTTGCCTTCATTAGACGGCGTCATATGGTATAACATCATTTGATGTCAGATCAAACGTTATGATCCCAAATGTGTGAGAAACGCTTATTCAGCCATTATATTCTATGGCAAATGGTATTACGCTTAGTTTAAAGAAATGAATTAATACATATGCGAGTTAGATTTTGGTCAATCAATTTAATGTAAATAAGTCATTGTTTAGTTGGTTAGTTGGTTGATTTGATACTTAACGTCCACGGTAAACAACTAAGGTCATGTCGGGACGGTCAGTTAACCTAACCACACTATTCCTGGGCAGGCTCAGACCCCCTAAGCGGTTAACCAGTACTAAGTGCACATACTTTCGCCAGTAACTGACAACTGCCCTTCTTAAATCAGCGGAAGGAGAAACGAAAGTATGTGGCCAGACCGGGATTCGAACCCAGGACCTCTGACTTACGAGTCAGGTGCCCTACCGATTGCGCTACCCGGCCCGGCGCTCATTGTTTAGATTATTCATGTTTTATGTGGGGTATGTCATGGTAATGCCTGTTGACGTCAGTATACTTCTTGACAATGTTTGACGTCAGATCCTTCGACGCACATGCGTGGTAGGATCTACGTTTCTTCATTGGCGGAAGTGGTAAGCACACTTTTAGCTTTACATCGTGAGCGCGAGTCGTGTCTAGTGACACGGCTGGCGTGTGCACGTTATGCTCGGCATTCGCCGAGGGCGTTGTATGGTATTTCCAAGACAGGCCCAAGTCTTACGTATTGTTATTATGTAGTTAGAATGTATTAAGTGTAAGTTCGTTATTTTTAGGCACATCAAGTCCGGCACTCAGCTGTTAGGGCTTAGAGCCACGTCTCACCTGGAGATTCGATATACGTCTCCAGGTTAATACCAACCCGGGTAGAGGCAGTTACAACGCCGTTTGTGCATGGTTCCTAAGCAGAGGCGGGAAGCACAAAATGTAGGCGGAAGTGGTTAGCACAGTTTTGCCAGATTCTGTGATAAGATCTGAAGGTCACATCAAGTGTGGGACAGTCTTCGTCCACTAAAGTGTGTTAATATATATAGACTGGTCCCTGGTACGATCCAGGGAGCGACCAGTATATAAGCGTGCACGTGTAATTATAAGTTGGTGTTCCTCATGATATATGGACTGGCCCATGGCATGATCCAGGGAACGACAAAGTGAAGTCTACCAACATAAGGCCTTGTTTTTTTTGTATGAGCTCAAACTAACGTTTTTTGTCCTTTGTGTTTTCCTTTAGTTCATGGCGCTGAGTCGAGTACGGTGTTGACGTCAGACGGTAATCTATTTGCGTATTGTACGCAAATCGATTACAGATTTGAAACAATTACCTTACTTGGGCCAGCGACATGAACTGATATGTGTTGTATATTATTGTAATTGTGACAGTTGTAAATTGTATTGTTGTATATAGAATTTACATTATATATAAACTTAAAAAATTCTAACGTTGTTAGAGTTTCCTTGTTAGTGTATTACACTAGTAGGTAACCCTTTAACCGGAAGTCACCCTCCGCCGTCCTGGCGACGCATAAGGCTCTACACCCGTGTCGACCGTGTGTAAAACCTTCTGCGTAACACCCCATAATGCTTTGACGGCGAATTTGGGTCAGGAATCCCCCTTCAATAAATGTACTCTTCCTTTCTATACATATATTCAGTGCCTGTTTCCATGGCTGACACGCCACGCCCTTTCCTACGCAATGGGGCTTATGAATAATTACGCCCTTGCAATTGGTCAGTCGATGAAGACATGTGCATCATGGACGTCGCAAAAGCCGCACGGGAATCTCAAGGATGTCGTATTTATCAACAAATCTTCGTCATTACTCTTGGTGAAGTCATGGAAACGACCAAATAAATCAAAGATGTTTGCTTGACCAACATGCATCATGTGTCAGTTTGAACCAGACTACATTCTTATCGGGCAGTACTTGTTTTCGAGTTTGCTTTGTATGTTTGTTTTTATTCGTTTTTATCCCCCGCCACACTTTAGTGGCGGGGTATTAGGTCTCTTGTAGGCAGACCATGTGTATTTCCGACAGTTCGTTGTATGTCAGACTCATAAGCACTAAAGCACGTGACACCAGCCAAATCATTTCTTGACATCCTTTATTTTTCCTAGGACAATAACCCAATTTATGTTTCATACGAACGGGCAAAACATTCAGAGTAGAAACTAAGTTTGGTCTGACCTTCCTGTAACCATGTTGGCACCAACTCTTCACTGGAAATTGTATAATTAGCAATTCGTTTTCATTTGAGTACAGCCTGACGTTTAAAAAGCTTTATAAAAGTATACCAATAAATAAAAGGGGCAACTGCTACTGGTCAAGAAGATTGTAATGTTTAACTTGCTTATACGGACTTGATGCATTTTATTTATTTATTTATTTGATTAAAAACATTTGTTTGAAAGATAAAGGCCTAGTGTTTCACTTATATTCACGAATTTGCAACGACAAACATTAACTGTATACTTAAGGAATGAATGTTATTTTTTAACGTTTACTGAAGTATAAACTACATCGGGTCACGAGCAAAGTAAAAGAACCCCGAAGGGGTTTACGTAAACTTTGCTCGTGACCCGATGTAGTTTATACTTCAGTAAACGTTTAAAAAATAACATTCATTCCTTATATTTATATTATTAAACGATGCTTTTGATCAATAAAAAGATAAACAAAATTAAGAAATACATATATAAAGATTGTTTAAAAAACATTACCGGCCGAATTTAGCAATAGTTTGGAACAGCCGCATTGTCACTGCCTACCAGTAAATTCCACCTCCTGCTGTAGATTTCGCGTGCAAGTAGGCGTAGCGAGCTGTCACTCAATGTTTACTAGCCATTCAAGTACATGGAATGTTGTAGATTTCACGTGCTAGTTAGTGAGATGAGCTGTCACTCTGAAGCGCGTGATACAATGTAATTATTGACTTTTAAGGTGGTGATTTATGGTAAATGTAAAAATCTGCATAAAGCCATAAAAAAGGAACGTATCTCCCTGAAAGTTAGCAGACTTCTTATTTTTGTTGTTCTTTACAGTTTAGAATACAAAATAGACGTACATGCTGCTTAAAAAAGTGTTTTTATAAGGAAAGATCAAAGGGTAATTTTCTGCGAATAAATCTGAAAAAATAATATCGTTATTGAAAATTTACGTAGTGCTGAAGGTGCATTATTGCATAATGAAGAGCGTCCTAGCAGTTATTTATTCCAACTCTTTCTCAAATTGTAATGTAGACCAGATGAAAACGGTAGCTTTTTCTGAATGTTCAGCCATGTACAAAGTCAATGTACACTGGACACATTTATTAAATATAGGGTAGGCAAGCATACCTATGTTAACACCTACAATATAAATAATACATTACTGACATGATCAGTGGTGTGTAGATGAAATTGTTCAACCTTGTTAAAATAGTATCACCTGTCTCACCTGTGTGTTTTGGCAAAAAAATTTGGACACAGACTGCATCTTTTTTCATCTGCTCAGCCTGATAATGTGTGAAAGAGTTTGAAAAAATAATTGCTAGGACGCTCTCCATTATGCAACAAGGTACTCTAAGCACCAAGTATATTTTCAATAACGATATTATTTTTTCAGATTTATTCGCAGAAAATTACCCTTTGATCTTCCCTTATAAAAACACCTTTTAACATTAACAAATGATGCATTTTGGGATTCTAAATTATGAGAAACAACATAAAGAAGGCATCTGCTAAGTTTTGGAAAGATCAGTGTTATTTTGAGTATTTTATGCAGATCTTTGTCAATGTCCCAAATCAGTGATTATCACCACCTTAAACAACATTGACGCCCGCATCAATTAATTGGGTTAACAGAGAGCTCTACACTGATAATGTAAATATTGATAATTATGACAGGTATCTCCTTATAGTGAATGGATATACTTTGTGTGGTCGGGCGAGCCGAAACAACTCTACTATTTTCTTTTTGTTTTCTTTTCAGTGGGGTCCACTCTTAAAGGAAAGGAGTTGCTCCTTGTGGAGCAAATTCTTTCCTGTAAGAGTAGACCCCATTTTGGAAGTGCCACATCGTCCACGGAAGCAAACACGAAGTGACTTAGTCATAACAATGCACACCGCCCCCTCCCGCCCCTTAAAATTGTAAAATTGGCAGAATAAATAAACATGGATGTGTACCGATACAGTTTAATATCTCAAAAAAGATACAATTCACATACCCTACAATTTACATTCAGACAAATTCCAATGAGAACTGAGATAATGAACTCTGCAACTGCATTATTATCTAGTCCAATTACATCAACAACTCTAGAGCGCTCCTAGTAGGTTCAATACATTCACTTTTAAATTATACTTAGTAAAACAATTGAAGGATATCAAAATTCTATGATTATTTTTACTTAAAACAAAATCTTAACAAATTTCAATATGCATGCATTCAATAGTACCGGGCATCTACAATTAAAAGCCTGTCCAATAAAAGTCACGCTTAAGTTGTTACATTACAGTACCACTCCAAATGGAAAACCCCCTACAGCATGAATTCACAAACATGCATACTTATCGCCATATTGTTGTTAATACCGGTTTTAAAGAGTTGAATGGTTTACCATACGGAGACCAGCATTCCAATAAAACGTTAGTTACACAATAAAAGCATCTGACACATGTGCAAATCTGAAGAATCAAGACTACTCCTACTCACTGCCCTGGATATTCTATAGTTTAGCCTTGATCAGCAGCAGAATAGTTGGCATCAGAATATTGTAAGAGGCGCATAAATGATCAGGTAAGCTGCCTATGTGAAGTACTTGCAAAACAGCAGGTTTAAACTCAATTTTAATTGTTTGTGATTTTTTGCAGTAGGGGGTCAGTACATTTGGACTGCTACCTTACAGTAACCACTGTAGCGTGACGTTAATTACTCCTGCGCATCAATTGCATACACCCGGTACAAGTGCATGCATGCACATTTAATTTGGTATATATTCCAGTAAAAGTCACAACTAGGATTAAAATTCAATATCCTTCAATTGTTTTACTAAGTATAGTTAAATTGATGCCAAATAAATCATAGTGATAGGTCTAATTCAATAGGTGTCTGTTATAACAAGATGATATATAGAGTCTATGTTAACTTTTCAGACACTCTAAGATCTATTTGAGCCGCGACGCGAGAAAACCAACAATGTGGTTGTGCGCCCAGCACAGACTCAGATCAGCCTGGGTATCCACTCAGTCAGATCAAAGTCTTTTCTGCGGGCTTAAAAGGTATTTAAGGGTTTAAGCTAGTTTCATGCGGACAGCGAAGACTCTGATCAGACTGGGCGGATGCCCAGTCTGATCTGAGTCTGCGCTGGGCGCTCAACCACATTGTTGGTTTTCTCGTGTCGCGGCTCATTTATCTTTGAAAAAAAGAAAGTTTAACGTGGTATCAAAATGTAATGACATCGGGAATTCTGTAAACAGTTTATTGCTACTGGGACAGAATGGCGAAGCAAAATGAGAATATCCACTTCATGTTGGCCATAGAAACAATCAGATCAGGGTAAACCCTGTTTACTATTCAACTTATACCATTGTTGAAATTCCAGGACGAAAAACAAACGTGACAAAAGAGTCGCGTTGCATACAATCGTAACATGTACATTGTTCTGCTCATAAAGGGAGTACGTATAACACCATGCCCGACCCGGTAGTTAGCTGCACGGGATTGCACAGGAAAAATATTTGCCTACGATAATTTGCAATGCGTAACTGTCTCACAAATAAGCTAGAAAGAAAGCATAATTGCCATTAACACTAAATACTTTATGGCAATGCAATTTTTCGATTTTCTGCCTGACAAATTCAGAACGTTTAATCGCGTATCCTGATTATGGTATTATTAATTATGCAAAATGATTCCCTGTTGCTGAATGATTTGACAATTAGCATATACGTGTCAAGACATGCATAGTGCAAGCAACAAATACAAGTGAGTTTATTTCTGGAAAGATTCTAGACGTCTGCACAATATATATTGTGACACATAACCAGGTCACAGTAATATCCTCACAGTGAAGATGGTGTCATTACAGTAATATTGGAAGAGCAAGATTGGCCCGATCCTTTGGGCTGACCTGGGTCTACCCAATTTGCTTTAATACTAGTACTTCCAAGTATTTTGTGATATTACATTATACATTTGAGCCGCGACACGAGAAAACAAAGTGGTTGTGCGCCCAGCGCCGACTCAGATCAGCCTGGGCATCCGCCCAGACTGATCAGAGCCTTCGCTTTCCGCATGGAGGTAGCTTAGACACTTAGCTACCCTTTGACGTTTATCGAAGAATCTGAGCGAACCAGACGGATGCCCAGATTGACCTGAGTCTGCGCTGGGCGCACAACCACTTTGTTGGTTTTCTCGCGTCGCGGCCCATTTGTAATTTTCAGAACAATGAAGCAGTTTAGAATTTCTGTGATATTCGTATTAGCAAATTAGTATTTAAATTGCCTAATACCTACCATACATATTTAATAACACTTTTTGTAAGCACATGCAATTTCAAAAGCGATGCATTTACAAATCTCGGGAGACTTCGGTTAAAATTGGTCTCCATTCTGTAAAATTAATAGCGATAAAATTAGAATATTGGAATTCATATGCGTGTTTGCAGGAATAAATAGGCACCTCTAAATTTTTACTGTTTACGTGAATAAAACATGACCGATTATCTTTCGAGTAAAGTGCAAAGTCGTCGAACTGATTCGGATTTACTTTTAAATTACACAAAAGAACAGTCGTCATATTTTTGTATAATCGTGGTGTCTCTTGTGTGACCATGCATTGTAACGAAATTATTTGCCCACTTTATGTCAAGTTCCTTCATTAAAGACATTTCAACGGCAAAGCTGAGAAAACCTCTAAAGATATGAAAGCACTTTACTATGGTAATTCATATTCAGTAAAAGGTTCAAGAAAGGTCATCCATAAATTACTGTATTTAACCTTTTAACAGACAAATTTAAAGATTTTAAATCAATTAAACAACATTGCCGAGGCCATTCTGACAAAACCACGCTTTCGTCATGGTTTTATGTGGATCTCTATCAAAAATTTCAAGGCAGCATGATGTCTATATTAATCCGTTCCGCCGAAGTGTATGTGTGTATGGTGGCATTGGTGGTGGTGGTGGTGTGTGTGTGTGTGTGGGGGGGGGGGGGTAATGGGGAAGGGCGGTGCAGCGGCGCGGCGGTGCGGCAGTGTTGGTGGGAGGGGTGTATGTTTGTGTGATGGTTTGTTTGTTGGTTGGTTGTTTTGGGTTAAACGGTCCTTAGAGCATTATTCAAGTCTATATCGGGCCGTCTCCCAGAAGAGAGAGAGAAGGAAAAGAGAAATGATAGACGAGAGAAATAAAAGCAAAAAAAAAAAAAAAAAAGAAAATTCCGCGGAATGCGGTGTCTCGCCTGCCGGTGCTTTGTAACAAAACAGAGCTAAATCAGTAACACATTGCAAATTTTGAAGTGAACCCTAACATTAGGTCAAGATGCTTTATTAATGATAATTTTCAGTTTCACTGTTCCAGATATATGCATATCCTACATTCCATGGCTCTAGCCTCTATCATTCCTAAGAAACAAAAGCTCAACTTGAGGCAAATGTTGCAAAGTCGAAGGACCTTAAAATGTCAGTCAACTGGCAATACTGATGGTGAATTTGGGTTTTACTCGTCCAGATTCTTGCATTACCCATGTTTCAAGGCTCTAACACTTGTAGTTCTTTTGAAATAGAGCTAAACACTAAAACTTGACAAAAATTGCAAAGTAAGTGAACCATAAAATGTAGGTCAATACTCAGTATCAATGTTGGGATTGAGCTTTACTCTTCCAGATGTATTCATGACCCTAGTTTCATGGCGGTAGCACTTATAATTCCTGAGAAACATAGCTAAACCACAAAACTTGTAAGAAAAATACGAAGTCAGTGAACCGTCAAACGTAGGTCAAAACTCAGTATTGATGAATGCCGTGAGCTATACTCGGCCAGATGTATGCATAGCCCAAGTTTCATGGCTCTGGCCCTTATAAGTCATGAGAAACAGAGCTAAACGCGAAAACTTGACACAAATTTACAAAGTCAGTGAACCGTAAACAGTAGGTCAAGACTCACTATTGATGGTAGCTTTGAGCCTTACTCTCCCAGATGTATGCATGACCCAAGTTTCATAGCTCTAGCATTTTAAACTTCTTGAGAAACAGAGCTAAACGCGAAAACTCGACAAAAATTGCAAAGTCAGTGAACCGTTAAATGTAGGTCAAGACTCAATATTGATGACGGTTGTGAGTTTTACTCTTCCAGATGTATGCATGGCCCCAGTTTGATGGCGCTAACCCTTATAAGTTCTGAGAAACAGAGCTAGACGCGAAAACTTGAAAAAAAACTCGCGAAGTCGGTGAACCGTAACCGGAAGGTCAAGACTCAACATTGATGATGACTTTGAGCTCTACTCTTCCAGATGTATGCATGGCCCAAGTTTCATGGCTCAATCCCTATTAGTTTCTGAGAAAACATGAGCATCGCTCTAGCGTTTTTATTTATGGATAGATTTTGATATAATTTCACACAATGTTAAGTTTGACAATATCTTGAATAAGTTACCATTTCAGCACTGCAGGTTTAAGGTCAAAGTCACAGTCGCTATTTTTAGAAAAAATCTTTATCATCCCTCTAGCCCCTTTATTCATTGACAGATTTTGATGTAACATCACCCAAATGTTAAGTGTGACAATATCTTGGCAAATATCGCAATCCAGAGTTTTAGGGTCAAGGTCAAGTCACGGTTGCTATTTTTATAAGAAAATACGTTGTCATCCCTCTGGAATGATTTTGACATAACTTTACACAAATATTTAGCATGGAAATATCTGGGACAAATTTACGTTTCAGCATTGTCGGTCCAAGGTCAAGGACACAGATGCTATTATAGATACATGTGAAACTTTGTCAATGTTCTAGTGCCTTTATTTGTTAACTGATTTTGATATAACTTCACACAAATATTAAGTATGACAATATCTTAGATAAGTTCACCACTCAGGGTTGTAGAGCCAAGGTCAAGGTCACAGATGCTTTTTTTAGAAAAAAAAATTGTTATCCCTCAAGCACTTTTATTATTGACAGATTTTGATATTATTTCACACAAATACCTCTTAATATATTAGTCATCTAGTGAGGCATACGGCGGGGGCATTCATCACCTTTAGAGATTGTCTAGTTTTACAAAATTCACCCCTGGATATCTACATGTATGTACCCATGTATATACAAGGACTGTTACGAAACGAAAAAGAGTTATTACGAAACGAAAAAGAGTCATAGTTACCAAACGACTTGATGACCAGGTCGTTTGGTAACTATGACTTTTTCGTTTCGAAACAGCCTTTGTGTGTTTCGTAACACCAAAACATAACATAGTTAACCAGGTGTGACATTCAAGCTAGTTCATATTTGTAACAGTTCTAGACAACAAGGGTGACAACCTACGTCATAGCGGTGATCTTAACGCGTTACAAATACTGACGCATCCAAACATCCTGTCGATGTGGTATTATTGTTAAAAGATGTTTGGAAACCATTTTTGCTGGAATTAACCACAACAAACGCGATGCTCAATCTATATAAACTTCATTACAGTACACTGTACAGATGTCAACATACTATATTTTAATGAAGATATTTTTGATTAGACAAAATTTCAATACCAACTGATTACAGGTAACATTTTACCATAAGTTATGGTTATACAACACGATTGTGTTCTCATGCAACTATCCCAAGTTACGCACGTAGCAATTCTGTTATCCTGTACTCCAGGACTGAAATACATTTGATGCCAAACTAAGCTCTATCGTTCCCATTGCACAGCTCAGATATATCTCTAATCAATATATGAAACCAGATGACACTCAGGCAAATTTCAGTCAAGAACTAACATAGCATTTCCCAATTTCAAACGATATGAATATTTATTATTGGCATTTAACTTGACATTCTGTACACACAAAACAGACCACCACCCTCTTGCATGAAAGCAGAAAATGACGTTTTTCCAACGTCTGCACGCAAGCAGTTTGTCTTAAGGCCGACTAAAAAAACATAACGAATACAATGGAAACAAATCATATTTTACACGAAGCACCACGAGATATACACGTTTCAAGCTACTGTGTAAACAAGTCATAAAAATAAATTTTGAGCGATATTTTTTATCCTCAGGATGGCAATGGTCCACTTATTTGATCAAATAGAAGACTTTACACCTCCAAACTAAGCCCAAGAAATGTTTACGCGATATCAGAAGTTGTTCTTTATAAAACCTGATGGAAAACTTGTGATTGTCTTATTGCTCTATTCCTCGCATCATATGAATGCTGAAACTGTGATTTTAATGTCATGATTTCTTTAGTGGATCTTATCAGCTTCGTTTTTTGGGCACTAGCATATATCAGGCGTCAACGTGACGTTGTAGCGTGCCCCGCGCAACCTAGGGCACCAGAACAAAATGCATTGTTATATATGAACCGTTTTAGATATCTGATTCAAAATTTACACGTGTGTTTATCAATGATGTGAGAATGGACATGTAACGGTTCATTGATTTCCCTTTTCTATTTAAGGTGTCCACGAACTTCTGGATCAGCCCTCGTATGTATGCGTTTACATAATTTTCATGCGGGGAAAATGCCAAATAATTCTGATTAATGCCGACCAAAGATGATTTACGGTAAATAATAAATTTTACAGGTACTTTCACTTTCGCTTTCTTTTGCTTTGTACTTAAAAATGTATGGAAGATAGCAAAACACAATAATTTAGATCAAAACTGACCCCAATAAATTTGCTGAACACAATAAATATCAGTTTCGGGGAGAGCCCTCGATCAAGTGATGGAAAATCCCGACGTCAAATTAAGCGAAACGTCGGGTGGGGAAACGTCATTAATATCGCTGATACCATGTCTCCAAACAATGATTTCCGCGGCATATAAAATAGCTCATGACATAGAGGAGGAATGGATTTTGTGGATTATAGGTCAGAGAATTCATTTTTGAGTGCCTAGGTTTTGCAAAACAGTTATTTACCTGTTAAAAGTCGCCTTATTTCAGTCAAATTGCTCTAATTTTCTTGTTAACCATCGGATTTTACCTAGGCAATCAACCTCGTAAAGGTCACTATCTCAGACTTTATTTGATTGGTCAGTCCGACTAATCACGCTCACACGTTGCCGCGGAAACCGTTTCAATGCACCCCACTACGCTGTAAACAATCGGAAAATGCGGCCACGTCATAATGACGTTAAGGAAAATGTACGGTGGACAGTGGATATCAAACGTGAGTTTACGTGTAAGATAGAATTTTTGGCACTAAATATGCCCTATTATTAAAAAAGAAGGCGGTTTTCATTAGTCTTCATAAAAATGATGACAAAATTCATTTTAATTATAGCAATACAACGTGATAAAAAGGGTGTATTTTTAGTGCGCAACTAGTAAATTACGCGATGACGTAACGTCATCTGAACCCCCTATCCAGAGTGGGAAGCCGAAAAAGGTTTATTCCTATAAAAACTGATGGACGTAAAACATACAGGTACACCTATTCACAAATATACACGCGTATGCTCTCCACAGAACAGAACAGAAACACCTTTGAAGCCACAATCCATTATTTGTTTAATTAGAGAGATACCGATCTTATTTTTGTTGTTTTTCATTGCAAAGGTAACACCTGCGAACATAAACACTTGTTAGTCCATGCCATAAATTAAAAAAATATCAATTATACGTGTTTGGTGTGTACAAATTTCTTGAAATCAGCCATAAATATGTCTGATAAGCTCGCCTGTTCACGATACATCAGAGATATCAAATGGCTGCATAATTATTTTGTTGTAAAAATGGACCAATGTCCGTATTCATAAGGGTTTAAGTGCAACCCCTAGGGATATTTTGAATAAAATATACAACCAGCTGATAACAGCATAGCCTTGTGGCCGTAAAGCCAGTAGTATTGTATCCCGGTGCCTATAATAATGGCAGAAACCAGTAATATCTTTCGCTACAATTCAACCGTGTATAATGCAAATAGGTTATCCATGCTCTGTTTGTTCGACTTCTTTATTTAAAGGACCTCTGACGGTTGTAATGTTAATTTGCCTATAAAAATAGTCAAAATTAAATTTTTGATATACCCAAGAACTTCTCTTGAAATTTGTTGCTCTCAACTTCCCCTAACTGGCCATGAATTTAATTTCTGATTATTTTGCTCATAGACTTCAATTTTTGGTGGAAAAAGCCAAATTTTGTAATTAAACGTAATGGAAACAGGAAAAGTTTTTTAAAGATACTTTTCCCCCCGTGCCTCAGCTAGCCACTTTGCATGTATGTGTGTACTATCATAATACACATTATATGTGAGTGGCTTGCTGAGGCACGGGGGGAAATGATAGTCCACAGCTGAAAAACTGAAAAAGTGGGTGGGGTACTTACACCCTTTATATCTAAAAATAGGCTAAAGTCCTTAGTACTGAAAAAATATTGCTTAATATCAGTAACAGAAGTGTGTATGTCAGTTTTAGCATAGTTATCAATTAAGATTTCGATATCTTAGAAAACCAAATAAATGGACTTATTTTCAGAGACTGAAAAATTCACATACCCCTCTTAATAAAATTGGTCTATGTTAGTCTAGAGGCATGATAATTTTTCAAAATCACTGTTAAAATGTCTTCATAGTACACAAGGCTACATATTAATGCCAAATATTTCAACTTTTGCTGCCCGAGGAAGGTGCAGTAATTTGTCGAAAAATGGGCAAATATGCATTGATACTGTCAGAGGACCTTTGGATTTGAACACGCGAAGCCTAGCGTTTGACCACGACGCCTCTTTGTAAGACGTTTTCTTTTTTTTTTTCGTTTCTTTTTCTTCTTCTTCTTCCTCTCCTTTTTCCAGTGTTCACCTTGCCAATTCATCATTAATGAGCCGCGACGCGAGAAAACCAACAATGTGGTTGTGCGCTGAGCGCAGACTCAGATCAGCCTGGGCATCCACCTAGTCTGATCAGACTCTTCGCTTTGCGCTTATGGGGTAGCTAAGGGTCTAAGCTACCTCCATGCGGACAGCGAAGACTCTGATCAGACTGGGCGGATGCCCAGGCTGATCTGAGTCTGCGCTAGCCGCACAACCACATTGTTGGTTTTCTCGTGTCGCGGCTCATTTCATTCTGTTATGTTTGTTCCATTCACGTCAGCAACTTCGTGTGCATCTATATGAATAACTATTTTTTATTCTTCTGTAGTGTGAAATGACAGAACACGCCTTCAATACCTACACGCGTTTGTAATTTGACAACAGTTTGTGTTCGCCCCCTGGTGTGTTAGTTCTAGTGTTTTGCCAAAATTTCGCTTTCGTCTAATTGGTTTCATTCACAAGGCCTATTAGAAGGAATTCATGTAATGTCTGTTAAGCTGTTTGGGAACGCCACTATGATTTTTCGCCAATTTTACAAAGGGAAACAACTGTTGTGACTTCCTGTTTGCGTCCCTTGGCGAAGAAGCCCTTCAAAATTGGGATCTAGGCTTAACGGAAAATATATGCTTCCAGCGAATCAATTGTTTTCTTTAAGTTTTGGGTCAATTAACAAGGGAGACTACAGAGAAAACGGTTGAGTTGCTTCCACCGAACGTATACCTTTTCACCTTAGATAGGACTAAAACTTCAAGCATCTTCCAGTATTTCCAAATGTACAGTATTGGAGTATGTACTTCTTCTAGAGAGAAGAGAAATAATGCAAAATACGTCATGATACAGGTGCAACCATTTATTCAGATCAAATAAAGCTAAATCTAACACGAGGCAATGGGCTTTATCACCTAATCAAATAATCCCAGAAAAAAACAATGGTATGCAAAAAGAAGTGTTTTGTCTGCAGGGGAGAAAGTCAAGTGTACATTATTCTGAAGGAAGCTCCTCTGGAACTAAAGGACCGCATAAAAAAATAAATAAAAAAAATGCAGACTCAGTTTTAACTGAGTGTCTTTATGTGCAGTTATGTAATGTAACCAGATTGTCAGCATGGCAATACAGTAAACCTTTTTTGTCAAAAAAATGGAAAATAAATAAATAAATATAAATGGAAAAAATGAATAATGAAAAAAAATACATTTGGTGGTAAAGGGTTTGGCTGTCAAAACAAAATCTGATTTTATACAATTTCCAAGTAATTTGACCGATTTCCATGAATCAGTATTTTGCAAACCAAGCTTAGATCATTGTTACTAATGATTTAAAGTATGTGTCAATATACGGATATGCCATTTTATTTGACCAAAGACCAAACTTTTGCAAAAAGAGAGTAGAATGAAAACACAAAACCAACAAGTAAATAAAAAAACAACCCAAGCAAACAGAAAGAAAAAAAATACAGTGAGGTGACCATTTAAAAAACAACCCATCTACAATTTCTGGTCTTTCTTTGTAGTTCACCTCATTTCAACGTCTGTTGGATCACCAAAATGTTATACCGGCCCTGGTTACAAATGAATTTCTTCACTCTTGAAAGGGGTCATGAATTTCTGTACGCTACGCCATCTTCTCTATGTGCACGGTTTCAGTCGGAATCTTGTTTAAAACCAACAGGTACACTAGGATATTGTTGACAGTTATATACTGCACAAGAAACTGTTAACAGTGGTAAATTATTTAAAATAGTTGCCTAATAAATGTGATGATGAATCATGCTGAGCTTTCAGTACAAAATCGCAAAAACATGCTCCGATCAGATTTACCTCATAAATGTAGCAGATTCCAGGTAAGTATGAGATGCTTTTGCTATTACAACCTGTTTACTTCATTTGCAGTAAATTTCGCTCAGTTGTAACAGACAGGCATCCGTCACACTGTGTTCGTCATGGCATTTTTCTGACAGTGTTAGATTTATTTACTTGCTCTAAAAAACGCCTCGCGCAAATAGAAACGTCCCATGCGGAAACGCGTCGTTGAAACAAAATTAAATCACCGTTGAGTCAACGTCACGACGTTGAACAGTGATGCATATTTGTTTCTCCTGGGGTCATATATGCAGATTATGTACTTTTAGTAAACAAGTCACACGTTATGCTTGGTAAAATGTAAGTATTTAGGTCACTCGAAAGGAATGAAAAGGAGCAGGGGCCGTAATCATAAAACGACTTAAGTGGTTGCTATGTTCCTCAAGAGCAAATTTCATAGTTGTAGGGAATCTCCTTCAAAGAAATGTAGCCTTCGCAACAGCAGACTGTTCCTCCAGAGCAAATTTCATAGTTGTAAGGAATCTCCTTCAAAGAAATGTAGCCTTAGCAACAGCATAGCAACCACTTATTATAATAAGTCGTTTTATAAATACGACCCCAGGTAATTATCTCGAAACCTGCTGTAGTCACGATGGATATTACCAATCAGTGTATAATGGCCGTATTGGAAACTTTATCAATGCAAACAATTGGGTTAAGTAGACAGTGATTGATATTTGATAATTAGGTTTGTATGTCATATATAACATATTGTTAAAATGGTATATGAATGTTAAAACAAGAAGTACATTGCTCTGACTGTCCGTTTTGTGTTACTTGTATAGCAGTTTTTAAATAAAAATGTCTAAGTGTCAATATTTCCAAATTATTGATGAACAAAATAAAAAGATACAGCAGGAACACAACTCTTCAAGCAGAATGCACCCTCAAGATGCAAAGTAAAAAAATATAAAGGCAAGCATCAGGAATGAATACAATCAAATCGCACATCCCGCTCTCAAAACCGATAGGGAAAGAAGCACACACACGGAAAAATTGACACAATTTCACGAAAGACGCGCACGGTAAACCGAATGAGCAGCTCTTTTTCAAACAGGCGGTCGTTCACCTACCCCAATCAAAAACAGCATCAATGTATAGTTTTATCTATTTTATTCTAACTTACATAACAATACAAAACAAACGGCAGATTGGGTAGCAAAACAGGTGACCAAACCGCCAAAGAATGAAGACATGCGGACATAGCACAATGTAACGTCAAGGAACCACAACAGAAGTACCGCCTTGGAATGGTGATCAATGGTCTATCTATTAACTTTGCATGTGCACTTAATATACTAATCGCATTGCAATGATGTAAAAGACATGCCTTGACCTTTAAATAAATGAGTTATCTGCCCATGGCAAATTTATATGTCGGCGGGTACTTTGGCCACTTTGTGGCAATTTCTTGTTTTCCAAATTTTCACACATTTTCAGGTTATCAGGCTGGGCAGATAAATAATGGTGTAGTCTGTATCCAAATATTTGTCAGAAAAACACAGTAGAGTCCATTTTCAAGGTTGAACAATTTCATTTACACACGTGTGTCATGGTCACAGTAAGTTATTATTTATACTTTGAGCATGATATAGGTATAACTGGCCTACCTGTATTTAATTAATGCATCCAGTGTACATGCACTATATACATGGTCAGACACTTGAGAAAAAGTGACTGTTTTCATCTGGTCTACCTTACAATTTGAGAAAGAGTTGGAAAATATAATTTGCTAGGACGCTTTTTTTGTGCATTAAAGTACCTTCAGAGCTAAGAATATTTTCAAGCATGAAGTTAATTTTCAAGGATTCTGCGCACAAAACTATTCTTTGATTTTTTCATAGAAAGTCACTTTTTAAACAGCATGTCCCTCTATTCTTTATTCTAAATTGTAAAGAACAACAAAAATAAGAAGTATGCTAACTTTCAGGGTGATACGTCAATTTTTTATGGTTTTATTCAGATATTTGTATATACCATAAATCACCACCTTAAGAGCGCTGGCTTTTAAAGTGGCCATTGTCCTATAGTGGTCAAATACAAATTATTACAAGTTAAGCTTTTGAAAAAAAGCTTGAGAGGTTATCCCTTTGCAACGATTCTTTAGGATGCAAGTGGTGAAGTAGAAAATTGACAGCAATACAAGTTAATTTTATGGTATTCTTGGACTTTGTTGAAGCTGTAGGTAAGTGGCAAGTTTGACAGCGTTTCCTTTTTGTCTATTGAATGCTTGTAACAGATGGGCTTCGGTGCTATCAACTTTCGTTAAGTGTACTGTACTGTTTACTTTTAAGTGACAGCTCTTCTCTTTTAATTCCTTGTATTAGGTGAGATGAAGTGTTCAGGATAAGTTTTACAGCTCATGCCTTAGCAATGCTTAAAGGAACCCTGCAGCTGGATGCGCCAAATTATGGGAACAAATACCGGGAAATAGCGGAACCCGCATTTAGCGAAACAATACGGCGCACAATCGAGTGCAACTTGTTATTGCATGGGTGTAGACAAGTGTGCAGAAGTATCGGCCGAACCAATAATTTTGGTAGGTGCGGCATGCCACGCCAATAATTTTAAAGAAAATGCGTTGCACTTTAAGGTTAAAGATGGTTTCAGTTGAAGACAAAAATAAGGCCTTAATCTGCACTAGAATGCACCGAATCGCATCTTTTTGTTCTCCCCCTCCCCCTCTTTTTTCCTCGGCGGAGCATGTCCCCGGACCTCCCTTGCGAGGCTTTGCGCCTTTGGCGCTCGCGTTTGATTAGAATATGGTTTCATAGGGCCGGAATATGCACAAGAATGCACCGAATTGGATCGGGTTTTTTTTTCTAAAAAAAAACATCCGAGGGAGAATGCCCCCGGCCCCGTTGAGAGGCTTCGCCCCTTCGGTGCTTGCGTTTGTTTAAAAATTGGTTTCAGTTAAATACATGAATAGGTCCGGAAAATGCACTAGAATGCACAAATTCCCACCATTTTTCCCGGGGATTATGTACCTGCCTGCCCCCCCTCCCCCCCCCCCCCCCCCCCGCGCCTGCAACACACCCGCACACTCTGCATTCGTGAGGTTTCGCACCTTCGGTGCCCGGGTTCGAATCTTCAGTGCTTAAACGAAATTATAAGGCTACGCCTCTGACCTGTACTGTTAAGTGACCACTCTTGGTGGCTGAACTGAACTCTCGGGTTATTGCCTATATAGGGTGAGATAAAGTGTTCAAGATAAGCTATAAAGATCAAGCATTAGTGATGCTGGCGAGAAGCCTGCAGCAGGGTGCGCCAAATGTAGAGGTACCGGGAAATAGTGGGACGAAAGACGCGCACGGTAAACCGAATGAGCAGCTCTTTCTCAAACAGGCGGTCGTTCAGCTACCCCAATCAAAAACAGCATCGACAGCTATTTTTATCTATTTTATTCTAACTTACAGGTGACCAAACCGCCAAAGAATATAGACAAGCGGAACCTCAAGGAACCACAACAGAAGTACAACCTTGGAATGGTCTATCTATTTACTTCGCATGTGCACGAACTATACTAATCGCATTGTAATGATATAAAAGACACCCCTCGACCTTTCAATAAATGAGTTATCTGCCCATGGCAAATTTGTATTTCGGCGGGAACTTTGGCCACTTTGTGGCAATTTCTTGTTTTCCTGTGATGACTCACTAAAGCGAGTATAGGCTTTCAGTGCAGATAGAACGCCTCCTTTGGATATAAAAAAATGAATATTAAAATGTAATATGGGGGGGGGGCTGCAGTTGCCTACATCTGGATTAAATATCCCGTGGTTGTCTCTTCATCCCATTCCAATGGGTGCCCACTCTTAAAGGAAATAATTTGCCCTAGGGTATATATGAGCCGCAACACGTGAAAACCAACAATGTTGTGCGCCCAGCGCAGACTCAGATCAGCCTGGGCATCCGCTCAGAGTCTTCGCTGTCCGCATGGAGGTAGCTTAGACCTTTAGCTACCTTTTAAGCGCTTAGCAAAAAGTCTGAGCGGACCAGGAGAATGCCCAGACTGATCCGAGTTTGCGCTAGACGCACAACCGATTTTGTTGGTTTTCTCGTGTCGCGGCTCATATTTCCTTTTAGAGCAGCCCATCCCATCTCGGAACGGCTTCGTCGTCCAGGGAAGCAAACAAGAAGTCACCAAAGACTTTTCCTTTACAAAAATGAAGGTAAGACATAGACCTTAAGCAATGCTGCATGTAGATAAAAAAAAAAAAAACACGGACTCACATGGGGAATATCATGTTCTGATGTTCAGGAACTTGGAATCGCTGTTGTAATCCAGTACAAGGCATTTGGAATTCATAGTATGAAGTTGATTTGAACCGCGACACGACAAAACCAACAAAGTGGCTTGTGCGCCTGCGTAGACTCGGATTAGCCTAGGCAGCGATCCAGTCTGATCAGAGTATTCGCTGTCGGCATGAAGCTAGCTTAGACCGTTAACTAACCATTAAGCGCACAGCTATGACTGTGATCAGTCTGGGCCAATGCCTAGGCTAATCTGAGTCTGCACTGGGCGCACAACCGCTTTGTTTGTTTTCTGGTGTTACGGCTCCATATTAAGCTCTTAAACTGTCATACATCTTTAAGAATATCTTGTCGGTATCTTCTTAATGCCTTATACACATAAAGATGAATTAGTTTGAGGTTGCAAACTAATTCTCTCTGCCTAAATGTCTTTGCACCTTTTAATATAATCTGTCATATTTACAATTCTACGTGCTTGAGTTGTGCTTGCCGCGTTATTGCCAATTGAGATGTAATTTATTTCATCGTTTGTCTTTCCTAATGACGCTTTGTAATTCATATAGTATCTAAATGCATGTCATTATATGGAAAACGGATGTTTAACTTTGATATATCAGCTGTTTATTAATTAAAAACACATAATTGGTTTACTTTCTTTATGCTTATGATTTCATTTGTATATCAATTAACGACTTACGACATATTCTACATTCAGATCACAATGATTTTTGCTTATATTTAAAGACGAATTCCTTTGGATTTAAAACAGCAGGACTTAAAACTATCTCGCTACATACATGAGAAACAGGACGATTATTTCATTTTGATGAAAGAACCTCAAGGAATTGCACATCATTTTGTACTCTGTACTTACTAAGTCTAACTCTTTATTTGCTCTCAAGTGTTTTCAGTGATGAAGTCCTTGTAGAGAACTGGAAAATCGCACATTTATAAAGACAAAAAAGCATTGTATTTCTTCGCCCAGAAAATGTAATATGGAGCTCGAATAGTTGCTAAAACACAAATTCTAGCTTTTTCTTTGCAACAATATTTTCGGGGTAATACTAGAAAATGTAACTGCAAGTAAAGTGCTAGAATAAGTACAACGGATAATTATTGTAAATTATTTCATTCGCCGGTTACTTAGTTTATTATTTTCTTAAATCATATGGGTTATTCATCTAAGTATGTACACGAAGATACCCATGAAATCACAAAGAATTACTCACTGAATGAGAATGACAACAAGGGACAACGCACATGCGATAACCAATACGAATAGTATAATAGGATGGGAAAAAAAAAGTAAAAAGTATGCAAAGACCAGGAACTGAAACAATCAAAATCCAAATCCAGCCCTCAAACCATAGTTGGAAACAACTTAGATTACAAATAATCAAGATACAGAGAACATATGGCCAACCGAGTGAGCAGCTTGTTCCCAAAAGTGGCCACTCAGCAACCTTTACCTTTGCTGAACTTTACAGTATGGCCCATGTTCCTTCTTTCGAATGTGTTCTTTGCTCTTGAGGGAGCTCTTTTAGATTTTAATTTGACTTTACAGCAGCTGGTGTTGTGCCGTGTGGCGGCCGTAAAACGTCTCCCCGTCCATCATCCATAGTGCAGATTATATTTTATTTTGTCCTTTGCGATCAGAGGATATATTCCGAGAAATCAGATATTTTTGATTGATTTAGACTCATATTCTAGATAATTGCTTTTATTCATTTGGACCCTATATTTCATTTTGTCCTTTGAGATCAGAGAAGATATTTCGAGAAATCAGAAAATTTTAATTGATTTAGACTCATATTCTAGATCATTTGGACCCTTTTTGGGTCATTGGTGAGGCTTGAGTAGCCGGAACTTCGAAGTAGGGCCAATGTCCCTTCTTTCGAATGTGTTCTCTGCTCTTGAAGGAACTCTGTTAGATTTTAATTTGACTTGACTGCAGTTGGTGTTGTGCCGTATGGCGGCCGTAAAACGTCCCCCCGTACATCATCCATAGTGCAGATTATAATTTATTTTGTCCTTTGCGATCAGAGGATACATTCCGAGAAATCAGATATTTTTGATTGATTTAGACTCATATTCTAAGTCATTGCTTTTATTCATTTGGACCCTTTTTGATACTAGTCAGTCTTTGAAACGACTGCCTTATTAAAACTGAGAAATTGCAGTATATTTGCTCTGGCTTTCGACGTTAGATCATGTCAGGGTCACTGATGAGGCTTGAGTAGCCGAAACTTCGAATCATGGCCCATGTTCCACCTCTCGAATGGCCGGGCCGGTAGCGCAATCGGTAGGGCACCTGATTCGTAAGTCAGAGGTCCTGGGTTCGAATCCCGGTCTGGCTACATCCTTTCGTTTCTCCTTCCGCTGATTCAAGAAGGGCAGTAGTCAGCTACTGGCGAAATTATGTGCACTTAGTACTGGTTAACCGCTTAGGAGGATGTAAGCCTGCCCAGGAATAGTGTGGTTAGGTTAACTGACCGTCCCGACATGACCTTAGTTGTTTACCGTGGACGTTAAGCATCAAATCAACCAACCAACCAACCAAATTCTTTCGAATGTGTTCTCTGCTCTTGAAGGAACTATTTTAGATTTTAATTATACAAATTTATACTCGTATTCTTCTTAACTTATTGTAAAATTATCAAGTGATAATGGTGATGGTGTTAGGTTTCTGTATCACTTTCGAAGGGATCAAATCTTAGATTAAGATGAAATTGTGTCATAAGCCTCACAACTGTTCAGCTCACTCCCGATGACCGTTTGCTCTTACCTTCCATGTTTGTTCACCGATATAATATTTTTGTTTTATCGTCCGTTTGTACATCTGTCCGTTCGTCTGTCCGATAACATTTGCATTAGAGTTTTGCGTTAATTTTATATTCTCTACTTATATTTCCAATATCCTCTGATGACACCAGTTGGTAAGTGAAAAATTTGATTCTAGGTTCATACAGATAATTTGATATATGGATTCTGCTGCAGACATAAAGTCAAAGTCACACCTTAAACACTTGCTTTATATATATATATTTTTTATAGATTTTTTTGTTGTTATAAAACTGTGTTTATTTAAAAAATTATGCTCATACAAAATAGTTGACATCAGCTGAGTGCTGCTGCTTAACTAAGACAAAGGTCACAAACATACGTTGGCGTTAAAGTTTAATTATACTTTGTTTTATCCTTATTCATATACATGTACTATGTCTATATTTCAATTATCTTTTGACGGAATCTATTGGTATGTGACCAGTAGTACTTCTAAGTTTGTTTCACATCTCAATCAATCAATTGTGAGTAGCCAAATACTAGAGATGGTATTGACGCCGTACAGTTTGATTTAGTCATTAATTCTCTTTGGTATAGTGTGACCGACATTTGACGGAAACTTCCTGTTCCGTTTCTAAAGTATTCCTATCTGCTTTAAGAAATGTATTATGTAAGATATTTATTATCTATCGTTTATAGATCATATTCAAGCGAAGCGTCTGTCAGATTGTCCACATGGTGTAGTAGCCTGACATAATTGATACATAGCACAGGAAATGCAAAGGAAGCAGACTAACCACGTGTTTTGAGCTCATGCCGCGGGTTCATGTTGAATTATGTGTCACTTGTAATTTATTCTGACAGATAAAAGTAAAAATAGTTGATTTTTCAAATATAGTGCAAATCATAAGACACAATGATAAATATGCTGGTAATTAGGTCGTTTTGATTCTCCCATCTGATCGATAGCTATTATAATATAATGTAAGTAGGACTAATGTAAGTAAAAATGGTATTAAAGTAAGTTAAAAGAGAACACTATTTGGGTTATTTTGAACTTTGCGTTTCTTTGAATACAGTATAAAAAAGAAATAAGTAAAAAATTCAATTTGTTTGGCACGCAGTCGCATTTTTGACTGCATAATTCAGTTTGTTATGTTGACACCTGTGTTTTGAGACAATGATGGGTTTTAAATGTTAAAATGAAGGGAAATAAAATAATAATATATTAATAAGTTGGCTTTTGTGTAATGTACAGCCACATTGTAGAACGGATTGCACATTGGATGTGTTTTATTCTGGACAGCACTAACCAGGTATCTTTCTAACTAGTCTTGCTGTATTATCAATTTTGCTATGGTACAATATATAATTTAGTATATATTTCTAGTAAATAAATGCTTTGTTTATATTGATAAGTAAGCACTACCTATGTTCGCAGCATTATTCAATTACTGCTTCCGCGAATTAATTACGCTATATTGTATGTAAAGTAAAAAGCATAACATTCGTTTTGGTTGGACGTCAAAACCAAGTTGACTCACCCATTTACACTTTGCTATCTAATTTAAGCAAAATTACTTTTTCTTCCTATCCAGAAAATGTTAAAAGGCGAAAAAATATATGTTTGGTGATTGTTAAAGGTTTACCTTCCCTTTGAGATTTAAATGCATTTGACTGGAAGCATACGAGGGGCGTTCGAAAAGATTTGCAAATGGCCTCATGACTTTGTTTAGGGACAAGCTCGGTACAACTGCTTTGCATTTACTAAAAGCACTGCATTTTGGCTTTAAGATGATATCAAACACTATACAAAGACACTTTTTATTATTGAGTTACAACTCATTTTAATAGGTCCCAGTCATACCACTGGGCTAATTTTATATATAAAATCTTTTCAGTGTTACGCATTCAAGTCGAATATCCTTGTCAATACAAAATTATTTTTTGTCGTTTGCTTGTCCATCGTTTTCTACAATATCCATACAGAAGTTAGAAGCATTACAACTTTTATCGATTTATTCCTTGCAAAGCAATGCGCAATTCTAATGACGTTACTGAAATTTACGTCAACGTCATTTTTGAAAGCTTGCAGACGCTTCGTTTTGGGTATTAATTTGAATTTGTCGACGGGTTTTCATTGACCCATGTTAATGCTCTTGCTGACAAGATTTTGAATGCTAATACACTTTTTTTTTCATTACAAAATCATCAAATTATGGTAGAAATGGTGAAATTGCCACAACATAAAGTACGGATAATCTGTATTTCCGGGCCAGTAGAGAACCTATATCAAAAATATTTTCCGCGATATTTACAGGACAGCATTGTCTGGGCATTGTCTTTAATGAACAAAGATAAAGAAAAATCAAAGACTGCTGATATGTAAATTACGGCCTACTAAAGTAAAATTTTGCAGTGTCTTTAGGGTATACCTCTTTCAAAGAAGATAAAAAATGCGTTCTTTTTAAAAAAAATGCACCGGTTTTTCAGATTTCTCAACGCATATCATAATTTTATGTGTTTCTGCAATCCAAAGTTCTGTCTGTATGGTGGTTATCGAGAAATTACGTCATTTGCAAAACTTTTCGAACGCCCCTCGTATGCATTAACTTTGTTGCTCACAAATTCGTTTCATGAAAATTCACTCAGATGCACTGGAGTCAAAAAATCTCTTGGGAGAAAATTAAACGCAGGAAGAGTATTTTTAGTTTTAAATCAATATGAATGACTTTCTGTTGGCAATTAATCTCAAAAGTACACTGCTATATAAAAGATGTTATAAATGTATGTCTAGAGAACTAGTATTTCAGATAAACGTTGATTTTAGTATTTCCTGTCCGAGCATGGGCTACCGTCCTTTTTCATGCTATTTCCTTAACAATGAGTTACAAATGATAATATCTATTCAAACCGAACCAGGCTGAGCATCTACACAGTCTGCCGGTCTGGGCTTACAATATGAGCCGCGACACCAGAAAACCAACAAAGTGGTTGTGCGCCCAGCACAGACTCAGATCAGCCTGGGCATCCGCCCAGTCTGATCAGAGTCTTCGCTGCCCGCATGAAGGTAGCTTAGAACCTTAGCTAACCTTTAAGTACACTGCGAAGACTCTCATCAGACTGGGCGAATGTCCAGGCTGACCTGAGTCTGCGCTGGGCGCAAGACCACTCTGTTGGTTTTCTCGTGTCGCGGCTCATATATGCAAATATTGTAAGAAACTTGACCTGACCCTCAAGATATTTCTCAGCGTCAGATATATTATCTCAAAGTACAATATTGCTTTAAATATTCATTTAGGGATTAGCAAACCTAGTGTTAAGGTTAATAAAGCAACAAAAAGCACAAACAAATGAATCAGAAAAAAAAAATAGAATGAAACAATGTAAAAATAAACAAATCAGCTGCAGCAATTTAAATCTGAAGTTGTAAAGCGCAGAATGTTTTTTTTTTTCATAGCACACATGTCCACCTGCTAAAGAGTCTCATTTTTGTAAGACAATAGATCGCACTTTGCACCATAATGATAAAAGAGCAGCTTAACAAGTACCAAGGGACGTCAACCAATATCTGTTCGTTAATAAATAAATTTTATAGAGGATATTTGACGTTTTCAGTGTAAGATCGATTTCGTTTTCACCGAATGAACACCAAAAGCAGTATTTTCATGAGTGGCGAAGCCACGAGTGAAAAAACCACTTTTGGTGTTCATGGGTGAAAATAAAAATTTATCTTACACTTGAAAAGTCAAATTTTCTATTTCTTTTATGCTTGAAAATCTCAATAATGCTGTTTATTCAAAAGCGTCAGCCATCACGGCAGAAACACATTGCTTTTTTTTCTAGCCGTTTTGCGTCGAATTTGATGCTTCCAGCGTGTTAATTGGGTATGATATTGGTTGTTAACTTAGTTTGCAACTGAAAAATAGCTTCAAATACCATTTTGATAAACAGATCTCGAAACATTTGCCAAGATAGAATGCCTACAGGAGACTTAGGCGGCCTGACGTCGCGTGCAGTAAGAATGTTACGTTGGCGCTTTAATGACGTGCAAACATGCGTCACTTAATTTTTGTCAAGCCAGATAAGATTTAGCCAATTAATTAACAAAAACCTTGAGGCTATTTCACAAACATCCTATTTCTGAAACAGTGAAATCGAAAGCGATAATTTCACTGTTTTAAACAGTGGGATTACCAGTTTTGATTTCACAGAGAAATCTCTATAATTAATTGAAACTTATAAAAGAAATTCTTATCTTATACGCTCAGATAAAGATCAATGCACGACACCAACATGCTTAATGTCTTCAGGCACTTTGATTTTAGTTTTGTTGTATTTCAATTCTCGTATCGACGTTCTCCCTGCACCTTAGCGGAACGAATCCATAGCCGCAGTAACAGGGCGCGGAGCGTCCGTCTTTGTCGAAGTCGTTGATTAGCCGCGACCATAGGGAGATTCTTCCTGGAAGCACACATCACTCTGTATCTTCTTTCAGCAACAACGACCCTTGTTAGGGCCACACCGTCGATACATCTTAGGCGCCACGTGAATGGGTTGTCGCGTGGCGTTGCCGCTCCTTCACCGCGTCGAGGTGTGTATCGTCCGAGTTCCGAAGGAATAATTGATTATAGTACCTCAGTTCAGTTCAGTTCAATTCTCTTATCGACGTTACCCAAGTGGCTCAACGGTACGTAACCATAGTTGCACACACTTGGTGCCGTGTGTCCGTCCAATGTCATTCAGTCTGTGATTGTGTCGTCAGTCAGTGCTGTCCAACAAGTATTTATGCATAGATGTTTGCCTGCCGCGGCTCCAATTGATTATAGTAATATTCAATAACACTATTTATTATATGACCACGATGTAACACACAATTTCACTGGCTGAATCGACGTCACGTGCCGGACAATATTTTATGATATTCATCGGCTAGTCAGTGAAAATTAGTTTTACGCTGACGTCATTGTACTTTCGTGACGTAACGTTGCACATACATTAATGTTAATGGCGTACCGTTGCGCGATAGCACCATGTAGGAGCGTCATACCTATCAAAGGTAAACTGCATTTGGAACTATCATAAAATAATTTTTTTTTTTTTTTGCCTTTTATTTCGCTGAATATACAGTTGCATTAACCTGAAATCAACAGATTGACATCCGCTTCGCGTCAGTCAATATGTACTATGCAGGTCAATATAACGTCATATTCACCTCAACAAAGATCAGTAATTGTATACTATATTTTATATTCTTCATTTGCCAGAACCATTTTATATAACACGCTGGTTTCATTTCAGATGAGATAGGGCTAGCCAGAATGTGTCCTGTGGCTCTTTTCGTTACTCTTCTATGTTCTTCAGTACCGGTTCAAGCAACAGTTACCTACTGGCGTTCAAGACCCGGTTTTTCTAGTTTATATCATGGAAATCCTTATATCCAACGAGCATTGCCATCTCGATATTTACGGCAAGTATTTATTCCTACCCAAATGCGCATACAGTATCCATTGGTAGTAGCAAGACGACGTATTGTATCATTATCGAGAAGAGCTGTTCCTTCGATTTCTGTATTATTTCGCCACCAACCAGTCTATAATATTCGCGGAAGCAATCAATTGATAAACACCAGGATGTCCAGACATATGAACTCTCTAGAAGAAATACGACGTCAACGCACTGCATCTGTTATAGAGGTGAATACAAATCGGGTTTCAAGCACAAACCATGCACCTGTACGAGTGCATTCAAGTAGAAACAGGGCTTTTAGTTCACCGTTATTGGCCGAAAGTGTTGAAGAACGAACAAGCAGACGTTATTTGAACCGTGAAATATCTTCTTCGTCTGCCGGTGAACTGCAGGTGGGTGCTGTGTCTATTAATAATAAACAGGATACAAATAAAGGCATAACATCTGCTCGGACGTCCTTAAAGGTAAATCCTAATATCCTCTTAAAACAACTGCCTAATAAAAACAAGGCTAGTGGCTCACCTATCGTAGCCGAAAATGTAAAACAACGTACCAGTTTGAACCGGCAAATAGAATTTTTAGGCGGACGTCACGTAGGTGGTATACTTCCCAATAAAAATCAGGCTACAAACAAAGACTATGCAGCTGCTCCGATACCTTTGAAAGAAACCTCGACCGGCCGTTTAAAACGATTATCATATAGAAACGGGGCTCTTAAGTCACCTATGCTAGCTGAAAGTGTAACAGAACTGCCAAATATACCTGCATTCAATTTGAAAGGAAATGATAATTATAATAGAATGCAGAACACTCAGAATACGGGAGATATCTCCATTAGTGAAACAACATCGACAAACAGTATTGTAGCTGCTATAATTGCCGGCCTTGATATTTTGAAAAACAGGAACAACAATAACAATAATAACGCTGTGCTTTATACATGAATTTGATTAAAGTTTACTGAACTAAGTTAAGTGTCAAGGCATACTAAAATGCGACCAGTAATAGATAACCCATTGCTGTTGGTTTTCGATGGACAATTACACTTAACAGCGACGCTTGACGCATTGACTACAAATGGTTTATGCGTTGGTGACGCATGGTAAGTAAAAAATATGTACACTGAAGCAATTGAAGATAACAGGCATCGCTTAATCCAAATCAGATCGGAAGTTAGACAGCTCCACCTACGGTGGGACATTCTGCAGAATTTATCAAAGAAAAAAGTTTTTCTTTCTAAGTTGCATTAACAAGAGCAAGAAATTTTGCGACTTGGTGCATTAGCAGCAAAAGAAAATTCAGAGTATATCCATTGTTGCAGTACAGTTTCAAATAGACAATCATTTAGATATTTATCTATGGACAACTGGGCATTGGTTTTTGGAGGATCTAAATACCTGCACTTCATATACATGCAATCTGTGAAACTTTATTGTATGACCATGCCAGTTCATGACGTCAAATATATTATATTTATCAACAGTGTATTTCATTACATCAGAATGTAATATAGGGAGCAGACAGTATCTGTTTATATATCACCTATTTGTTATTTAAGAGATGTTAAGTTCGAAAATGCACATCTGTCGCATTAAATTTGGAAAAGGTACACTCATATTAATTTCTACCATTATGACTGCAGAAGACAAAAGTTTAAAGGTAACATGCAGAGAAAATGATGAAATAGTATTAGCCATACTAATAACTGTTGAGATTTTATTCATTTTGTAAATCTGGGGTAGAAACGAAAATAAAGGTTTAGCATGCCATATTCAACCCTGGTTAACTATGTACATGTATATACAAGGGCTGTTACCAAACGAAAAAAAGGTGTTACGAAACGAAAAAGTGTCATAGTTACCAAACGACCTAGTCATCGTGGCTAAACAAATTTGTTTAACCTCGATTCCCAGTTCGTTTGGTAACTATCACTCTTTTTCGTTTTGTAACAGCTCTTTTTCGTTTTGTAACATCATTGAAAACATAGTTAACCAGGTGTGATATTTACCTGTTATATTCAAACGGATAATGTGAAGGTCTTATCGTAGCGCCGTAACGCACTTACAACATGCTAACAGGCTATTTTGCATTTTCTGGTCCTTTAGAATCATTACGCTCATTATGAGGTAGTATGATAGAGATCCCCTGAAGCCGGTGCTTGGGGCGGGAGTGGGGCATAGGCAGTGATGCAGGTTTGCATTACTGCACCTGAGCAGACTCAATACAACCATCTGCAGCTGGTATTTTGCCGCGCGGGGCCCTTGAAATTCTCCAAGTAGATCATCTTAGTTGCGATATTTATTTATTTTTTGTCCTTTTAGGTCCTTTGGGCGCATTCTATGTCGGATCAAAAATAGAGTCCCGCTAAGTCGGTGCTAGGAGATTGGGGAGGAGGCGTGGGCGGTGTTGCAATATTACATTTTTGCACAAGAACAGACTCGATGAAACCGAGTCTGCTTGCTTCGTTTCTTTGATTAGGTTCTTGGTTCCAGAGATTCTTCTTTCAGATTTTAATTATGACCCCGGGACGACAGTCAGGGGCATTAAGATTTGCTCCTGTTTGTCTGTCTGTCTGTCAACTTGCACTTTTTGGGTATGGAATATTCCGCTTCTCCCACAATTTTCAATGGATTGTTTTCAAACTTTGTACACATATTGTGGACATTATGACTCAAATAAAATTTGACAGAGAAACGGCCTTTTGAACGAAGTCATTTTAGGCGGTTTTCGCACTTCAGGGTATAGTCAAATTTTACAGTTTCGTCTGGGGTGATCTTGGACTCTGTACCAATGTATGAAAGATGTACTTGTAACAATTATAGTTATTGCAATTCTGCTCAAAATGCAGCATTTGTGAGTCAGATCAACAGGACACCTGTTCATTGATAATAGACGATTCTATGATGCAAACTGCCCAGTGACAGTCGCTGAACGGAGGCATCCTTTGTCTCCTACGGACACAAACTAGTCTATACAGGCATTGAAATTGGGTATATAAGAATCGTATCTACAAAAGCGCATTGTTAGGGTCGAGTCGGGTAACTTCGAACAGCGGGTAAACTCGGACATACGATTGCAAACATTGAAAATCCAGATGAGTCGTCTAATCAGGATTTTCACTGTTTGCCCAGCTAATTTTGTTTTAATTCCAAACAATTGACATATAAAGGAAACAATGTCACTTGTCATATTTGCCCGCCGTCCAAAGTTACCCGACATTACCCTAATAGGTTATGAGATTTTAATTTGTTTCGTCTCAAGGCGTCAGCTATATTTAAATGCCATTCAAGGCGCAAGCAAAATTTACACTTTATTTTATTACTAAAATGTTATGCGGTATTTCCATTTCTTTGGCTTCAACAATAACGTCGTGATATAATATGTTAGTGGTATTTTGATATTTACTTTCATGATATCATAGTGCTTTATCTGGTTTGCCTACAGGTGTGTTTCTTATTTTCAATTCTTAAGTCTCTAATTATACAATTAACCGGATTTTCTATGCTTTAGAACAAAGACATAACTTCTGATACCCCCAGTGGTGTTGACACGGCTAAGGATTATATTTGTCAGCACCGACGTCTGTTGTTCAGTATTTTATTGTTATACCGCAAGAAACAAAGATGTTTTCTATGCTTAATGAGCCGATGCAGGTTTATGGAACATTCTTGTTTAAGACAGATCAGCAGGGGTAATAACTGCCTAATATGAAGGAATGACAGTTTGGTTGAACGTGTCTGAAATCATCAGTCGTCAAGTGTCAAAGTCGTTGTTGGCATAACTGCTTTTATATGAATGATTTTAAACAAAACCACTCTGCTGATGAGTTGCGATTTTACGTCCTTTTAAAAAGTATTTCAGTCATATCTAATCCAAGCTTTCTCTGAATCACAGAAACGTTTTGTCAAGTTTTGAATGGTAACATTAGCGCCAGAGGATGTAAGCATTAAAAATGCACGGTTGCGTTATTTATTTTTGAAAACAAAATTAAATGAGCCGCGACACGACAAAACCAACAAAGCGGCACATGCAGAGACTACAGTCCTCGAAAAATGGCTTCCTGTCGAGACTGTCCGCGTGACTCTGCTTCCTGCCGAGAGCCTCGGCAGGAAGCAGAATCACGCGGACAGTCTCTGCAGAAAGCCATTTATCATGTACAGGAAGCAAGAGATCGCGGACAGTCTCGGCGGAAGCCAAATATGATGTACAGTCTCTGCAGGAAGCCAAAATTGGCGGAAGCGATTATACCCTGTGTGGAAGGTCATTTAATAACTATGAGGGTTACTTTAGTATGTCAGCAGGTAAAATTATATTGCTGCTGAGGAAACCACGTTCAAATGCAAAGGGAAACAACGTAATACCACTCCAACAGCGGCTGGAATGTTGAATTTTTTTCAATGATTACCTCCTTCGACGCTCAAAGCCGCCAATAAAAATAAATAAATAAAAAGAAAATAAAAAAAGAAGAGGGCCATTAGTAGCCCCTGAATTGCTCACATAAGTTTAATGGTCAAAAGTCAAACTAGTGTCATCGTTTGAACAAACCCTTTCGTTTGAAGCTGTCAGACTATGAAAGACATTGGTTAAAGGTAAAAGCATGAATAAACCTCTGTTGCTAAAATGTTCATGTTCTTATTTATTTGACTGTATTTATAAACTTTTGCACCAAACTCTTCTACAAGTTTCATGAACTCTTATATATACTTAGCATTTTCCCATAAAAAGCAAAATTGACCTTGTTGTAAAACTATCCAGGCCAACCCAAGGTCATCATTGGAACAATCTTGGTAGAAATCGAGTACCCAATGCTGCATACATAGTTACAAGGCTATCTGTCATTCGGTTCTGAAGAAGAAGATTTAAAGTGGCGGCCGTAAAACGTTTCCCCGTACAACATCCATACTGCAGATTATATTTTATTTACATCCTTTGAGATCAGAGGATAGATTCTGAGAAATCTAAAATTTGAGATCGATTTAGACTATTATTGTAGATCACCGTCTTTTATATTATTTGGATCCTTTTGAAATTAATCAGTCTTTGAATCTACTGCCCAATTAAAATTAAGAAATTGCAGTATGTTTTTTTCTGGTTTCGTCACCAGATATTATCAGGGTCACTGACGAGGCTTTATTAGCCGAAACTTTGTAGTCTGGCCCATGTTCCTACTTCTGTATGTATTCTCTGCTCTTGAAGGACCTTTTTAAGATTTTAGTTTTACCGTATATGTGCATGGCGGCCTTGTTGGTCATGTGACCTGGACAGTTTGAACGAGTGTTTGTTCCCTAAGTCCCAGGAAGCTCTGTAAAATCAAAATCTTACAGAGTTCCTTCAAGAGCAGAGAATACATTCACAAGAAGGAACATGGGCCAGACTACGTAGTTTCGGCTAATAAGCCTCTTCAGTGACCCTGACAATATCTGGTGACGAAACCAGAGAATAGCACACGGTAATTTGTTAGTCATGATTGGACAGTAGATTCAAAGACTGATTAGTATCAAAAAGGGTCTAAATAATATATAAAACGATGGCTTAGAATATGAGTATAAACCAATTTAAAATTTCAGATTTCTCAGAAATTATCCTCTGATCTCAAATTGGTTACACTTGGCCCAGTGGCTTTTGACAAGGTGTTTGAATTTGTCTAAATATGAGAGTACTGGGTAATAGGTCAAAAGAATGGCCTTGACCTCTTTTACTCACAAATCTTTATGTACTCATAATTTGACTGTATACAACAACTATAAGGCAAACCTCTTAAAAATTTTCCACGAGATCTTATGTTCTAGCATTTTCCCATATGTGACCTTGCTGTAAAAAAGGACGAAGTCAACCTTGGTAGTATTTTAGTACCCAATACTACATATCAAGTTTCAAGGTCATCAGTCAATCGGTTTTTGATGAGAATACTTTTAAGCTATTTTAATGTTTATGGGCATGTCGGACATGTTGGTCATGTGACCTGAGCTGTTTGAATAATTTTCATTCCCTCAGTCACTGAGAGCTGTATAAGGAATTTGGTTACAATTGGCTCAGTGGCTTTTGAGGGGAGGTTTGAAATTGTTAAAATATGATGGTCCCGGGCCAAAGGTAAAAGAAAGGCCTTGACCGCTTGTACCCAAAACATTTCAGTTATTCGTTAAGATGACAATATATACCAATTTTAGGCCAATAGAGTCACAACTGTCCATGAAATCTTATTTTTTAGCATTGTATTTCCCCATATTTGACCAAGCCGAAAAGGTCAAGGTCAACCCAAAATCATCATTTGAACAATCTTAGATGTAATCGAGTACCTGACGTTAACTACCAAGTTTCAAGGCCATCTGTCAATTGGTTCTAGAAAAGAAGATTTTCAAAAGGTTGGGACCATGTATCGGCATGGCGGCGAGGTTGGTCATGTCACCTGGACAGTTTGAAGGAATTGTTATCGCCTCAGCCGCTGGATGCTTTATATGATATTTGGTTACAATTGGCCTGGTGGGTTTGGGGTAGATGTGTTATATTATCAAAATAAGAGAGCCTTGGGGCAAAGGTCAAAAATGACCTTGACCTCTTGTACTCACAAATATTCATGTTCTCATGAAGAAATTATATATATCAATGTTTAAGCTAAAGTCATACATAGTTTTCAGGAAATCTTATGTTGTAGCATCTTCTGAAATTAATGCACCAGAAAGCAAATTTGACCTTGCCGTAAAAAGGTCATGGTCAACGCAAGGTCATCCTTTGTTCAAACTTGGTAGTATTTATGTAGCCAATGCTACATACCAAGTTTCAAGGCCATCGGTAAATTGGTTCTGGAGAAGAAGAAAAAATGTCTTTGCCATTTACATGTATTGGCATAGCGGGCATGTTGGTCACGAGACCAGGGCCGTTTGAACAACTTTTCGTTCCCCCGATCCCTGCAGACTTCATATAAACTTTTGTTACCATCGGCCCAGTTGTTTCAGGGGAGAAGTCGTTTGAAATTGAGAACGGATGGACGGACGAGGGAGGCCGCCTATCCTTTAAGCTCACCCGGAGCCTTCGCCTCAGGTGGGCTAAAAGTGTCTTTTGTTAGTCGGAGAACGCTCGGATTAAGTACTATCCAGTCGTTGAGTGAGTGATAATGAAATACTCCGTGCAGTGGAGCCACGATTACGGTGTGAACTTTTTCCGCTTTCAGCGGGAATCAAATCTGGGACCGCTTGCACAGTAGACCAGCGCGTCGCCTACTTTGTTACCGGGAATCCTCCGACAAAACCGAATCATAAATTAGTTATTTGCATTGCAAGTTAATTTGAGCTACCCAGCGTATCTTGAATAAAATGAAACCATTTTTTTTTTGGAAATGGAATATATCCCAGTGAAAAAAAACTGCGCACAAAGTTCCCTATTCTTCATTTGCCTATTCTCATGCTCAGGGACTTCTAATATGATCAGTAAATGATTATCGTTGCGAGAAAATGTATGTCACGGCAATGCGCATGTGCACAGACTTGTTTGATCCTTCAGTCGCCGCATATGCAATCTATTTATAATTGGAAAGCTAAAAATACTATAACAATGACTAGTTTGCGCAATAGCGCAGGCTTATTTTGTTTAGTGATATGGGTTGTGCGGTACATCGGCAAAACGGGGCCATTTTGCGACTAAAAGGCTTACTTTAGTGTTGACTAGTGTTAAACATTCTTTTTAAAAGACGCTGATTTCACCAAGAATTTTAGTGTTAGTTGACTAGATAGTAGGTGGGCCACTCACGCCTGTTTTGAGTCTTAAACGGTAAATACCAGAAACTTATGCTATAGTGGTAGATGACGTCGAGCTTTTCCGACCGCTAGGATTCAGCAGCTGAATGCTAAGTCCTTGCCTGACAATCTGCCGAGAAACAACCTATACATGTTATTTCATATTTCTGGGGAAAAATAACCGCTGGTACATAGTGGAGCGGTTTAGAGTGAAAATTTAAGGAAATACTTCACTTGATGATACAAGCATGAAATTTTCACTAAATGTTCCTTACATGGCCCGGATTCAAAAATGATCGTGGGCCACTTAAAAATCATCCATTTTCAAGATGGCCGCCAAGTTTCAAAATGCTATCGTTTTAATTTATAAAATGCTTATTGTCCGCAGGTATATGTAGTGCCCGTGGGCATGTGTGTTATTTTTTGTTGGCAATATATACATGTAAAACGTCAACAATAGAGTGTTCACAATGGAAAAGCGCATGTTGTCAATTTTTCTAACGACTCTTTTGCCATAAGCATCAATTATATACGTTACCTATGTGTATTTAATTTAGAATCATATAATTTTAAGGTACACTACTTTTTTATTTTCAAATGCAGTTTCTCCATAGAATCATCGTTAAGTATTAGCAAATACATTTTAGTATGTTTATTTTCATCATTTATTACTACTTATAGTAACGTAAATAACTTTAATTCATAAGTTAGACCATTATAATACGGCTTACGGAATTTCTTCATTGTCTCTCAGAGAACAATTATGAATTTAATATCCTGGCACTTCTTGAAAAACACTGTTTTCTTGGAACAATCAGCTTATGACTAATTTGGGACTTCCTGAGGTATGTTTTATATGCGACGAAACTCAGAATATTGCAAATGCTAATAAATGGAGACTCAGCAAATTCCATACATGCACAGCAGGTTTTGCTGCTTGTTTATTTCTAATAGCATATATCTGTACCTTTAATGATTATGCCCAGCAACTCAGTCTTACGATTCTTAAGACAGTAATATACGTGACATTTTGTTGTATAATCAAAAACTGCATAACAGATATATTTCATTTGAGAAAAAATGCTGCCATTATAAGCCAGCAAATAATTTGTATACATGCTTCAAATAAAGCAATATATAGTCGGTTGGATAATGAGTCGATTTAGCATGGAACCAGCTTCAGGACTTTTAATTTGACGAATATTTTACGTTTTAAGGGACAGAGTTCTACAGAATTCTAAGCCATAAACTGAAGTGGCAAATCAAAACGACAGGATATTTAATGCGGGATATTTCTGGACAAATACCAATTGCGCTAAAGAATGTAATGACCTGTTGTTTCACTTTGCGGTACTGTATAAAAACAAAGAGAAGGATAACAGATCGAATAACGTATACAACCAATTACTGGGTAATTTATAAATTCCTCATATCTCATATGCTTAAACAGTAATACATTTAGTTCTGAGTTAAAAATTAGTAAATGATAAGGTAATGCATACTACTGATGTCAAGGACAAATCTTGATATATCTATTTTCAGATGACCTCCTTGACTTTGAAGCTATTGCTATAATAATTATTATTATTAATCATTGTTTAGCAATAATTACAGGGGTTAACTGCTTATTAATGAAGTCTTACTGAATGAGTCTTGACCGGATACTTCATATACAGTAAGAAAATGCAGCTTTCTGATACCATTTATATCAATACAATGATAGAAGAAGCATACATATAAAAAGTCGAATGATCAAACTAAATTTGTCTTTCGTTACACTTTTAAATGTATTGGTAATAATGTATCAGAACACAAACAGGGGCTGTACAGAATTATCTGACCAAATAAATCTTGGTAATGTTACAATGAGAGATACACGTCATGAACAGACTCATGAAAAGACGCTTTATATGTGTCTCCTAAAGTATATCATTTTCCATTGCTTAATTGACATAGTGATTATATGGTGCAGTGTAACCAATGGGAGCAACACAAAAAGGTAACGTTGATTACAATCAAGCACGATGTTAATAACTATCAAGTGAGTCGATACTTTATCAGTTGCCTCAGCTGACAGCCATTTTTGCATGTAGGTTACCTGATTGTCTCGGTAGACAGCACATGTAGGGAAACAGGTATCTCTCGTATGATAATTCTAAACCTAGACATGGTTCAGTTAGATCAACTTATGCATATTATACTTGTTCCTCAAGATTTTAAATGATGCGTTTTGTGACGTTGCTGTAAGTCACGTTAAATGTTAAGAAAATTCTAAATGCTTCAGATGTTCATGTTGAGTTCTTGTGATTGTAAAAAAGTAAATATTTGCTGTCCTGATACCAATGGTAAGTTAAGTGCTTTCTGGCATCCAAGATTTGAGCCTTTGAAAACAACTTACTCAAATAAAAAAACTTATTCCTAATACATTACAGATATGTACCATAATGTTACTGTTACAATGCCTTTCAAATACAGGACAACCCCATATTATCAGACTTGGAGGTATAAACAGTGGTGTTTCTTTATGGCTGCTTCACATGTGTAAACTTAAGACCAAAACAGTTACACTGAAAGGCTATATCATCTACAGTTAGATATTTTCGTCAATATCGGGGAAAATTCTAAAGAAAATGTAACTTTTCTCTTCAGCTGGCTATGCCACAGCTAACTGCTACCTAACTAATTCAAAATATGCAAGCAGTTCTTTCAACATGGTTTAAAGAGAAGTGACAGAGTATATTGATTAAGGACAAATCATATAAAATTCATTCCAGCGATTGTGATTTATTCTCGGTTATGTACGTTACTGGTCTTATTTTACTGATGACTATCTTTTTCAAAATCTGTTAATATTTCTATTTATTTAAATATAAAAAAAAAATCATTATAATTTTTGTTGCTCTTTATATTTATAACGTTAATTGTTCCCTACATTTCATTTGTAACAGTTTGCTGCTGTAACACGCTGTTATCCCACCTGTTCCTTTGGTCAGTTTCTAGGTAAAACACATAAAATGATATAGCAGCAATCACTTTTGAGGTGCTGAAAGACTGTTTTAATGATTATGATAACAACATTAAATTGAAATTCATGTCTAAACGAGGACCCCATTTTATTACATATGACCCTGGATTATTCTTCCATGGACGGATTTCGATTCTGTTACGTAATGTTACCGTTTGGGTGCCTTTCAGATTTAACCCAAAGTTATAACAGTCTTATGAACTTGTACACTTTTTCGATTTAAGACATAATACAAACTACAGCTAGTTATACTTTCTCACCAGTGTTTCGGGAAAAAATAAGAAATAATTTACATTCTGTCTTCAACTAATATTGCCACAACTAACTGCAACCTAACTGATTCAAAATATATCAAGGATTTCTGTCAAAGTTGAAATGAGCATGAGCCAAATAAGAGCAATAGATTATGCTCATTTAGGACCACATGTAAAAATTTCATTCCACCGGTTGGTCTGTTTCTCATTGATCATTTGTATTTTAGTTACAGTTATATACGTTACAAATATATCATGCTTTTTGATCACCACTTCCAGACTTCAGTTTGCTTTTTATGTATTAGAACATTTAAAAGGGGATATTTATGACACAACGTATTTTCTACATTGCGTTTATTGCTTTTAGGTGCTGTAATGGAGCAGTGTTACCCCACCCACCACTTTGGCCATTGTTTTCGGTAAAGTGTTGAAAGAAAAACTAGCAACAACCATTTTGCAACTCCTAAGTGACTGTTCTAGGTGACTATAATCAGGGCATAAAATAAACATCCATGCCAACGGCCCCCTGGACTATTACCTTAAACAATGTGTTGAAAAGTACATAAAAATGGCGGACATTTTGTTTTTGCGGCGGCCATCTTGAAAATGACATAATTTCAAGTGGCCCACGATCTTATATTAAAGTGCATGCCACGTACCTGCTATCCTGTAAATTTCATGCTTGTATCATCAACTGAAGTATTTTCACTATATCCCGCTCCACTAGTAGTAGCAAAATGTTTTCTGAAAACATTTCGGGGAGTCGTGCTTGTAAACATGTTTGCCTAACAATTTATCCAAAGACTTGTGATATTAAATTTGATATTAAATTCAAATAGATATGCGCTGTCGTTACTGATCAAAATCTACAGAGTATCGCTTAGACTTATAAGGAATCACTTATCTATATTTCCCCTACAATATCCGGTGTTTATTTTCAAAAGTTGTCATCATTCGCGTAGACTTTCTTAAAATCGCATAACGTGTTTTTGCAAGAACAGCCTTTAACAATCCTATGTAATTATTATGAGATATTCGGTTTGTAATTACCTCGGTGCACAAAGTGGTCACTTTCATAAAGATTTTTATGGGTGTCTATTTACCTTTGTACTGAAAAAACCTTAGAATTTATCTTCTTGAAACACTAGGCCCCCAATCATATGCTTTCCAATAAAGGTGTTGGACTTTAGAATGTATAAGCCTGAAAAGAGGATTAGTTCCTTTATTTTTTTAAGGAAATTAACCAGATTATCTACAAACTAACTCCAACCTATATGCGAGATGTCGCATTCCTATGTCAAATATTTGGTTAATAGTAGAAAGATGGCAGGCTGCTTGCAGCAGCTGCGGGATGGGCAGGTTTTTGTTGCTTTACTATCGCCTGTCCTATCTTTTATTATTTCTTCCTCTCTCTGTAAAGGCTCGATATAGCATAAACCAATGTTGCTGTGACCTTTCCTAAGCATTGTCGCAAGAGCACAGGCAGATATTGAACATTTACTGTCCACTGAACAAAGTACAGCCTACTTCGTCCTATGCACTATTTACTGTTTACTGTCTCCGGATAACATTTAACTGTTTAACGCGACAAAAGCGCTTCACAAGTGCAAGAACATTTAATTTACCAAATGCTCAATTAATATACCTAGTAAAACAATCGAAAAATATTGAAATTATTCAATCATTTTTACTTTTAAGCAAATATTTACAAAATTAGATATGCATGCATTTAGTAATAATGGGTATTTGCAATTACAGAGCATGTCTAATTGAAGTCACGCATAAGTGGTTACAGAAAACTACCCCTCCAAATGTCATAATCCCCAAAGCATAAATTCACAAGCATGAATACAAATCGATATATTGTTGCTTATACTCGTTTTCAGGAGTTAATATTGTACCATTAGAAGGCCGCCAAACCCCTGAAACATTAGTGTCACAATAAACGCATTGGAGAAATTGTCAAACATGTACAATCATGCCTACCTCTGCTCGTGCTCCGGAGAGCCCTTAATTTCACCTCGACCAGCAGCATAATAGTTGGCATCAGAGCATTCGAATAATCAGGCAAATCTGCCATTTGGGATTACATTCACAAAACGGGTTTTAAACCCAATTCAATTGTCTGTGAAGTTTTGCAGTAAGGGGTTAGTAAATTTGGAGTGGTACTGTATGTAACCTCAGAAGTGTGGCGTTAATTAAAGTGGCATTTTATTAGGAAATGCTCGGTATTATTTACATACATGCATACCCGGTTTAGTAAATAGTATGTTCGGCATCACAAATATGACAGAATTTTGATATCCTTCAATTGTTTTACTAAGTATACTTATTTAGTAAATTTATATGGATGCTATTGGCATATATTGAAGCTACATGTATATATCGTTTACTTTGTATTGTCTACTGCATGTGCTTGTGCATGTGTAAAGTCAGTAAAGAGAGACGCGGAGGTCGAATGGTTAGAGCAACTAGGTTATGGTGCAGAAAGTCGCCGGCAGGTCGTGAGTTCAAACCCGTCCTTTGCCATCCGGTTACTGGAATTCTTTCTCTGTCAACAGAGCAGTAAATGGGTACATGCCTCGAATCAGGGAAGGATAAGGCAGCGAAAGGAGAGGGATAGACTCCGCATTTCATATGCTGTGTACAAGATATAGTGGGGCTCTAACCCTCAATGCCCCTACGGCCCTAAGGCTTTAGGAAACTTTTACCTTTATAAGTCAGAATATGGCAGTGGACAGTACAAAATAAACATTGGATATCAAAAGTCCATCAGTAAAATATAGATATGTTTCATATGACGTCGCTGTTATACAGTGGATAACGCCGTGTCATAAAAAATCGTATGACCACACGTGTAACAACACTCTGGCGCGTACACGTAACCACTAACAACGTCGTTGACAACATCGCGTTTTCTGATAAAAATAATGTTAATTTCAAATGCTTCCATTTTAAAGGGTCTTTCGATAAGCAGAACCTTACACCCGTGGTCATTTCATATGAAACTTGTGAAACTCGCCGAAGGTTTGTTTCCTATATTTCATATGACATGACCGCTCGTGTAAGATCCTCCATATTGTAAATGAAAACTCCTTAAAGACAACACGACGCTTATAATAAAGTTTTATTATGAGTGTTATAAGTCATGTGTATTCTAAAAGGAATTATGAAAACCAGACTCTACCCATTTCCCAAACATTTCCCTTGAAAATCACCATATATATTTATTACATAACATTAAATAGATAACATTAATCACACTAAATCTGTAACGGTTATCAAGAGACTACATAAAGAGATATGTGCAGAATTAATTTCTTTACGTCTGTAGCGTAAGCGATTCTTGGGAGACAGAGATACAACTATTCCATAGAGAGATTAGTGACAGAAATGATGTAATGTTGAGAAGTTAGATCAACATCTATTATCCCGTATTACCCAGGAGATCATAGCAGTTCAAAGGAGTGTAATATCTTATTTTTTGTTTTGTGCAAAATAACATTAGCTGTAATAAAGATGTGTGGGCCATGAAAATGGTACAAACCTATTCACTAAAAATGTACATTTCATTTTAAATCGTATTTTCTATTGTGCATGCACAAGGGCGAGAATAATTTTTATTAGGGTAAAAGAATACAGCTTAAATATACATGTAGAAAAGGGAAGAAACTCTGGGGTAAAATATTTGGGGGTCACCTTGCTTTTTCCAGTGAAAGAAATGTTTACGTCAACGAAATCATTGTTAGTATTGACAATGAGTGCAACAGAATACGACTTGTAAACGACATACTTGACGTTTTATCCTAGACGACTGAAGGACATCCATTCACTGGCTTCAAACTGAACAAACCTTAAAACTCCAAAGTAATGTGAGACAAGATTTGTGTCTGTTAGAACATCTTTCAATGACAAAGTTTTTATGTGAACAGTAGTGCGTTGTCTTGATAGTATGCATTGATTTGAATTCCATTTACAGTTAACAGTGTATTTAAAGCTTATTTCGTTATTTTCATCGTTTCAACTTTTTTATTTTGTATACATTTGACTAACAATTCGACGCATGCATCGCGACGTTATTGGCGCCATTACGAGTATATTAAGTCATCATAACGCGTAAAAATTTGAGTGCATTTTAGCACATATGACGTCCCTTTTTTCCAAAAAAAAACTATAAAAATCAGATGCCTAAAGAACAGACTTCCAGCAGCCTTCTGGCATTTTATGACTTGTAGCGCGGGTTTTTTTAAAAACAATATTTTTTACGTTCTTCATTATCAAGAGTACATGTATCAACCCTAAGTAGGAAAATCCTAACACATGAAAAAGTCGCATGAGACTGGCGTTTAAGACACATTTTTGAGGTAAGACCAAGGCGGTGCTTTAGTTGTGGTTAACTATTTTGGCATTATTTTTCGCTATTCGTTTAGGGTTTGACAATTTATACTTTATGTAGGATATTAAGGACAGCCTCACGGTCAGTTGCTGGGAAAGGGCTGATCTATTGGCTTTTTGATTGTCTTGTTTTACTTTGTGCGCCGTCTTATTGTTTTCCTTTTTATTTGGTGTTCGGGGTACATGTAGGATGTGAAAATCGATCGTGTCGATTCCTGATCAATCGGAACACCGCTCGGCCAATTCCGTGATTCACGGAATTGGCCGAGCGGTGTTCCGATTGGATTATTGATCAGTGCCGTCTCATCTACTGTAAACAAAATATAAAGAAGAAAAATGCCGAACTTTGGGATATTATGTGTAACAGAAACAGTAGACATAACTTATAATATTTATAACAATTTTATTTCAGATACTAGAAACACATTCTCCGGAGTCACGTTGGGTTCCATACATTCAGTTAGACGCTATAATTTTACATCAGCTGCCGTATATTCCTGTTGCAGTCTGTTTAAAATGATGCATACATTCAAAATCGATGCTTTTAGCGTCTTGAGATTTATTTAAACACCAAAAACTTGTAAATAATTGATCAGTTTGAAAGGATACTACGTCAAAACTTCAATGCTTTAGACACAACCTGACTACTTTAAATCCTCAGGGTATACACAACATCAAGGATGACTAAATACTCATGAAATTCAGAGCTATACTCAAGTATTTTCACAAATGTTCTCTTTCATAAAATGGACCATTTATGTTCGTGATGTTACTGTTTGCGAGTAAGACCCTCGAGGACAAAACATGATATTGTCGATTTCTGAAAAACAAAAGTTTTCAAACCCCATATCTGTATGAAGTAGTATATCACCTGTGCACAGATAAGGTCACTAAAGAAATGCAAAAGTTTTCTTTAAGAACGGCAACTGTGTCCTCGACCTTAACCATAGCTCCCCGAAACCCGCACTTTTCAAGGTATTGTCATACCAAACTTTTGTTTGAAGTCATATCGAAATCAGTTTACAAACTAGAATTGTTTTTCTACGAAAAACAGAATGTCTCCCCCCTTTTTGATGTCAAAAGGATCAGTCATTAAGATGCCAAGGGAAAAACAGTATGTTTCCCTACCCTGAAGCAGGGATTCATAATAAGTAAAAAGTATAAATGCAAGAGTTATAGTTGTTATGCTCTGCATGTCATGTAATGTTGACTGATATTCATATTTAGTTTTTGTCAAAAAATATAAATGCAAGAGTTACAGTGCTCTGCACGTCGTCTATTTATATGTTGACTGATATTTGTATGATGTTTCGTGAATATAGCTTGTCCGGTTTTCAAGTAATAAAGCGATTGAGACACGATTTTGTGACTGACAAAGGTCCAAGGGAAATAACTCAAGAAGTATAAATGCAAGAGTTATGGTTCTTGCACTTTGCAATTTTTCTAATGTTGATTGATATTTGTATGAAGTTTCGTGAATATAGCTTGAATGGTTTTCAAGTTATAGAGCAGACACGACTGAGACACGATTTTGTGACTGACAAAGTTCTAAGGGAAATAACTCAAATAGTATAAATGCTAAAGTTATGATTCTTGCATTCTGCATGTCGTCTGATGTTGATTGATATTTGTATGAACTTTCATGAATATAGCTTGAACGGTTTTAAAGTTATAGACGGACTCGACTGAGACGCAATTTTGTGATGGACAAAGTTCCAAGGGAAATAACTCAAAAAGTATAAACGCCAGAGTGCATTCTGCACGTTGTCTGATGTTGATTGATATTTGTATGAACTTTCATGAATATAGCTTGAATGGTTTTAAAGTTATAGACAGACTCGACTGAGACGCAATTTTGTGATGGACAAAGTTCCAAGGGAAAAAAACTGAAAAAGTATAAATGCCAGAGTTACCATTTGTGCACTCTGCACATCGCCTCATGTTGATTGATATTTGTATGAAGTTTCGTGAATAAAGCTTGAGCAGTTTTCAATTTATAGAGCGGACACAATTGAAACACAATTTTGTGATGGACTAAGTTCCAAGGGAAATAACTCAAAAAGTATAAATGCCAGAGTTACCATTCTTGCACGCTGCACGTCGTCTCATGTTGATTGATATTTATATGAAGTTTCGCGAATATAGCTTGAGCGGTTTTCAGGTTATAGAACGGACACGATTGAAACACAATTTTGTGATGGACTAACTTCCAAGGAAAATAACTCAAAAAGTATAAATGCCAGAGTTACCGTTCTTGCACTCTGCACGTCCTCTCATGTTGATTGATATTTATATGAAGTTTCGCGAATATAGCTTGAGCGGTTTTCAAGTTATAGAGCGGACACGATTGAAACACAATTTTGTGATGGACTAAGTTCCAAGGAAAATAACTCAAAAAGTATAAATGCCAGAGTTACCGTTCTTGCACTCTGCACGTCGTCTCATGTTGATTGATATTTATATGAAGTTTCACGAATATAGCTTGAGCGGTTTTCAAGTTATAGAGCGGACACGATTGAAACACAATTTTGTGATGGACTAAGTTCCAAGGAAAATAACTCAAAAAGTATAAATGCCAGAGTTACCATTCTTGCACTCTGCACGTCGTCTCATGTTGATTGATATTTATATGAAGTTTCGCGAATATAGCTTGAGCGGTTTTCAAGTTATAGAACGGACACGATTTGTGACAGACAGACGGACAGACGGACGGACAGACGCCCGAGGAAAAACAATATGTCTCCCGACCCTGAAGGGGGGAGACATAATAAGGTCGCTATAGCGATGATAAAAGTGAATATATGTACATGTATAGCGTACGTTAAGTTTGGTACATACCCATCCACAGTAAGCTTTTCAACTTCACTGTGATGGGAGCGGGTGACACTTAAATTTATAAAGCATACTGATAGTAGGTAGCGGTCATAATGCTTAGTAAGTAAGTAAGTAAAGACTTTATTTAACGAGGGTGACAACATTTAGCAAAAAAAGTAGCTTATCTTCCATGAGACCCTCAAAGTGTATATACAAGTGTACATATATGAAACATGTTTTAAAACAATGCTTATGCAGAATATACAGACTATATAGTTTAGAACAAAAAGAAAATCAAATAAAATAAAAAAATAAGCAAAAACAAATGAGAAAAATGTATTTTCTCGGATAAGTTGGGAAACATTGATAATTTTATACAATATCATTTATCCAGCAAGCTTGAAAGTTTGCTGAAGAAACAATTGTTCAGTAACAAACTTTAATTAGAAAAATTGACAAGAACAACATACCTGTATAATCTGGGGAAAAAGACATTCTTCCTGCATGAAAAATTTTCTAGAACTTTTCTATTTTTTATACGTAACTTTCAGCAGCTACATTAGTTACTATTATACAATTTGACAGTAATTTTACATTCATCTTAGTGTAAAAAAAACATTTGAAGCTAATATAATTTTTGCTGATGCTTGTATTGCTGCCCACGATTGAGCGATGATTTCTCAGACTGACAAATTGCAGAATTTTGAAGTATAACATGCACTACATACCCTGAATTAAGCATTTTATGAAATAATATATAGTCCACGAGGGATGCGAAAGGCTGAATTGTGTATAGCAATAGCCCTCGAAGGAAATTAAACCGAGACTCTTGAAGAAATCCAGCAATATCATCAGACGGGCGACGCCAACCAAAGCCATATTATGCCCAGTGCACCACTGCTGTAACGGTGTCAGTCTCCCTCGATTTCACAGACTGTTCCTGATTTCCTATGAGACTGCAGGATCAGCAAATATAATTGTGTAGAAAGTAGACATCTTGATAACCTGGAAAAGTGAGTAGAGTCGCTTCACAACTAAAGGTTCCTTACCGTATCTACGAACAGTAATAAAAAAGATTCAAGCTGGTCTGCGAAGCGGAAAAGTCAAGTTTGTGATTGTAGATTTATTAGTGATCACACATGGTGTGTGCGAACGACAAAGCTGCTGAATGCGCAATCTGGATTTTAGCCTTTGCGCTTCTTATATATGATATAGATCCTATTTCTGGGTCGGAGCACGGATTATGATAGCATGTTCCTCGGAGACTGTAGTTGGCAAAAGCCATGGCCTTGATGCGGATATAATGTTTAAGTCACCTCAGAGGAAAATATGTCTCAAAGCAAATGCAAACTGTGCATAACCTAAAGAGGTATTTGCACATGCGCAGTCTGGTAGAATATTTCGGCCAGGTAATACTTTCAATAAAACAAAATCTGTATGATTTAAAGAAGCGATGCTTTCGGTGAAGGGATAGCACGCAACGTTTTCTTAGACCATTTGAAACAAAATAACGTTTGTATTTTAGTATTGGCTTCGACGTTAATAGCATGAATAAACAAAATTTCTTTCAGGGCAGCAACTTTGTCCAGAAGGGAAGCAAGAACGAAGCTGGCAAATGCGCGTTCCATGAAAGTAAACACTACATGACCCTATACAACTTGGGTCTAAAGGTATTTTTGTGCTAAAACCTATACGTAGTCATCGTCTGTGGTACTTTCTATTTAATACAAGGAACGAATAAGCTTAAAGAAACATCATCGGATTGTATAAGAAGCAGTTTGCAGCTTTGCACTCTTGCAGTGGGGAACAGTAATAAAAGAAATAGCTTCCGTTTAATCTAGCAATTCGCGATTAGATTAGAATTTGAATTAGGAATATAACTCGGCAATGATTAATTTGAAACCTATAAGTAAAAATAAATTTTATATGTTCTTTTCTGGAAACGAAAATACCACACATGTATACAGAGTGTACTTCAATAACAAATCGAGGTAATTATAAGTCGGTGCAGATTATACTTTCTTAGTCGTTTGGATCGTTGAGTTCATTTTGAGTCATTTTGAAAACAGGGTTCTGCTTAAGCCAGAACCAGGAACGGGCCGACGGTAAACATGGTTTAATAAAAAGACTCAATCGGATTGACCTAGCTATTACCTTTTTTTTTTTGAATCTCTTTGCTCCAAAAATATATAACCAATCAGAACTTGTTTATGTTCATTCAGTCATACATAATAAAAAGTAAGGCATTAACGTGTACTTTGACCAAATTATCATTTATTTACTTTAACTGGTGGGTCAGCTTATAGTTTTCTTTGGCTGCAGAATCCCAGTATCTGTAATTAGTACGGTCTGTTTCAAGTCCTCCTCACTGCTTCAACTAAAGAGTGTTTGTAAATTGTCGCGTGAATTCGATTTAAGCTCCTCTCCTACTAAACCCCTCTACCACTTCCCAGTAAATCATTTCTGGTTGTTTCAAGGCGCTGCGATCCTTGTGGTTAATCGATGTTATCGTTTGTTGTGTCCAGTCATATGGTATCTTCAAAAATTGTTTGTTTGGTCTGTTTGTTCCCATACATTCCTATGTGTGTTTTACTTATATAAAAATAGAAGATGGGAAGAACCGGTTGCATTGGGTGCATGGTGCGTTTGTTAAGGCTAGCTTTGTGACCATCTACGTGGGAAAGAGCTGTTCATACTTTTGTACGCCTGTTGTGCCTTACTACTTGTGTTGTATTTCTTGTTGCTACATGTATTTTCCGTTTAATGCGTATAATGTTGCGGGTGGGATGTTAAAATACTTGTTTCATTTCTTAATCGTATCCTTTTTACAGTACTTTGCTTCTGTTGTGGTTCATACCATATATATATATATATCCGTGTAGAGTCTTTCCTCCGCCTTTTTCCGCATGATGAATCTCAATTTTGTTTGTTGTTATTGTTATTTTTTTATTTTTTTTTGTTTCGGACTTGTGAACACCTTAAATGGATTTATGGTAAGTGGGTACAGTTTCGGAGGATACAACTCTGCCGTTATCATGCTTGCTTACTTTCTCAGTGGTTTTATACTCTGAAGGATATTATTTGCGTCTTTGGGAGCATTGTTTAAGTATAGAACTCATTTAAAATGGGTTTCTGCATCCAGGGAAACGAACACAAATAGTGAAAAACGTGAATACACATGTACCCACTTTAAAACATGCAACTCATCTACTCTCGGAAGGATCATCTCTGTTGTTCTGGGTGAATACGATGGAAAGTTTAGAATAAGCGGCAGACTTCCTTGCGGAGGAGGAGTGAAAATCTCGACAAAAGCTGCACAAGGTATAAAATGAGACACGTGCTGCTGGATAACCGCTGGAATAAGTCGGCTAATGCAGTTTGTCACATATGACCATGTTTCTTACTTTATTTTATATATCAAGCTAAAAGTTATTCAGAAACTACATGTACATTGAATATGTCGCGAGAAAAAAGCCTCCCAGCAAGTGCAGCTAGAAAATACTCCGGTCGACCTTTGCTTCCTTCAGTCTGACAGTGTGGTCTTGTTTTGCTGTATATAGAACTTGGGACATCAAATCCTTGACGCAAAGAGTAATGACTAGAACTAGCTTCCATGATATACAAACGGCTGTCCGTGTAGATGAGAATGCAAGGATAAGGAACCGACAAAATATATTTTCACATCCTGCCCCAAACACAAAATGGGGAAAGAAAACAAAAATTCGGATAGCCAATGCAAACCAAGACAAGCAAAAAATCCAAGAGGTCAGCTCTTTCCCAAGCAGATGGTCTCGATACATCTAAATAATATATAGCTATTCAAGAACTAAGATACGGAGATATTATTTGGAGCCAGCATTTGAAAACAAAAACATCTACTATTTTCGTTTCCGTTCTGTTTGATTCATGTGGACATTGTCTTCTTTATCCTTTTCTTAATGAGACAGACTATATGTAAGCATTTGTCTCAAGAGCCGCAGATAAGAGGGAATATTTGATGGTAATTGTAGAAACGCCCTGATTTACCTTAGTAAATGTTGTGACCCTCATTAGAACCATCTCGGCGAGATGATTCTTCGGCGGGCACATAACATATTTACAAGGAGATTTTACAGAAATTGCAACTCGTACATACCCAAAGTACTCCTTGTTCTCTGGATTTCTAAATCTGGCCAATATTTTCTTCAAAGAGGACAAAGAGGACAACTGTTATTCTGGATGACATGTTTATGTACCGGCAAGGTTTTAATTCACTTTCTTTTGACATTGTGTCCATTACAATAGACCAGGAAATGCTTTTTGTCTACTCCGGGCGATGCCATGTATTTTTATAACAGACAGTTTATGAGGGTATACTATGACAACTACTATTTTGGTAAAGGTTAACAAACTTTATGAGTGGGTGAACTAAACAGGATCAAGTCAGGTTATGTGAGGCCAGTGTCTTAAAAAAGAGCATGACAGCACAGATTTTAACACCTGATTTTGTAATTATCTCTTTGTATGTTGTTCAGTCAGCTTGGTCTTCTTTGGACGTTACAGACATGTGAAAATATTCATACATAACTTTTTTGAAGCAAAAATTGTACTGGGTATATACTGGTAACGAATAAGAGACCGATACTCATGCAGCCGAAAATAAGTTGTTGCCTAGTCAATAAATGCACCGACACTGATTAAATTTCGAGACATGCCCAATTACGGCCATACATCAACCGGTGAAAATTGTGGCCTTGTCAGTCAATAAGCAAGTGATGAGGACTTGCTGTCGTAGTTTTATGAATCAAACATGAACAGTGCATATTTGGTTTTGTTTGATTGAAGATAATTACTGGTATAGTATGATACAAGTCAGATACAGATTTTAACATGCATTTATACTAATGTCAATTTACAAGGGAGTTTTTATTATCATTATTATTGTTATTAGAGACATTTCTCTCCTAGAAACACACAACATCTAATTGTATAGTACCAGAACTGAAAACAGTCTATACCAAGCTGTGATACATGTGACCAAACGTGGTTTTATACAGTATTTTGTATACCTAAGACTCTTACGAACGATATTTAATTCAATGCAAACATCAACTTATTTTGATTATTACTGATGCGAAACGTAAAAGTTAATCCGATGACATTGATACCCAGATTGAGCCACAACCAATATAATGATGGACTTTCGGTCGGCTTTTGCATTCTGGTCTGACTCCACAATCACAAACAATATAATATAATACATATTTCGCTTTTCATTTATAACATTATAGCTACATAAGATATACACGCTTCACGCAAAATATATACACTCGTAAATCTCCAAGTAAGCGATATTTCTGAATATAGAAAACAGTTTGCGCCGCAGAATCCATGCTTAAACGACAGGGCATACAAGAAATGAAAGTTGTCAAAGTACCAAATTCATAAGTCCAATCTCGTTAGTCATTTTAACATTGACAAAAGGGAGACGCACACATTGAAACAATCCTATAGTGACAAAGAACATAGTGCAGTTTTGGCTTCGTCCACCATTGCCGTCGGGAATGTCACCTTGTCTTCCCAGAATTTGTATAAATTAGAGTAACGCGCATGTCTTGTATGAACAAGTCAATTCAATGGATTCCATGGTTGTTTTTTCTTTTATTTAGACGTTCTATATGGAGTCGACGCGATATAGACTCACGTACTGCATCAATGGGCCGATAAACCTCAAAAGAACAAACAACAATCTTTTAGAGACAATATGACCTTGTCAATCCTTTCAATTAGGCTGTCTCCAGCCATAGAGCTGAAACAGTCAGGCCCAGAGGCTATAAAACTTTGAGTAGATTCTCAAACTCAAAATAAAGCACACTGATGGGCTGCTTCCGAGCACATGCTTGGAAGCAGCCAATCAGTGCGCTTTATTTTGAGTTTGAGATTATTCTCAAGTTTTATAACATCGAACCCAGGCTTACCATTAATGAACTTCCTTTTCACTGACTATTCCCTCAGGCACATCGTAAGAGTTAAGCAAAGCTATTGTAACTGCATATTTTAAACGCTTTACATGGAAACAAAAAACATGTTTACATAATTTATGTTCAATGAAATCGTATATTGCACCTTATTATTTATGAAATCGTCTCCTTAATCTTGAAAATAAAAGAAGGTTTAAGTTTCAGTTTTGCACAGAAATTTTACAAATCTGTATTTTTTTTTATTAATTTTCCTTTTTCTTTTTTTTTTTTTTTGGTTTTAAGCGAAACTATTTTCACGTTTGCAATTTTTCCTTATTGCATTTCCCTACGATATTGTAAAGTAATGCTTTAATATAGTCTGCAATAAGTAAACAGTCAAAAGAGTGATTCAAGACAGTTTTGCCCTCTCAAGTACATGTACGGAAAGATTTATTTATTTTCAAATATTTTTTTCACATGACGTCGCTGTTATTCAGTGTCATAAAAATCGTATGACCCCACGTGTAATAACATTTTGGCGCATACATGTAACGTTGTTGACAACATTTTTTATAGGAATGAATTTTTTGTGTGGATGGATTTTATCGATGTGTAAACGCCGGCGAATCATTAACAAACTGAATAAAGCCCAAAGGACCTTATGTTAAGTTTGTGAGTGATTCGCCGGCGTTTACACATCCATAAAATCCACAAAAGTAATATTCATTTTTTCAAATTCCAACTCGGTCATTTTTATTTAAAAAAAATGTCAGCTACCGATTGTTTTAGAAAATAGTCCAAGTAGTTCCCGATTTCAGGTTCAGGGGATTTATCGAGGTATAAACGCCGTTTTCTGTTCGCTCTTGACCAATCAAATTGCGCTAAACAAGCAATGGAAATGGAGTTGGAATTATAAGGCGATGAACTCCCATTTTAAAGGGTCATGTGATAAACAGAATCATACACTCGTGGTACCTTTATATAAACAAGAGGGCCATGAGGCCCTGAATCGCTCACCTGAACAATTGGCAAGGTGGCTTTTACTTATCATGTCTGAAATTGTCAAAATATGAGTTTTGGGTCAAAAGTCAAAGAATGACCAAGACCACTTGTACTCATAAATCTTCATGTACTCATTAAGACAACCATATATACCATTTTAGGCCAAAATCTTCAAACTTTCCATGAAATCTTATGTTCTAGCATTTTCCCATATTTGAACATGCCGCAAAAAAGGTCAAGGAAAACCCAAAGTCAGCATTTGGACAGTCTTGGTGGTGCTCTAGTACTCCATGCTATTTACCAAGTTTCAAGGCCATAGGTGTATTGGTTCTGGAGAAGAAAAATATTAAAGACTTATACCATAAATGGTAATGGCGGCCATGTTGGTCATGTGACCTGGACCTTTGAACAAATTTTTATTCAATCAACCCCTGGAGGCTCTATACGAAATGTGTCCACAATTGGCCCTTTGGCTTTTGAGGAAATGTTGAAAATGTCAAAATATGAGTGATCTGGATCAAAGGTAAAAAAATGACCTTGACCTCTTGTACTCATAATTCTTCATGAACTCGTTAAGACAACTGTATATACCAATTTATTTAGGCCAAAATCTTCAAAACTTTCCATGAAATCTTATGTTCTACCATTTTCCCATATTTGACCTTGCTGTAAAAGGTCAAGGTCAACACAAGGTCATCATTTGAACAATCTTGATAGTACTCAAGTACCCAATGCTACATACAAAGTCTCTAGGCCATCGGTCAATTGGTTCTGGAGAAGAAGTTTTTTAAAGTTATTTACCATATATGGGCGTGGCGGCCATGTTGGTCATGTGTCCAGGACCGTAAGAAACTTTTTTCATTCCCTCAACCCCTCGAGGCTCTATATGAAAATTGGTTTCAATTGGCCCAGTGGTTTTAGAGCAGATTGTTTGAAACTGTCAAATTTGAGATTTCTGGGTCAAAGGTCAAAGAATGACCTTGACCTCTTGTACTCACAAATCTTCATGTACTCATTAAGATGATTGTATATGCCAATATTTAGGCCAAAATCTTCAAAACTTACCATGAAATCTCATGTTCTACTATTTTCCGATATTTGACCTTGCTGTAAAAAAGGTCAAGGTCAACCCAGGGTCATAATTTGAACCTTCTTGATAGTACTTGAGTACCCAATGCTACATACCGAGTTTCAAGGCCATCGGTCTACTGGTTCTGGAGAAGAAGATTTTTAAAGGTTTTTACCATATATGGGCGTGGTGGCCAAGTTGGTCATGTGACCTGGACCGTATGAACAAATTTTCATTCCTTCAACACCTGGAGGACCTATATGAAATTTGGTTACAATTGGCCTAGTTGTTTTTGAGGAGATTGTTAGATATTGTCAAAATATGAGAGTTCTGGGTCAAAGGTCAAAGAATGACCTTGACCTCTTGTACTCATAAATCTTCATGTAGTCATTAGGATAACTGTATGTACCCATTTTAGGCCAAAATCTTCAACAGTTTCCAAGATATCTTATGTTGCAGCATTTTGCCATATAAAAGCATAAGGAAGCAAATTTGACCTTACCGTAAAAAAGGTCAAGGTCAACCCAAGGTCATAATTTGAACAATCTTGGTAGTACTCGTGCACCCGATGCTACATACCAAGTTTCAAGGCCATCGACCTACTGGTTCTGGAGAAGAAGATTTTTTCAGGTTTTTACCATATATGGGCATGGCGGCCATGTTGGTCATGTGACCAGGACCGTTTGAACAAATTTTCGTTCCTAAGGTCCCAGGAGGCTCTATATGAAATTTGGTTACAATCGGCTCTGCGGTTTCAGAGGAGAAGTCGTTTGAAAGTGTGGACGGACGACGGACGGACGGACGGACGGACGACGGACGACGGACAACGGAGCCTTACCATCCTATAAGCTCCCCCGGAGCCGCTGGCTCAGGTGAGCTAAAAATATAGATCTCGCCGATCGCTCGTTTCATAAAATTCTTATGAACTGACCACTCGTGTAAAATCATCCATATAAGCAGCCGCATTAGAAACATAATGAACACTTATTATTTGACGGTGAAGATGATGAAATGAAACAAAAAAAAAATCGAAGAAAAAAAGATTTTTCGCAGGCCTCAATAGGTAGAAGAAAATAGTGTTAAAGCTTCTTGTATAGATTTGAAGATAATAGCACTAGATGTGCGAAAACAGTTTTTTGAACTGCACTGTTTGGAAACGGAATTATTACTTTATATGTCAAAACATTCACAGCTATGAATAAATAGGAAAATGAAAAAAAAATCATAGCTTTTTGAAATATGTCTTAAAAATTACATATAACTGAATATATGAAGACACGTTGCTATTAAGCGGCTTTGCCTACAGTCACTGTGGTAGAGATGAAATGCCCATATTCATCTAAAATTGATAGTACATGTACTTATCCTGCAGAATTCAAATTGTAGCAGACTGTATTTTCAACCAAAAGAAACCCGTGCGCATATCTTTGAAAAAAGGGACGCGAATGTCAGGAAATGTTCACAAAGGAAGGGGTTTGGGTATGTAGGAGTGGGGACAAACACTAAGAAAATCCAGCATTTGAAGCCAACTTTAGTGGGTTTAAAATCACTGGCAGAAAGCTGCATTATTTTGAACAAAAATGACCATTTGTGCAGGGGGTATGCTATGTCAAAAATGTCGGAAGCACATGGAGGTGAATTCAAAGTCATTAATGTGGTTAGGAAGTTTAAACTATTATTGCACTAAATATCATACGACATGAAGAAAATTGAGCCGCGACACAAGAAAACCAACAAAGTGGTTGTGCGCCCAGCGCAGAATCAGATTAGCCTGGGCATTGGTCCAGTCTGATAAGACTTTTTGCTAAGATATCAAAGGGTATTTAAGGGTCTAAGCTACCTTCATGCAGACAGCAAAACTCTGATAAGATTCGATGAATGCCCAGGCTGATCTGTGTCTGCGCTGGGCGCACAGATACTTTCTTGGTTTTCTCGTGTCGCGGCTCATGAATTAAGTTGTTTTAGCTTAAAATAAATTTATACTGTAGTTATATGACAAGCAATTACTTTCTTGCTCCGACCTATAATATTTTCATATATTTCGTAATTTTGAGATGTCTAAAAGAATTGACAAAGTGGGTACAGCGTTTACAGATCATTATTGCAGTGGTGTCGCATGAAAAGAGACAGTGAGCCATTGTAAACACATTTAATACTCAAATCGGCTAGTGCGTCATAATATTACTATCAACCTATAGCTTAGCTATTTTTATTCCTCTGATTCTCTAATTGAATAAGAGAACATGGAACTCTGATCAAACTGTGTGGATAAATACTAAAATTAGATAATGCTAAAGGTTTCCTTTTTACATGACACAATTTATTTTACAGAGCCACAATGCCATTTTTCTGATAGATGTAGACAACGTGATCTATTTTAAGATACGCAATATCGAATTACTGTCACAGAAGAACTAAGAACAAAGCATCAGTGTATTATGGCAAGTCAGACAAACAGAAGATCTATAAGCTTTCAAACAAGAGCAACGTTCACATCATTCGTGTATAACCCGCTCATGATCCCTGCAGAGTGTTTGGGAAAAAAAATGCCGTATATTTAGATTAAAAGTTTGCGCAGAAAAGGCGAATGAGATTTTAGCTCACTTCAAGAACTTGAATTGACCCAACATGTGACATTGGATTTACCACAGATTTTAGATAGGTGCAAATATTCAATAACAGTAGATCCGCGGCATTGCAAAAGTACTCCTCTGGTAGGCCAATTTCGGTTACTAATGAAAAAAATAAAACACAGAGATTGTAACTCAGATTTTTAAAATATATAGGCGATTCACTTGTGGAGAGATTGCCCATGAAAATGGTATAAGTCGTAGCTCCGTTCACACTATTTTGCCTGAGCAGCTAGGCAAAATGGAAGATAGCGGATAGGTGGGTACCGCACTTTTAAAAAAAACTGAAAAACAACAATGGGTGAAAATATGCTCTGAACATTTACACAGATATATGATCGACGGTGAAAACGTGTTAAAACGTATTGTAGCATTAGACGAAACTTGGATTAGGTCCTTTGAAGCGGAGTTAAAGCGCCGCAATGCCGAATGGCACACTCCAAAGTCACCAAGACCGGTAAAATTCCGAAGAAGCATTAGCAATCCAAAACTGTTGATGATATTTGCTTACGATGCTGAAGGAGTTCTACCACACATCGAGTTTCAGATGGTACAACAGTGAATAAAGTATATTACATGTCATAACTGAGGAAAATTCTGCGTCCAGCATACAACTCAAGCACACGGTATTACTAAGGGTGACGCCGTTTATTCTTCATGACAATGCCACACTACACAAAACTGCTAAAGTAAAGGCTGTATTCGAGGAGTACCACTGGGAAGTTTTACAACACCTTTAAAACAATAGATGGAACCATTCGATATATGACTTGGCATACTTTTAGATTAATCAGAATCAGAATTGTTTACTGGTAATACTCCAAGGAGAATCATTCACCAGGACCTGTGATCAGGGATGCTATTCCCTAGCCCTGATGCAGAGTAGTTAACTCCATCTGAATGCTTCATTACCTAAGGTCAAGGTCATAGACTTATGCATTTGCGTTAAAGTTTTGCGTTCATAGTTTATATTTCAATATGCATTGATTGGACCTACTCGCATGTGACTAGGTTTACTCCTTGATTTATGTAGAATAGTCAGCATCACCTGAATGCTGTTGCTGACCTTATGTGAAGTGACACGGTTAAACATGTGCATTAATGTTTTGCATTTGTTTATATGCTTGGCTTACATTTCAAATATCCTTGCATCGGACCTTTGACATGTGAATCTGTTTACTTCTAGGTCAATACAAATAAGTTGACATTTTCTGCATGCTGCTGCTAACAAAGGTCAAGGTCACAGAGTCATACATTTACAATACAGTTTTCTGTTCAGTTTGTATTCTTTGCTGATACTTGTAGTTGGTCCGGGGGTCTCTGGGCACACCTTAGAAAATTAATGGAAAATACTCCAAAATCTTCTTTTCCAGTGGCACTTTTCCAGGTGTGTTAAGATTGTGCCTCTATTTTTCTAAATCCTGGGTTCATGATAGAAATACATAAGGGGAAATGTTCAAAAATCTTCTCCTGAACCACAAGGCTATAATGCTTTAAATTTGGTATGCAGCATTGCCTATTGGCCCTTTACCAAATTTGATCACAAAGCCGGTCCAATGTCCAAAATGGTCCTGCGGCGGCGGGTCTGGGATTTAAAAAAATAAAAACTTTCTGCTTCAGAATAACTAATAGGCTTTAGAATAACTATAGGCTCAGATGCTTGAAATGTGGTACATGTATGCAGCACTGCCTAATAAACCTTCATTAAATTTGATGAAAAGGTGGGTGGCCCTTGAGTTCAAAATGCCTCAGGAGGTCTTTGTTTGAACCAAGGAATATATTGTGAAAATATTCAAAAATCTTCTTCAGAATTACTAATCGCAGATGCTTGAAATTTGGTTTGACACCCGTACTGGTACGTCTTGGGTCGGGTCAGGCGTGGTTTAACTTATAGGTTATTCCTGCTCCGGAATTTCAGTGTTGCTATTTCTGTGAGTCCTCATGTTTGTTTTATCTCAGTCTTAATTTTCATTTCTATGTTTCTTAGAAATAAAACGTATAAGCTAGGAATCTTCCACGCAAAACGAACAATTAAGAGTCTGAATGAACCAAAGCAGAACCAAGGCCGAGGCTTGGTGGCGACGGCTAACCGGTAAAGCCCCCCCCCCCCCTCCCCCTCGTCCCCAGTGATTTCATAAATGGTCGTCCCAAAGCGGCACTTCTGTTTTGGTTCTTCTTGGATGTTGTATGTGTTGTTTGTTGCTATGTCTTTTACTGATATATTGTTTGTGATGTTAAGGCTAGACCAGTGACCACCTAAATGGGAAATGGCGGTTCACATGGCTGCCGCTGGCGCTGTCTTTGGTGATGACTAATTTTGTGTTGTCTTTTTCCTACCTGGTGTTTTGGGTGTGATCTGGGATGGAATTGTGTCAGGTTCTGAGAATTTTCCACTTTCCTTTTGTGGTATTGCCCAGTGGTCTACTATCAAAAGTATTCAAATGGTGGCCCCAGAATCCAAAATGGCTCCAATCCAGGGGGATGCTTGGTTCACCATAGGAAAACATTGGAAAAATAGTTCAAAAGCTTTTTCGCCAGAATCAGTTAGCTTAGATGCTCTAAATTTGGTATTTAATATTGGTGAGGAATGTCCTGTACCAAGTTAATAAAGTATAAAATTTGACTTCGGGGTCTAAAATGTCCCCGCTCCTCGGGGTCCTGGATTCAATATAGAGGTACAAAGGGAAGACATTCCATAATCTTCTTCTCCTAAACAACCAGACTCAGATGCTTGAAAATTGGTATGTTGAATTACCTAGTAGTACTTTGCCAAACGTGTTCTAATGGTGACCCCAATGTCCTCGATGGACCTGTGACCCCAATGTCCTTGATGGACCTAAGTAGCATTGCCTTGTGACCCTTTATCAGATCTGTTTCAATGGTGACATCAGGGTCCAAATGTCCCCGCCCGAGGATGTTTTGTTTCCACCATAGAAAAATATAAGGAAAATATTCAAAGAAATTGAAGCTTACCTTATCCAAATGCTCGTGGGTAGCTTAAAGGACATCCAGGCTCCGTCGTCCGTCGTCGTCCGTCACATTTTCAAACGGCTTCTCCTCTGAAACCACTGGACCGTTTGCACCCAAATGTCACGTACCGTCTCCAGGGTCTGCAGAAACGAAAGTTTGCTCAGGTGGTTCAGGTAATATGACAAACATGATCGTCACGCCCGTATATGGTATAAAGCTTTAAAAATCCTCTCCAGACCTAATTGACCTTTGATTTTAAAACTTAGTGTGTAACATTGGGTATTCAATCACTACCAAGATATTAAAATGATGGAGCAGGGCTGACCTGGACCTTTCTTACGGCAAGGTCATACTTACTTTCTAGTGATTTTATATGGATAAATGCTAGAAAATATGAGTTCTTGGAAATTACATAAGATTTTTGCATAAAAATAGGTATATACATACATGCACAGTCCATCTTAGTGTGTAAATTTATATTTGTGAGTACAACAGGTCAAGGTCATTGTTTGACCTTTGACCCGGGTCTCATTTTTTCCAACAGTTTCAAATATCTTGGAAGCTACTGGGCCAATGACAAGTATTTTTATAGAGCTTTGAGGATTTAAGGGAATGAAAATTTGGTTAAGTGGTCCCAGTCACATGACCATGATGACCGCTTCGATCATATCTGTTAAAAGCCTTTCAAATTCTTCTTCTACAGAGCCAATTGACCAATAGCCTTGAATCTTGTTATGCAGCATTGGGTACTCAAGTGATATTAACATGGTTTAAATGATGACCTTGGGTTGACCTTTTCTTATCTTACTTCTATGTCAAATTTGCTTTCTGGTACTTTTATATGGGAAAATGCCAGAACATAAAAGTTCATGGAATTTACAGAGTTTTTTGCATAAACATTTGTATAATACATTCGTCTGAATGACTACATATATATTTGACAGTATAACAGGTCAAGGTCATTCTAAGACCTTCGACCAAGGTGACGCAACATAAGAGATCATGGAATTTACAGACGTTTTTTGCATAAACATTTGTATATACATTTATCTGAATGACTACATAATCTATATTTGAAACTACAAAAGATCCAGGTCATTCTTTGACTTTCGACCGAGGTGACGCATACTTCGACAATTTCAAACATTTTGTCAAAAGCCGCCTGGTCGATCGTACTAAATTTCTTAAAGATACAGGGCCTTCAGGGGCTGAGAGAACGAAAATTTGTACAAAAGGTCTAGGTCACATGATCAACACAGCCGCTGTTTGTTGTAATAGTCCCGGTCATATACGCAACATGGCCACAACGCCCACATACGGTAAAAACATTATAAAATCTTTTTCTGTAGAACAAATTGACTGATGGCCTTGGTATGTTCCATAAGGTACTCGAGTAATGCCAAAATGGTTCAAATGATGACCTTTATTTGACACTGACTTTCTACGGCAAGGTCTAATTTCCTTTCTGGTGCTTTTAAATAGGAAAGGCTTAAACATAATAGTTCCCGGAAAATAATGGTTGAAAATCTTCTGCAATGCACACAAACTATAAAAGCGGCGGTAGTGTGGATAACACAGTAGACTACCAGTCCAGGGTTCGCAACATCGTTTCCCCGCTCCTAAGGTCTTTCAGATGAGACTTTAAACTGACGTCCCTTCTCTGTATGACCTAGTTGTTCGAGAGACGCTAAACCCGAGTTCATTTACTTACTCACACGCAATAAAAATATTGATAGCTCTAAAACAGTGTACAAAGAATTTGACACTGGAGTTCAGTCAAATGTTTTCAAATTATAATCTTGGATTGAACTTGAATTTGACCTTTCCTGACAGCAATGTCAAATTTGCTTCCTGAAGTGTTAATATGAGGACATGCGATAAAATATTTTTGAAAACTTTGGTGTTTCCAATCAACTAAATATTTGAAAGTTTCTGAGTTACAGAGGCCACGGTCCTTCTTTGGCCTTTGACCTCAGTCACTCGTATTTTGATCTCTGCCAAACAAGCGACTGAGCTGATTGAAGCAAAATTCCATATGGAGCCTCCATGAGTAAAGGTAACGACAGTTTGCTGAAATGGTTCTGTTCACATGCCAGAGATGCCCGTCATGCCCATATGTGTAAACAACATTTAAAACATTCTTCTCCCAAATGGTTCATGATATTGAAACATAAATGCAACCTTTGGGATTCATATTCTATCAGGCTTGTTCAAATGATGACACCAGGTTTGATTTTTGACCTTTCATTCAGAGCGATTCAGGGCCTCATGGTCCTCTTGTTACATTTTTCATGCCATTTCTCCTTTGAGTGACATGTAGGGCCTTTGACTGTAGCCTTAGCTAGCTCCCTTTATTTCTATAGATATTATGGTTTGGTAAAGTTGCTGAATGCGTGCTTCTATAAACTATGTTTTGTGTCGTGAAACCTTCTGAGGGGACAAGATTGCCTTTGAGTAGAAATAGTTCATACGGCGAGTAAACAATAAAAATAAAGAATGCTCAATATTTGGCAAAGGCCTTTGATTTCATCGGGACAATGATCAAATGATTAAGATTTATGATACGTAGCTATCAATAGTCTAGACCAGATCATTATATACACCGCAATTTGGCAGCTGAATAGAATAGCGTATTTGTTAGACTTACAGTTCATTATCACTTACATGAATTGCTTATATGATACGAACATATTGGGTCTAATATGTAATACAATAACTATATACTTGCCAGAATATAGGGCCCAGTGTTAAATAATCCCAAAAAACAGCACTTTCAGATATAAGGGTTTTCATAAATATTTGATGAGCTGTCAAATAATATTTAGTAATTTTCGAAGAAATCTTCTGCTTAATATGTTTAGCTATTTTAAATACGTTTGCTACATAAGATTTTACAATGTACACACGTTGACGTCAGAAATGTCAGACTTGCAGATTTTCAAACCGCATTTTGCACGTGCGCTGTTAAGGTCATTCGTGCTCTCTCTTTTCGAACAACTTTATATTTACAATGTGTTATTTATCAGTTTTAGCTGAACTTTTTTCTTTTCTCTTTTTAAATGTTTTAATTTAATAAACCCATTTCTGTTCTGGTGTTCGATAGGAGGGTCCTTGTTAAATAGGGTAGATCCATACAAGACGCCTTAAAGACTGTCAAAAGTATTTGACTCGCTGCTATGCTACTCGCATGCATTCTTGCTAGTGTAGGTATGCACATTTTATTCACGCCTGACGTAGAATTGATTTATGAAAATCCTTAGAGTCTAATACCAGACAAATAATGAGCCGCAACACGACAAAACCAACAAAGTGGCATATGCGCCAATTGAAGACTCAGATCAGCCTGGGCATCCGCTTAGTCTGATTAGAGTCTTCGCTGTCCGCCTGGAGGAAGACTGGACTGTAAGCTATCTTTTTCGCGCCCAGCAAAGACTCTGGTCAGTCTGGGCGGACGTCCAGGCTTATCCGAGTCTTGGCTGGGCGCACATGCCACTTTGTTGGTTTCGTCGTATCGTGGCTCAATTATTGGTTTTTGATCCCCGATTATTATCATTTCAGTAGCCAAGCTTATTTTAAATTCCAATATACATAATACACATCGGAGCAAAACATAACATAATAGACAAGCACAAACTGTTACACAGGGAGTGTTTCAATGTCGTAAGTGTCGGTAGTGAATAAAGTTTATGACATTTGTCCTCATGTGTCAGATATAATAATAAAGGTTCCATCAAAGCTTAAAAGCTAATGGACGCCTCTTTATCACGTTATCAGCACCTTTGAAAATCGGCTAATCTTATCAGTCCTACAAACCTGTTATAATTAGCCTGAGAAAACTCTTTGCCCTTGAAAGATAATCTGTTTACCTTTTCAGTTGGTAGCATATAATAATACTGCGTAAAAATGTTGAAATAAAGTTATGCATTTCATATCTTCATTTCACATCAATCATCCATTGAGGAATCTTGTAAATGTTATGTAATATATGCCGTGCACTTCATCAAATTTTATCATTTCTTTTTTGTCCTTTTTTTATCGTAAACTCAATAAATACTAGCAGCTACTCAAATATTCTACTTGGACATTGCTGAAAGACACGGTGGAAATTTTGTCCAGGGCAAAAACTGTATGAAACTTAGGTTTTAAATTAACGTAATTTCTGGTACTATGTTAACAGCGAATTAGGATGAAAGCACAATTAAAATAAGCATTTAAACATATTTCAGTTATGCCATCAATATGTATGCAGATGAAATAACTTCTTAAAGTGACGATATATGAAAAAGCGCATAAACTGAGGTACATTAGATAATTTTCAAAATTATGAGCAAAGACATACGCTAATATAAACAAGGAACCTTTCAAATTTGTCTGACGGTCTTACATAATAACATATATCTATATTCCCCAAACAGCCTTTTATTCCATACGAAGTATAATTCTTGACATGAGACATTGATTTGCACAAGTCACGCATGCTTCGCTCTATAACTATAGTTGCTTTGTTCTATAACTACAGTCCTTTGAGACAAATTGTCTGCTTCGTCTTATGCAAATATAAACCGCGACACAACAAAACCACCAAAGTGGCATGTTTGCCCAGAGAGGACCCAGATCAGCCTGGGCATCCGGCCAGTCTGACCAGATTCTTCCCTGTAGCTGAGACCATTAGCTACCCTTGAAGCCCTAAGATAAGACTCTAATCATATTGGGCAGACGCCCAGGCTGACCTGAGTCTGTGCTAGGCGCACATGCTTTTTTGTTAGTTTTGTCATGTCGCAGCTCAATTATTATATAAACATAGATCTATTTTGTTTATCCTAAATACAAAAGAATGCCATACACGTGGCATTATATGCCTTATTACACTGCGTGCTTGGGATACATCTAGTATGAAAACTGAATTTAAGATGCTGTAAAAATATTTACATGATCTTATAATAGTATCTTTGTCTGTCAAAGTATTTGTAAGAATATCAGCTCTAAAAAGGAAAGCAACATTATTTTGTTGTTTTTGTTAGGCACATGTAAATCAGACACACGAAATTCGGAACAATGACAAGTACTATACACACAGTATCCGAACGTACTGTACCATCTCTTCTGGTTTTCATAGCGTTGAATCGAGAGTACAAGCATTCGCTTATAACCAGTAGTCGGAAATCATTACTTTTTGCGGTTTTGTCTCGCATATGCTGCTTCATTTATAATAATTTAGTTTTTGTAAACTTTCCAGAGGTAAGAAATGAAATTTCATTGAAGCGCTGTAAATAATTCCATTATTTAATTGTTTAACTCCTTTCTAACACTTTGTGTAAATTACAAAGTCGGGCAAATTATCAGCCTGTATATGTCTGAAAATATGTGTTTACGCATCTTTTGTGGTTCTAATGTAATTATAGGTCATCTTTTGACATTAACATTATTTACTTTTTATTGTTATAGTTTGCGCACTTTGTGGATAGTTTCAAGTTAATATGATGAGGGGTTGAAGTGGTAGCTGTACGCCTTACTTTCGTTTTTGTGTATTCCTTACTACTGAGTTACTCTACGCTTTACTGAGATGACAAATTCGATCAGATCGTAATACCATTCAACAATCATGCGAATGTTTCTTCACGAGAACGTTGTTCTATCAAAAATCAATTTTGTGATATCAGAAAATCTATTTTGTGATTAAAAAATAAAGCATTAAATATACAACAACTATTTAATGACGTTAGACAATCTATTTTGCAAAAAAAAAAAAAAAAAAAAAAAAAAAAAACAGAAAGTCCCTTTTGTGACTTCATAAAAAACGCTTTTCTGACATCAGGAGGTCCATTTGATGATATTGGAAAATAAGTTTTTTTGTTTGTTTTTTTTAGGCAAAAATCTTTGTTGTGATATCAAAAATATGAATACCATTTACCATAATGTGGTTTCGATTAAACATGTACCGCCGCATGACGAACTTTTAAGTCATATGTGCGCCCAGGGGCGTATTCGATTAGCCCTGGGCATCTACTCATATGTAATTCTATTTCAATAGGTAGGCTCAGTAGTTTGGTGTCTAGGCATGATGTGAAATTCGATTGTATCTGATCATTGCAATTGGACTGACTCATAGCGACCTTGTCCAAAAATGCCGGGAAAGGTATCAAGTTCGTTACTGACTACATATAAAAGGCAGTAAAAAAGTAAGTGTCAGACAAAATTTTAGGGTTTCTAAAACTTCGCGAAAGTTAGCAAAACCATTATAAACCATAATAGTTCCTTAGTTTCCGACAAATTTTTTTCTAAGTTAGATTTTGAGTATTTTTCACTAATTATTTTTTTGAAATATTAGCTACTTATGCTTTTAATAATGGTTTCTTTTACTATTCTGCCGTTTTTAGAAAAAAAAAATTGTAAGGGACCTTACAATCGTCCTAAGCCTTATTATATACCTTATTTTCAATTCTTCATTTCCCGCAATTAACCTCTATTGGAAAAAAGTGCCATTTCCTTTCAAGTTAATATAGTAAAGGTCCTCAATTGACTTTTCTTTATATACTTTTGATGTATAAAAAATGGTTTGCCTCGTACAAATAAGCAAATAAAAATATAGGTAGCCGGCCAAATATCCAAATATAACAGTTATCGAAAAAACACTAACTTTTCTTTCGCGAAGTTTTCTTGTAAGCACAATCAGGCCTTTTTTCCGTTGACTTCGCTTACTTTTTCATGCCATCAACTTCCAAACCTAAAAAGCACTTCTACCTTTAATACGATGGCTGTTTATACCAATACATCGATTATTTTTTCGGGTTATGAACTTAGTCTTTTACTTTCTGTTTATTTATTAAGTATTATTTTTTCATTTTCGTTCATTTTTATTATTGTTTTTTTTTTTTTTTTTTTTTTTTTTTTGAAACTATTTATTTATTTAACTTATGCATAAGGCCAATTGAGTAGGTACCTTGCGTGCGCAACTTCTCCTATGGTTTTTAGAAGCTCATTTAGAACTTGACTATAAAAATTCTTTTATGAGGTCTACACAAATACAGTGACTGACGAAGCCGGTGAGATAAGTGAGAAGCAAATAAAAAAACTGAGTCACCAGAGATTTTCTGGATCTCTCTGATTAGAGGAGAGATTTGAAGAAGAAGCGGTTTGAAGCAGAAGGAGCTAACGAATACAGGAGAGCTACCAAGAGGATTCAGAAGGTGGTGAAGAAAGCAGAGGAGGACTGGATTGGTATTCGGTACGAGGCTGGCCTGGACAAAACAACAGAAAAGGAGCATCCAAGCTGATGAAGGGTCTGGCTTTGGAGAAATAGGGTTGATCCGCATCTGTTCAGGACAAGTCTGGGAAATGTCTTGCAGAAGAACAAAAGATTCTCAGCGGATGGACGCAGTGTTGCTCAGAACTATGCAGCCATGGGAGTTGTGATGATAGTGCAGTTCTGGACTGCAATCTGCCCCCCCCCCCCCGCGCCCCCCCAGAAGAGGATCTACAGTTGGTACTTCAAGAGAGGGGTTGCAGTGAAGGCAGTAGAGGATGGGAGGACTGCCGGAGTTGATGAAGTGCCAGCAGGGCTTGTTCAAACTGGCGTGCAATCTGTAGAACGGGATAGTGGCCCACACCATGGACTCAGTCACTGATTGTTACACTTCTAAAATGGCAACCTACAGCTCTGCCGGAACTACAGAACGATCAACTTCGTCGGTGGTTCGGGTGGGGTCGTGCTGAGGATCGTCTTGAATATTCTTGGACCCCAAGCCGGGGCGATAATCGCAGGGCAACGGGCTGGGGTCGGATCCGGAGGGAACGAACAGATCTTCAACCTCAAAATCCTGTGTGAAAAGCACCTCCAATATAAGAAATATCTGTGTCATGTCTTCATTGATTTACAAAAACAACCTTTGACTGGGTATTGCATGCGGACCTGTGAGCCGCAATGCAGGGATGCAGTGTCGGCGTGGGTATAGTTCGCACCACTGAGCAGCTCTACAAGGCTACAAGTGTAGTGCATATGAATGACAGCACAGGAGAACGGTTTTGGAGTAACAGTTAAAGCCAGGCAGGGATATCCTTTGTCACCCACACTCTTTGACATTCTTTTCGAATGGATCATGTCTGATGCTCAGGAAGAAAGGTAAACCTAGGCGGCAGATTTTTTTTTACCAATCTGCGGTTTTCCCATGAAAGCCATGAAAGAGACGCTCTTGCTAGGGAAAAGCAGGAACTGGAGTCTCTGGTTGAGAATCTCGACAGGATCTGCACACGGTATAGAATGGATATCAGCGAGAGTACCGGGCTGGTGGCGTCCGAGGGGGGAGGGGGTGCGGGGCGGATGGTGGAAGCTGGATACCGTGGCAAAATTCAAGCCTTAGATACCTTGGAGCAATTGTCTTAAATGGTGTCTCGACACCGGGGTGGGGTGGGGGTCTCTTGAAGAGTGCACATTCCATTGCAGCTCTTAGAAGGCTGAAGCAAACTCGGAGAGGTAACAAACTATGTCTCGGCTCAAAAGTTGAATCCATGCGCTCCCTTGTCATTTCCATGTTTCTTATGTCTGAATCGTGAACCTTGACAGCAGCGTTAGTGAACAAACACAAGCCTTTGGGACGTGCTGCTACCGAAAGCTATTGAATATAACGTACAAGGACCACATGAGGAGGTGTGCCGAAATATTCAAGCAGTCATTGGAGAATATGATGAACTCCTGACCTTGCTCAGAAAGTGGAGGCTAGGGTGATTTGGCCACTTCTCGTGGTCTTCATGTTTAGCAAAGACAATCCTATAGAGCACGGTGAAATGAGTGAGAAAAAAGAACTTGTAGTAAACAATATTTCACTCATGCCAAGACCTTGCCTCCGAATTCGTAGGACTCTTATCCGATCTTAGATAATTGACACTCAGGTCCTGCTGCTACGAGGAGCTCTGCCGCAGAGGCACTAGGCAGCTCAGCTTTTTCGCGGGACCCGATGGGCAGAGGCCCGACAGTGAAGGGGAAAAAAGAAGAGGTATACAGAAATAGGGATGTTGGGACAGCGTTTGATTGGACAGGGATGGACTTTGCCAGCACAACTAGGCAGCGGAAAACAGGACAAGTGTAAAGAAATTGTTGCAAAGCCATCAGTGGTGCTTGTTGCAAAGCCATCTATGGTGCCCCGACGACATTGCAAGGTTACAGAATAGAACAGAATAGAACAAAAATGCACGTTGCTTTCAGATGAAGACCGTGTACTTGTTATTTATTCTCTTTAAGCGTAAGGAATTTAATAATATTTTTTCGGGCTCAAATACTATCAAATTGCATAGATAGTGGGTACCTTATGTATACAACTCCTCATAGGAGGTTGTACATGCAGCATTTCTTAAGCGTAGCATAATAATGTATTGTACAGATGACAGTACAACTGCATTTATTTACAAAATTAAAAACGCACTTGCACGCAGTCTAACATTGAGGTGATTTCGCCCGAACGTAAAAAAAACTGACCTGGCTCTAAAATAGGTCAATGACAACCCGGGGTCAATTTTTATACAAGCTTGATAGCACTCGAATACCTAATGATATGGTGGCTGGTTTGTGCCATTCAGTCTTTTCGTCTAAACGCCACAAAAAGACGCCTTGCTTGAATATTTACAAATTTTGCAAAACGCATTTAGGCAAGAACAGAAACTTACAAAAATCTAAAAAAAATCTAAAGTTAAAGCAATCATAAGAATGCAGAATTGACCTTCAGATAATCCAGGATCCTCATTTGAATGAACTATGACAAGCCTAAGTGTCATATGCCATTTACCAAGGTTCAGTGACATAGGTCTTTCCGTTCTATGATTTTAACATATATCGGCGTTGCGCCTATGTTTGTACATCGAGTGATTCCAGATCCCACGAATTAAAATTCGCTTTCTGGACTCACTGACGCTCATATGCAATGTGCCTTCCATCGGCCCTGCATAGTCAGAAGAGATGTTTGAAACAGATGGATGCCTACCTAAGGTTTTATTTTTAGTTTATATATGTTTTTATTTTTTTTATCTATTATTTTTTTGGAATTAACTTAATCAGAAAGACAAAACAAAATGTGATTCCAACATTAAACGATAAAACATATTTTGGTCTAAAATATAAAGTACAAGGTAACCAGGAATATAATAAGGGCCTTCATTGATATGTTAATTTACAGTCTAAACAATGAGAACAAATCTCATCTGAAGTTTGTAACTTCATCATGTACTCCAAACAAGACGTACACTAGGTAGGTAGTAAGGCGTACAGTATTCAAATCGCCCTTGACATGATTCTAAAACCATTTTAGCCTTTTCTTACATGTTTTATGAAAAATCTTTAAAACGAGCGGAAGGCGTAATTAATTTACAGCTTGTTAGTTATGATAAAAGGATGATAGCTGGGGTTAGCATGACACAAGTTCGTCTTATTTTAAACTGTTCGGAATAAAATTTCTGTGACGGTATGGAGTTTTTCATTCTACAGAGCAATAAAGAAAAACACCGAAGAACAAATTATATTAAACTTACCTCTTTACATTTTCGAAGCTGGATAACTATAACTGAAGCAGCATATGCGAGACAAAACCGCAAAAAGTAATGATTTCCGACTACTGGTTATAAGCGAATGCTTGTACTCTCGATTCAACGCTATGAAACCAGAAGAGATGGTACAGTACGTTCGGATACTGTGATACACAATATAACTGATAAATTGAAAAGATGGAAACAGTATTCCTGCTTCACTTATGAAAACCAAAAACGATATAAACTTTGGTCGTGTAAAACGTAACTATGTGAAACCTAAGCAGATCTCTTAGATAATAAAATTACATTAAGTTTGGCAATAACTTATACAGACAAACTGTAGGTTTCGGATGGCTATGAATTGTGCTCCTCTTGTAGCTGATTGGTTTTTATTTTGCTTAAAAAGAGGTTTCAAGGCTACTACTTATAATGCTATACAAGCTGAAATAAATGAAAAATTTAAGTCAACATCTAGATATCTGAGCCAAAATCACAATCATTCTTAAATGCATGAACATCCTTAACTTCAAGGCAGAAAACTCCACACTATGAAAATCTTTTTCATTATATTGAAAATCATAGTTGCTGCGTTATCTTGTGTACAATGGTCATGCAGTTGTAGCACGCCTGACAATCAGTCTCATGCGGAACCGGCGGTTAAGCAAAGGAATCCGTTAGATCGCTTTCCGGTGACGTAGAAGAGGAGCCGAAAAAGGTAAACAATACATACTCAATCAGATTTTAGACTGATTTTTCAGAATGATAGGAGAGATATCCAAAATCTAAGAATGCTATTTTGTTCCTTAAACATTGCTCCTTCAACACACCAAATAATTCTATAATTGGTTCCGCGGTTTTCTTGATATTTGTTCCCTCCTCCGAAATGTCTGTTCAACACGTTCAAGGTCAGACAAAACAGGAGATAAAATAACAACATTTTCTGCTCGATCTCAAAAACGAGCAAAAAGCATCCGAATTCATCATTGCTTATCAATGTAATAATTAATATCTGTCATCAACAACGATGTTTCAGTGACCAGGTATCAAGCATTGTTCTGAAATCATTGTTGAAAGGGGCGAAATGTTTTGGTTCAGCATTTAATCATTAAAAATAGAAGAAACATCAATCTGCTTATTTTTGTCTGTTTTATGACATAAATTTTATGCTGGATTTTTTTAACATTTGTTAGATGTCAGCTGAGACTTGTAGGGTCTATGCAGTTGGAGATTATGTTTTAATCTCTGCTCTTGAAGGAACTTTTTAAGATTTTAACACAAAAAAAAAAAAAAAAAAAACAGAACAAAGTTTATCCCATTCCCTAAAATATTTGCTGTTTACTGTTTCAATGGTTTTAAATGCATGCTGAATTCAAATGTCTAAGATTACATTTGAATAATTAACACGATTTCACAAAATTTTGATTTTTTGCATTTGAATGGGAGGCTCCTGTCAAAAATTTTGTGGTTGCGCATGAGAATATTCGGTTGAGCATTGGAATGTATGGAATATCAAATGAGCTTGGGTGCCTGATTTAGCTGCGAGGCAGCCTGACTTATATATGAACCACGAAAACATCGGTGAACCTGCGACTTCACACAGTTTGGTCTGCTCGTTTAGCACTGAAAAGCTGTTGTATCATTAAACCTACAACTCTAAGGATCTTCTCTGGCAGATAATCTAGTTTTGTCTGACCTGGTAATGTAGCCAGGAAGACATGTTTTTCTTACGACAACCATTTGAATAAAATCGTTTTTGAGACTAGCCGCTCTTAAAAGTGTATAAGGGCCTAAAATATAACTGGCGGATGGATGACTTGCGAATTTACGTTTTTCAGCAGTATTTCAGTCATATCAGATTTTTCTCTCAAGAAAATTGGAGTATGTCACGCTATCAGTTGTTTACAATTGTATGTTGAGACCAAGTGATATGAACAGTTTTAAGTGGTGTTTGGTATATTACATTTATCCTCCAAGTTCAGCACCGAAAGAAGGAAATAGTCCTGCACAGATAAATCGGCCCTGTGCGTGCATTTGCAGATTTTCTGTGAAATCTTATCGATGCAAGACACTTCACTTATATTACCGCGTTGAAAATTCACTTTCAAGAAAATGCATGCTTTTGTTACTACGCCCTCAACGAATATTTATCGGCGGTCGATTTGAAAACCACGAGGTCAGCAGTATTGAAATTGACACGGAGACAATTATATTCTGCTCAAAAGGGATTGTGCGCTTGAATTTAAAAGCATGTTTAAATACTTCTAAACATATGCCAGATAATTTTGGCCAAGTAAGATGGTCTTGGTCTCAGTATATCCATAGTAACCCTTTACCTGCCACATAAGTTATTAATGGGACCCTTAACATGCGGGAACTCATACCTCAGAAGCCACAAACTCTGATCGATTTGACTGATATATTCACTCAGCTGCAACAAGGTGTGTGCTGCAGTTCTGGAAGTTACCAAGGTCCATCGACGTCCATGCTCGGACCTAACACAATCAACCGGAAACCGACCAAGACGTTTAAAAAAGAATACAAGATATCAGCCCCAGGTATATGCTTTAGAAATGGAAAGTGACTGCTTGTCTGAGACCCGGTGTTGTTGCTGAACATTTATCAACAGAAAAAGTTTAGATGGATGAGGTCTACTTTCCAGAAAATCGGATCAACTGGGTAATGGTGCCACTTGAAAAGATGTATTGAAAAAAAAAATCCTAAAATTTTAACGTATTTTCAGTGTTTGCAAACTACAAACCAGTGATGTGGGCAAAACCTTGCTCTAGTAAAAAACAGATTCCCTTCTGCATATGACAGCCTAAAAAAGTGGGGTTTCCTGACAGGCTACCCCTTAAAACTGACAGTTCGCGCGATCGTGGGGTTAAGGGTTTATTTCAGTTAGACTTTCTCCTAAGTTTCAAATTGACTATCAATGTTTTAGATTCGGTAAAGATGTAGTAACGAAAGCTGGACGGATGAACGGTGCCCAGTTACTGAGGCTATGGATACGTTCCCTGGGGTGTGTGGTTTAACGTCATTACGAGAATTTAAATACACACACAAAGTAATGAAAGCATTAGGTTTTATAAATATATTATTTGTAAGTGTGTATGATATGGGCACGCCTTATCGCATGACTAAGATTTTAAGGAAAGCCTACAAATGCATTCACAGAGCCGAAATACCTGTGCAAGACTCAAAAATCTTACACGTGACCCATCTATAGACCACGAAAACTGCAAACTGACTACTGGAAAATAGTCAAATTAGTTTTCAACATATTTCAGCGGCGGTCAGTTTGAAACATTACCTTCGATGTTAATACTCAATGAAATTTCGTGCGGTGAAGTGCGGATACCTCCTGGTTTTTGTAGCAAGTCATTATATAAGAACCTTTCGATGCACGCCGTATTTTCCATATTGCCTCGAGCAAAGTCAAAAAGTCATTGCTCGAGATGTTGCCGAAAACTACTGCGAGTAGCATTAAAAACTTAAATAGTCGTTTGCTACGAAAGAGGACAAGGTGCACCGTAATTTTGCTATATTGCCTCCAACAAAGTCAAAAAGTCATTGCTCGAGGTAATGTCGAAAGCTGCAACGCGTAGCATTAAACACTTAAATATTATTATGATACTGAAGCAGGACATATGAGTGTTTTCGAGGGTTATTTTTATCAGAAGACAAATCAGAAAAAACGGTATTGGCATAACTAATTTAATGGTGATCCATGTATAGCTTGAGACGTTTATAGCTTCGTTTAAGCAAAAGAAATTGTGAAGTTTGAAAGAAGTCAAATGCTGAACCGAGCTATCGCATGCGAAACCAGGAAAAAATGACATGGGGACTTACCTTAAAAATAGGCAAACCAAAAGTGTTGAAATAAGCTAAACAGATATTATATGGAGTCATTTGATATTCCAATGACGTAATCAATGCATAATGTTCAACATATAATGGCTCAAAGCAGTGTTCCTTGATTTCTCTTGCAGTCTGGTTTCAAGCAAATATTATCCGTCAGACCTGCATTTGTCAACTTTAGAAACTCCAGAATTATACTGGACACAGTTTTACTGCACATATTAGGTTGAAAATAAAATTATCTTTGAAATTATTTTCTTCTTATTTTTAATGATTACATGCGGGACCAAACTTTCGAGACCAATTATGCATGCATTTCAAAAGAATTCTTGGTTCTAGCAAAATGTAAAGGTATCACGTACCTCACTCTCTGTTTAAAATATCCGCACACCGTCTAATTTGCAGATCATATGTACACAAATGTCAGATTTAGCGGATAAATGTGTTCCTTACCTCATGTATAATCCAGTACGAACAGGTGTTTCGGAGGAGGGAATAAAAATGACAAAAACAAGACAACGCTTCAGCAAATCCTTCGGCATACAAAGAAAACAATGTGTTAGCAGCAAAATAGCATTCTCATATTTTAAAGAGCACATTTTCTAAGAAAATAAATCGTCTTCTTCCACGAACGCTTATCGTTTGTTTACCTTTTTCGGCTCCTCTTCTACGTCACCGGAAAGTGATCTAATCGATAGCTTTGCTTAACCGCCGGTTCCGCATAAGACTGATTGTCAGGCGTGTGTAGTGCCAAAAATAAAATCAAAGATTTTATTTGTTTTGTAAGCTTGTTTTTTTGTTTTTTATACATGGAATTTTCGACCTCAACTTTAAGGTCCTTCTAAAGTTTCAGGAATGATTGTTTATCTGGGCCCTGGGGCCGTATTCATAAAGCCACTTAAGTCGTTGCTATGTTGTTGCTAAGGCTAAATATCTATAAAGGAGATTCCCTACAACTATGAAATTTGCTCTGAAGGAACAGTCTGACAAGACTGTTCCTCCAGAGCAAATTACATAGTTGTAGGGAATCTCCTTTATAGAAATTCCCCCTTAGCAACAGCATAGCAACGACTTAAGTTGTTTTATAAATACGGCCCCTGGACTATTACTGTAACTGCTCAGTGGATCCAGTGGATCTATCGGAACTGCAGTTAAACAAATGCTAAGCCTCCTATACCGAAGCCCCTGTTTGGATTTATATTTCTCTAGTTCGAACAGATTTGCATTATCCTAAGTTAATTTTAAAAAAGATAAAATAAAACGCGATAATGTTGATTTGGCATAATAAATGTTCTTTTTTTCATTTTTGGATGGTGAAATTACCCGTTCTACCTCTGGCAGGGTTTGTATTTCTCAGCTTATTCAGTTTGCTAGATAGTCACTCAGGTAACTGACTTCAATGCCCGTGACAAAATTTTAACTCTTTATTTTCTCGAACTATTACTATTATTAAGTTTGAAATGTTTTTCAAAAATGTATTGCCGCCTCTACGATTGGTTTCAAAGCTCAATAACAGAAAACAATCTTTTACAGCAGGGCCTATCGGTACCCGAATTTAAGTCTGTAAATTAAAAACAAATGTAAGTACGATTGATTTTTCTGATCAGTTTCATACTTTACAAATGTATTGGATATATAATAAATGTAAAGCTACAGTGCTCATGCTTAGTGATTAACCAGTTCATCACTTTGCCTAACTCTTCAATTGCAGCGGTTGATTGAGCATGATACTCAAAAAAACTATACATTTTTGTTGGTTTAGCTGAGTCTTCCTTGTCTGTTGCTTAGTCATTCGGGTCTCAACTGGTGACTTTCCTTTGCTCCAGCATTTCAGTGATGTTGTTGATGACACCCCAGGGATCTCCAGCCGTCGCAATACATTGTTTCTGTCGAGTCCTTGTCTTTGATTCATCATATATTTTTTCCGGTTTTTTTTTGTTTTGTTTTTTTTTTGTTTTGTTTTCTTATCTTTTTTTCCTTCTTTTTTGTGTGTGTTTGTGTTTCCTGTGTTGATCTATTGATAAGTTAGGAAGCCTTTACGCAGACCTAAACCTATACAACAGACCTAAAACAAACAAACTATTTCGAACCATTGCAGAAGCTGAGGGTGAGATACTTCTGTAATGTTACATGCTGTAATACACTTGCCTATGGTCTCTAGCAGTCCTCGCCCTTAGCCTCTGCAGCAGTTCAAGCCATTTGGTTGGTTGTTGTGTCCTTTGTTTGAAGTAAAGTAAAAAGATAGGCAATGACCAGGAGCCAATGCACTCAGAACGTTTGTCAATTTTTGCATAATATGTGTTTCCCCCGCTTATGGTTTAACAGTGACAGTTGATTGGATCAATTCCTGATCATTGCCTATCTTTTTACCCCACTAGTTTCTTTCGACACATGTAGACTAAATCTCCATAAAATTCAGGCTCCGACAGAACTAAAATGTGTCACGAGAAGAAGGCACTTGACAACATTTACGATCAGGAAAACGTGATGTCGATGCTCTTTCATGCAAAATGATCAAAACCTCTGGCTTTCGCTCTATGCTTTAAAGGTTCATAACCATTCATAACATGAATAAAAAAAGCTCCAATTAGACTAACGATAACACAGTCCAGTCTAATTTACGTTTTAACTTTTTGCACTTGCCTTTAGGTATCATTGCGCGTGGCACAGTGTATGTGGAAATTACCGCTGTATGAATTTACAAGTGTAAGAGAATAAACTCTTTACTTGATAATATATCAGAACATTTATGATTTATCTACCTGTGTGATAACAGAACAAACTTGAATGTTTGCAAAAAAAATATTTTCTAAATTGTCGGCAACAAATTTTATAAGTTTCATTGAAACTATAAAGTGAAAAGTCTTATATTAGCTTTTTAAGGGGGGTTTTCAAACTCTGCTTCGCAAAGCCGTAAGCGCTATTTTGGACAAGGAGGCTGAGTCATGCTGCATTGCATTTTAGGACTGTGTTTACCCATACGGCATGTCTCCACGAGAGCTCACGACTAAAACTAAACTGACTTATGACATCACAGGTCGTGTACATATGGGCATTTGACATAATTATTTTAAGTCTCGGAATTCCAACAAGTATTTAACAGACAAGAGAGAGAAATAATCATGTACAGTTTATGATACTTGTACAATAAATATGTTTAAACGAAGCTGTGAAATATTTTTCAACGGATACGTATCGGTAGTCTAGGTACATGTACCAACTGAAAGCCAGCATACCATACAACACTGCCACATAAAAAGACGTAGCAAAATATCGAAACTCAAGATACCAACCTTTCAAATGCATAATTATTTATGAAGATACACATTGCACGGCCTGTCGCAGTCGGTCGAAAGAGAAAAAGTATACTGAACCAAAAAAATAACGTACTACGTTCGGCGTGTCTTTATATATCTTGACTGTATATATTTTCCATTGGTAAATCTTTATTTTGTAATGCCTAGGCACGACATATGTGATATACGTAAAATGTAAATGAAATACAGCCATGCGAGAATGTAACTGGTAATTTGCTTTAAAAGAAGGGCATCCTAACTCTACTGGCAAATTAGCAGATGCAGCTCCGACAATGTCTAGTTCAGGGATTCCTTTTATCGCTGCCTGGTGCCTACGATATCTCAGGTACTAATAAAGACTGCAAAAAAATCTCCAAGTTATTCTGTTCATTTTAAAGAGTTTACAGCATTTCGTAATCTCAACATTATGCAAACAACGCCATACTTTTTGGACGAGCCTCGTACGAAGATAAGTACAAAAATCGTCGAAACATACAATATATTATTTCACATGTATTTTGGAAATTTCAGTTATATATGTTTTAAAGGTCACTTCTATTAAGCAAAATTCTGTCTCAAGAGGCCAAAATTGCCGATCTCAAAGCTGTGTTTTCAGTGTAAAATTGATCTGTATTAAACAAAATTATACTGTAAGCAAGCATTTTTGGTCATTCCAATGTGTGCATGCTTAGCACCGGTTTGACCGAACATGAAGCAGACTTGCAACTAAACCTGTTTGTATGCGTTTTGACGTCATCGATAGATGTAAATGACGTACAGTAGTATAACACAAACGTTTGAAGCATCAGAACTTGTCAGAAATGCTTTAGAATATTCCTAACAATGGATGGCATAAGGTTTTACATAGTTTGTAATTTTGCTTTTCGAGGGTGCATCATTTTGAGTCGTCTTCACGTTTGTCTTATTAATTCAGTTCAATAAAACTATGATAGAAGAAAGTAGTAAATATACCTTATAACTGTGTATTTTTGGTTTTCATTTACATAACAGGTTTCAGATTTTAGAGTTTTAACTATAAGTGGTGTAGTGCATAATGTCTGAGGTTCAGTATAGTATTATACCGCGACCGTTTCATTATATTCAACCAATCAGTCAGTCTGTCCGTCCGTCCGTAGTCAATTTGCAAATCACAGGCCGTAACTATTGCATCCATTGAAATTTAAATAGTAACTACACTTCAGGAACTGACTGAATCAGATCCAAAACCCTATCCCTAACATCAAAGGGAAAAATTGACAAAGACATCCCACCAAACAATAAATTACAAGTGATAAGCCGAGTCAGCAGCTCTTTCCCAAATAGATGGCAACTCAGATATCTTTATTGAACTAAATAATTTAGACCAACAGACGGGTTACAACGGACTAAGCAAATTATATGAAAAACATTTAACAATTATTTTTACCTATTTTCTATTTTTATGATAGAAGGATTACACTGAGAACACAATAAATTAAACAGCACCGAACATAAAACAAATGCAACCGCAACAAAAGTACCGCCTTGGGACGGTCAGTAATAACTACTGGGGGGGTTAAACCGGTTTTACTGGGCCCAAACCTTCACCCTCACCCTCCGCTGCGGTGCACACAATTAGTTGGTAGTTCGGTTCGTATGGAGGTCCCCTAACTCATCAGAGAGTCATCACGGTCAACAATTAAGATCAAGAAAAGACCGTGATGAAGCAAGGATGAGGACTCGACAGCCAAAACGTGTTGAGACACCCGGAGATCCATTGGGCGTCAGCAACACCACTGGAGTACTGGAGCAAAAGAAGACCACCAGTTGAACCCCGGTGGGCCAAGAAACAGACAAACATCCGGCCCCAACCAACTAATATATAGCTTTATGTAGGGGCTATCATAGAGTCTGAACCCCGACCCACCGGCGTGCAATTAAAGAGGACAGCAAAGTTGTCAACCGTGATTGGGTTAACCACTAAGCATGCAGACTGTCGCATTACATCTATGTTATAGCCAATGCGTTTAAATCGTATGATAATTTTCTTAAATTGATCTGGAAATTCTGTTTTCCCTACGATTTTGCGTAATTTATATACTAAGTCACCATAAAATTCAGGCTCCGATAGACCTTGTTGCAAAAGTGACCTTAACCCTATATTATATTTAGAAACCAATTCAAAGTATCTACGATAAAATTTAGAAAAAGCTTTCCGAAGTTTATGATACCGATACCCCTGCTGTAAAAGCTTGGCAGTCAAACTTTTATTACGAGCATTGAAGTCAGCCAGATGACTAGACACCCTAGCGAAGCGAATAAGCTGAGAAATGTAAATACCATAAGAAGTGGTGCGGGGAACATCACCATCCAAAAACGGAAAATTAACAATGTCGAAATCAAAATCATCGCGTTTGTCATAAATTTTAGATGAAACAAATCCATCTAAAATAGAGAAATGTAAATCCAAAAATGGGGCCTCGGTATCAGAAGTATTTGCTTTATTTAACTGCAATTCAGCATAATAAATTTGACTAATCATTTCTTCAAAATAAGGGTTGTCAATATTTAAAAGGTCGTCCAAGTATCTAGACGTGGAGTTGAATGCTTCAATGACATGAGCTTGAGTATCATCAGAAAGAGACTGTATTCTGGGTACAAGTTATGTTTATGTGAAGCAGGTCATGGAAATGCGTTGTGTACAAGAATGGAAAATCTCGTTTTCATCTTGAAACTTCACAACTATGTAGACTTACCTAGTGTGTCGCATATGAATATTACAACCAAATTCGCTCGTTCATACGTGTATCGTTATTTCCTTTTGATAGTTGTAGTTACGCTCTATCAGCATGAAATATTTTATGGTGAGGTATCGCTGCAAACTTCTCACTACCGTTTCGCCGTTGATTATCATCGTGATTGGCCGGCTTTGAAAAAATCAAAACGTCCTTCAGTTTACCATAAAATAGATTTGAAAAAAATAACTAGGTCATTTAAGTTTACTAGGTCATTTTAGTTGCCAACTTAAATGACCTACTTTCGATTTTACAAGCTTTATTTGATGGTAAAAACACAAGGTACAGGAGGTAAAAGTACTAGGAACAGGCGTTTAGTAGGTGATAAAAATACAATGTACAAAAATGTTAAGCCAGGATCCTATTGATTGTACCGCTGTTGCATTATTTCATTGCTTAATGGGGAACCACAGACGAAAACCGTAAATTGTCATCAATTCTGAAGGTTGTATAAAGGTGTCATTATGATTTGTAGTGTGAGGATTTTACTATAGGTAGGACTATGGAGACTTTAACGTTGAAAAAGCGGAACATCAGTATTTCACGCTTTCGTGATAAGACTGCAAATTTCTGTGCTCTTAGTATTTCAATAAGTTGCCGGGCACGTATTTAAACTACACTATTTCGTCCAATAGCCTGCCTGAAAATGAATAACGGGAAGAAAACGATAATCTCAACCGAAGAGATAGACAGATGTATCGCTGTTGTGGTTATGTATCCTGTATAACGCAAAGCCTCTGGATTTCATTTCGTTGATTTAATTTCCCAAAGCCAAAAAGCTAATATTAGAGAAATAGTAAATGATGGACTTTCAGTTTCAATATTCATTACTAATGTCTTTATTATTATATAGGGAAGCCAATCACAAATGAGCCATGCTATGGAAATTGATGATAATGGAGTTTCTATTCCGTTATTATGTACTTAGGGTCCATTGAGATACCAGGATTCCAAAACAGAGCTGTGTCTATTTATACATGCCAAACCATACAGAAACGTTATTAAATAGAAAAGATAAATAGAAATTTTAAGACGACTAATATCAGTTAGTTTCGTAAACGTGGTTGTTGACTAATACTGAATTTGGCGAATGAAGCAAAAAATTCAACTAGAAACATGGTAACTAATAGGGCCCCGCCTTTATGAAACTGTTGATGACATTTAAGTCATATGTGCCCAACCAGAAATAACAATACCAGCTTTCTATTATCATGTTGTTCCTTCATATTCAATATGTTGTTTGAAATTAAGCCTCTGGTATTGTCATTAAGGTATGGGCAAAATACACAATCATGATTGATTAAAACACGGGCAACAACTCTGTGAAACAGGAAACTGATGTTACCATTCTTGCATTCTGCACACCTTCAGATCATCTAATGATGCTTCATATTTGTACCAAGTTTTATAAAAAAATATCTTCAAAGGCTTTAAAGTTATACAGCGGACAAGATCTTCATACCTAAAATAACAGAGGGAAGGTGTAGTTATGGTTCCTTTTCTCTGCACATTGTCTGATGATGTTTATATTTGTACCAAGTTTTGTGAAAATATCTTAAACAGTTTTAAAGTTAGGGAGCAAACACGTTTTCTAGACTGTAAACTACAAAGGGGAAATTTAGATGAAGTTACAGTTCTTATTCTCGGCTCACTGTCTGATGATGCTTTATATTATGTACAAGTTTTATAAAATATCTTTGATGGTTTTAAAGCTATAGAGCGGACATGATTTCTATATTTAAAATTACAAAGGGGCATAATTCAGTAAAAAATGTAGGCAGATTTTGAATTTTTGTTCTCTCCACATCACCTGATGATGCTTTACACTTGTACCAAGTCTTGTGAAAATATCTCTAATGGTTTCAGAGTTAAAGAGCTGACACGATTTCTGTACTCAAAATTTCGAAGGGGCATAATTTAGTAAATAATGTAGGCAGTGTTATGGTTTTTGTTCTCTACATATTGATTGATTATGCTTGAAATTTTTACCAAGTTACATGAAAATACCTTTTAACAGTTTCAGATTTATGAAGCGGATATGATTTCTGTACTCAAAATAACAAAGGGGTATAATTCAGTAAATAATGTAAACAGGGTTATGGTTCTTGTTCTCTGCACATCGTCTGACGATGCTTTACATTTGTACCAAGTCTTGTGAAAATATCTTTATTGGTTTCAGAGTTATAGAGCAGACACAATTTCTGCACTCAAAATTTCAAAGGGGCATCATTCAGTAAATAATGTAGTCAGAGTTATGGTTCTTGTTCTCTGCACATCATCTGATGATGCTTTACATTTGTACCAAGTCTCGTGAAAATATCTTTATCTGTTTCAGAGTTACGGAGCAAACACGATTTCTGTACTCAAAATTACAAAGGGGCATAATTCAGTTAATACTGTAGGCAGAGTTATGGTTTTTGTTCTCTGCACATTGTGTGATAATGCTTTACATTTGTACCAAGTCTCATGAAAATATCTTTAACCGTTTCAGAGTTACGGAGCGGACACGATTTCTGTTCTCAAAATTTCAAAGGGGCATAATTCAGTAAATACTGTGAGCAGAGTTATGGTTTTTGTTCTCTGCACATTGCCTGATGATGTTTTACATTTGTACCAAGTTTCGTGAAAATACCTTTATGGGTTTCAGAGTTATGGAGCGGACACGATTTCTGTACTCAAAATTTCAAAGGGGCATAATTCAGTTAATACTGTAGGCAGAGTTATGGTTTTTGCTCTCTGCACATTGTGTGATAATGCTTTACATTTGTACCAAGTCTCGTGAAAATATCCTTAACGGTTTCAGAGTTATGGAGCGGACACGATTTTTGTACTCAAAATTTCAAAGGACATAATTCAGTAAAAATTGTAGGTAGAGTAATGGTTCTTGTTCTCTGCACATCGTCTGATGATGCTTTACATTTGTACCAAGTCTCGTGAAAATATCTTTATGGGTTTCAGAGTTATTGAGCGGACACGAAATGATGACGGACGGACGGACAGACGGACGAAATTTCAAAGGGGCATAATTCAGTAAAAATTGTAGGTATAGTTATGGTTCTTGTTCTCTGCACATCGTCTGATGATGCTTTACATTTGTACCAAGTCTCGTGAAAATATCTTTATGGGTTTCAGAGTTATTGAGTGGACACGAAATGATGACGGGCGGACCGACAGACGGACGGACGGACAGACAGACAGACGGACGGACAAGGTGATTACTATAGGGCCTCCGCAGACTTCGTCTGGCGGGGCCCTAATAAACACTCATCAGAATACGGAAAGCATAAACTGACACACACACACACACACACACACACACACACACACACACACACACACACCATGACTATTTATTACTCGTCTGTTGCTTGTGCAATCAACTGGAGGTTTTGTTTTGCTCCGTTATTTCAGTGATGTTGTTTGACGACCCAGGGATCTCCAAGTGTCGCAATACGTTATCCTGTCGAGTCCAAATCTCTTATTCATCATAGTTCTTATCCGCGATTTGTTGTTATCTGTGATGATTCATTGGAGGGTAAGGAAAGTAAAAAGTATGCAAAGACCAGGAACTGAAACAATCAAAATCGAAATCCAGCCCTCAAACCATAGTTGGAAACAACTAAGATTACAAATAATCAAGATACAGAGAACATATGGCCAACCGAGTGAGCAGCTTGTTCCCAAAAGGTGGCCACTCAGCAACCCAAACCGAACCAAAAATAATAAGAACATACATAAGGTAAAACATCACAGAAACTCTGACACCAAAAACAGGCAACAGAGAACCACAACAGAACTACCGCCTTGGAACGGTCAGTAATGAATTACTGGGGGGCTTAAATCGATTTTACAGGCCCAGCCTCACCCTCAGTTTCTGAAGTGGTACAAAACATTTAGTTGGTTGTTCGGTTCGCATGATAACCCTCTAACTCGTCAATGAATCATCGCGGTAAACACATAAATCAAATTTCAACACCATGAAGAAGCAAAGACGAGGACTCAACAGATACAACGGGCCGTCTGACAGGTGGAGATCCCTGTCCTGCCAAACAACCTTCATGCGGACCGAACAGCTAACTAACGGTTTCGAACCACTGCATAAGCAGAGGGCGAGAGTTTAAAACTAGTTTAAGCTCCCTAGTAATCTATTACTTACCGTTCCAATGCGGTACTTCTGGTGTGGTTTCTCAATTTTACATGTGTTTATATCCGCGTGTATATCTTCTGCGAGAAACATTATCATCTGAATAGCTGTCCATTCTGCCTTCCCTTTTGTCTTTTATAGAAAATAGGCAAAATAGTTATCGCTGCGGTTTTCAATTAGGGTAGCTGAATGAGCCCGTTTTGGAAAGAGCTGTTCATTCGGCTTACCGTGCGTGTCTTTCGTAAACTTCTGTCAAATTGTGTGTATGCTTCTTCCCTTCTTTGGTTTGAGGTACTAGGTAGCTTTCCGTGCCGGGGCGTCTAACTGATTTAGATAAAAGTAGGGCAAAGGCCTGTTAAGCTTGCAGTAGGTGCGGGTGGAAGTAGTTTGGCTTTTTTTTTTCGCTGCCCTATCGTTCATCTATCTTTCTCCCTCTCTCTGGAAGACGGCCCGATTTAGACTGAAATACTGTCTTAAAGAGCCGTTAAACCAGAAACAATGTAACGCTTGTCTAATAAAATTATGCTCTTTGGACTGCCTACTAACGTTTTGACACGATCTAGCTGAACTGTTATTTCATGATTTTTTTGTTTAAGTGCTTAAATGTGATCTTAGTCTGTGCTCGCACGGGTAACATAGGCCTTACAGTCGTCTTTCATCCTTGTTTTTAAAATGTAAAAAATATCTTTGTTTTCTTTTTGTTTCCTCTATTTTAGCCACAGCATTTTCTTTCCTTTTTTCTTCACTTTAACACGTGCCCAATGGCGAGTGGACTGTTTCTTACCGGGTTCTATACCCAGCATCTGCTGGAGTACTTTTTCTGGATTGTCTGCTGTTTCAACACTTACTCTTTTAAGGCCCTTAACTGTGTAGGCGGCATTTGGTTTTTTAGCACTACGAATGGAAATTGCAGCCGTTGAAATTTACTTTTGGCGTGACTTACTTTAGCAGAACGACGTAAATGAGAGTTGAATTATCGGGGTTTTAGATTTCAATTCGTCATAGAGATTTGAAAGTTCTATCAAAGTTTATCATACTATGTGAGAAATTTTCGCACCATTCTTCACTTTCCTTTCCGGTTGCATTTTGCGATAATTTTTCTCATTTTTAGAAACGTTTCTGCTTGATTCTGGTGCGTCTTAACGGCGTTTACTCTTTTTCTGACCTATCTACAAGGTGTGGTTTACAGTCACACTTAGCAAGCTGATTTCGACAAAGTCTGTTCACACTTGCAACTATCCTAAAACATGAATTTTTCTTTACTAATCTGCCTGAAACTATCCTGTGTATTGCTTTGAATAGCTCCTTATATGTACTCTCTTTCATCGCTTTCATTCTATTGCCTATATTTTTTTCCAAATAAATTAATAATAACTTTGATTTTTCCCCTTTGGCTGTAGGAGAGTTTGCCTCGTGCATCAGCTTTTCTGTCAGTTTTCAAAGTGTAATTCAATAAGTTTTTCGTTTTTTGCCATTCCCTTTAATGTTCTTTGAGTTGAATGGCACATTTAAAGAACGGTTTCTCTTCCCTGCTCAAGCAACCAACGTGATTTTGCCTCTGATAGCTCTAGTTCCCATCGTCGTAACGCGCCTTCTCTTCTGTTGTTTCTCAAATTTAAACTAACTCTAAAACAACTCTCTTACAATGAAGGGGCTTAATCACTGTCATAACCACTGGTCATCAGACCAGTTGGTTAGTAAGCAGCTATTAATCCTCTTCTTTCTTAGCAGAAACGCCTTAGATTCTCGATCTGCTGTATTCCTTCTAATGCTATTATTTTCAGAAAATCTAGACCAGGACACAAACTTACGCCTCCTCTCTCATTCTTTCCTTTGATACTATTCATTCGGCTTTAGTTGCTGACGTAACGCTTTCTGTGTTTTTAGCTCGGCTACTTTTCATGCCAATCAATTACCAACCTGAAAACACATAAAAACTCATTTCCCTAAGCAAACATCAGTTACCATGATTAGTATGCATGTGTCTGTGTAAGGATTTTAAATAAGAAATTAAAATCTGAAAGAGTTCCTTCAAGAGCAGATAATGATAAAAGTTTAGATCCTTTAAGAGCAAAGAAAACATTCATAAGTAAGAAGTTGGGCCATACCGCGGTTTCGGCTATTCAAGCCTCATCAGTGACCCTTTAAATCTGGCACAAGGAGCCAGAGAAAAAAAAACAGTAAATTTGCAGGTTTAACATGGCAGTCGTCTCAAAGACTGATATAAGTCGAAAAATACCAAAATATTTCAAATTTGTTTAGAAAATGAATCTAAACGTATGATCATTTCTGACTTCTCAGAATATATTCCATGATCTCAAAGGACCAAAAGGAAAATATAATCTGCACTATAGATGAGTGCGGGGAGACTTTTTACGGCCGCCACACGGCACAACATCCAGCTGCAGTGATAGTAAATAATGATAAAAGTTTAGATCCTTTAAGAGCAAAGAAAACATTCATAAGCAAGAAGTTGGGCCATACCGCGGTTTCGGCTATTCAAGCCTCATCAGTGACCCTTTAAATCTGGCACAAGGAGCCAGAGGAAAAAAAACAGTAAATTTGCAGGTTTAACATGGCAGTCGTCTCAAAGACTGATATAAGTCGAAAAATACCAAAATATTTCAAATTTGTTTAGAAAATGAATCTAAACGTATGATCATTTCTGACTTCTCAGAATATATTCCATGATATCAAAGGACCAAAAGGAAAATATAATCTGCACTATAGATGAGTGCGGGGAGACTTTTTACGGCCGCCACACGGCACAACATCCAGCTGCAGTGATAGTAAATAATGATAAAAGTTTAGATCCTTTAAGAGCAAAGACAACATTCATAAGTAAGAAGTTGGGCCATACCGCGGTTTCGGCTATTCAAGCCTCATCAGTGACCCTTTAAATCTGGCACAAGGAGCCAGAGGAAAAAAAACAGTAAATTTGCAGGTTTAACATGGCAGTCGTCTCAAAGACTGATATAAGTCGAAAAATACCAAAATATTTCAAATTTGTTTAGAAAATGAATCTAAACGTATGATCATTTCTGACTTCTCAGAATATATTCCATGATCTCAAAGGACCAAAAGGAAAATATAATCTGCACTATAGATGAGTGCGGGGAGACTTTTTACGGCCGCCACACGGCACAACATCCAGCTGCAGTGATAGTAAATAATGATAAAAGTTTAGATCCTTTAAGAGCAAAGAAAACATTCATAAGTAAGAAGTTGGGCCATACCGCGGTTTCGGCTATTCAAGCCTCAATTCAGAGAATGCATTCACGATAAGAAACATGTGCCAGACTACGTAGTTTCGGCTAATAAAGCCTCTTCGGTGATCCTGCTAATATCTGGCGACGAAACCTGAGAAAAGCATGATGTAATTTCTTAATCTTAATTGGACAGTCGATTCAAAGACTGATTAGTATCAAAAAGGGTCCAAATTATATATATAACGATGATTTAGGATATGTGAGTATAAACTTACCTAAAATTTCAGATTTCTCAGAATATATCCTCTGATCTCAAAGGACGAAAATAAAATATCATCTGCACTATGGATGATGTACGGGGAGACGTTTTACGGCCGCCACACGGCACAACACCAGCTGCAGTGAGGTAAAATTAAAATCTGAAAGAGTTCCTTCAAGGGCAGAGAATGCATTCAGAATAAGAAATAAGAATAAGAAAGCATTCATACAGTATACTTTTATGTACAGGTGCGTTACAAAATTTTAATACATGGGTAAATATTTCATAATTTTTTACATACCCCAAAGTCCTTCATTTGCTTGTCATATGCATGCAGATCGTAGTACATGAAAATTACTTTGACATATGCTTTAGAGGTATCCATCCCAAGATGCAGTAAACTGACTATTTACTTTCCATGGCATTGTTTATCATATCACAAATGTGGTAATACTTTGAACATATATTAAGTACATGATCAAGGGTTTTGGTCGGAATGTTTTGCTACTTATGCAGATCGCAGAATCGAAATTATGTCAGATATATTGCAGCTTGTGTAAGTAAACAAAAGCATAAGATTTCGTTCCTATTTACATACAGTTCACCGAATTTGCAGTGCTTTAAAGACATAGCTGCTTTGTGTTTCACGAAACTTCCAAATACTGTACAAAGACAAAACTGTCCTTATATACACTCTGTGCTTTTCTAATCATTACATTTTCGAAATTTCAAACCATATTAAGAGCATCTGCTCTCATGAGACGGGTTAAGCACCTTTTTTCGCGGCAAAATTGCCCCAAAAAAGTGTCCTCTGAAGGTAAGCACCATTTTAAAACATTTTTAGTCAATGGGTGCCAATTTGAATTTTCGGATTTTGTTTGAGCCATTTCAAAATTGAGCTTTGAAAAGTATTCCTAGTGGGTATTGCTTACAAAATAACACATTTTACCATACTTTTATGAGTGCAAGAGTAATTATACATCACCAGGGTATTGCACTTCTCGACTGGCCGTCAAAGTCGCCAAATCTATGCCCGATAGAAGCTGTGTGGAATATTGTGAAGCGGCGCATGGGGCTATTGCCGAATAGGAAAGAGGATTTTTTGGAAAAACATCCGAGCAATATGGTATAGCATAGGTATGGACGAATTAAAGGCTCTATATTCGACCATGCTGGCTAGAATCAACGCGGTTATTACTGCAAAGGGTGGTGTACATGTAACTGAGCACTGTATGCAATGGTGATAAACCGGCGACCGCGGTTCATCTTTATAAATGATTTACCTGCAATGAAAGTTTTATGGATCGGCATCAATACGGTATGAAATATTGTAAATAATATTATTTTTTCAACCCTTGAATTGTCTCTTGACAATGATACCTGTATGTAAAAAAATATGAAATATTTACACATGTATAATAAATTTGTAACGCTCCTGTATTTTGCCTGTTGGAATATAATTATTCTTTATATCAATTGAATGACAAAAGTACTACAATCATAACAATTTTGTATTGGAATGTAATTATACTCAGTGGTCATTGCATTACAAAATGCCTACAATAGAAACAGAGGCATCATTCAACATATCTCGCATAATTGACTTCAAAATTAACAAATTTAAAGAGTAACTATACTTCAGGAACTGACTGAATCAGATCCCAAACCCTATCCCCAACATCAAAGGGAAAGATTGACAAAGACATCCCAACAAACAATAAATTACAAGTGATAAGCAGTTTTTACTGATATGGAGCACTTACTAGTAGACAACATTTGATATTTTGATTATTAATGAAAATAATCAGAGACGCTGGAGTACAAAATGAAAGACTTTAAGTTTTAGGTAACGAATATATCGACAGCTTATACTCAATATTTACAACAAAGGGGAAGTAAGTAATGCATGTATTGTGGTTTTTGTACTGCCATATTTTCAGTCAAACCTTTTGCTTGAGAAAAATATCTTCGCCTTCGTCAATAACTCCAATTAAAATATACATGCACATATTATGTTGACTTTTTGCGCTAAGGTGATGATATAACCTAAATAGTGTTCTGCATCGACAGCACTTCATAAACATGTAATTACATGTATATACTCACAGTTCGATGTATTTCAAGATTTAACCCGTAGGATATCACCTTTTATGCACTTAAATCTGTTTTGAAGTGACGTGGAGTTCTGACCTTTGTGATGGCAAAGTAGTTGTATGAGTGGTGATTTTTTTTTTTTTTTTTTTTTTTTAGGTGTGTGTGTGTGTGGGGGGGGGGGGGGGTTGAACAACTAAGTCTCTTATGAACCAAAGCAGCAGGTTGGTCGACCACAAACCGGTAAAGCCTCCCCCCCCTCAAGTAATTTCACTACTGGCCGTGCTCGGAAGCAGCCAATCAGTGTGCTTTATTTTGAGTTTGAGATCATACTCAAGTTTTATAACCTCGAATCCAGTATATTCTTACGATATGAATCTAGAAAGAAACGTTGAGCTTTGGTTGAAGATGACATTTCTTCTACAAAACATTTGATGTGAAAGAACAAACAGTAACGAAAGTTTGACCTTTAACCGTTAATCGCATTTTCTCGGATGATCGTTATCTGACGATTGCTATTATTGTGTTCTGATATGATGAAAATGATGAAACTTGATCATTTTCAATGCATGTAATAAAGAATGCAATGTTACAAATTCAAAGAGTAACTACACTTCAGGAACTGACTGAATCAGATCCCAAACCCTATCCCCAACATCAAAGGGAAAGATTGACAAAGACATCCCAACAAACAATAAATTACAAGTGATAAGCCGAGTCAGCAGCTCTTCCCCAAATAGGTGGCAACTCAGCTATCTTTATTGAACTAATTAATTTAGATACAAGCAGATATCAGAAATCTTCAAATGAACCTACTTATTGAAAAGCGCCGAAAGCAGTCCTTCAACTGTAGTTTGCCGTGTGACAACATCTTATTATCAAAGGCGACTAATAATAGCTCTTAGCTATCACTAAAGATACTTCGGTGCTTCTTCTGTCTAATAGTATAACAATTCAAACTTCAATACATGTTTGGACCTTCGTGGCAATTCATCGGTTAGACGAATTTTAACCATGAGATGCACCTGCATCCTTTTTCGGCCACTTTCTGAATTGAAGAACAAAATTGTAAATTAAAAACGGTTATTTACCATATACTTCCTATTGATGAGCCGCAACACAGCAATACCAACAAAGTGACATGTTCACCAAGCGAACATTTAAATCAGCCTGGGCATCCACCAAGACTGAACAGAGTCTTCGCTGTGTATCTTAGGGGTAGCTAAGGGTCTAAGCCACCACCATGCCGACAGCGAAGGCGCTGTTCAGTTTTGATCAGGCTGATCTGAGTCTTCGATAGGAGCACATCCCACTTTGTTGGTTTTGTCGTGTTGCGTCTCATTATCGTTGAACGCGTAAAAGCTATCATCTGTAATTAAGGTAATAAGTGTTATGTTTAATTACAAAAGCCAAATGTAATAATCATAGTAGTCTCTGTTTCCTAGTGTTTTCTTATTCAAATCGAAGAAAAACAATCAACAGCTAATAAATATGTCCTTTCACTAAATGTGTTCCAGATAAATTGCGGTCCCAAATTGTCAATAATTCTAAAGCAAAGCTTTCCATGGCGCCAAACGCTTAACATTGACCAGTTTTATCTCAACCGCTTACTTACTTGGGATTTCATGCGAATTGAATTGGCAGATTATATAGCAATTTACAGCTTAAACACATGCCCGTTCAATCCATTATATAGTCGACCTTTTCACACTTATAAGAAAATGATTTTCCGTACATGAGTCCCTGGAAACCAATGTTGCCTCGACTAAGCCAAGGACGGGGCTAACATAATTCTTTCTCACATTTCTTTTAGCGTGTTTATCTTCTTACATTCCATAGGACAGCTTACATAGTGAACTCGCCATGTTCTCCTCCTTCGAGCAAACACAGTAGGCCCTTGCCCTACTATTATCCAAATTAGTAGGACGACCCGGCACTGAAAGTTATCCAGCACCATTCCTCGACCCGACCGTCCCCAATTTTTAGGACGCCCGGCACTGAACGTTACCAAGCAGCATCGCTTGACCACGCCCATCCCCGGGCCAGGTGGGACGGGTGTTAAGTAGGTTATAGTGATATTATGGAGCTGTACAGAGACGGTTACACTTCGTATCCGCCACGGCAGCTGATTTTGTATTGAGCTAAAGAACTGAAGAATTAACGCAGTATTGAATGCTTTTTCTTCTTTGCTTTTACTTTCTCAGCACAGACCTCTAAGCACATAATGGTCAATGCTTACTGAAACCTCGATCGAAGAAAATATGGACGGAGTTTGTAGAATTTTGTTGTGGCCGCGGGAAAAAAATCAGGACTGGGCTTCGAAAGTGAGACTTATTCAACAGAAGCGAATTAGTCTGCTATTTGCGTATATGTGGTGTGCCCTTTTTTCAGCGGACCTGTCTTGTGAAGATACGCTTATCATCGTCAATGTAATTGACTTTGCGTTTCTATTTTAATTCTGTGGCTCAAGATAGAAAATAATAAGTTAAAATGGACATTTGTGTGCTCCATGTATTTTTGTGTTTTTTACAGTATGCTTTTCTCTTGTTTCGTCATCAGAATTTGTCAGGGTCACTGATGAGGCTTTATTAGCCGAAACTACGTAGATTGACCCATGTTCCTTCTTCTGAATGTATTCTCTGCTCTAGAAGGAACTCTTTAAGATTTTTATTTTGATGTTTGCTGTATTGATGTGAGACTACGTGATGGTCTGAGAGTATCCGTTATCAAGAATGTGTTTTAACTGCTTGCTGTCCGATATCTAGAGTTTCTTTTTTTTCTAATGCCGTGTAATGGCTTTTCTTACTGCGTCATTTATATTTCTGCATTTTACCTTGTCTCATTTAGAGGTATTGCGGTCTCAAATCTTTGATCTTGTGCCAGACAAATATGCAAAGATGGAACATGAGCTGTCGGCAATATCACAAAGGTGTCCGAGCACAAGACACGAAAAAGTTCCAATTGACTTCAATTGGGAATATGCATAAAACGCGTTTACACGATGAATTTGATTACTGTTGTGTTTTTCTCTTTTAGGGCTTAATTACAACAATTTGGCTACTCAGATGCTTACCCAATGCATGCAGCGTCAACATGATGCAAGAACATGATGTTTTTGACAAATGAAGTAGAGGCGAAAAACAAGTACATTAATGTCGCAATTACTGCAAAAACGGTTTCAAATGAATTGACATGTTCTATACCGGATTATATACTGAGAGGATTTTAAAACTTCCACTTTTTATTGCTGGCTGATGATCGTTTCACTCGTGACAGTGTTTAATACTTTTGGAAAATAATGCTTGAAACTTATCAAATTTAAAGATTACGCGGTTTATTTGTATAATGCACTTAAATGAGGTAAGTAAAATAGCGTTACAGCTCTGAAACGCATAAGGCGATGACGTCGCTTTCTATAGCAAGACTATGATATTTTATAAAATTTGTTACTGTCTGAACATTGTTATGTCATCCAGGTTTGTTTGCATTTATCATTGCAGTCGATGCGTTAATCATTTGACCCTTTAAATGGGATTTTATCGCCTTCGAAATGAATATTATATCCATGAGAAAACGCATTGTTGACACGGACGTTGTCAGTTACGTTACGCGTGCGCTAAAGTGTTATATCGCGTGGTTATACAATTTAATATACTGAATAACAGCGACGTCATCTAATAAGTGGGCGTGCTCACCGATGCAAGCAAGCGGTAAAGTTGTGCCTTGTTAGTATACCTTATGATTTTCAGAACTGCTTTAACATGATCGAAGACTGGGTAACTGGATGTCAAACGCTTTTTACAAACAAAGTCATTTTAGAAATCAACAGAGGAGTAAAGCGGTGTATTCTTAGACAAGCAAAGTCATCGTTTTCACGTGCACAGACTTTGATGATTTAAACTTAATCCAACAAATCGTATGTTCTGAATGAATCCAGGACTCAGTAGCCTTAGTTTTTGGCACACCCTCGCCATGCACATATGTAACTGCATATTAAAACATGCAGAATTAATTTGTCCTAATATTATATGTACCTGCATACAGTTTCATCTCTCTTTGCCCTTAAATTTACACTACAATTTATTATGCACTTGATAGGCCCTGTCTGCTTACTGCTCCAGCAAGTGGCATAATGCAGGTGTTAAACATCTTTAATAAATTTCCATTATGCTACAAAAGTCACATTGTACGAATTATTTTGTGCACTACGGCGCGCTCTGAATCGCTTTTATTTGCACTGCTGTAAGGTACATTGGGTTTTTCGTTATCACCCGATACTCCAATATCGGACCGAGGGCTTGTCCGAGGTTTCATATTGGTCGAAGGCTGATAAATCGGGTAACAACGAAAACCCCATGTTATGATATGTTTATCATATAGATTCTAGTAAAGAAAAAAATGTACCGAAATAGTTGCCAAAAAAATCAAGATTTTTGAAGCGGTGAAACTTCCCTACTGCTGCTGAAAAGCCTAGGCCTATTAGGGAATCTAGCAAATACAACAGCAGGGACACCCGAGAGTGATTGTAGTATTTTCAATGATTGCATAATGAAACGACGCAGGCATCTGACGATAGGTATCTAATGAAATGAGGCAGGCATTTAACGATACATGGATAAGTGTTGTTTTTTGTTTTTTTTTTTCAACATAACATCACAGCACCAGCTGAAAGTTTCCCGACCGCCCAGTCTTGTAGCGCTTGCCGTTTTGTAGCGAACAAAAATTCTGCCATTTCGTATTTATTTTGACACCAATGTGTTCCTTTCGATCTAATTAAAAAAAATGAGTGATCACACTTTATGTCTATGATGGATAATGAGAAAGATATAAGCTCTGAAATGATGGGAAGATTTTCTGTTTTGCCACATCACACTCGCCATTGTAACAACGAAGTATCTCACGCGACGTCATTGACGTTAACAACGGGCTGATAAACGTTATCAGACCGGTAAAACCTTTATCGGACCGAGGAGCAGGATAAAGACCCTGAAAGCTCAGCTTTATCAAACATGCATATTACTTCATATGGCAGTCCAAAATTCTGCATCTATGTGATAATGCTAACATTATTGCTGCTCTGCAAATAAGTATGTTTCCGGCGTTCCGTCTGTTCCGGATGTTCTGGTATTCCAGCGTTCCGTCTGTTCCGGGTGTTCCGTCAAAGTCACCCAATGTTTCGTTGCATCTGTATGTTTGCAAGTTATACTTTCAGTATCTTGTAAGTTCGAGAAGGTAAGCATGTTATGAAATTTAAATGTCTTGCTGCTAACGTAGTCATAGCTAAATACTAACATTATTGCTGTCCGTCTTTTAGTATGTGTTCCGCCAGTTAGTATGTTTTCCGGCGTTCCGTCTGTTCCCTGTTTTAGTAATAACCTAGTTTAACATAGACAACTGATAATTCCCTGGGGCCGTATTTATAAAACGACTTAAGTGGTTGCTATGCTGTTGCTAAGGCTAAATTTCCTTGAAGGAGATTCCTACAACTGTGAAATTTGCTCTGGAGGAACAGTCTTTCTAAGACTGTTCCTCCAGAGTAAATTTCATAGTTGTAAGGAATCTCCAACATTGAAATTTACCCTTAGCAACAGCATAGCAACGACTTAAGTTGTTTTATAAATACGGCCCTTGTTCTTGTAAACAAAGATAACGTTCTTGACAGATAGAAAAAAACAATACAACTTACATGGAGTTCCTTAAAAGTCGTATCAAGTTCCAAAGCTTTGTAAATGCTGGCAATGATTAATGACTTTATTATGGGCCTTGCGTTTCCCCGTGGTAGAATCATACTAATTGCTTGTCACTTTGTGACTGAGATAATTTTGTTTGTTATTGATGAAGTTTGTTTTTTATGTAGGTAAAGCAATGAACCTACTTAAGGGACAATAAATGGAAGAGAGAAAGAAAAGGCTTGTACGAACATATTAACTTTAGCAGCATGCTTGCATGTTTTCGCGTGGAAGTTTTAAACGGATAATAGCGTCATTTATATATTTGTTTGTTCCAAGTTTTGTTCTCAAATAACATGAGCATAATTAAGCAAGTAACACATATAGGAGAAAACTAAACTGCTGCTATTTTCTGCGCAACCAACAAGAAATTAAGCCCAGTAAAAATCGAATGGAGACGTTCCTGTGACAGCAGTTATACACATACCTGCATAACCACGCAATTCCATTCCCACACAATACAATTAAGATATTGCAGATAGTTGGCCAAAATATACTGGTATGTGCTCTAAAAAGTGAGGTCATTTGTAAGCAGGGAAAATACGAAAGAATTAAAAATTATTAGTAAGTACATTCGGTTTAGTCGAGTTGGCTCACGACGATTAATGAAATGTGCGACATCGACCACACCCTCCTGCACCTGCGTAAGTAGAGCTCTATTTTAAAAAAGACTTTCAATGAACCATTGATTCCAAAGGATCAGGAATGAGAAATATACATATATAAATAAATGAAATAAGAGTTGACATTACATGTTTTGTTATTTAATGATCAACTATGCAAAAATATGTCAACGCGTTTCGCTGAGCTCGTCAGGACTATATATACTGAACAAAAATAAAAACTTGACGGTTTTTATTTCTTAATTCCGACCAAGCTAGCAAATTTGTAATGTATATATGGATTTTTTCGAGTTGGACAGACGTCTGATTACTTAAGTCATGAAAAATTATTGGTAAATTTTTGTCCTGTCCGGAGTTATCTACTTTAATCCTAATTTAATAATTTAGAACAGAACTTTAATTTGCGCATGCGCAGAAGGCAGTTATCTTGTACGCAATAAACAGTAGTTCCAGTACACACAGAAAACACTTTAAACGCTTATGTTCATTGTAACCACAACCTGAAAATAACGTTTAAAGTTTCAAAACTTTCAGATTATCTCCCTTTGAATTAAACATATAGAGATTTTTGAGATGCCATACCTTCCATACCAATGCGTCTTTCTTGTTATTTTCTTCGAGATTTTTTTGACTGTCTTGCAAACTCAATGTCTTTATTACTGAATTTATTTGAAAGCCATTTCTTAAACAGCCATAAAGACTTTAATGTGTAATGGGAATTCCTTTGAAACTGAATTTCTGACATCATAATGGTTTGGGCTGAGGTTTCTCGTCTGGTCCTCACGGCCTCCAACTTGACCGTGCATCGGCATAATTTTAGCTTATGAGTCCATACAGATTGGATTTAATAACGGAAAGGCATTGCCAACAGAATTATTAACAGTGAAGCAGATTTTAACAATTTTAAATTCGGTAATTGTTTGGTTTTGAGCATAGAAAACAGAAAAGTACCCCTGTGACGTTTACAATAGCCTCAATTTTGCTGTATCCAAAGAATCTTGAATTTCCTGTGACTATGATATGACAGAATGATTACTTTTTGTTAAATTAAAAGAATTTCCATGTTTCACTTTTTCCCGACTACCGTAAGATACAAAATAGCGACTGTCAAGTTTTTATTTTTGCTAAGTATATATATTTATCATATAGATACAGAATTTCGGACCGTATAAGAGGCAATCTACATGTGCGATAAAGCCAAGCCTTCAGAGTTTTTATGCCGCCCGTCGGTCCGATAAATGATTTCCCGGTCTGATAAAGGATTTATCAGCCCGGCAGACTTTAACTAAGGTCAACGACGTCGCGTGAGATACTTCGACGTTAAAATGGCCAGCGCGATGTGCCAAAACAGAAAAATTCCCATCCTTTCTAACGTCATATCTCTCGAACTAGCCATCGTAGACATAAAGTGTGACCACTCATTTTCTTAATTAGATCAAGAAGAACACGTTGGTAACAGAATTAAAGTGAAATTACAGAATTTTTCGTTTCGCTACAAAACGGCTAGCGCTAGATGATTGGGTGGCCGAGAAATATTTCAGCAGGTGCAAGTGCATGTATTTATTAACACGGATCATAAGACTCCTAGACTTGTTGGATAAATAAATAAATACATAAATAAATAAAAGTATAGCCCGTGACACCAAGACGTCCGACTCGCTGTCGTGTTGTCATAGAGTTTAGCTGTCGTAGCAGATTTTCATCACTTAAAAATGTTGACTTCTATATAGCGATTGTTTTTGTAGAATTTTTCTTAACTTAAATCTAAATGATAAACAGATCATAACATGAGTTTTTCGTTATTACCCGATTTATCAGCCCTCGACCAATATCGAACCTCGGACAAGCCCTCGGTCCGATATTGGAGTCTCGGGCTGATAAATCGGGTGATAACGAAAAACCCATGTAATAATCTCTATATAGTGCACATTTGTGTTAAGAAGTTAAAGATCTCGGCCCAGTTGTTCAAAACTAACGACATCGTTAGTTAATGTTTCGTTAAAATTTAGAACGTTAGTATCTCAAATACGCCAACATTTTTTGTTGAAATAATGTGAGAAGCTTTTCATTGCAAAAGCTTCTCACATATTTTCAACAAAAATATCAGTGTGCTTAGATATAAAGTCATGAAACACTTAACGAGCTGACCTCTTTATGAGCTTGTTAGGCTAACGATGCTTTGGACAACTGGGCCCTGGTGGAGTATTATAGGTCGTTTGCGAAAAAGTGGAGGGCAAAAAATCGATTTTATTTCTTTACTACTGCATAAATTTTCACGAAACTTTGCAGACCTTAATCTATTACCCATACGAACTCATGCAAGGAATCTCAGATTTTTTGACAGTTAAATAAAAAATTGTCAGATCAACTACATGTTAAAATCTGTCCCTAATCTTTGAAATTTTACGCTTGGTTGGTGCAGTTTTTGGAACAGCCAGTGTTGTATAGACTATATTATGTGCATTCCTTATATGGACATTTACTTATATATAGGGGAAACATACAAGAAAATCCTTTTCAAATGATTGGCCATCTATCTTAAAAGCCTCTTGTTTACTCAGAAGTGAGTGAACAAATTTCAGACGACATGGAGATTTGTGAATGAATAATAGTATTAGTATAGTAACTATAGAACAACAATGGCTGTTGTACCATTATGGTTACCACCTGTGTAAGGATGGCATAAAACTGAGAAGAAAAATGGTAACGATTAATAGAGAAACATTTTATTCAAAGGACAAAAAAATCTACATTTGCTAGTATGAGTTAAGGGCATCACTTTGTATTGAGTCTGTACTAGTGCAATGCGTGCAACAAAATCAAATACTGCAGTGCTCCAGATAAAAATGGGTAACAGAAATAAGGGGTTATTTTCCATATTTCTCCATGGATCCTTTCATATTGACCCTCATTAGAACTGCCTTGTCAAGACGGTTCTTTTGCGGGGTCACTATTTATATCTAAGTGTGGAAATAAGAAAAATATATTTTGAATTATCCTCAAAACCCCCTTTTATCTAAAGCTTTGATTGTATGTCTGGATGAATTAATGACTTGCGATTTTGCATCGTTTTCAACAGTATTTCAATCATATCGGGCCAATGAGAGGGTGATGATGAAAAGTTGTATGCAATGGACATATGTTTACGGTCGGAAAGAGTTGTGCCTCAAGCAGGGTTCAAACCGGAGATTGCTAGATCAATAGACCAGCTGTTAAAATACTGAGATACCATGGTCCCAGCTGTGACTGGTAGGTTGCCCTTATATAATGTGTAATTCCGATAGATTACTAAAAGTGAAACAGCTTTTCTTCAGTATGAGAAACATAATAGGCTTAGCGAAAATACTATGCTTGATCTGTATATATTTCACGATGGCCTTGTTACATTTCTGTTATGCCCAATGAAACTAAAAGTTTGTTTTTGAAACAAACAAAAAAGATGTCTCCCCATTTCCTCCCTTCCCTCTCATAAAAAAATCAGGAAAAAGCTATGGTTTTATTATTTTGAATAGCAGTGGTAAATGCCATATATTTGTATCTAATTCAGTGACAATATCTGCAACGGTTTTAACGTTACAGTCTATAATAGAAATTACAAAGGGACAGAATTCTGTAAAAATGTGAAAAAAACCTATGTGAAATTATTGTTTTTATTCTCCGCATATTGTCAGTTGGTTGCGTAATATTTGTACAAAGTTTTCTTAAATTATAGATGAATGTTTGAAAGTTACAGAGGTGACAACATTTCAAGGGACATAATTGTATCAAAAATATATAGCGAGTTATGGTTCTTCTTTTCTGCAGATTACCTGATGATGCTTTTTATAAGTACCAAGTTCTGTGAAAATATCTTCTACGGCTTTAACTTTATAAATTAAAATCTTAAAAAGTTCCTTCAAGAGCAGAGAATACATACAGAAGTAGGAACATGGGCCATAAAGTCGACTAGATATCCATACTGAAAATTACAAAATGGCATAATTAGCTCACCTGAGCCATAGGCTCAGGGTGAGCTATTGTGATCACCCAGTGTCCGTTGTCCGCCGTCCGTCGCCAACAATTTGGTTTAAATGACATCTTCTCTGTAACCGCTAGGCCTAGGGCTTTGATATTTGGTATGAGCATTGTCTAGTAGACCTCTACCAAGTTTGTTCAAATAGTGGCCCTGGGTTCCAAAATGGTCCTGGGGATGGGGATCTTGGGTTCGAAAATGAAATATACTTAAAATCTTCTTATCCAGAACTGCTTTGCTCATATGCTTGCAATTTGGTATGCAGCATTGCCTAGTGGTCGTCTACCAAGTTTGTTCAAATAGTGGCCCAAGGGTCCAAAATAGCCCCGGGGCAGGGAATCCTTGGTTTGAACCATAGAAATACATAGAACAATTTTTTTCAAAAATTTTCTTCTTTAGAACCACTTGGCTCAGATGCTTGAAATTTGGTATGTAGCATTGCCTAGTGGTCTTCTACCAAGTTTGTTCAAATGGTGGTCCCAGGATTCAAAATGGCCGCACAACAGTGAGTCATAGGTTTGAAACATGGCAATACATAGAGAAGTATTAAAAAACCTTCTTCTTCAGAACCGCAAGGCTCAGATGCTTGAAAGTTGGTACGTAGCATTGCCTAGTGGTCCTTTACCAAGTTTGTTTAAATGGTGGTCCTAGAGGCCCAAATTGCCCGGCGGCAGGCAGTCCAAGGTTTGAACTATAGAAATACATAGAAAACTATTCAAAAATCTTCTCCTTCAGACTCGCAAGGCTCTGCTGCTTGAAATTTGGTATGTAGGATTGCCTAGTAGTCCTTTACCAGGTTTGTTCAAATGGTGGCCCCAGGGTCCAAAATGACCCCGGGGAAGGGGGTCCTGGGTTTGAACTATGGAAATACATAGAAAAATAGTCAGAAATCTTATTCCTCAGAACTGCAATGCTCAGATGCTTTTAGTTTGGTATGCAGCATTTTCTGGTGGACCTCTACAAAGTTTATTCAAATGGTGGCCCCAGGGTTCATGATGGCCTTGCGCAAAGGCGGTCTTGGATTGAACCATAGAAATACGTAGAAAAATGTGCAAAACTCTTCTTCTTCAGAACCGCAAGGCTCAATGCTTGACATTTAGTATGTAGCATTGCCTAGTAGTCTTTTATCAAGTGTGTTCAAATGGTGGTCCTAGAGTCCAAAATGGCTCCGCGGCAGGCAGTCCCAGGGATGAACCATAGAAATACATAGAAAATTATTCAAAAATCTTCTTCTTCAGAACTACATGGCTCAGATGCTTGAAATTTGGTATGTATGATTGACTAGTAGTCCTTTACCAAGTTTGATCAAATGTGGGCCCCAGGATCCAAAATGGCTGCGGGAAGAGGGACCTGTGTTTGACCCATAGATATTCAAAGAAAAATAGTCAGAAATCTTCTTCTTCAGAACCGCAATGCTCAGATGCTTGAAGTTTGGTATGTAGCATTTTCTGGTGGACCTCTACAACGTTTATTCAAATGGTGACCCCAGAGTTCATAATGTCCCTGCCCAAACGCGGTCCTGGGTTGAACCATAGAAATACAAAGAAAAATATTCAAAAAGCTTCTTCTTCAGAACCACAAGTTTCAGATGCTTGAAATTTGGTACATGTATATAGCATTGCCTATAGTAGTCCTTCACCAAGTTTGATCAAATGGTGGCCCCATGGTCCAACATGGCCCTGCGGCAGGGAGTCCTAGGTTTGAACCATTGAAATACATTGAAAAATATTCAAAAAATCTTCTTCTCAGAACCGCAAGGCTCAGCTGCTTAAAATTTGGTATGAAGCATTGTCTGGTGGACCTCTACAAAGTTTGTTCAAATGGTGGCCTCAGGGTTCATAATGACCCTGTCAAAAGGGAGTCGTGGGTTTGAACCACAGAAATACATAGAAATATATTTGAAAAACCTTCTACTTCAGAACTACATGGCTCAGATGCTGGAAATTTGGTATTTAGCATTGGCTAGTAGTCCTTTCCTTAGTTTGATCAAATGCAGGACCAAGGGTCCACTTCGGCATGGAGTCCTGGGTTTGAACCATAGAAATACATAGCAACATATTCAAAATCTTCTTCTTCAGAACAACTAGGCTCAGATGCTTTAAAACTGGTATTAAGTATTGCCTGGTGGACCTTTACCAAGTTTGTTCAAATGGTGACTCCACAGTCTAAAACGGCCTTGAGGCAGGGGGTTCTGGGTTCAAATATAAAATACACTTAAAAATCTTCTTCTCTAGAACTGCTAGACTCAGATGCTTGAAACTAGGTATGTAGCACTGCCTAATGGTCATTTACCAAGTCTATTCAAATGGTGGCCCCAGGGTCCGAAATAGCCCCACCCCAGGTGCTCCTAGGTTTGAACCATAGAAATACATAGGAAAATATTAAAAAATCGTTTTATTTGAGAATCATTTGGCTCAGATGCTTAAAATTTGGTATGGTAGGGGTTGAGCGAAGGAAAATTTGTTCAAACCGTCCAGGTCGCATGACCAACATGGCCACCACACCCTTATATGGTAAAAAGCCTTTAAAAATCCTCTTCTCCAGAACCAAATTACCGATTGATTAGAAACTTGGTATTTAGCATCGATTATCGGAGTTCTACCAAGATCGTTTAAATGATGACTATGGGTTGACCCTAATTTTTTTTTACGGCAAGGTCAAATTTGCTTTCTGGTGTTTTTATATGAAAAAAAGCTTAAACATAAGAGTTAATGGAAATTACAGAAGATTTGCGTGCAAATTTTGATAAATGCAGTCTGACAACTAAATGATTACCTGGATCATTCTTTGACCTTTAACCAATGTCTGTCAATTTTTGACTGTTTCAAACTACATGTGGTTTGTTCAAATGATAACCCTAGTTTGACGTTTGTCATTTTTGCTAAGGTGAGCGAGTCAGGGCCAAGTAGTCAGGGTCACTTTGCTCTCTTGTTTCGTTATTAATGTAGGTAGAATTACGGTTTTGGTTCACTACCCATTGTCTGAAGATATATAGTACTTGTACACTATTTCATGAAAATATCTTTTTACGGTTTTAAAGTTAAAGTACGGACATAATTTTCATTCTGAAATTACAAAGGAACATAATTGTGTAAATCATGTTGGTAGAGTTACGGTTCTTGATCCCTGCACATTGTCTGATAATGCTTTATATTTGTACCAAATTTAGCGAAAATATCTCATATAGTTTCAGAGTTATTGAGCGCACACAATTTCTATACTTAAGTTTTCAAAGGGCATACTTTTGTACAACTATAAGAGGAATTATGGATCTCTTTCTGTGCAAATTATCTGATACTGTTATATATTTGTACAAATTGTCTTGAAATTATCTTTCACAGTTTAAAATTTATACAGCGAAAAAACATTTCCATACTTAAAATAACAAAGAGGGATATTCCATCAAAATGTAAATTGACCTATGTCGTTGTTGTCTGAATATTGTCTAACGATGTTTTATTTTCGTACAAAGTTTCATGAAGATATCTTTTACGGTTAAAAAGCTATAGAGCAGACACCATTTCCATACTAAAAATTGTAAAGGGAAATTGTTCCGCAAAAGTAGGTAAAGTTATGGATCTTGTTCTCGATAATGTTTTATATATGTACAAAGTTTCATGAAAATATCTTTTGCGATTTTAAAATTACAGAACGGTGTAGGGTGTGTTACCGTTCCTGCTCTTCGCACATCCTCTGATTATGTTTTTATTTGTACAATGTTTCGCGAAAATATCCCTTATAGTTTCAGAGTTATACAGCGGACACAACTTCCATACTAAGATTTACAAAGGGGCATAGTGCGGTGAAAAAATGTAGATACAGTTACAGTTCTTTTTCTCTGCGCATTGTCTGATGATTCTTTACATTTATACCAGGTTTTGCAAAACTATCTCATGTAGTTTCAGAGTGATGGAGGGGAAACGATTTCCATAAGAAAATTTATAAAGGGACATAATTTGGTAAAAAATGTAAGTGGAGCTACTGTTCTTGTTCTCTGACATTTTCTGATGAGGTTAATATTTGTATTAAGTTTCGCAAAAATAACACATATAGTTTTAGAGTTTTGAAGCGGACACGATTTCCATTTTAAGAGGTATAATTCCGTAATTTCAGAGTTATGGAAGGGACACGATTTGAAATTTTACAAAGGGACATAAATTGGTAAAAATATAGGTGGAGTTACGCTTCTTGTTATCTGCACATTGTCTGTTGATGCTTTATATTTGTACCAAGTTTCATGAAATTATCTCAATCGGTTTCAGAGTTACTGAGAGGACACGATTTGTGACGGAAAGACGGACGGACAGACGGACAGACAACTATGGGAAAAAGAATATGTCTCCCCAAGAAGGGGAGCCATCATGGATTGAGCATATGTTTAACTAGCAAACACTTAGTTAAGACAGCCTACACCATCTGACCAGAAGCTAATATTATGTTCTAGACACACAAATGCGTATTTAAAGTCAACTGAAGGTTGAGCAGAAGGTGGAGATGCGGGGTCTGATTCGAATCATTGCTGATTATACACTACATGTTCTTGCAAGTCGTCGGTGTCTTCACACGAGATAGGTTTTACGAGAACCATCAATACGTAAGCCGATACAGGCTTAGAAAGCCTAGCAGCTATACAGTTTCTCTCCAGTATGCGATGTATATGTTCTCCGTGAAGTAGGATTCGATACAATTCCATATTTATACTGCGCTTAGTAGGAATTCTTTCCTTGTGCAAGACAATTCTGGAATTGTCTCTGCGCAAATTTGGAATCGGGACAAAGTGACTGAGAATATATTGCGAAACTTATTCATATATTTGTGATAGAACCAATTTTTTTGACTGGCCGTTCTTTGTTTTTGTATTATGCATCCTGGGCAAATATTTTCTGTTTACTTGTCCTATATGCTAAATGCGTGGAGCTGCATAAATGAGAGAGACTGGAAGCATTGTCTCATTATGTATTAAGAAAGTCATTCGTAACATATTTTCGATGCCCTGTATCACCTGTTTTACACATTTTAAGAATTACCAATAATTTCAAGACATATCATGTAACACAAAGTGAGAATTTCTACTTTGCCCAGGGCCCGAGGTTATAAAACTTTTTTCATGCTCAGCTGAGTTGAGCATGAAATTTTACCTGCTAATAAATAGCGAATTACTGATAAGTACGGTTGTTTTCTTGCTCAGTTTGGCTGAGTATGAAATTTTCTCTGCTTATGAATATAAAAATGCCAACATTAGTTGGCATTTTCATATTTATAAGCAGAGAAAATTTCATGCTCAGCTGATTTGAGCACGAAAAAAGTTTTATAACCTCGGGGCCTGGACAATTCGGGAATCGTACCGCTTCTTGCTTTTTGCAGAACATTTGCACACTCGGGTTGATTTTCCGAATGGTTAATGGTAAGTTTTATGACTTGAAAAATAACGCGATTACACGCCCTTTTCAACAGCATTTCAGTCAACTGCCATATCAGAACGATAAGAGGGTGATAATGAAAGGTTGTGTGCAAAGGAACCCCGTTTACTGTTGGAAAAATTTCCGCCTCCAGGGGGCCTCGAATCCGGAACCGCTAGATCAGTAAGCCTGCACTTAACCTGCTGAGCTACCGGGGAGCCTAGATAAATCGGAACTGAATCAGAGAAAACACCTTCGCCACGTGCAGGCAAGAAAGCTTCTGATCAGCCTGTGCGTAAAGACCATCACATCAGAGTCTGAGGACTCTTTGTACAAAGAAACAACGAATTCTCTGGCGAATAGGCTTATTTCCCTGTCAATGTTTTACATATTTAAGGTAATTGCGCGTCTGACTCAGGAGCCAGATATACCGGGTTCGATTCTCGGTCCGGCCACTTAATTTTATTTCTCCTGTCGCTGATTCAAGAAGGGAAGTTGTCAGTTACTGACGAAAATGTATGCATTAAATACTGGTTAACCGCTAAGAATAGTGTAGGTAGGTAAACTGACCGTCCCGACATGATCATAGCTGTTTACCGTGGATGTACGAGGATTGCACAAGCTACCGCAGCTGTGACAAAGCTGAAGCCAGTACGGAGAGATAGCATCGTATCTATTGGGTCAAAGGTCATACGCTCCCTTATCAGTTTCATAATTTTTTTATGAGAAAAGAACGCAGGCCTTTGAGATGAGCTGCTACCAATGGTCACTGAACATCTCGTTTAAGAACCATATCACTAATGAGGAGGTTCTCAGAAAGATCCAAGGAGAATATGACAAAGTCCTGACCTTGGGCAAGAAACGGAAACTGACAGAGGTGATTTGGACACAACTCAGCGTCTTCTGGCTTAGCAAAGACAATTTTACAGGGCACAGTGAAAGGAAACAGAAGAAGAGGTAGACAGAAGAAGAGGTAGGAAGACAATATTAAAAAGGGATGGACTTTGCTAGTTCAACTAGGACAGCCAAAGACAGAGGCATGTGTAAAGTGCCCCAACAACCTCGCAAGGTTATGGGATAAACTAGACTAGACTAATTCTTCATGTTTGCTACGATATAAACGGTCCTTAGCGCATTTATATCAGCATAGTCTATTCGTAGTCTTTAATTTAAAATATATATTTGAAGAAAGCGCAGACTGATATGAGTCTTCCTATTTCAGACATGCTGTAAGATCCTTCTTTTTTGTTAATATTAATAATTCATAAGAATTCATATCACTGTTCGTGTTTTGTTCAAAAGGCCGAATTCAGTCCAAAATGAACTCATCTTTCCTAATAACTACTGCAAAAAAAAGAAGACTACAAAGAAATTTTTGCACAACGAAGTTGTCATCATATGAGCCGCGACACGACAAAACCAACAAAGTGGTTGTGCGCCCATCTCAGACTCAGATCAGCCTGGGCATCCGCCAAGTCCGAGCAGACTCTTTATTAAGCGCTTAAAGGTTAGCTGAGGGTCTAAGCTACCGCCATGCGGACAGCGAAGACTCTGATCAGACTGGGCGGATGCCCAGGCTGATCTGAGTCTGCGCTGGGCGCACAACCACTTTGTTGGTTTTCTCGTGTCGCGGCTCATATAAACACGTATACGGTCGTAGGTTAATGAGTGCATTTTAATATTTTATAAGTATGGTTTATTTAAATTCTGAAGCTAAAGTCATAAAGGAAACGAGGGAGAAGCGCATACATGTACCACATAAAGGGAGGCAGCACATCTTCTCAATCCAAAAGCTGTAGTTAAAAAACAAAAATCGAACAGATAAATGTAAAACAGATACATCTATTTTTACCTATTTTCTATTTACAACCGCAAACAAAAAAGGGAGCAAAGTGGACTTCTGAATAGGTAACAACAATGATAAAATACAAGAAAGATTTGAAAAATACAAAAAAGATGTCCGCAAAATGTAACTAAAGAGATCCTCTCCTAGGAATTTACAGTATGATAAAATCAAGGGGGCTTACATTAGTTTTGATTGCATGGCGGTGGGTCGGGTGTCAGACTTTATGAAGATACCCTGAATCTAAACCTAACATAGTAGTAGCACAGATTGTTGGCGCCTGACAGCAGCTCTGTGTCGTCTTGGGTTGGGCCCACAAACCAGTAACAATCTTCTGCTCCGGGCTCCGGAAATTTAGTGTTGCTTTTTCAGTAAGTCCTCGTGTTTGTTTTATCTCAGTTTAATTTTGATTTTTACGTTTGTGAGATATCAAACTTATAAGCTATGAGTCTTCCACGCAAACCGAACAACTAAATGTCTGATGAACCAAAGCAGAACTAAGAGCGAGAGTTGGTCGACCGCAAACCGGTTAAGACCCCTAGTAATTTCACTACTTGCTGCCCAATGGCGGCACTTCTGTTTTGGTCCTTCTTGGTTGTTGAATGTGTTGTTTCTTGCTATGTCTGCTATTGACATGTTTGTGCTGTTAAGTCAAACCCGGTGCCCATCTACATGGGAAATGACTGTTCACTTCGCCGCCACAGATGATGTCTTTGGTGGTTACTAATATTGTGTTGTATTTTTCCCACATGGTGTCTTGAGGAGATTCTGGGATCATTTGTGTCATTTCCAGAGAATTTTCCTACTTACTTGTGCATGCAACCTCGCTCTAAATTCTTTTGCAGCTCCAAATACAAACAGGGCGCGGTTGTTCAAAGCATCTTTAGTTTAATGGTATATGTAGTCAAGAATTCTTTAAGTCTTCTAGTATATAAAAAATCATGTGCGCCAATTCTTTTGCTGAAAAATAAGGCAAAACTGGCGGTAGTTTGTGTGCAACCAGAGCAAGTCTTATCTGCATGCTGTTTAATTTTTCAATGCAGGACAAGTGGATTATCTTAATTTCATCATGGAGCATAAATATACTATACTAAATTCCCGAACTGAAATAAAGACGAAAATAGAATTAATTAGCTCATAAATTCCTGTGCCACAAACTTATAAGAGCCCTGTTATAACAGATACAAATCCATGCATAAACAAGGCGATTAACGCGCTAATAATAACCGGCTTTGTGAATGCAAGTGTCAGGGCAACACTCCGTCAATATAGAAGTTAGCAGGAAGCTAGAAGTAAAAGGTATCGATAGAAGTCTTGTATGCAAGAGTTATACAATTTCGACCAATCTAAAACTTGAAGAGCAGGCGACATCGTAGTGGAAAAATTAAGTGAACTTGATTTTGACTTCCTAAAGGGTCAACAAAAATTAATGATAACTAGCCTGGTCTGAAACAAAGATTTAATAGACCTGCTTAATGCGTGTAGGTATACGCTAGGTAATGGCAGCGGGGTCGAAAAATTGCCTGAACATTTTTGTTATTTTTGTATTATTTAGATTGAATTGCGAGCAAACATGGTTTTTCATTGCACTTACATTTGCTAGGTCCATCAGGGTCTGATTGAAACCTCGGCTTTCGACCTCGGTTTTCAATAGCTCCCTCGGGACCTGGAAAATGTTAATGCATGAAAAAACATGTTAGAGTCCTATGTTAAACTTTATTTGTACCTAGATATAAAATTCATATTCGATAACAAGTCTGCCTTTTTATGTATATTAACTGTTTTATGGCGTTATCTTGATAGGACGGATGAAGCTGTGACGCCATGGTAAGGCTGCCTCTAACTTAAATATGCCTCTTGAGATTTTGCAAAATTGATGTATAATGTTCTCGGTATTCGCATACTGAAGTCTGTATTAATAGGAAAGAGTTCGTTGCAAGCTGTATACATCTATAACATGGCGAATTATGTTTGTGCGTATACTGCAACTGTAGCCCCCTCCTTTCCCTCGCCCGAACGCCCTTACCTCAGTTATGCTATTATGAATTTGTTTTCAAATAATAAGAGTCCTCTTTGTCCTCCCATGCTAAGAGTACCTAAACACAGATTTTCTAATATAGAGCGGTTCTTCTACCTTCACATTTGGTGGCATACTGTAGGTTGAAGTGTAATGTGCTGTGTCACATTGCTAGCAAAACAAATGTGGAACATATAAAAAAAATAGCAGATCTCTCAACAAGTACTATAATTATTGTTTTTTCTAGTTTTCCATCGGAAAATGCAATATAAACAACAGTGAGACACTGGATGGGATCCTACGCCTGTACTTTGTATTTTCACCACACATTAAATAAGTAAATAGGAAAATTACAGCTTATGTTACCGAAAGAAGGTCTCTTCTGATGCCAACAAAATCCCTTAAACATTTTTCAACACCTTTGTATGACACACTCAAGGGTGATTTATTTCATTGAATCTGGTCCAAAACGGCCATTTACAATATGTTCGAACCTGTAGTGAAAACCTCACACCTCACGATAAAATATTATAGAGACATATCTAAGACAATTACGTGCTACGCACCTTCATTTTTTTATATTTCTCATGGGAAAATCATACGGACTAAGTTCATATATTTCATATTGTCATGTCTTTTGAAAGCTGGTATTTAACCCCAATTTATAAAATTCAAGACTGCAAAAACGCAGGTGCTTGTTGAAAATTTGTTAGACAAATTTTCAATACGTAGCTGCGCTGCGTATTTGCGTACGGACAGCTACGCCCTTGTTTTATATAAATGTATGCCGATGGGGAACCATGGACGTAAGGTATTTCAGCAGACGAGAAATTGTGACTGCAAGTAAATCACACCTGGTTTTGCACTCACTTGTATTATGTAAATGATTCTATTACCACCGACCTAACAAATTATCGGTTTTATCATTAACATCCATTAGCATAATTAGCCGACACTAAGACCTACTACAGATACTAATAAACGTAAAAGAAACGACAGTTTTACAGCTATTTCTATTTCTGATAACACATAAAATGTGTTTCACAGACACATGGGCAAGAGCACCATAATGCTGACATCATGAGGCGATGACAGGTGAACTCTTTATGGTCCAAAAAGCAGACGACTAGCTTTACACCTGCAAAATTTCAAAACCTGTTTATTCCAAGCTATATCATATTGAGAATCCAAAATTATAGGACAAACGATGTAGATCTAGGTGAGGCGGCATTATGTGCTGCCTCATGGAGATCTTCGTTGTTTGCAAACTCAGCTTTTTTTCTAATATTAAAGTTTGTCGTTTTGATAACACATAATTTTTGCTTCACAGACACACGAGGCTTTCAAAGGCAGGAGCACCATAACGCTGACATTTTGAGGTGATTCGTGTTACAGATACCCCTATATGCGCGAAAAAGCAGGCGACGACATTTAATCATTCTGTAGGCCTATTATTTTTTTTAAATGTTTCGAACCAGCTACATCACCTCTAAAATTCAAAGACTGGAAGCGCCTCATTAGGATCTACGCTGTTTGCAGATTCAAGATTTCTAGGCCTAACAGTCTGTGGATTAGAAAAATACCTTCACTGAAGTTGCATGACTACACTTTCAGGGGAAAAAAACCTCCATCATTCGCAATTTTGCTTCAAATTCTTTTCGAAAAGAATTTGGTCCTCTAGGGACAATTTCTTTCCTTTAATAGTGGATCCTGTGTTGGAAGGGCTTCATCAACCAGGGAAGCAAGCAAGAAGTCACAAAATCTTTTCCCGTTTTTGGTTTATCTTGTTTTAGTCCATTTATTTACCTATAGTTCACATTTTTTTATAAATCATCTTAGTTTTTCTTAATTGATAGATAGAGTCTTCACTAGCCGGTGGTCGAGCCCTCCAGGTGACGTGGCAATCATTTCTGCAGTCAGTAAAATAATTCTGGATATTGAGAGAACCGTTGGTCGCCGCACAAAAAGAACTTAAGAATTTTGTCAGCTCAGCCGTTTCATTCTTATGTATATATTTGAGCCGCGACACGAGAAAACCAACAATGTGGTTGCGCGCCCAGTGCAGACTCAGATCAGCCTGGGCATCCGCCCAGTCTGATCAGAGTCTTCGCTGTCCGCATGAAGGTAGCTTAGACCCTTATCTACCCTCTAAGCGCACAGCGAAAAGTCTGATCAGACTGGGCAGATGCCCAGGCTACTATGAGTCTGCGCTGGATGCACAACCACGTTGTTGGTTTTCTCGTGTCGCGGCTCATTTGATTAATTATGTTTCCTTATTATGTCACAGTATTGTGCTTTGGTAGGTCAGCATATTGTGATTGTTTTAGAAGAGAGGTTATACAAAGTTTAGGCCATCACTTTCTTGAGTGTTTTGAAAACGTTGAATTCCACATCTATAATACTAAATAAACGAAGTAACGCATAAACTGCAAAATTGGTGGCATTTTCAAGCGTAATTTCTATACTGGTTCTTTCGCATATTGCTGTCATTGATAATTTCGGTTAGCGTGTGTTTCAGTTTCACGTAGATTTAAAGAATTTGGGAATTAAATTCGTCTTTCATTTTAAATTCTCCAAAGTATTTTTCTAGAAACTTCGATGTCAACAATGGGTGCGTTCGAGTGAAATTATCGTGTACTCGAATACACGTTTTAAATTAATCCGGTCGTTTCGGTTTTGCGTCGTTATATCGGCGCGCTGCTTAGCAAGTCCAAATTTAGCAGTTTCTAAATACTACAAACTTCGATGTCAACAATGGGTGCGTTCGAGTGAAATTATCGTGTACTCGAATACACGTTTTAAATTAATTCGGTCGTTTCGATTCTGCGTCGTTATATCGGCGCGCTGCTTAGCAAGTCCAAATTTAGCAGGTTCTAATGCAAAAATCCGACCCATGAACGTACGTCATTTCTCATAAATAACGATTTCTTTTTGTATTTTTGCTCATATGTCTAAACGGATGAAGAACTTAATGGTCATAGTCCCGACGGCCCTGGCTCGAAACGACCCATTTTCTTCTAGAACGATAGTCAATACGAGTAGCCAATCGAACTCGCCCATTGAAGAATAAAGCTCAACGCACATGGTCTTTCGAAAAGTTGGACGGACATACGGCGCCAAGTGTGTGCGGCTATGGTTACGTACCGCTGAGCCACTTGGGGAACGTCGTTAGGAGAATTCAAACTGAACTGAACTTTCGAAAAGACAAAAATTAAACATGTCTAAGGTTAACACACATGCGCCAGGTAAGAAAGGGCATTTTTTCCAGCGAAGCAGACACATCAATTTCAGTGATTCAACGAAGCTAAATATGCCTTTAGTCTTCAGAGGGCTTGAATATTTGCCCCCAAAACGTTCCAGGACCCAATCTTTCCAGAAAAAAAAATACCCAGGACAGGTCACATAACCAAGATGGCAAACATTCATTATGGTAAAAAATTTCAAAAATCTTCTCCCCCAGAACCACGCCGGGCCGCGTAGCGCAATCGGTAGGGCACCTGACTCATAAGTCAGAGGTCCTGGGTTCGAAACCCGGTCTGGCCACATACTTTTGTTTCTGCTTCCGCTGATTCAAGGAGGGCAGTTGTCAGTTACTGGCGAAAGTATGTGCACTTAGTACTGGTTAACCGCTTAGGAGGTCTAAGCCTGCCCAGGAATAGTGTGGTTAGATTAACTGACCGTCCCGACATGACCTTAGCTGTTTACCATGGACGTTAAGCATCAAATCAACCAATTCTGCCCCAGATGAGAACCACAAATCCTATGATCTTGAAACTTAGCATGTCGCATCAAGGACTCAAAAGCTCAACAAAATTTATATAAATGATGACCCTGGGATGACCTTGATCTGTTTTACGGCAAGGTCAACTTTTGAGTCACTTAGGTTTTTCTATAGGAAAAAGTGAAAAAAAGTTGATTTTTTTAGAAACAATGCAGTCTGCTACCTGAAAGTTTGTAGATGCAGACAACTAATTAGGTAAATGAAGCTTTAGTGAGTATTCATGGTAAAGGTCATATCTTCACCTGGGCCTAAGGCCATTTACATTGAAAAATTAAAACTCGCCTTTTTTATATAAACTTGACCATCATGAAATATTGTCGCGCTTGCGCGGGCTCTTTTCTAGTCATCTAAATAATTATTAGATCTCTTTGTTGGCATGCAGTATTTATCAAATGTGAGTTCATATTCTGTAGCTCGGCCTCGATAAATATAACTTGATATTATCTCGAGTTTGTTATAAATGGGCCGCGACTGCAGAAAACCAACAAAGTAGCATGTGTGCCCAGCACAGACTCAGATGAACAATGTCATCCGCCCAGTCTGATCAGAATCTTCGCTTTGCGCTTAATCGGTAGCTAAGGGTCTACGCTGTCTCCAATCGGACAGCGAAGACTTTGATCAGATTGGGTGGGCGCGCAGGCTGATCTTAGTCTTCACTGAACGCAAATGCCATTTTGTTAGTTTTGTCGTGTCGTGGCCCATTTATTGGAATTTAACCACATTTAAAGCCAGGAAAATGTTTTTTTTTATGATCCTGGCTAGTCTGAGCCGGACTTAGTGATCACTTTTTTATTGTGACTGAAAATTTGGTTTAGTCAACAACAATAGCAAATTCTTTCTCTTTCAGTTTTTAAGCGTCACGTGCAAGTGCACATCTTATCGATCCTAACAGATCTTTGGTGGAACAGCAAAGATATACACTTTGGGTCAGAAAATTTAAATCATGAAATATCGGAACTGCAACAGCGGCGTAATCTGCCGGGACATCAATTGTAATTTTGTGACGGAATCCTTGTCCGAAGTTTTTAGCTCACCTGAGCCGAAGGCTCAGAGGTGAGCTTATAGGATGGGAGTCGAGCCGTCGTCCGTCCGTGCGTGGGTGGGTGGGTGCGTGGGTGCGTGCGTGCGTGCGTCAACACTTTCAAACATAAATATCTCAGAAACCAGTGGGCCGATCGCAATCAAATTTTATCTGAAGCATCATTGGGGTGGGGGAAAGGCTGCATTAGGTTTTGGTGCCGATCAGCTCAGAACTCTGGTTTCCATGGCAACAGATAGCCCCCATAGGGTTATAATGGGGAAAACGGCGTCATCACCTTTTCTCGACTGTTTTTGATTAGATCCTTATCATACTTGCAGGTAATGATGACATACACAAGAGCTTGGATGAGTTCGAAATTTGGTCAGATTCGAGCACAGACTACGGAGTTAGCTGCCCTTGAGCGTTTGAAAAAAATCCCATAGGGTTATAATGGGGAAAATGGCGTCATCACGTTTTCTCAACTGTTTTTGCTTAGATCCTTATCATACCTGCAGGTAATGATGACATACATAAGAGCTTGGATGAGTTCGAAATTTGGCCGGATTCGAGCACAGACTACGGAGTTAGCTGCCCCTGAGCGTTTGAAAAAATCCCATAGTGTTATAATGGAGAAAACAACGTCATCACATATTTTTAGAAAAACTTTGTCATCGCTCTATTGCCTACATTTCCCAACGGATTTTAAAATAACTTCACACAAATGTAGGGCGTGACAATATCTCGAGCAAGTTCGACTTTCAGGATGCTGCGCCCAAGGTCAAGGTCACTGTGGCTATTTTTAGAAAAACATTGTCAGCGCTCTAGCACCTACATTTCTTAATGGATTTTAAAATAACTTCACACAAATGTAGGGCATGACAATATCTGGAGCAAGTTCGACTTTCAGGGTGCTGTGCCCAAGGTCAAGGTCACTGTGGCTATTTTTAGAAAATCTTTGTCATCGCTCTAGCACCTACATTTCTCAGCAGATTTTAAAATAACTTCACACAAGTGTAGGGCATAACAATATCTCAAGCAAGTTCGACTTTCAGAATGCTGCGCCCAAGGTCAAGGTCACTGTGGCTATTTTTAGAAAAAATTTGTCAGCGCTCTAGCACCTACATTTCTTAGCAGGTTTTAAAATAACTTCACACAAATGTAGGGCATGACAATATCTCGAGCAAGTTTGACTTTCAGGGTGCTGCACCCAAGGTCAAGGTCACTGTGGCTATTTTTAGAAAAACTTGGTCATCGCTCTAGCGCCTACATTTCTCACTGGATTTTAAATCAACTTCACACAAATGTAGGGCATGACAATATCTCAAACAAGTTTGACTTCCAGGGTGCTGCGCCCGAGGTCAAGGTCACTGTGGCTATTTTTAGAAAAACTTTGTCATCGCTCTAGCACCTACATTTCTCAATGGATTTTAAAATAAATTCACACAAATGTAGGGCATGACAATATCTTGAGCAAGTTAGACTTTCAGGGTGCTGTGCCCAAGGTCAAGGTCACTGTGGCTGTTTTTATAAAAACTTTGTCATCGCCCTAGCACCTTCATTTCTCCATGGATTTTGAAATAACTTGACACAAGTGTAGGGTATGACAATATCTCAAGCAAGTTCGACCCTCAGGATGCTGTGCCCAAGGTCAAGGTCACTGTGGCTATTTTTAGAAAAACTTTGTCATCGCTCTAGCACCTACATTTCTCAACGGATTTTAAAATAAATTCACACAAATGTAGGGCATGACAATATCTCGAGCAAGTTTGACTTTCAGGGTGCTGCAATCAAGGTTTTTGCTTAGATCCTTATCATACTTGCAGGTAATGATGACATACATAAGAGCTTGGATGAGTTCGAAATTTGGCCGGATTCGAGCACAGACTACGGAGTTAGCTGCCCTTGAGCGTTTGAAAAAAATCCCTTAGTCTTATAATGGAGAAAACAACGTCATCACATTTTCATTTTTCATCAGATCCTCTTCATACTTGCAGGTAATGAGGATATGCATAAAAGCTTGGATTAGTTAGCATTTCGGCTAGATCCCACCACTGACTATGGAGTACCTGCCCTGAGCATCCAAAAAATCAATGTCTCCACTTTTTCTTGGTTTCTACTGATCCGATCCTTTTCAAACATGCAGGTAATGAGGAAATGCATAATATCTTAAACAAGTTCAAATTTTGGCCAGATCAAGCCAACCACTACGAAGTTAGCTGCCCTTGACAGCTCTGTCTATTGTGCTCTTGATCGGATACTTTTTAAATTTGCATATATTAAATGAGGGCATACATAATGTTTTGGATGAGTTTAATTTTCAGCCTGATTGGACCACTGACTGTGGAGTTAGCTGCCCTTGAGCATCTTAAATATCCCTATAGGTTTACAATGTCTCTCAGGTGAGCAATTGTTGCCCTTTGGGCTACTTGTTTTACTCTGTGTGTAGTTCAGTTAAAGTGTCGTTAGAATCAAATCCCAGAGACGGTTTAAAGAATCCTAAAAGCAGTCTGTCCAGTGTCTATTCCGTTTGCCATCAATATCCCACGTTGTAAATCAAAAGTGTTCCATTTTATGATATTACAGATATGAGGCGCGACATGACAAAACCAACAAAGTGCATGTGCGCCCAGCGAAGACTCTGATCAGCCTGGCATCCGCCGAGTCTGATCAGAGTCTTTGCTGTGCACTTAAATAGTAGTTTCTGTTCTAAGCTACCTTTTGCCGACAGCGAAGACTCTGGTCAGACTGGGTATTTGCCTAGGTTGATCTTCGTTGGGCGCACATGCCGCTTTGTTGGTTTTGTTATGTCACGGCTCATATTTTTATAGGTGTCCCAGTTTTCAGGTGCTTAAGCTAACCTGAGCCAGCGGCCCCGGGGGAGCTTATAGGATGGTAAGGCTCACATGGTCACATGACCAATATGGCCGCCACGCCCATATATGGCAAAAACATTTAAAAATCTTCTTCTCCAGAACCAATAGGCCGATGGCTTCAAACTTGGTATGTAGCATCAAGTACACAAGTACTACCAAAATTGTTCAAATTATGACCTTGGTGTGACCTTAACATTTTTTACGGTAAGGTAAAATTTGCTTTCTGTAGCTTTGATATGGGAAAATGCTTGAACAAAAGATTTTTTTTGGAAACTGAAGATTTTGACCTGACAATTGGTATATACAGTCATTATGAGTACAGGAAAATACAAGAGGTCAAGGTCATTCTTTGGCCTTTGACCCTGGTCTCTCTTATCTTCTTACATTTCCTCAAAAGCCACTGGGCTAATTGTAACCAAATTCCGTGTAGAGCCTAATGATCGATTGCCTTGAAACTTGGTATATAGCATCAGGTACTGGAGTACTATCAAGATTGTTCAAATGATGACCTTGGGCTGCATTTGACAGTTTTAAAGCAATGTCAAGTATTAGAAAATGCTAGAACAAAAGATTTCGTGGCAAGTTTAGAAGATTTTGGCCTAAATATTGGTGTATATAGTCGTCTTAATTAGAAACATGAAAGATTTGCGTGTACAAGAAGTCAAGATCGTTCTTTGACGTCTGATCCATGTCTCTCATATTTTGACAATTTCAGACGTCTCCTCAAAAGCCACTGGGCTAATTCTAACCAAATTTTATACACAGCCTCCAGCGGCTGAGGGAACGAAAATTTATTCAAACGGTCTAGGTCACATGATCTACATGGCCATCATACTCAGATGAGCGATTCAGGGCCTCATGGCCCTCTTGTTTATTAAGCACCAGTATGGTATGAAAGACAAGGGAAAACAAAAAGCTATGTAAAATTATAGCTAGTAATTATCCAGGAAAAAGCAAGTGGGAAGTTTGACTAATCGAATCTGATTGTTTGTTTCAGTGTAGTAAACATCGATAGACGTCAATTTTTAGATACGGCTCATCAATCAAATGCTTGTTCATTGGTCTGTAATTTGCAGAGTATACTCTAAGATAACAAATACCGACAGGCTGCATATTAGATTATGGCAACATACCAAACTGACCTATAGGAAGCGGATGCATTTTTAACCCTTTTTTATGACCAGTGGACTTGTCCATTCTTGTTATATAGATAAGTTTATGGGTTTATGATGAATGTTTTCAGTTTTATTGTATTTTGCATAGATATTGTTGTAAGAAAATGTGTTGATCTTTATCACCTGCGGCTTCTGTTCTGGGTCTGCACTGTTTGCATATGTACTGTAAAACACTTAATATCTGCGGTGTCAAAATTTCGCGTTTTAATGAAAACCTATTGGCGGATTTTAATTTTGGCGTTCGTAAATATCATGACTCAAGATAGTAAAGAAAATTTGATATTAATTTGTATTATTTTTATTACTTTTCTATTAAACTACACATTGTGGCATCTATTAGAATCGCCTCGGTGAGGCGATTCTAATGGGATGCCACAATGTATAGTTTTATGGAATGGTATAGAAAATATCTAAAATATTCATAATAGGTTCTCCTTTTTATCTCAGCCTCCTTTAAGGAGTGCGTACATGAAGTAAGTGTATCAAAACAAAACTCAAATATTGGCGGACTTATATTTTAGCGCTCTTTGCCTTAACCGCGAATATCGCCAAAATTCAGTAACCGCCAAATATAAGTGTTTTACAGTACCCTCAAACGGGTTTCCAGTCTAAAAAGTGTAAATTCCTTTACGCATGTTTATTTATTTACTTTTTTTGTTTTGTTTTTATTTTGCAACTGAGAAACATCTGTTTTCGGATTTGCACTACATCAATTTTATACTTTTAGTGAATGCTTCAAACACAATGATGGCTAATCACATTACTATGCATGCAGAACCATGGTTATACCGTTACAATTTGACCAGCCCGATATCGGAACATTTAGGTTTTACGGAGATGTACCAAGCGTTGAGGTGGTTGGTTACACTGCCATGTTATCCCGCATTTTTTGTAAAATGAGACTACTTTTGTAGCTGTCTCGTTTCTTCACTCTTTCTTAAACGTGGTCTACTCTTAACGGAAAGAATTTGCTTCTAAAACGTGTTTGTTTGTTTTTCCCCTTTAAGAGTTGGCTTTTATTGAGAAGGGATGTGAAAAGAAAGGAGTTCTTCACTTGAAAGTATATCCACTTACTGCTGAAAGAATGAGATGTAAAATTACGTATTTCATGCAGCTGTGAATATCTAGTTAGATAGTAAATTAGTGAGATTTTTTACCATATTCAGAATTAATTTTAGAATTAATTAAAGTACCTCAGACAGTTTTAATTTAAATTTGCGTGTATAAGTGGTCAAAATGAACTTTCGGTATACATGTACTCAAAGTTTCCATTGAATTATGTTGTTCTGAACTCCCTATAGTTGGCACAACAATTATTTTCGGATTATTTAGCACATAAACTTAAAGTTTTGGCGGAACAACCAAGTTTTTATCATTGAAATGACGAGTAAGAAACGTTTTATTAAGATATTCCTCCCATCCCCATCATGCCTCAGCAAACCACTTTGCATGTATGTGTGCACTTAATATATACACACATTATATGACAGTGGCATGCTGAGGCAACGGGAAAAGGGCGAGATGGTCTACAGCTGAAAAACTGAAAAGCTTGTGGGGTAATTAGACCCTCTGTGTCTTAAAATAAGGCTAGCGTACATGTACTTTATTTAATATTATTGCATGCCTGTTTACTTCATTTTAAGCAATTTAACAAAAGTAAAATTCAATAAATAAGAAAAATCGTAGATATGTTTTGGACCGCAGAAAAATTTCACATACCTCTCTTGAGAAAGGCAGTGAGAGTTAGTGTGGAAATGTGATCGGTTTTCAAAATCAATCGTTAATCCTCTTTTTTACGCTTGAGACTACCAGGTAAAGACATAATCTTCAACACTGGCCTCATAAGAAAGCTGTATAAATTTGTCGACAAATAGGCAAATGTGTATTGAAACTGTCAGAGGTCCAAACGAGCAAAATACATCTTAAGTGGATTAAAAGGGCTCAAACCTACAGCCAACATTCACAGAAAAATTGTCCACTGTCGTCAGAGCCTACACGGGGCAATCCAGGTGTTTTATTTATGGAGCAGTTTGACCTGTCTGTGTCAGACGTCAAGCAAATCTTATAGCCGATGCGGTCGCGACAGGTTTACACTTTCGTTGACAACCTTAATTTCCGGTCGATGCTGATTGCATATATAAGCAAGTCAGAAATAGTCTCATAAAATTTCACAGGAATAACTGAAGACTCTTCTCCGAAGTTCTTGGGCCACTTAGAACGGTTTACAAATTCATATTAAACCTCCGTGGGTTGATAGCAAACCATTTTGTTTGAATGGTCACAATCCGCTATCCAAGATGGCCATCTTAGAAGTTAACTCCTAGGCCAAATGGTCTTCTCCAAAATCAATGCAGGGCGCATAACGCACACTCCACAATTGTTACCCCGGAATCACGTATGCCCAGAAGCTAGGCTCTTGACTCTAGTTAATAAAAATTGCACAATTGCCAACGTCAGCAAAGTGGGTTTTAGTCTATATGAATTATCTTGGTGAAATTTACAGAAACCATATACGTACGAGAAACTTCCGGCAACCATGAAAATTTCATACCAGGGTTACCTGCCCTGCCTCATAGCAAAATTAACAATGGCTAGCCTACACATGTGATATATGTGTATATAATTTATTATCATCTATGCTCCGGACATGCACGCTTCACCAAAAGCGATAATCTTGCCTTCTATTTACATTTCGCATAATGCGGTATGATTGTTTTTCAGAAGTTGACAACACAGCTGAGTGCTTGAAACGGTTTTCCCATGTTGCGTAATTTAGATATTACCTTACTGTCAATGACAGTCTGCGACGGCTTGCATACTTTAATACTTGGAATGGAATAATCAGGACAAGGTCTCTGCATTCAAATGGAAAAATGTGCTCGAAGAGACTAGCATATTATTCTTACAGGAAAAAATTTGCTCCCCAAGTGGAAGAATATTATTTCACTTAAGAGTGTCATCCAAAATCAATGGAATGATCCCTACCAATCCGTTTTATTACATTCCATGTCTTCAATAAACTCTATGGCGAGGGTTTGGCTGTGAACACAGTTACATCAACATAGTAACAAGAATGTTCAGGTTTGATGTTCATAGTAATTTTGAAGGGAATGTCCCAACAGCAAACCTCTGACCTGACTGTGCATATACCTAGGCTGATCTGAGTTTTGCTTGGCGCACATGTATCCCAACCTTCGGGTCCAACTTTCCAGTTGGAAACGCGGTAGAGCATCGCTTCCCATTTGAACGGTAGACTCTCGAGTCCCGCGGCTGTACCGTAGTGGATAACACTCCAGACTATCAATCCAGGGGTCGCAAGTTCGATCCCCCGTTTCTCCGGTCTTTCGGATGAGACTTTAAACCGAGGTCCCGTCTCCATATGTTGTTGGTGGGACGTTAAACCCGAGTTCACCCACTCACTCACCCCAACTGGGCACCAATGATAGATTCCATTAATCGATTTGCTGACTAAATCTTACGGAATAATTCCTGCGTAATGTATTTGGCTCTAACTTGAAACAATTACAGTAATGATAATAATGAGCCACGACACGAGAAAACCAACAGTGTGGTTGTGCGCCCAGAGCAGACTCAGATCAGCCTGGGCATCCGCCCAGTCCAATCAGACTCTTTGCTAAGCGCTTAAAGGGTAGCTAAGGGTCTAAGCTACCTCCATGCAGACAGCGAAGACTCTGATCAGACTGGGCGGATGCCCAGGCTTATCTGAGTCTGCGCTGGGCGCACAACCACATCAATTGTTGGTTTTGTCAATTATGATTACTCATGTCTCTGTTTGTTGTCATGTAGAAGTGACCTGTCAAACAGGTGTCATATTCAACTGCAAGGGTGACATTTTACAATCTATTAATTACATTAATATAATGCTTCATACTTTAATGAGAACAGTTAGCGTTTAATAATACTGCAGTCATAATGTTTTAGTACAGTTGTTAAAATTGAATTTCGTCATAACTTAAACAGTAAAGCAAATTCTAATGTATATTACGGAGTCGTTAATACCTGTCGACTGGCAACAGCGATAATACATAAAATTGCTATAATTGACATAATAATAATAATAAATTCTTTATTTCAAGAGGATGACATACTTAGTAAAACATACTAATCTCACATATGGTCCTCATAAAACATAAATACAAATTAAACAGTCATATTTACATATAATACACCATTAAAATGTCTGGGAGACCTAAGAGACTGTATATGCAAAGAATGATTTGGTAAAAAATTAAATTCTTCTTGCGTAAAGATTCATTATGAATTAAATCACTATGTAAAATGATTCACTAAACTTGTTAAGAACATGTTCCTTACATAAAAATGACATACAGACTGTTTAAGCCATAGGCATGTTATTAGATTGACTTCATTAAAACATTATAAAATAAAGTACAATATATGAATTGAACTAGCTGAAACAGGTGAGTAAAACAATAAAGTTATCAAGAACATTAAACACGGTGTAGTAGTTAATCTCATATAGTTAATCTTTGACTGGTAATAGCCATTTTACGTTGAATTCCTTATGGAAGTCAACTTGTGGTAGCGATTTCACCGTAAAATTGCCAGAGTATCAAATTCTGACATGATGCTAATGTTACCCCATTGAGGGCACAGGAAGCACTGCCGTGTAAACATGGTAAAAGTTATAATAAATCCATTTGCGTCTTGATGACGTCATATGTTTAAAGACGTCCGCCTCAAAACAGTCCTTTCGAAAGCTTCGCAGTGATCTTGGTACATAATCTTACGTACCCGATATATTAGCGCTGATTAACACATGTGTTGTTGGGCAAATTCGATTGTTAATGCATCTCTGCTTCCTCGTCTTGATTTAATATTTGGCGAACTTTTCTCCAACATTATACATGCAAATCTAAGACGATTCACCAATAAAGCAAATATATTTGGGCCATATCATGTGATTTCAAAGAATGTGACTGGTGACAAGTAAAGGCTCTGATCAGACTGCACTTGAGTGCAGTCTGCTCAGAGGCTTCACTTGTCAAATCAGCCATATCTGGAACTGGCCCATACCATACAGCCAAACGTGAAGCCTCAAGAGACCCAGTGTAAGCGATAAGAATGATCTGAAAATCGCATGGAAAACACTTCCACTAATTGGAAGCCACACGATGTGGCTCATTTCATCATTCAAATATTTGTTGAAACCAGCTTCAATAGTATTGCAATAATAGGCAGTCAGAATCTTATAGTAATCGGGACACTGATAAAAATTATAATTGAGCCATGACACGACTAAAACAACAAAGTGCCATGTGCGCCCATCGAAGACTCGGATAGCCGTCTAGTCTGACCAGATTCTTCGCTGTGCGTTTAAAGAATAGCTAGAGGTCTAAGGTAGCTCCATGTGAACAGCGAAGACTCTGTTCAGTCTGAGCAGAAGCTCAGGCTGATCTGTGTCTTCGCTGGGCGCACATGCCACTTTGTCGGTTTTGTCGTATCGCGGCTCAAATAGCCAAACAGACAAGTCAGACAACCATCATATTTACTATGAATACTATCTACTACAGTATGTCTTAGATGAGCGACTTCACACATCAGGCGCACGACATAGGTATGACAACGTCATACATGTATCAACGCCGAATGCAAGTCATGAGGTCGGATTGGCGTTGTTACGACTTATTGCGATGTTGTTTCAACGCTATATACCCGTTCTTAGATTATCTGCCCAAAGTATGTTTTTATGTATTCTGTTACTGTTAGACATTGGTAGGGAGTGTTTCTTGTTTCACACGAGTTAAGTTTTTAAGTCGTTTTATGGACGTATGATAACATTTTCTCACTTCTGGTAGTCTGAATGCATACAAAACGGGATCAATGATGGTGTTGATCAGCTGGAAAATAAACACAGTATTTCTGTAAACAACACTGTATTCCCACTGCATGGAATCATCGAAGTAGATAACAAGGAAATTCGTAGAACTAGGAAGCCAGCACAGTAGAAAGGAAAACACAATAAAGAATGTTGTTATTGTCGATTTGCGCCGCCTTACACTATGCCCTGCCATCCTGTAAGATCTATTTGCAAACCTGCGAATTTCTCCACAAATTCTGCAATATATTAAGAGGAGTAGGAGAATGCTAGTAAATGTTCCCGCGGTATATATAATATACGGATCAAACGCAAAATTAAAGTAGATTTTGTCACACAGAGATAGGTTTGTTGAATTTATATATTTTATTAACTGATCAGTCCGTAAACCGAATCCCCGATTTGTATACCTCGAAATATTATATTGTATTACAGATAATGCGGCAGCTTTTGTCCGTTTGGTGGACTTTTTCATACTGCTTGCAACGAGGTTAGTATGAATATTTAAACCATTTAATTGTTTCTTTTCCGAATGTGTTAAATCATCATATACCAGATGGTGCATACCCGTATATATCGATACTTCTCCTTGGCTGGTATAGGCTTGGTTTACAGGGGGAATGTTTCTTACATTATCAGTTTTATCATTGAAAACTTCTTTAATGGCGGAATTTCTTTGAATTATTCCTGGAAGAACAACAGCAATTCCACTTAATATGACAGCGGAACACCATAGCACGACCACTGACCGATTCACAAAGCTACGAGTGACTAGACTGCTATGCTTCAAAGGTTTCAATATCATCAAATAGTTGTTAATTGCAATCAACATAACTGCCAATAGAGTTGCCAAAAATGTGGCAATCTGTAAAAATGTATAAAATGAAATGGCACAAAATGTGGACGATGACAGATGGTCAGGGAATATCACCACTAACAAGATACTCCAAATATCACAAATACACACTGTAATATCGGCAACGGCGAGGTTAATCACGAGCCGTCCCATTGGTGATATTTTTCCGGAAGTGATGCATAGCACAAAGATATTTATGGTATTTAAGATTATTCCAAGTAAAGATAGAAAAAGCCTACATAAATATATAACGTATGTGTTAACATCTAAATACAAGCCAAAAAACTCCATTGCAGCACAGATTCTCAGATTTACAAAACTAATGTTTTCACGTTAAGCATATGCTTAAAACATAAATTATGAGTGTATGTATTGTCTTGAACCTAATAAATTATATTCGGAGCACCTCTTTGCCTCGCTGACCTCCAGTTCAGCATAATAAGGCGTGACTAGGGGAAATGTGATCTTAACGATTTTGTCGTTAGGGAAAACTAACTTTTTCAAGGCGGTAACGTCTTCAGATATAGTCTAAAGATGTACAATCTGCTGGATTATTATCATTCTGAAATCCAGTGTTAGACAGTTTGAGTACATTAAAACATTAACCAAACTGTATCTTAACTATTCCTGAAGGTGGCTTCGTTTTCGCAACGCATACTTCCATCTGTTCGGTACTGCATCCATGTCTGTATTAATACTAATAATATCGACATTAATGAGCCGCGACGCGACAAAACCAACATAGTGATTGTGCGCACAGCGCAGACTCAGATCAGCCTGGGCATCCGCCCAGTCTGATCAGAGTCTTCGCTGTCCGCATGGAGGTAGCTGAGACATTTAGCTACCATTTAAGCACTTAGCAAAGAGTCTGATCAAGCCTGGCGGATGCCCAGGCTGATCTGAGTCTGCGCCGGGCGAACAACCACTTTGTTGATTTTCTCGCGTCGCGGCTCATTTACCAAACAAATATAAATATTTAGACAGATAGATATTAGCAAACTGTGCAGACCCAGTTTAGAGTGCGGTCTTATCAGGGTGTAACTTGTTTGGTATTCCCTCTATTTTCACCTGCATTTTTTTGGCGCGTGAGGACAACTCCGGTAAATTTTAGATGTCCAAATCTTTCAGATTTTTACGGTAGCTTAACAAAGAGTGAGGATCAATCATTAAGTTGTGGTACAATGTTAATTATCTTGGAAGAGTCTTCAGCTGTTCGAAATTATTTATATCATTTCTGTCAGAAATATCCTTAGCTTCCGAGAGTACTTCAATCAGCCGCCAGGAAAATATTCCAGTTGACCGTTTGTCTACTGATAACAAAATGTGCCCCAATCAATCTTTTGTTTACTCAGTGTAGATTTACAAAAAAATCGTAATGACTGTTGTCCTAAATTTTGACAATTTGCTTTTTAATTCTGTTGTGGTTCCTCAATGTAAAGTTATATTATGTTCATTTGTATTTTGTCTTCTGGCAAAATGGTCGGCTGTATAGCTGCCCACTTTGATTTCTGTTTTGTTTCATAATTCAAAATATATAAGAATTGTCAGACGATAACGGAGCTTAGATTACGGGGGCATGACATTAACAAGGGCACATTTGATATGAAAAAAATAAAACAAGTGAAAAAATGAGGTCAACGAAAGTGTCAGAATAAACAGTTTTTACCAAGAACAATTCAAATTCAAGAAACAGTGCTGGAGATATAAGGCAATGTCAATGAAGTGTGAAATATAGGTCACAATGACCTTTAAGTAATATCAAGGTCAATTATTGCGTCTGAATGCACAAGTATACCAATTATAATTACAAATCCATGAAATAGTGTTGAAGTTATAAGGCTAAGATTACTGGACCATGAAATAAAGGTCGCACTGAGCTAGGTTGAGTATGAGCTCATTCACAGTGACAGACCATAATATTACCCCATTTATTATGCTTATCCATATAAATTTAAATACAAACAGGTGGCAAATCCACTAAATCATGGAGGGTCCACCAACACAGATTTTGTTCACTGCTTTCTTCTGCTCTGTCTGAGATGTTAGGGTTTACTAAATTCCACAACTTACCTTGTGTAGCTACTGAAACAATAAGTTAAGCACAGATGGTGAAACATTTTTCCAAGTGCAGTAACCCATAAAATATAAGTTAACATCAGAAATGGTGCACTGCATTTATCTGTACTTCCAAGGTGTCCATGTATACCACGAATATTTGATTATTTAGAACCTGCGGTGAACGCAACAGGTGAACCTAATGTTTCGATCGTCAATGGGCTCATAAAATGTAGGCCATTGTGTTCAGTTGCTTTTGTCTGATTACGAATTTGAAAATTCCATCCCTAATGAATACTAAGAAATGAGCTAAACGCAACTGGTGAACCAGAATTTGCAATGTTCAGTTTTACATGAAAACAGATTGCAATCCAATATTCATGATTACATTCAGCTGATCTTCTACAGATGTTGCTGTGAAAGAAGTTTGAAGACTATCCCTTTTCGGTACTTAGTAACTGAGCTAAACGCAACTGGCAAACCAAAATTTCTACTATGAAAGAAATCACAAATCCGCAGGCATGCCCAATATGCACCACTGCATTCAGTGAATCCTCCTAGAATGTTCCCATGTAGCAAGTTTGAAAACTCTATCCTTTCAGGATACCTAGAAACTGAGCTAAACACAATGGGACTATGTAATAATCAATGAAATATAGGTCATGACATAATATTACCCACTGCACTCTATTTACCTTCCCCGGAAGTTTATGTGTAGCAAACTTGAAGACTCTACTCTTTTTGATTACTTAGAAACAGAGCTAATCGAAACTAGTGAACCAAAATGTTCTATGTTTAGTTGTCCATAAAATTCATGATATTACCCAAATGCGTCACTGCATTCAGTTGGTCTTTCTTAAGTTTTCCTGTGTAGCAAGTTTAAAGAACCTATTTCAACACAAACCCCAAGCAATGGTGTCCTGTAAATATCGGTGAAATCATATTTACTCTAGGTTCCATACTGTCTCGTCAGTTTTGTTTATTCACATTTTATGTAGCAGCGAATTCTCCTTTTCTTCTGAAGTTATAATGATTTTGTAACGAAAACATGTTCCTTTGTAAATGAAATATTGGCAGTAAGAGCCTTAGCGAAAGCCAGTTTGAACGTGGCAAAACATAATGAAATTAATGCAAACAACAGAGCTTCAACAACCTTAAATAAATGATATTTACGTCATTTCAATAATGTCCAAAGAACTGCACAGAGTCCTGAAATGGAAGTGGTCAAAGTACCCAAATCATAAGTCTGAACTCATAAGTCATTTTAACGTTGACAATTCCGGATGAATCAATAACAGTTACCACCCTTCTACATTTTGAATATATATTGTAGGAAACGACTGACAAACAGCTGACAAAGGTTTATTTTGTATTAGGAATGAAGAATTTTAACTGAATGATACGTTGAAAAATAAATTCGTATATAAAAAATTAGCCTATGCTTATTAAATGCGTCGTGACTCAATCAGAAAATGACATCTTGTGTAATGTTTGGTATCAGTGAAAGGGGATAGTGCTTTTAATACTTGCATAGCATTTGTCTCCACCATACTGCTAAACAAAGTTATGAGGCGAAATTGAGAACGTTATGAATGCCCCTTGTACTACTGACCATTTCAGTTCGGTGCTTCGGCAGTGCTTCACTTATATTATTATTGATTGTCTGGTTAAAGCCATACAGTTCTGAATTCGAGACGTCCGCTCAATAAATCATGAAAATTGCTTAAAGTCGAATTTAATATGAACACACTTGTCCAAACATGTCTTATCAGAGCAGATGAACACCTAGGGGCAATTTTCAGTTATACAAATAGATGCTTCTGGCGTCTGAACCTTATTTGAGTATCACTGGAGAAAACGCATAAATAATCAGCTTTCAAACGGCGCTATATAGCTTTTTTGTCGAGGACATAATATGATTATTTCTTCATGTGATTATGAACAACTATAGTATTTAGTTCAATAAACAAAAATTAAACAAGCCTTTGTAGCTATATGTAAGTATGAATAATTAAATAGCATTGATTAAATGTGAGCATTAAAATAATCTAATTTGAACACAAAATTTAAAAATGTCTGTTATATGAAAAAAATTAAAATATAATTTTCGGTAAATTTGAATTTCGAATACTGCAAACAAACGCGCAGTATACTTGTTTGTGTGCAAATCCAGCCTTGACTACAACACTACAGATTGAGAAGAAAGGCGGCTGCCGGCTGGACCACTGTTGACCACTACATAAGGTCGAGCAGATTAATATAAAAACTTAGATTTTATAATTTATTGCCAGTTCCTCAAGTGAAATCCTAAAGGCTAGGAAAGAATTGATTTTGCTTCGCTGCAGTTTCAGAAAGTGAGATCCTCAAGGCAAGGTGACAATAGATTTTCCTCCGCTGAAGTTGTGCTGTGGAACTCCTTACAAGCTGCCCATAGGACAACAACTATTTTTTTTAATTTTAGTCACTTGTGTCTTACTAGCATGGAAAAGAACATGCAAATTACAAATGCTCAGCATGTGATGACGTTGCGTCAACGTTGACGCGAAGGTGTCTTAACATTATGTTGCCGCTTGATAGATAATGAAATTTCTAAAACATAAAAAGCATCAAGACTGTTTTGCCTTCGCCAATATGAAGATAAAAAAAAAAAAACATTACTCACTCACAAACTCACTCAGCTGAATGTCTCACCACAGTGTTCCAGAAACATGAATTCGTTTCCTAACAAACCAGTTAAACTGGTAAACTGATTTGTTTGGTTGTTTGTGTAATCCTAAACTTAATCAATACGGCTCTGCATTTCAGAAAGTTGCCCTTTTGAAGCTGATTGCACCGCGCGTTCGTTTAAGTAAAGTTCCATATTAATGTAGATTTAGGCTTAAATTCTATCCTATGTACTTCTTACTTATATTTCTATGAACTTGTCATTTCATTGTTTCAGGAAAGGAAATAAAGTAATGTCATTGTTTGAAGCAAACATATTTAGGGGATAACTGTCTTGAAAATTGTCATTAGGGGAGGTAAATCATCGGTTTTATGGTCGGAAAGTTCGTTTTACGGCGACGCGCTAGCGGAGCCGTAAAACGCAATTTGCGACCATAAAACCGATGGTTTACCTCCCCAAATGACAATTTTCAAGACAGTTATTCCCATTCTAATGCACTTTTCCACATTTTCACCTTTAATAATGTACTAGTTTGCACCAATTTCAAGCGCTGTCAGCAACATAAAACCAAACGTCAGCCAATGAAAAGCGACGTTACTTAATGACCTCGGGTTTACGACAGTATATCGCAGAATATACTGTCGCAAATTTTTGGCGTTATCCAATCAGACGTCGCGTTATATTTGTAAGTGCATTAGAATAACCAATAATCGTCGGGTACAAATTCTTATCATTCACGTGTCCTACTTATTTCAGTTCAAAATGGAAATACGTTATACTCAGTGGATTTAAGGTTCTGCAAAAAGACATTTGGCATTTTTACTGCAAACTCTTTATATAATATTCTTTTTGTTCGTCTGACAGATAATAGATTTGACTGTTGGGAATGTCAAACGAAATAACATAAGTTAATCGATAGTAAATCTATTTTCTGTATGCACTTATTGAGAACAAATTAACATACGAACTTTCACCAGCTATAAAGAGTGATAAAGGTCATGATATTTAAACTGATTGACTTTGGGAATCACTGTTTTTAAATGTGAACATATGTTATACTAGAAACTATCTATTTTACTTATGACATTTTATCACATTCATTTTTGACTGACCGAAATTAAATGCACAGGAGTTTTAAATCTTTCATGACATATATATTAAAAATGTGGTCTTTTTCTCTCCGTTAAGAACCCCGGTAGCTACGTAGTTAAGCGCTGACCTGCTAAACTAACGTTTAAGCTGCTCCGTCCCCGCAAAAATTCTACTAAGCACTATGTCTTTACCTAACTGGCCATGGCCAAAGAAACAGAGCTAAACCAGTACACCTGACTTTAATCACCTCCAACATAATCACATGACATCAGCAGAAAGGTTGTCTCTCACTGTTTATCTGTTGGCAGGCAAGACAATTAACCCCATCAGGCATCTATTGCAAGCACGGACGGCCCTTGTTCTACCTAGGCTAATATCATGAGCGCACCTTTACATTATCATTCACGTACCCTACCATCTGATCAGGGCCAACACTTTTATCGTAAGGACACCTTTACATTATCATTCACGTACCCTACCTTCTGATCAGGGCCTAACATATTATCATGAGGATACCTTTACATTATCATTCACGTACCCTACTTTCTGATCAGAGCCTATACTATTATCATGAGGACACCTTTACATTATCATTCACGTACCCTACCATCTGATCAGGGCCTACACTATTATCATAAGGACACCTTTACATTATCATTCACATACCCTACCATCTGATCAGGGCCTACAGTATTATCGTGAGGACACCTTTACATTATCGTTCACGTACCCTATCATCTGATCAGGGCCTACACTATTATCATGAGGACTCCTTTACATTATCATTCACGTACTCTACGATCTGATCAGATCCTATACTATTATCGTGAGGACACCTTTACATTATCATTCACATACCCTACCATCTGATCAGGGCCTACACTATTATCATGAGGACACCTTTACATTATCATTCAGTATCCTACCATCTGATCAGGGCCTACACTATTTGTATTAATTAAAGTTTCTCTGAGAGCGAAAACATGCATACCAGATAAGAATATCCCCGGGTCACACCCGTACCAATATTATTTTATCTCACCCATGTTATCTCACCCAGGAACGGATAAGTACCACGTATGGTCAGTGCATTGGTTGTATAGTAAGGCACGTATCTTCGTATTTGTGTGACACTGGTTTTATACCGTCACGAAAAACGACTGGCGTTAGTTTATGGCATGCCGGGTGTTAACGTAAAGAACCGAACGTCGTCTGTTGTTTGCATCGGTTTCTTTCAAAATTAAATTAAAACCCTTCAACGCTAAAGTTATGCATATAAGTAAGTTTTACTAAATTATACGTAAAAGTTGTTAATCAAATGGTAAGCAAGAAATTGTATAATGGGTGTTAGATGCGCTACAAATATATGTCACTCGGAATCACTATTTGGCGTCACTCGTTCAGCCTCGTGATGGCAGAAATTGACCTTCGTGACGGATTTTCTATCTAATCTTATACATGTACCCATGTAAGGACACAGTCTTACTGTCACGTTTTGTGAGCTAGGTTGTACTACGTTTCCCTCCCTCGTACGTTTCAAATACGTTTAACTACGATTTACGTCGTACTACCCGGTTATCAAACGATTTAGTACCACGTTTTGAGAATGGATGAGAACAGTTTACATACCTACTACGATTCCGTACGTTTTTCTAGGGACTACTAGGTAGTGATCGGGATATCTACCTAGTCAAAGTGATGTTTCAGTAGGTATCGCAAAACATACCAAGTCGTAGTAAAACGTAGCATTAAACGTCACAAAACGTGCTAAGACGTGGTAAAGAGTATATATTGCGTACTAGTACGTTTCACGCATGGCTAAGTACTCAAAACGTTTCATCTACGTTCTAGTACGTTTAGACTACGCTTCAATACGCTTTTACCACGCATATGGTGAGTATTTCGAAATGCTACGTTTCAGCTGATTTTTCAAAACAAACTTAGCTAGGCCACGTATGTAGCTGTTTATATCCGTATTTAATATGTATTCACTACGTTTTAATACGCATATCCCCATTTTGGTACATTCTAAATACGTAGAAAAACCTAGTCCTTAATACGTGACAGTGAGACTGAGAATTAGAGGGCCTCTAGGTTATTCTTGTTACGTTTTTTGTACGTAATCAATGCGTTTTGGTTACGTTTAAGTACGTTTTGCCCACGGTTTACTACGTGTTAGTAGGCTTTATTACGTATACGCTACGTATATCAAAATACAAAAGTTCTAAATCTAACGTAATTAGGCCACGTATTTAGCTATATCTATATACGTATTTACTATGTTTTACAACGTAAACTGCCGTTTTGTCACGTTTAGAAATGCGGTAAAACCTAGCCCTCAATACGTGACAGTGAGACTGTGGCTAAACACTCTAATAATATTAGACATAGAGTTGTTTCTAAGTACAGAAGTTCACTAGGTATCAATTTGTTGAGCGGTAGTTTCCATATCTGCATGTTAGGTTTAAACTGAGACGCCAAACGACAAAACCAGCAAAGTGAAATGTGCGCCCAGATCAGCCTGGGCATCAACCTAGTACGATCTTCGCTTTCCGCCAGAGCTGGCCTACACCTTTAGCTACCGTTAAGGCACACGGCGAAGACTCTGATCAGACTGGGCGGCTGAGTCTTCGTTGGGTGAACATGCCACTAATATAATGTTAGTGTTGTCGTGTTGCGGCTCTGTTCTTCATGGGCCAACGAAAGGACTTTTAACACAAGTATTATTTTCTGAACGCTTCTAGAATGGAATTTATTTTGTGGTCGGACAGATAATTGTTTTCAGCTAATTCTGAAATATCAGCACGAACATTCTACCAAATTATCTCAGTAAAATATTTATCGTATTTTCTGTGTGCAAATATCAAATTGGTGCTAATGCAATGAGTACATACAGTCAAACGAGCTCCACAAAATGCTTCACAGTTTCACAGGTTGACGGCTGGGATTTGCTTTACACTCAGAACATTTGCTAGTCTTCAAACTATTTCGGAACATTTCCTATAGTGGCTGTCGCTCGACAGGAGAACACAGAATTCAATGGAGTTTCCACAATAGAAACTTTAACAACTGCCCACCAGAACAAATCGGATCGCTGTATTAACTTGTTGCCACGAGTTAAGCTGGCCAATCTGAGGATGTTATTAGCCCTCGACCACGACCTAAAAAGTCGTGGGAACGACATACGAAGCTGTGGGAATAAATAAATAACTCGTGGCCACGAATTAATAAGTCGAGGGAACGACATAATAACTCGTCGCCACGACGTAAGTCAAGGGAACGACATAATAAGTAATGGGAACGACATAATAAGGAACGACTGAATGAATTCTAAAAAAAAAATTTGCAAATGTCCCTTATGGGGTTCCATACTTTTGAGTCAGCTTTGAATCATTTAATTTAAACACAATCTTTAAAAAAAAGTGCGTAGTTTTTCTTTATTAAAATATAATGTTCGGTAAATTTAAATTCCGAATACTGCAATTTTCATAACATGCATATTCACAATGCGGTCTTGTTCTCTCCGTTAGGAACCCGGGTAGGTTAAGCGCTGACCTACTAAGCTAACGATTTCATTATCGTTCTCCGAAAGAATTTTGCACTATGTCTTTACCTATCTGACCATCGCCAGATTAACAGAGCTAACCCAGAACACCTGACTATATAAATATATACCTCCAAACAGCCAAATGCCGTCAGCAGAAGGGTTATCTCTCCCTTTTTATCTAATCGCAGGCAAGAAAGTCTCTGAGAGAGAAAAACATGCATACCAGATAAAGGTATCTTCGGGTTTCACCTGTACTAATATTTACCCAAGATCGGATAAAAACCACGTATGGTCAATGCATTGGTTGTTTAGGAGGCACGTATCTGCGTTGTCGCGTATGGCGTCACGAAAAACGACAGAATGGCGTCAGTTTTTGTCATGGAATGTGTTATGTCAAGAACCAAACGTCGTCTATTGTTGGCATCGGTTCATTTCAAAATTTAATTTAACCCCTTCACCGCTCAGATTATGGTCATTTGGTAAGTTGAACTAATACGCAAACGTAGTTAATCAAACGGTGTGCAAGAAATTGTGTGATGAGCGTCAGGGGCGAATACAAAACTCTGTCACTCGGATTCACTTTTTGGCGTCACTCGGCCAGCCTTTTGATGGCGAAAAGTGCCTTTCGAAGCTCGACGGAGAGTAAAGAGTAGGCAGCGGAAGAGTGCCTGGTCAATGGATGGCGCTATTATGGTAAAGCTCAATGACGCCAATCCTGATATCAACTTTGACGGCACCGTGAAGCGGAAAGTGACTTACCTCCATACGTACCACTTCCGAATGAACGGCCTCGTTAGTCGTGTACATTGGACTGACAAGTACTTTCTAGTGCATAGTTAATTTTCTCCAGTATACTATACCTTGTGACTGTAGTGATTATGTGTATGACGTACTAACATCTAAATACTACACTAATCATAGACAATCTTGAATACTTCCAACACAGGAGACGAAAATAGCAGTACTTGCAAACAACGTAAATCCTGATGAGGCGGCTCATCGTGAGCCGCCTCATCTGGATCCACACTGTTGGCCCTCTAGTCTTTGAATTCTCAATAAAGAATATTTTGGACAAGGCATTTTTGAAATTTTGCAGACGAAAATTTTGTTGTCTTTTCTTCATTGTTCTTTATTGTTTATTTGATGCTCAACTATTGTTTAGTAAAGTAACGGTATTGCTCACTGCCAATAGCGAGTCGAACATTATAGTCTGTGCATTCATTCAGATTTTCACCGGCACAACTAGTCGACAAAGTGTACAGTTGCAGTTATATTTATAAAGGCTGCGCCAAAGGATTTTTCCCCTTTCAAACAGTGGGGGCCCGGACCAGCTCATGGCTTCATATGGTCTGGTAGGGGGGGGGCTGCGCATTTCGCATAACACAGTTTAACCTTCGTAAACAAAGCGAATAATGCGGATCCCGACCAGACTGATATGATGCTTGGAATGACATTTTTAAGTCCTCATTAACGAAAGGTGCGGACCCTGTTTGAACTGAGAAAAAGTAATGGTCATGACATATGTGGTTAAAAGTATTCGGCGAATGCAGTCCACGTGTTTGTTATTGCCTACTATTAACATGATTGAATACCTTAAAAACAGGACACAGTTGGATGTTGATATAACATATACTTAGTAAAACAATTGAAGGATATTAAAATTCTATGATTATTTTTTCCTGAAAAGAAAATGTTTACAAAATTTGATATGCTCGCATTTAGTAATACTGGGAATTTACAATTGTAGAAGATGCCTGATTAAAGTCACGCTTAAGTGGTTAATGTAGAGTACCGCTCCAAATGTCTTAACCCCCACAGCTTAAATTCACAAAAATGCATACAAATCGCTAAATTGTTGCGTAGACTCGTTTTAAGGAGTTGAATACGGTACCATTAGAAGGTCGCCATACCCCTGTAATGTTAGTGACTCAATGAATAAATTAGAGAAATTGCCAAAAATGTACAATTATGATTTCCCCTGCTCGTGCTCCGGGTGTTCCTTAGTCTAACCACGACAAGCCGCATAATAGGTGGTATCAGAGTATTGTAAGAGACATTAAAATAATCAGGCAATCTGATTTTTGGGGTTACATCAGGAAAAAGGGGGTTTAAACTCAATTTAATTGTCTGTGAAGTTTTGCAGAAGGGGGTTAGTGCATTTGGAGTAGTACTGTACTGTAACCTCTGAAGTGTGGCGTTAAAAGAAGCGACATTTTATTTGCAGATGTCCGGTACTATTTCAAACATGCATACCCAGTTTGGTACATAGTTTATAGGGCTTCACAAATATGGCAGAATTTTGATATCCTTCAATTGTTTTACTTAGTATATTTTGGTTATTTCATAGCAGTATGTACGGCACTTGAAAATTTTGTTAGACATCTGTATCAGATAATGCAGACAGGATAACCATTGATATGACTTATTCGCGGGATTGTAATGCAGTGTAAGTTGTTGCCATCCCTTAAGTACACCTCCTTATATCAGCTTCGCATGTGCAGTCTGCATCTCTGCCAACGCCCAGCAGGAAAAGGATGCCTAGGACATGCTTGTCTGGACATTGGTCCGCCACATGTCCCTCGGCCTCGGGCCCTTGCAGTGTTTCAGGGCGCTTCCATGAGATGCAGAGGAAGCATATTTACTATGGGAATGGTATAACAATTTACAACAGGTTTATTTATTTATCTACTTTTTTGGGGTAATATCTTATGGCGCTGTGAAAATGTTACCTTATCTGATTGTATCAACGAATTAATACCTCAATCCTTCTTTTTGCAGCTTGGTATATGCCGTCTGCACATCTGCCAAGGCCCTGCAGGAAAGGATGCCTAGGACATGCTTGTCTGGACATTGGCTCCGCCACATGTCCCTGGGCCTCTGATCCTTTCAGTGGTTCAAGGCGCAGTACTGAGGTGAGAAGGGCATATATTAGCTAAGGGTCTGATGCACAGTGGGGGCTGCTGTTTATGTCATGCTTATCTGGACTTTGGTTCATAACGTGTTCCTATGTGACCAGTCCCCACGTGCACGGTGATTTAAAAGCACTGCAACTAGTTCGGATGGTACATACATGTACAAATTCAAATGTACAACTGCGATTAGACATGTGTTTTCTGTATGATGAAATATCTCGGGACAAATTTATAAAAGGTAGCACAACTGAAAATTCTAATGTGATATCAAAGTGTTGACAAAAGTAAACAACAATACGGCATGAAGTATGGAATCGCCAAGCCGGGCGCACCGTATTTCAAGGAGCGCGAAGTGGTACACAGAATTCAAGCTCGTGTGAGCTGTCCCAGCCCATGGGCAAGACAGAATTTCCCAGCACCGCTAAAAATAGAACAAACTCTGTCTCGTAGGTAAGAAAATGGATTATCATCCAAACAGACAAAGAAACAGACACTATCTTTACTGAAACGATGCTGTATTACTGTCTTCAGAAGCAGAAGTTGTCGTGTAAAGAATAACATAAATGTTACTAAAATTACTTAGTCTTTTATGTTATAAAATGAGAAAATACATTTTATTTGATTTAAAGAGCATTTTACTGATACCGAATACTGAAACAATCATTATGTAATTGTAACTAAATAACATTATTCATCATTGCATAAAAATGCACAGGAAATTGCGCTGTTACATACGATACGTAACTGCGTATCTCTTACCAATATAATTGCTAAAACATTTATATTTGCATAACAGAATGTGTATTTCAAAACTAACACGTATGTTTTATTAATCAGTCTAATGTAGTATTATGCTAAATTCAATCAGAGAGGTTCAGTACATGTAGTTTCAGCTTGTTCAAAATTCTGCTAAGGGACTTTAAATAAACCGAGGCAGTGCTTATCATAAAGGTCTAACAGTACACTTATCTGGTACTGTGGTATTTGCTACAGTAAAATTTCTTGCACACTAGCGAATGCATTAACGTCAATGGAAAATTAATTTTTGGGAAAGGCTTTTGACACTTGGTTGTAGTTTGCGCTTAATGTAACCCGGTAACAGTAAGCGTTGAGTTGCAACGTTTATAGTGACCCTTGCTCGAGTGACACTTAGCGACGATGATTACGATAAAATATTAATATCTATCGTTAGTGTCCCCACTGTAGATGCAAATATATGAGACAATATGGAATGGCATGTTTCGTTTTTGACTTAATGAGTACGATCTCATACGAGATAATCTTGTACGACCTCTGCTATCTCAGGGGTCTGCGTTATGACTGAAAGCAGGAGCAATGGTCCTGTGTGGGCTGAAAAACTCATCTAATGGCATATAAATAGCCATTCGTGAACGATCGGACGGACGGAGAGACGCCAGGTTCATCGCCATATCCCTCGAAACTTTCGGTCGCGGAATACAAATTATATATAAGCCGTTTAGAGCTAGCATTTCATTGTTCATCTTGCACTAGATGCGCCACACAGTAAACGATGGATAAATCCCTTTTAGCAAATCTACTAAGCTAACGTATCTCGTCTGTTGGTCTTGAGGTAACTTAGCAGATACGACGCTATTAGTTTTTAATAGCCTGATCTTACATCAGAGTGTTCTCACAAAGGTCTTCCCAAAGGTTTAGTTGGTACCCTATTGACTACGAAAGTGGTTTAAAAAGCCTTTACTGTAATGTTGGCAACCTCACCTATTCTGTTATACCACAATAATGAACATGAACATGGCAATTTAGGTTCTGTATGTTTTATAAGCTGCTACTGTCTAAGCACACACCATTTCCTAACAACTAGAACTGGTATAGCCTGTGGAAAGTTTTGAAGTAACCTGAGGCAACACCAGTGTTTCTACATAGGTCTTATATTACACTATAATGAAATTGCAGAATTATAAACGGTCTTGTAATAGCCAAAACTTGTAAAGCAGTTTCCTTAGAGGTCTTGCTTTTTTCGTAGAGATTTTATAGCAGCCTGTGATAGTATGTGGTTCCATATAGATGTCTTATTGCCTGCACTGGCAAAATAACAGTGCATACTCAAGGTCTATACTGTTTTCCGTTTCATCTACATCTTGCGGCCGCTTTACTGCACGGTAAAATGAGCCGCGACACGACAAAACCAACAATGTGGTTGTGCGCCCAGTGTAGACTCAGATCAGCCTGGGCTCCCACCTAGTTTGACTAGACTCTTCGTTGAGTGCTCAAAGGGTAGCTAAGGGTCTAAGCTACATCCATGCGGACAACGATGGCTCTGATCAGACTGGGCGGATGCCCAGGCTGATCTGAGTCTGCGCTGGCCGCACAACCACATTGTTGGTTTTGTCGTGTCGCGGCTCAAATCATTCATTCCCATTATTTGACAATTACGGTCATTATTTTAGTTCCCAAATTTTTTGTTAGATTTTTATTTGCGGTAGCTAAACATGATATGAGGATAAATCGTTGAACAACGGTACAATGCTAAGCCTTCAGCTGTTCGAAATGATTGATATCATTTCTGTTAGAATATCCGTAGCTTCCGAGAACAGTTCCGTCAGGAAAAACTTCCATGTGACTGTTCGTCCATTTATGAGAAGATGCGCCGCCACACGACATGACTAACAATGTGGCATGTGCGAGCAGTGAAGACTCCGATCAACCTGGGCATCCACCCAGTCTGATAAGAGTCTTCACTGTCACCATGAAGATAGGTTCAACACTAATCTAGCTTTTAAGTGCACAACAATGATTCTGATCAGACTTATCTGAAGCTAAGGCCACTCTCAGTCTTTGCTAGGCGCACATGTCACGTTGTTAGGTGCTCAGTCATGTCAATAATATAAAAAAACGCAAACATTGAATAAACAATGGAACACCTTAAATAATAACCATAATTGTCCTTAAACTGTCAAATGTGGTTTTACAGTGCAGTAATGCGTCAAAAATGCAGATGTAGATTGAATGGAAAACAGTGTGACCCTGATCAGACTGCTCCTGAGCAATCTGAACTGGTATACTCTGTTTGTTTACTCCTAACTGTCTCGATATTTAAAGATTTTAAGGATTTACGTTAAGCACGTTGTTATTGTAAGTAGCACAGACAGTTGGTCACGGCTTAATACCTAATCGCAACTGATTTCGCAATTCCCTGTCACGCTGTGGGTTTTAACTGTCGGGAAAAAATTAATAATAATTAAAACAATTCAACCAGTCACGCAAAATGTGTCATGCGTATGGATGGACGGTTAACTTGAGGCTTTGTGCCATTTCATCTATCAGTTATATCATGCCGATGGAATGGTGATAATGAAAGGCTATGCGCATTGGAGTCCCGTTTAACTACAGTTGACAGCAAACACCCGCTGTCAGCGGCATTCGAATTTGCACTTCTACATATTAGCAGGACATCGCTTGGCACACTAAGCTACTTAGAATTCTTTCAGGAAGAAAAGGTGAACAGCAAATGTCACACTTGACTGAGCATTCATGCAGTCTGGTTAGAGCATTATTTTTGCTGTTCAAAATACTAGACCTAACGCCTGTTTTACCTTCATTGTCATTAAAATCTTTTCAGCAAGCTCTAAGTACTTTCCTACCTGCGTCATTCTTGATAACTTCTCTCTCAAACGAATATATTGCCATTGGAATTACTGGTAAAAGTTGCTTTATGCCAGCTTGCCCGACATATTTTGAAATTCAGCCGGTTACCAAATGTCAAAATGAACAATTCTATTACATTAGCATACTGAAGCATGTCGGCCTCTAGGCAAAGGTCAGGGAAAAATTAATATAATAAGTATATAAACAGTAACAGTATGTAAGCAGCCGATATTGTTTCGTGCATCAAACTTGTAGCTAAGACACTTCAATAAAGATGTTAAGAGTTATATTGCGGGATTAATTCTTTTGAGCGACATAATTCTTGAAGAAAACATATGAGTATTTTAATACCATATAACATTTAGCTTACGACCAGAAACGTTGAAACAGGATGGAGTTTTTCGGTCAGGACATTGATGTTCCCACATATACCATATACTTGTGTCGAATTATTCTCTCATTAACTGGAATATTTTTGAATTTATTAAACATTGCTGTATTATGCGTGTCGTCCAGAAAAATATCACCAATTGGCCGCCTTGTCATAAATTTAGCTGCCGCTGATGTAAGTGTGTGTTTGTGATATTTGGAGTATTACACAAGATTTAATTGTCTCAGAAAATGACAGGACTTCCCGCTTCTGTGCCACAACATTGTATACGTTTCTGCAGATCTCATCATTCCTGGTGACACTGTTGGCTGTCGTCTTGATTACGATAAATAATTATTTGATGGTGGTAAAGCCACTTAAATACTCAACATTGGTGACCTGTTCTTGCATCTGTCGGTCAGCAGCTGTCATGTGGATCTCTGTAATTGTTTTAACTGGAATGGCCACTTACCTGCCTGGAGTGACTGAAACAGAATCTTCTCTGGCACAACATTTCGAATCCGAAAGAACTCATGAATTTGAGCTCGAAGAGTTACGGTTTCTGAACAAACCGCTGGATTCTTTTCTCGCCAATTATAATATCACTCCTAAAAATACTTCAAGACTTCTGGACAGAAGCCTGAGGAAAGACTTGAATATTCACCTTGAGTTTGAAACAAATGCTGCAAACAACTCTGATAATCAAAGGGATGGTGATGCATCATTTTCAGACGACAAAGTTGTGTACATTAAATCATTTGATAGAGATATAGATATGTATTTAAGATTCATAAATTCAACACATCCGGCATACATTTGTTTCAAAATATTTTATAATTTATACTTTAATCCGTATTTAATTTTCACAATAGGAATATCCATAAGCATGCTTATTATGCTGTTCACTTACATCAGAATATGTTGCGAAATGTGCTTTCAAAAAGGTCGTATAGAATGACTGGCCATGGTGTTAGCCAACGCAAGTCCTCAATTACAACATTTTTTATCATATTTTCTTTCGTTATATGCTGGTTGCCGGGTTCTTTCTTTCTTATGATGACTTCGACTTTTTCACGATCACTTGCCGCCGTAACGAGTGTTGGACCGAGAAATACAGTTTTCAGTTTGCAGTTCGTGGATACCATCATTGACCCTGTTTTGTATGCATTTAGATTACCAGAAGTCAGAGATGGTTACCGGCATGGTTTTAAAACGTATAGAAAATAACATAAATAAGTTATCTTGTAAAATTCGCCGGAGCTACGTCATACGTTTACTTACTTCGTCCAAGGCCAAAGGGCAAGATGTCGGCCAGCGGATTTCTGTTTGTTTACTCTGTGATATTTTATTGTTTCATATTGACATTTTCTGACATTTTAATCAGTCTGCAGACGCACATGGCAGAATACGTTCTTTTCTGAAAAGTTGTTGGGACCAGCTTAGGGAATAACTGCACACAAAATTGTCATTTGGGAAGGGAAGGTAAATTGTCGGTTTTAAGGTTGCAAATTTTGGTTTAGGATGACCCGTCAGCGGAGCCGTAAAACCCCATTCGCGGGCAAAAAAAAAAACGACGTTTTCACTCACCAAATGACAGTGTCAATATAGCTATCCCAATTTTAATGCACTTTACACATTTTCACCCTTGAAAGTGTAGTACTTTGCGCTTTAAGCAACGTCAAACCAGAGGATAGCAAATGAGAATCGACGTTTTCATAAGGACGTCGGGTCGTCTACAGTACATCGCAGGACTTCTGTCGCAAATTGTTGACATTATCTATCCTATGATAGTATGACTTTATGATACTCTACGAAACAATTATGTTTGTTGTAATCCTTCCATTGAATTCAATTGTTTAGCTGCCTATTTTACGTTCTTTTTTGTTTCGTGGTTCTACAATCAAAGAAAATATGTAAAAGAAAGTATTTTTTATTTTCTTGTGGCGTTGTAGTTGAACTGTAAAATCGGAAACTATTTAATTGGTTAAGGATTCTAGTCTAGATCATCGCTTTTTAATTGTTTGGAACGTTTTTATACTAATCAGTCTTTGAATTGACTGCCTTATTAAAATTAAGAAATTAAAGTATGCTTTTCTCTGGCTTTCGTTTCCGGATCGTTTCAGGGTCACTGATGAAGCTTAAATAGCCGAAACTTTGAAGTATGACCCATGTTCCTTCTTTTGAATGTTTCTCTGCTCTTGATGACACTCTATAAAGTATAAATTTGTATATTTATAAATCACAACGTAACCTTGGGCAACGGTTGAGTGAATGTGAAAACTGTTGTAAACCCAAAACCACCCAGTGATTTATTTCTTTTTTTTAGGAGGGGGGGGGGGGTAGTTTCTGTTAAAATCATTTTCTGATGTCTTTTTAATAGTCTTGGCTTTTTGAACAATATTAAGAAAATCGTCATGGTCAAATGCAGCTGACCTCTTATTTTTTCGCTTGCTGACCCATTTGGTTTTCAGGGCAGGATGTGGGAAGAGATTTTGTCGGTTTCTGATCTTTATCTTATCTACTTCAACCTAACTTAAATCAGACTCAAAGGTGTTAAGTGTGTGGTGTCTTTATTTATTGTTTCCTTTCCCATTTGGTTATTAGGCCAGGATGTGGTTTTTTTCGGTTTCTGATATTTTTCTTATCTACTTCGTATTCAACCTAACTTAGATTCAAAGTGGAATAGAATGCGGCGGCGTTATTTATTTCTCCTTTCCCATTTGGTGTTTAGGGCAGGATGTGGAAAGTAACCGTGTCGGTTCCTGATTGTTGCCGTCTCATCTCAACGTAGACCAGGGGCCGTATTCATAAAACCACTTAAGTCATTGCTATGCTGTTGCTAAGGCTAAATTTCTATAAAGGAGATATTCAACAACAATGGAATTTGCTCTGGAGGAACAGTCTTACAAAGACTGTTCCTCTAGAGCAAATTTCATAGTTGTAGGAAATTTCCTTCAAAAAAATTTAGCCTTAGCAACAGCATAGCAACGACTTAAGTCGTTTTTTGAATATTGCCCCTGATTCACAGGCGATGCAACTTTAACATAGAAAGTAAATAAAGCAATAGTTTACTTAAACGTTAAGTAAACAAATTCTGCAATTTTGAAGGATGTTTAATTTAAAGTAAATGATCGAATAACCTACTAGAGCGACGGAACATCCATCACTCGTTCTTTATCGTCTCTTTTGTAGTCATTAAAACATTGTAGTCTGGTTCCATCCCTACTGATATAATTCAATGTGTTCTGACTGTAAGATCCTTTGGAAGCAAGGAACACACCAAAGAATAGAAAATAGCAGACTCGGTTTAATTGAGTCCGTTTGTGACTAGTAATGAAATGTGCGACACCAACCACTCCCCCTAGAATCTTAAAAAAAGTTCCTTCAAGAGCAGAGAACACATTCAAAAAAAAGAAACATGGACCATACTTATAAGTTTCAGCTACCCAAGCCTCATCAGTGACACTGACAATATCAAGCCTACTGTAATGTCTGAATGTTAATAATGCAGTCGATTCAAAGACTGGTCAGTTTCAAAAAGGGTTCAAATTTTTAAAAGCGATGGTCTTGAATAAGAGTATAAACTAACCAAAACAATCTCAGAATATGTATCCTCTGATATCAAAGGACATAAATAAAATATAATTTACACTTTGGATGATAAGTGATCAAAATCTTCTTTCTTTTTTTTCTTCCAGGAAAATTTCTTAGGGTCATTTTAGTTTTTGTGTTTTTATTGTCCAGTTTGGCAAATGCAGATTGGATACCTGCTTTACTAATGATACTGTCAAGACCACAAGGGTTAAACTTAGAAGATCAATATTATGTTGGTGCCAGATAGTGGACGCGACATCTGAAATGGTAGTGTTAATAATGTTTCTCTGAAACTTTAAAACGCTTTTATGACTAGAAAATTGTGCCTGTAAGACACGAATGATGCCCCCGTGCAGCATCTGGTACAAGACAGTGTACATCACTGAATTGCCCATTATGAACAAATATTGTTTCAAAGCACTTTACTTCTAGCCTGACTGTCATAATGGCTGTGTTCAAAATGCTAGATTTTGAACAAAATTAATTTTACCTCTGAAAAATTTACCTGAACAAACTCCATACCTTACAGTAAAAAAAGTGAAAAAAATACAAAGTTGAGAAAGCCAGTTTTCTGTCAAAATTATTTCTAGCTCCACCAAAACCTCGCATGCACATCTTCAATATGTCAACAGTATCTAAGCACAGTTTCAAACCATCCATTGAAAACTGAAAGGAGCTGATTACACAATCTCTATACCATACCATGCAAAATATTGCCTAAAATGACAAAGTTCAAAAGGCCGTATTTCTGTCAAAATTAATTCTAGCTCCATCAAACACCCACATGCACATCTTCAACATGTCCACTATAGGTAAACGAAGTTTAAAAAACACCAGGCTCCATACCTTACAATGCAAAAGAGTCGTCTAAAATGACTAATTTCAAAAGGCCATATTTCTGTCAAAAAATAATTCAAGCCCCATCAAACACCCACATGCACATTTTCAACATGTCCACAATATGTATGCAAAGGTTGAAAAAGATCCACTGAAAACTGTTGAAGGAGTTGATAACACTCCATATCCTACAGTGCAGAAATTGCCTAAAATGACAAAGTTCAAAAGGCCGTACTTCTGTCAAAATTAATTCTAGCTCCATCAAACACCCACATGCACATCTTCAACATGTCCGCAATAGGTAAGCGAAGTTTGAAAAAACACCCATCGAAAACTGTGGTAGGAGTTGATTACACAATTTCCATACCCTACAATGCAAAAAGCTGTCTAAAATGACTAATTTCAAAAGGCCATTATTCTGTCAAAAATAATTCAAGCCTCATCAAAAACCCACATGCACATTTTCAACATATCCACAATATGTATACGAAGTTGAAAAAGATCCACTGAAAACTGTGGAAGTAGTTGATAACACAATCTCTATACCATACAATGCAAAATATTGCCTGAAATGACTTAGGTCTAAAGGCCGTAATTCTATCAAAATTTATTTCAACTCTATTAAAAACCCTCATGCCCACTTTCAATATGTCTTCAAAATGTATGCAAAGTTTGAAAAAGATACATTACAAACTGTGAGAGGAGTTGATTACACAAACTCTGTACAATAAACTGTGACGAACGGACGGACAGACAGACAGACGGTTGGACAGACAGGATCCAATCTTAATGCCCCCTGACTGTCGTCACGGGGGCATAAAAAGAAACCGACTATTATCGTCACTGCCTCAGTTATTTTCCACATTTGGATTTGTTAATTAATGAAGACCAGTATTTCGACCCTTGCATCTATCGTAAAATCCTTTTCGATGTAATGAAGTTATAAAAGAAACCCATAGATCCTGTCTGTAGCTAAATAACATATTCATTAAACGTATATTCTGCATGAATCCTCGATAGATTTCGAGCCATATACCAACAATAGGTGTCTGCTTGCTGTTACAACTCCATCTCCGTCGTGGTGAAAGGAGATTCCAGTTCGCCCAGGTGTTAATGGCTGATGGACAGAACCAGATGGAATTTACCACGGTGGCTGTGACAACTATATAGTTATTACATATACATGCTTCGTGCATCCTAATAATGTTACTTACACATTGTCGTACCATTTATTTGCTTTCAGTTTATATAGAGGGAGAGGACTTGTTAACGTTGCCATCACTTGTTTGCAATCCCATTCTTAGAATGCAATTCATTAGTCATTAGGTTTACTCTCATCATCAAGTTTTGAGCTTATCGCAGTATTATTAAAGCAAATGCCTGGATTTTCTGTCTTCAGTTTTCATTCACACTCCGAAGTACATTGCAGATTGTTTCAACGCAATTTAGCAGAATCAACACTTTCTTTGCTAAACGAACCTAAATAATTAAAAACAAGTCGTTTGTTTGCTGGTTATAAGTCCAATACTAGACTAATACGACCCTGTATTTCAGAAGGCCATCCTTTTGAAACTGATGAAGTTGCATCGCCAGTTCTGTTTAGGTAAGTGTTTAGTTACTTATAGTAAGTAAAGCGTTTTGTTAGTTTCCTCTATAAATAAAGACTTACTGTATTATCTAGAACAAAACTGTGTACCATCAGAATTTCTTTTTAACATATTGCGTTCAAAGAAAATGAATTAGTGACATTGTTTGAGACAAACGTATAAACTAATAATCGTCGGTTAAGAATGCTAATCTCTCACGTGTCCAACTTATTCAAATTCAAAATGGGTTTTACGTTATCCTCACTGGATTTGGGGTAACCCGCGAAAAGGCATTTGCCATTATTATTTGCTCGATTGTTCCATAATATTTATCTTATTTGTCCGACAGAAAATTAGTTTCAGCTAAATTTGGTATGTCAAACGCAATTATCTACTTTAATTATTAATGTTGATATTTTCTGTATGCAAATACCATGTACTGGTAATAAAAATAGCATAATACCTGCCACTAGCTGTAAGAGCGAAAAGGTTCATCATATTTCAACCAATTAATGTTGAGAATCACTCTGAATCTCTGATATACTAGAAACTATATACTTTAAATAAATTTCCTAATTGTATTTTTGAATGAACAAAGTTAAACGCATAGGAGTTTTCAACCCTTTGTGTCATATTCATAATGTGGTCACGTTCGCTGCTTTAGGAACCACTGTAGCTCAGTGGGCTAAGAGCTGGTCTGCTACTAGCACTTTAATGCTCCTTGTCCACAATAATTCTGATGAGCACCCTGTCTTAAATGTCAGGGGCCCAGTTGTTCAAAACATCGTTAATAGAACGAATTTAAAGAGTAACTACACTTCAGGAACTGACTGAATCAGATCCCAAACCCTATCCCCAACATTAAAGGGAAAGATTGACAAAGACATCCCAACAAACAATAAATTACAAGTAATAAGCCGAGTCAGCAGCTCTTTCCGAAATAGGTGGCAACTCAGCTATCTTTACTGGACTAAATCATTTAATAATAATAATAATAATAATCGACTTTATTTATAGAGGGTGACACATTTAGCAAAACACTAATCTTCCATGAGGCCCTCTTATGTACATATTTACAACATATCACCAAGAAACTAAGCAATATGAGTTAACATACACACACATATTAAGACAAGAACTCTGAGGAATGCCTTGTCTAGCCTGTCTATACACTACATGTATCACAATACAGCTAAACCCGAAAAATGCAAAGCCTTAATCCCTCAGTACAGACAGCATCAGAAAAGTAAGACATCAGAAAAGTTTAGACCAACAGAAGGGTGACAACAGACTAAGCAAATTATACGAAAAACATTTAACAACTATTTTTACTTATTTTCAATTTTTAATATAGAAGGGTTAAAATGAAACCACAATAAATTAAACAGCACCGAACATAGAACAAATGCAACCGCAACGAAAGTACCACCTTGGGACTGTCAGTAAAAACTACTGTGGGTTTAAACCGGTTTAACTGGGCCCAAACCTTCACCCTCACCCTCCGCCGTGGTGCACACAGTCAGTGGGTAGTTCGGTTCGTATGGAGGTCCTCTCACTCATCAGAGAGACATCACGGACAACAATTGTAAAAAAGACAAGAAATATCTTTAAAAAAAGATATAAGACGAAGTGAAAGAAGACATATTTGAAACAAATAATATTTTTTTTATTTCTGTTGAAATAAAAAATTGGCTGCAAGCAAGGTTTCAGAATACGTCCCGCAAAATTATCTGCACTCAATGTTTTAAATACACTATACGCCTTTAATAATTAAAATGTAAAAACGGATCAAAATCTAATGGGGTATCTATGAGACATTTTTACTGTGATTGAAAAAATTCCAAGTTCAAAACCCTGTCGCTATGTCATAATAACAAAATAAAAATTGGCTAAGTTCAAAATGCTGTAAATATGTCTGATATTATTATTGAATAGCAGTATCCTTATGTTGGGGTTATCCACTATGGCGAGAAACCAGACTGGTCCGTAAATTATTGACATTCTTCGGTACATTCCGATATGCTTCCGATGATACGGTACTGTATTTTACCCGGTTCAGTACAGACGGGTGCGTAAATTTACCGGAACGAGCCGGAATGGACTGAATTACCGGAACGGACACCGGAACGGACCCGTTTTCCCCTATCTTCCGTAGATATTTGTAATATTTTTATTAAATAACTCTTATTTAATATTAATACATATTCTGTATGCCATCTAGCGCAAATCAATTAGAGATATTAGTCAAAATACTCTTTGAGTATTTTGCGCCATGGGTAGGCCTCTTAATACCCCACGCATATGCGTTTCATCTTAAAATCATATAATCTTATACAAAAATCTGGTTATCTTTCTTTCAAGACTTGGAGCGAATGAAAAAACACAAAAATTCCCGATTTTTCAAAACCCTGTCGCTATGTCATTATAACAAAATAAAAATTGGCTAAGTTCAAAATGCTGTAAATATGTCTGATATTATTATTGAATTGCAGTATCCTTATGTTGGGAATATCCACTATGGCGAGAAACCAGACTGGTCCGTAAATTATTGACATTCTTCGGTACATTCCGATATGCTTCCGATGATACGGTACTGTATTTTACCCGGTTCAGTACAGCCGGGTGCGTAAATTTACCGCAACCGACCGGAATGGACTGAATTACCGGAACGGACACCGGAACGGACCCGTTTTCCCCTATCTTCAGTAGATATTTGTAATATTTTTTATTAAATAACTTTTATTTAATATTAATACATATTCTGTATGCCATCTAGCGCAAATCAATTAGAGATATTAGTCAAAATACTCTTTGAGTATTTTGCGCCATGGGTAGGCCTCTTAATACCCCACGCATATGCGTTTCATCTTAAAATCATATAATCTTATACAAAAATCTGGTTATCTTTCTTCCAAGACTTGGAGCGAATGAAAAAACACAAAAATTCCCGAATTTTTGTTCCATATGATAGTATCATGACCAACATTTCAGCCATAGAAAATATGTAGAGCTATTGTGTTTCAGCTTTAAACTGAAACATTACAGTGGTCTAAATGTATAAAGGGAAACTTTGTATATCGATTGTACAGTTAGCACCATTATCATGTTTCAATAAGTCGCCAATTTATCTGACGGACAGACATTTGTTTCGCCAATAGTCCTTATCAGATATTGTCAAATCAAAATCAGGGGTTGCATGTTAAGATAATACATGTTAGTCATAGGTAGGGCCTTGAATTAATCTGCGCGTGTAGATTGTATCAAGATATCTAAAAAATCGGCTGGAAATATGAATAATAAGGGTCCGTTCCGGTCCGACCCGGTAATTAGGTCCGTTCCGGTAAATTTACGCACCGAGTACAGCCTTTGGAAGGTTTTACTACGAAAGACGTTTCGCACCATAGAATCTTTTTTTTTTCTCAAGCCATCGGCATTTGCGTTTCTCGCGTTCTGCTTAACTCTATCAATCATTACTGCGTTAAAGTGAAAAACATATTTAAAACTAAATGCAAAGTGCAATTAATAACATTTTTAATGTAACTAAATCTCTGACAGGTGAATAACAATTCCATGACATATGCGCTCTTCCATACAGAGATCAAGTCAAGTTTTGGCGGCAACGATGAGTTTATTAGACTTCGTCTAAAAAGACTGTGATGAAGCAAGGATGAGGACTCGACAGCCAAAACGTGCTGAGACACCTTGAGATCCCTGGAGCGCCAGCAACGCCACTGGAACACTGAAGCAAAAGAAGACCACCAGTTGAACCCCAGGGGGCCAAGAAACAGACAAACATCCAGCCCCAACCAACTAATATATAGCATTATGTAGGGGCTATCATATAGTCTGAACCCGACCCGCCGGCGTGCAATTAAAGAGGACGTCAAAGTTGTCAACCATGATTGGGTTAACCACTAAGCATGCAGACAGTCGCATTACATTTATGTTAAAGCCAATGCGTTTAAATTGCATGATAATTTTCTAAAATTGATCAGGAAATTCAGTCTTTCCTACGATTTTGCGTAATTTATATACTAAGTCACCATAAAATTCAGGTTCCGATAGGCCTTGTTGCAAAAGTGACCTTAACCCTGTATTATATTTAGAAACCAACTCAAAGTGTCTACGATAAAATTTAGAAAAAGCTTTCCGAAAATTTTGATACCGATACCTCTGCTGTAAAAGCTTGGCAGTTTAACTTTTATTACGATCATCGAAATCAGCCAAATGACTAGACACCCTAGCGAAGCGAATAAGTTGAGAATTGTAAACACCATAAGTAGTAGTGCGGGGAACATTACCATCCAAAAACGGAAAATTAACAATGTCGAAATCAAAATCATCGCGTTTGTCATAAGTTTTAAATGAAACAGATCCGTCGAAACTTTATAGATGTAAATCTAAACATGGGGCCTCGGTATCAGAAGTATTTGCTTTATTTAACTGCAATTCAGCAGGATAAATTTGACTAACCATTCCTTCAAAATAAGGATTGTCAATATTTAAAAGGTCGTCCAAGTATCTAGACGTTGAGTTGAATGTTTCAATGACATAAGCTTGAGTATTATCAGAAAAAAGACATCATAAAGTCTCTTTCATGGCAAAATAAAAACAAGTCTGCTACAAGAGGAGCGCAGTACCCACCGGAATTCCTACAATTTGTCTGTGTAACTTAGTACCAAATCTGATGAAAATGTTAGCTAAAAGATACACAAAAGCACCACAAACATTTTGGCAAGACAACATTTTTAATCTTTTTTGTCATCGGAAGTAAAAAAAGCATGTTTATCCTTACAAGCAAGATAAAGAGCACCCTCTCTCTGAAAAGTAGTCTCAATTAAAGTTATTAGTTTCTTTTTATTAGATTATGTGGCAAAGATGTATAGAGTGTAGAAAAATTGTATGTAGACATACTAGACAAACTAGACGCGCGAAATTCTCTAGACTTCAGTTTATCAAGAACCTCAGTAGAATTTTTAATTGACCAAAACAAAGTTTTGCCTGACCGTTCGTAAACAAGCATTAGCAATAAACCTGGCTTTATATGGTCGTTAATGAAGTTTAGGTAACAAGTACATCGTAGGAAGCTTGTCCTGCCGTTTCTCTACATTCGCAGAAAACTTGAGGGCTATATCATTACAGTGCCAAAAGACAACACACTTTTCGTTTGTCGTTTCTCAAGGACTCGTTTTGTCTTATCTCTCAATACTATGACGATCATTTTCTGATCATTACCTCAGGCGTGGTGAGTGGCTTAATTTAGAATTTAGCTCGAAGGGAAAACAATGTTCGGGGTGGGTCAATAAAACTATTTACAAGAAGCAGATCAAAGGCATAATAAAACATATGCCTCTGGACCGATTATCTAAATAAGGGCCTTAAGGTAGTCGTATACGGAACGACTCTGTTCTTAATTTTTTCAAACAAAAGAGTTATTGTTCATGATGAAATCGATCAACTATGGAGTTTATACAGTTATAACACACACTAACAGTGTCTACCGTAAAGATCCTAAGTTTTCGGGCGCATTGGTTTGTACAAACAGTGGAAACCGAAATCAGACTGTTCCTTAGGAACCAGAATGATCAAGGTCTTCCCAGTTGCCATCCCATGTGCGCATTTTTGTCGGCATTACTTATGGTAGAACCGCAATAACAGGCAAATAAATAGTAGAGCAAGGTCCGGCTGTGCTTGCATCAGGTGCAAAATTTAGGCAGTCTGTTTTGGAGATATTTTTTAACTTAAACATTGTTTTCTAGGAAACGAAACGGTATTTTTTTTTTTTTTTTTTTTTTTTTTTTTATTCTGTAACATACAATGTAAGTTTTACTAAAATAATATGCATAAGCATGCCCCATCGATTGAATATATGTTTCATGACTTTTTTCATGAAATTCAGTTTTCTTGCATTTTTTAATTTAAAAATATACTTATTAACAAGATAACTGCAATTTTTGTTACTAGTTTGTTTCAAATATTCTGTATTATAGATTATAAGATTTGCAGAAATGAAAGTGGCTTCATGTGCTAGAGATATAAATTTCAATGGTAAATGTGTAAAAAAAAGTATGTAGAAATACTAAATATTTTTTGAAAACAAAACGATGATTTTTTTTTTCTTATCCAAATGTTTTATAGCTCTTTGGGTTATTTAGATGGTATAATTGTTTGAATGCCCCGCCAATATTTCTATTCAGTATTCATCTACCTTAAACTCCTCAGAGGAATTGGCAGAAACCCCCTCCTGGGGAAGAACGATTTTTTTCAGGGCATCACTATATGCAAGGTACCTAGTGTATTGTAAGTCACGGGATGCCATAGTCCTTCTCTGCTTTGGTGCAGGGGTCAAGTTCTTATATTTATCAAGGAACACTGAACCAGAGTGAATCTTGAAACGAAGGTTAAGGAGGACTGCTCCCGGCGGGCCTCCATGGATGACCACTCAAGTTCGTCCAGCATATCGCCGACACTACTTGTGTTCCGCCATCGCCTGCAGGTCCACCTGACAGCTGTTCTCTGCACCTTCTCAACCTGCTGAATCTAAGTTTTACGATAGGGATGCCAAATAGGTGCTGCATACTCCATTTGAGGGCGAACCAATGTTTTGTATGCAGCTTCCTAAGTTTGCCGAGGTGCCAATGCCAAATTTCGCCGATGAAAATCCAGTGTCTTAGTTGCCGTACTTGCTATTTCTGAAATATGTTGACCCCAATCCAAATTGTCTGTAATTGTTATTCCAAGATATTTGGCGGGCTGAGCCTGTTCCAGTCTTTGCTGGTTAAGAGAGTAATCAAAGTGTATTTGCTTGCTAGGTAGGTGCCGAGTCACCCTAATAGAATGACATTTGGTAACATTAAATTTGTTTGTCAATCGGTCTCCCATTGTGCGAGGTTGTTCAGGTCATCTTGCAAGATCTCGCAATCCATGGGAGAGAAGATATTCCTATACAAACCACAATTATCAACAAAGAGACGAACAGATGACCTGATGTTATCTGGAAGATCATTAATGAAAAGTAGAAAAAGGACCGGTCCTAAGACCGATCCTTGAGGGACACCAGATAGGACTGGGACTGGATCTGAGGCTTGGCCATCTAAAACACACTTTTTGAGAGCGCTCAGATAACCATGAAGTGATCCACTTATGAGTAGATCCTTTAATCCCGTCATAAATTAATTTGTACAATAGCCTTCTTTGTTGTACCTTGTAAAAGGCCTTTGCGAAATCCATAATAATCACATCAGTCTGCTTATGGCCACAATTTAGGGAACCATCCAAGTTGCTTACCAAATCGTGGTAGAACTGAACAAGCTGGGTTTCGCAAGACCTCTGACTTCGGTTATCATGCTGACAGTCAGCAAGAATGCTATCAAAGGCTAGGTGCTTGTTAATGATACTTATTATTTATTTTACTTTTATGTCTTACAGAACTCACAAAATTAATTGCGGAAATTATTTTGCTTAAAAATGTTGAGGAGCTTTTGCACATCCTTACATTTTTCGCCATGAAATGGCAGTTGTTTTACGTACAAATGTTTGAAGATTTAACATCCCTTTAACTAACGACGCTTTCAACAACTTGGCCATGGTCATCTCCAAAGAAACAGAGCTAAACCAGAAAATGCGATGTTTATCTTTAGAAACACATCTCTTATCGCCTAACGTAACACTGCCTTTCCTTATCAGCAATAAATTTGAAACTGGGGAGTTATGTAAAATTGAGCCGCGACACGAGAAAACCAACAATGTGGTTGTGCGCCCAGCGCGGACTCAGATCAGCCTTGGCATCTGCCCAGTTTCACAAGACTGCTCGTTAAGTACTCAAAGGGTAGCTAAGGGTCTAAGCTTCCTCCATGCGGAAAGCGAAGACTCTGATCAGATTGGGCGGATGCCCAGGCTGATCTGAGTCTACGCTGGACACACGACCGCATTGTTGGTTTTCTCGGGTCGCGGCTCAGATCAATTAACAGCTCTGGCCACTAGCAGCTAGGTAATGACTTAATAATATCTGCCGAACTTCTTTCATTTATTTTAACCATCCATATCAGTTAGTGAAAATCGTAATTCTCAACGCAGAAAGGTGATTCAAAGACTGAACCCTAATATTTTTTCTTGCTAAAATTTATTTTTAACTCTAAAATTACCGTTGGACGCATTATTTTTTTTTACTTCTTTATCTAATGGTAGTACAAAGACCAAATCTGGTTATCATATCAACTTATGCAATATTTCCTAATATTTCCTAGACATCTGCCAGGTTACCTCAAGAAATGACCTAGATCACAGCTGAAGAGCCTATGAACAAATCAGATCTACCCCACTTAAGGCCTGTTAAGTGGGGTTGGTCGGGTACATATTTCTTAGAGAGTATGCTTAGCATTTCTCTCCTTCGACTAGTCGCATGTACGACAAAATCTAAATAACCCAATAAGGTTTCACTGCAAGCACGAACGGACCGTGTCCTATCTAAGAAAAGATCAGTGCGATGCCTTAATATTGAAAGTTTTATAATATTATTCAGCTGACCTACCAGCTGACCAGCGCCTACACAGTGTGTGCTCTCTGATGAGAGAAATATGACTATAATCAAATCGGATACCCCATTTCTTGCACACCAAATAAAGATATCCGCGGGTCTCACCTGTACCTACAAATCTTATCTCACCCATGTCATCTCACCAAAGACCAGATAAAATCGCGTGCATTCAATACATTAGTTGTATAGAAGCTCACGTATCTGCGTTGTCAAGTGACTTTGGTTTTTGGCTCGCCTCGTGATGTCAAAGAGTGACCCTCCTGAGGGATGTATCTATCTGCGCCTTATGTATTTACGTATGTAAGATTTATGCTTAACATATTGGGCATGGACAAGTTTTTTGTTAGCCGAAGATGTTAGAAGTTCACGCTTTCAAAATTAATTTGCTGAGCCTCTCTGATACTTTTTCTTCCGGCTCAACATCGTCGGAGTCCCAAGCTAGCATGATAAAATATTTAGAGAAGTGAAATGTTTTAACAAAAATAATAGCATTTTCTATGTGATCTTCTATAATGGCATTTATTTTGTTCGTCTGACAGATGATTAATATAAGCTATATTCTGAAATATCAACACCAACAGTACAACAAATTATCTTCAAAGTTAGTAAATTATTTATAATATTTTCTGCATAGAAATGTCACATTGTTGCAAATACATGTATTATAAGTAGATAAAGCAAACAAAATCTAAAAATAAATAAAAGTTTTATTTACAATTTATTAGCTTGATGGTCGGAAGCATTTGCGTTACAATCAAAACCATTCGCTTGTCTCGAAACTATTTCGTAACATTTCTTATTGTGGATGGCGCTGGACAGGAAAACATTAAAGTCAATGGAGTTTTCCACAATGCCCGATATATACATATGTCGACTTATTTTCTCATTTACAGGACTACTTTTGAATGCTTTAAACACTAAAAATATCACCGATGGTTCGCCTTGTGATCAATCTAGCAGCTGCTGATATATGTATGTGTGTTTGCGATACCTGAAGTATAGCACATGATTATGTTATCTCCAAAAACGACGGGACAACTCTCTCCGGTGCCACATCATTTAATAGGTTCTTGTACATCTCATCGTTTCATCTCATCTCACCCTACTGGCTGTCATTTTGATCACAATAAATTGAAATATTTGGCATTTATATGTTGACATATGTATTATAAAGGGGTTTAAACAGTGATCTGAAAACTAACGTACTAACGTACACTAACGTACACTGATTTTATTACGAGGGGTAAATGAAAATTTGGATATCTGAAAATAAGTCCATTTTTCTTTTTTTGCAATTGATTAAAATTTTAACTGCAAAATATGTGTATAATGATCTACACACTACAGTTAGTAATTGTATGCAGTGTTTCGAAATAATAAGGACTTTAGCCTGTTTTATAGATATAATGGGTGTGATTACCCCACTCTCTCCTCATTTTTTCAGCTTTAGAGTATACCCCCCTCCCCGTATGTGCCTCAGGTTGCCACTCACATATATTGTGTATTATGATTGTACATGTGAAGTGGCTAGCTGAGGCACGGAAGAAACGTATCTTTAAAAACCTTTTCCTATTTCCATTACCTTGAATGATAAACTCTGGTTTTTCTACCCCAAATCGAAGCCTATGTACAAAATTCAGTAGAATTTCAATGGCTCGAACGCTGATGGCTCGTTCACTCTGCCTGGCTAGAACTCTTTTCTTGGTCCCTAGAGGTCAATTTATATGGAAACTAATTTTGGATGGCTAGAACTACCCTTGGCTGGAAATAATTTTCATGGTCTTAAGCCTGTTCAAGCCACTGAAGTTCTACTGTAAGCAGAAAATAAATTTAAAACCAGTTATGGGATGTTGAGTAAAAAAAAAAGAAACAAATTTCAAAAAAAATTCTTGGGTATATCAAAATTGTATTTTTGACTAATTGTATTGGCAAAGGTACATTACAACTGTCAGAAATCCTTTCATGGAATCTTTTCAGAGGACATAAAATGTCCTTTCAGTGTCAATCCAACATCAGATAATGTCGCGTCAACATCGATGCTTACATGCTGATACTAACTGAGTCATTTAGCTACCCTAATTAAAAACAGCATTAAAATCTATTTTTACCTATTTTGTATTGTGAATTACAAACAAAACAAACAGAAAGCAGAATGGACAGTTATTCAGGTGACCAGTCTGAAAGATACTATAGACAAGCGGACATAACAACATGTAACACAGAGGAACAACAACAGAAGTACTGCCTTGGAACGGACAGCAAAAGAATACTTGGGGGCTTAAACTAGTTTTACTGCATCCAAACCTCGCCCTTTGCTTCTGCAGTAATTCTACCTAATTACAAAACCATCACTCACGCAACAGAAGAATTAAAGGCCCCATTGCTCTATTAGCATGAAATATTTTATCGTGAGGTATCGCTGCAAACTTCTCACTACAGTTTCGCCATTGTTAATTATCGTTATTGGCCGGCTTTGAAAAATCAAAACGTCCATGAGTTTACCATGAAATAGATTTGAAAAAATAACTAGGTCATTTTAGTTGCCAACTAAAATGACCTTCTTTCGGTTTCACAAGCTTTATTTCGTGGTAAAAACACAGGAGATAAAAATACAAGTTACATGCGTTTAACAGATGATAAAAATACAATGTACAAAAATGTTAAGCAAGGATCCCATTTATTGTGCCGCTGTTGCATTATTTCATTAACTAACAGGGAACCAGAGGCGAAAACCGTATTTTGATGGAGAGACTTATCATTATTTTCAAAATACCTTGTTTCTTCTTTTTTTGCCAGTTATATGATACAAAAAAGCACATCACCCGACATATTTTCATCAATTCTGAAGGCTGTACAGGTTTCATAAAGATTTGTATTTTGACGATTTTTACCACAGGTAGGACTATGGAGACTTTAAAATATCAATAGGGACAACAAGAACAAAGTTACTCAAAATTTACAACATCTTCTTTTACCTATTTTCATTTTTGTATTAATTAGTTTTATTTGTTTTAAACAAGTCAAAAAGAAAAATGGGCATCCAAACCACATTGCCCTAAGACCCTAGACAGGTGGACAAAGGTAGAAGTAACTAACCGTGAGGAACCTCAACGGAAGCCTTCGAACGGTCAGTAACAAATTGCTTGAGGGGTGGGTGTGAGGGAGGCGGACTTAAACTACTTTTACTGGCTCCAAACCTCGCCCTTTGCTTCTGTGGTTGTTCGAAACATTTAGTTAACTAATTGGTCCGCATGAAGGTTTCCTAGCCCATCAGTGAAACTCCACAGGAAACAAACAAATCACGGGTAAGACCTTTGATAAATCAGAGACGAAAAGTCGGCTAAAACAACGTAATATGACACCTGCAGATCCCTGGGGTATCAAACACGACACTAAAATACCGGAGCAAACGAAAACCCACAGCTTAACAACATCATATCAAGCAACAGGCAAGCTTCGGCCCCACCCAACAAAACTTAATAGCTTCATGTCGGGCCTATCATTGTGTCTTATACACGACCAACTGGCTTGCAATTAAAGAGGGAAGCAAAGTTATTAACAATGGTTTAACCACTAACCATGCAGACTACATCATTATATTTATCTTATCCAATACGTTGGTAACGTATGATTATTTTTCTGAACTGATCTGAACAATCAGCCCTACTTCATTGTTTGTGTTTATAGACAAAGTCAAACCGTCTTCAGCAAGCGAACAGGGGTGGACAAACTTGCTTAAACTGGCGGCTGGAGGGCCTACACGCGCAAAACCCTCGTCCTGGTTTCTGTTCTGGCTCGTAAACATACAAGGTACATGTAATCGGTCCCTGTGAGTAATTTTAATCTATCAATAGATGAAAACGCGAATTCAAAACATCGCGAATGTTTCCATAAACACAAACACCCGAAAATATGAATTCAGTGAAACATCCTTGTTCTACGTATTTCAGTAGCTTAATTTAAATAAGGCAGTCGGCTCTAACTAAAAGGGTCCAAATGAATAAAAAATATGCTGATCTAGAACATGAGTCCAAACCAATTTGATTTCTCAGAATACATGTCTTGCACTAAATGAGCCACGCGGAATACGTTTAGCAAAATCTACTAAGAAGGTCTTGAAGTAACCTTAAAGGCGCATTACTATTAGCTTTTATATATTTTTATAGCCTGAGCTGGCATCACAGTCTTCACACACAGGTCTTCACGAAGATTTAGATGGTACCCTATTGACTATAAAAGTGTTTTAAATATCTGCTACTGTAATGGTAGATATATTACCGATTCTGTCTTAGCATTATAACGAATATGTAATTGGCAATTCACGTTCTGTGAGCTAAAGCTGCCTGAGAAGGTTGCATATTCTGATAGCTAGAATGGGTATGGTCTGCGGATAGCTTTTAAATAACCTAGGGCAAAACCAGTGTTTTTACATAGGTCTTTCAAAATGATTGCTCTAATAATGACATCGCAGGGTTAAACTGTGTAATAACGGCCTTGATGTGGCCAAAAGCTTGTAGAGCTGTTTTCTTAGAGATCTTGTTCTTGCGTAGAGATTTTGTAGCAGCCTGTGATAGTATGTGACTCCACAAAGATGTCTTTAATTGCCTGAACTGACAATATACATGTAACAGTGCATACTTAGGATCTACACTGTTTGCCATTTCATCAGCGTCTTTTGGACGTTTTAATGCGCTGTAAAAACCAAACAATCCCATTTCATTGACAATTACAGGAAGTATCTTGATGTCCCAATTTTCCAAATTTTCGCGGTAGCTTTAAGCAATAGTGCAATGCTGATTATCGTGTAAGAGCCTTCAGCTGTTCGATATCACTTCTGTCAGAAAATCCTTAGCTTCCAAGATCATGTCTGTCAGGAACAAAATGTCCACGTGACCGTTCGCCGACTGATAAGAAAATGAGCCGCGACAAAACTAACAAAGTGACATGTGCAACCAGCGAAAAGTTTGATCAGTCTGGACATCCGCCCAGTCTAATTAAAGTCTTCTCTGTCCGCATGGAGGTAGCACAGACCCTTAGCTAAATCAAAATGTTAAAGAGTTTCTTCAAGAGCAGAGAAGATATTGAAAAGAAGGGACGGCGGCCATACTTCGAAGCCTCGTCTATTGAACCTCGTCAGTGACCCTGACAATATTTTAGCTAACTTTTAAGCGCACCCTTAGCTAACTTTAAAGCGCACCACAAAGAGTCTGACCAGACTGGGCTGATGATTAGACTGATCTAAATCATTGTTATGGTGAACATGCCACGTTGTTAGTTTTGTCGTGTCATGGCACAATGATTTCAATGATATCAATAAACGCCAAACTATAAACAAAAAATTGGGACACGCAGAATAATTACCGTCATTGTCCATAAATGTGTCTGTACGGTTTTACAGTGCAGTAATGCACCTAAAAAGGCAGATGCAGATTGAATGGCAAACAGTGTAGACCCTGATTAGACTCCCCTTGCTATTAGAAATTATATTTGAGTTTTCTCTGTTTCAGGTTCATTCCTGTCTGTCCCGATACTTAGATTTTTAAGGACGGACGCTAAGCACGTTAATGTGGTAATTACCACAGTCAGCTGGTCATGGCTAAGTACTTAACTGCAACTTAATTTACAATTACCTATCACGCTGTGAGTTTCGTGTGGCTCTTTGAGCCATTTCAACGGCGTACTAGTCATATCATGTCGATGGAAAAGTGAAAATGAAATGCTTTGTGCAAGGCGTCCCGTTTATAGTTGAAAAAAAAAAACTCACTGTCAGCAACATTCGAAATCCGACTACTACTTGTACTTGAGAAGGACAGCGCTAGACCCACTAAGCAACTGAGGATTCTGTGACACAAAAAACAGCAAATGTTTATACTCGTCTGCGCTTTCGTGACGTTTAACGTAGGTTCAAGATACAGTTAACCACAAAAATGTGTAAAGAATTGGAGATAAGGGACGTTTCTAACGATAAATCTGTGCATTTTTTTCCAAAATATCATAATGACATAAATTATTTGATCCCTTTCTACCCTTTTTAGAAACGTCTTGAAGAGACGGCCGTACAACAGCAACTATTCTGTTAATTTGAGAAGTCGATACATTTGGATGTAAGAGCATATACAGGTCAGCGTTGGGTTTGCAAGGCGGTACTTCTGTTGTGATTCCTTGATGTTATATTGTGCTATGTCCGCCTGTCTATGTTCTTTGGCAGTTTGGTCACCTGTTTTGCTACCCAATCTGCCTTTTGTTTTGTTGTCCTTTGTAAGTTAAAAATGAAATAGATAAAAATAGATGTTGATGCTGTTTTTAATAGCAATTCTCTGTAACCACCAACCAAAGTTCGGCACGCATAGTCATGGATTTTGATAAAACTTTCTCAGTTTGTTTGTTGTCACTCAATACCAAATAATTGATACCTAGTTCCTTCTGCTACATGCCCGTTGCCATGGTAACGGCCGCCAAAGATTTTGTCTTAAAAATGGCCAAGAAATAAATGAAAAATTGCACTTTTTGAACTTTAATATAGGCTAAATGAGACTACAGTTCATCTAAACATGTACTGGTTGAAGAAATATAGGTCAATGTGAATTTAAGGAAGAATTAATATAATTGTTTTGTAACTTCTTTATTATTGCTACATGCTGTAATGGTGGGTGAGGCAATCCAGGTTTTCAAAACCCTAATTTTAAGACAATTTTAAGCGCTTCATGTCCTTTCGCGCGGTCAGTCTGACATATCTGCCTACAACAAAAAATTAGAGAAGAGCCTCAACTATCATGAACTGAAGAAACATGTTTGGGAAGTTGCCTCCTTCTGGCCGTTACCATGGAAACAACCAATATCCTGTGTAAAAAAATGAGAAAATAAAACCCTGTTGAAATCACAATTTTTTCCCACAAACAAGGACATGCTGCATTAATTACATGTACAATTGTTATGAAAGTATCAGACTTACATTAAATAATATCAGCAACTAAAGGAACAGAACTGAGAGTCTATTAATATTCTTTAAAGGGGCTCCAAAAGGGGTTTTAATAAGCTAATTTGCCCTCAAATGAATAATTTTATTTGAACAAGTGAAAGCTCATGACTATTTTCTTTTTACAAAGTCGTAAAAACATAAGCCTAATGTTAAGGGATACAAAATATTGTTATCGGGAACTCCTCGGAAATATGTGAATGCCTTTTAAGGGTCCAAAAAAGGGGTTAAAAGGGAGGAAATGTGACCGAAATGTCTGAATTGATGCACAAAATAACGAAAAAACAGCACTGCATACTGATATAATGGTTAAGAAACTGGCAATAAAATGTGAACAGGTATAAAAAATGTTGATAGGGTGCTCTGTTCCTGCATTATAGCTCCTTAAGGGGCCAAAAAGGGGTAAAATCTGCTAATTTGCCCCACAAATCTCAAATATTCTTCGTACGGCAAAAAAGTATATTATCTGCTACTTAAAATGTTAGAAAAACATTAATTGTAAATTTACAGATACCAAATATGGCACTGAGATTACAATGTGTCCAAAAAGTGGTGTGTGTGTGTGTGTGTGTGTGTGTGTGTGTGTGTGTGTGTGTGTGTGTGTGTGTGTGTGCGGGGGGGGGGGGTGGGGAGTGCAAAATCAAACAAAAGCATGGTTTTCTTCACAATATAAAGTAGCAAAATGGAGTATTAAGTTTTAGCTACAAGTACTGGCAAACGCTTTCACCAATAAACGCCTCGCTGTTGGAAAGATTTGCAGTAAAAATGACATTCTCATGTTTTTTTGCTCCATTACATAGATGTTCTGTATATTTTCGTGAGGTCGAACATGGCCAAATTTGTCAGTCATATAAAGAAAGACAGATAAGAATTAAAACGTTTGTCAAACTGGTATACAATTTAGTCTGAGTAATTTGGCACAACCAATGGCGTTCTGTTGTTCTTTTCAATGCACTTGGCACCTTGTTTTACGTGTGAATCGGAGAAACATTCGAAATACTAATATGACAACAATCAACTATTGTAACTCATATCAAATAAAGTATAGCCGCAACTGTAATTTTAGCTTCACTGTGGGGTGTAAGGGTGCAAAAGGAAACTTCTTTCTGCATTCTTTTTTTTACGACAAGGAAGGCTCCTTGTGCGAAAGTAAGATTTAGACAAGTTTGGCTGCTTTTGTGAAAGTAAGATTGAGACTAAGAAAGGAGCTAACATAGAGTGTTTTCCAGATATGACAATAAGGTTCATATTACTTGCGGAAAGTTTCCTGGATCAAATCCACCCGCATGAATTTGAAAAAATGCTGTTAATAGATCATTTTATTTTCAGAAGTTGTAAAGATTTGATAAGAAATGACACTCAAGTTAAAATTTCACATCTGACTCCAATCACATTACCTCAGCAAACGCTTTAAAAGGAAAAGTTGAATGGTATGCCTGGTCAACTGATTTCAAAACGATGCTATTCTGTAAATACATGCTGAGATGACCTGGCTCTTGACTAGGCTGAATACATTAAAAGTCCGCTAACATAAAATATGTTTTACTTCTTTTCTACTGGCAACCATAAATGATTAGAAAAGTTTACACATCGGACAGAGTGGCTCTGTTTTAACTTTAACTCAAACTTAATCTCCACAACAAAGTTTTACAATGCTGGAACTCATCTAGATCAAATTTTACACACAAGGCTGTGAATGGAATGTAGTTCTCTGGATGAGCACCTTAATGCCAGAAATGTAATGGAAAGTCCATTAGATATTTATGGCGAGACAGAAAACACAAACCATTTTATATTCAGCTGTCCTCAGAGGTGGAAATGGATTGTTTTGAAGTCATCTGTGGTGCCCCAACGACCTAGTAAGGTTATGGGATAGAATAGAATAGTCCTCATTAGACTGCTACAAGACAGAATTACATTGCAGACACGACAAAAGAATGTACACTGAGAGGTCCAATGTACGGGAAAGAGGGGGTGTCACCGGCGATAAACGAAAACATCTTTACACGAGTTCAAAATTTAATAATACACACCAAAAGATTTAACCCCTTAATTTTCAAAGTGCATCCAATGGATCTAAATGGAATGCTATATGCATATACAGGTTGGACTAACTGGATGAGGAAATCATATTTCTCTCTCTCCCTCTCTTTCTCGGGTCTTGTATTTCTTTTGTCAATATTATTAGCTCATTATAAAGCGATTACTTCTGATGCAAACATAAAACAGTCTTTGCCTAAATAATATTTTCTATTCATTGCCAGACTGTTTAGATGAATATGTGTTTATTTGAAGTCTATGCTATTGTGCACATTTAACCTTTGTGCAGTATTTGATTTTTATCAGGAGATAGTCCTCATAACTTCGGGTTTTCAGTCAAATCCTGATTATTCTATACTTTGTACTCATAAAATATTGGTCCTATTGCGGACTAGCCTTTAAAAGAAATCTTCTTCCCCAAATTTATAATAGTTTATATTGTTGAGTAATGCCAAATATCCTCATTAGATTTGACCCTGCAGTCAGATTTGGTCAGTCAGGATTTAAAACAAGAGCACATTTGAACAGGGCAATGATGATGTACGCCCATTGGGGTTTACAGTAGGAAAGGAAACAATAAAGACTATAGAACTTTGCCATGCAGGTAACTCCAAATCCTCATTACGTAGGTCAGTTAAATTAAGATGGTGATAATCACAGATTTTTGGTGAATACAAAAAACAAACAAACATAAAATGCTGAAAATTGAACAGATCTGCGCAAAACTTAGCAGAAACTTCCATGTTGTTGTTCACGATTTTGACTTCCAAAATGCCTGGCTTTATGATGCTAAAATTATACATGAACCTAAAACATGGTTGAACATTTGAGAACAAGCCACTTTTTTCAACCTGATAATCTGAGGGAGAGATGGAACAAACAATTAAACTGACACTGAAGTCAATGCATTGAAGTACCTTCAGACCTAAATGCATTTTCAATAATGATAGTATTTTTTATGATTTATGCACTTCAAATTACCCCATATCTTAAAAGACTCTTTATCATCAGCATGACTTTTTTGCATTCTAAACTGTAGAGAACCACAAAAGGAAAATATTTGCAAAGTTTCGGGGAGGTATGTTACATTTTCATGGTTGTATTTAGATTTTTGCATTTACCATAAATCACCACCTTAAGTGTAAAACAATCACTAACGGCAATGCACAAGAGGCCGTAATTCAGTCACGATGGGATCAGAGCTATTTGTCTGATGATGCTGTATACTTTTATGTAAATTCATGAAGAAACCCTCAACAGTTTCAAAGCAGTGACGGACATGAAATTCTTTATAAGAAATAAATAAATGACTATAACTCTGTCAAACCTGATCTTGGGTTATGGTTGTTTTTCTCTGCACAATATGTGATTATGCATGCTTTATTTGAAATTTCATGAAGAAATATGAATGGGTTTAAAGTTTCAAAGCAGAAAAAGAGATTGCCTTCAAAGATATGCAAAGGGTCATAATTTTATCAAAAGTGGAAGTAAGGGCTCATTATGGGCTATTGTTGTCATCCTGGCGTCCGTGTCAGCGACCGTGTGGGCATAATTGGATGTTTTGGTTAAAGATTTTTAAGACCTGTACGTCTTTTAATCCATTGATGGATTTTTTTAATACTTGCACTGTAGTTACATATTGGTCCAAGGTTCTACAAAGTACCACCCGCACCCTACTCAGTGACCTTGAAGTCAAGTTCATGGACCTAGTAATTAGGTTTTAGCTCACCTGAGCCAGCGGCTCCAGGGCAACTAATAGGATGTTAAGGCTTCATCGTCCGTCAGTCGTCCATCCGTCAATATTTTCAAACGACTTCTCCTCTGAAACCGCTAGGCCGATAGTAACCAAATTTCATATAGAGCATCTAGGGGCGGGGGGGGGGGGGGGGGGGGGGGGGGGGGGAACAGAAAATTGTTCAAACAGTGCTGGTCATATGACCAACATGGCCGCCACCCCCATACATAATAGAAACCTTTAAAATCTTCTTCTCCAGAACCAATAGGCCGATGGTCTTGAAACTTGGTATGTAGCATCGGGTATGGGAGTACTACCAAGATTGTTCAAATTATGACCTTGGTATAACCTAGACCGTAGTTACGGTAAGGTCAAATTTTCTTTCTGTAGCTTTTATATGGGAAAATGGAAACTTTTGAGGATGTTGACCTGAACTTGGTATATACAGTCATTTTATTGAGTGCATGAAAATTTGTGCGTACAAGAGGTCAAGGTCATTCTTTGACCTTTGATCCTGGTCTCTCATATTTTGACAATTTCGCACATCTCCTCAAAAGCCACTGGGCCAATTGTAACCAAATTTCATGTAAAGGCTCTAGGGGACGGGGAAAAGAAAATTTGTCCAAACGGTCTGGGTCACATGACCAACATGGCCGTCACGCCAATATATGGTAGAAACCTTTAAAAATCTACTTCTCCAGAACCAACAGGCCGACGGCCTTGAAACTTGGTATGTAGAATCAAGTATACAAGTACTACTTAGATTGTTCAAATTACAGTCGAACTTCGGTAGTTCGAAGTGCCAGGGACTCCCAATTTTACTTCGAACTATCCGAATTTCGAAGTTACCGAGTCGGCTATTTCCGTAAATAACGGAAATGTCCGAACTCTACCGTGACCTTGTGATCGCGTCAAATGTGTGAAACCCACCCGTATTGTGGTAATTACCGCTTCCGTAAGGCGTGAAAGAAGATGCAAACAGATAATTCGACTGTCATCTTCCCTTATGCCTTCAGAAATCGGACTGTTAATGACAAAAAAGAAACAAAATAACCTGTATTCTTCATTTATTTACATCAGCAACAGAAGATTCTATTTTCAGCGAAACATGGTTACATGTAAAACAAGGATCATATTTTGAGCAATGAGCATCGCCGATTATTACCTTTAAGTCGCGGCGCTGTATCTTTGATCACCCCCAGTTCAAACACAGATATAAGATTAAAGACGTCTTCTTCTCATATTTAATTCTAATCGCATGATAAAACATCTTTAATTAAGTCACAAAAGAAGAGCATTTACTTGTATGATATGTCGTAATACCTCGTTAATTGCTATTGAAACATGATAAGCGTCGTCAAGCGTCATCGGGTTTGTGCGAGATTTTTCTGCACGGCTGACAGTAGCTTGCGGCGATAATTGCGACTTCGAATTTTGAGAGGTATTTCTAATGGAAATTGCAGTTCGGGACCGAATTTTTCTTTCGAAAAATCCGATTATTCGAACTATCAAAGTTACCGAGGCGAATTTGTATAGAATGCATGGCAGAAATTTCGGGACCTTCGGAAGTATTCGAAGTTTCCGATGGATTCGAAGAATTGACGTTCGAACTACCGAAGTTTGACTGTATTGGGTTGACCTTGACGTTTTTACAGTGAGGTCAAATATGCTTCTTAGTAGCTTTTATATGGGAGTACCACCCACCTGTTTCAGTGACCTTGAGGTCAAGGTCATACCTAGAATTCGTTGTTGGGTTAAAGTTTTCCAATGACATACTTTTTCATAATGCTTGGCTGCATCTACTGTTATACTTGCACTTATATTAGAAACTGGTTTAAGTTTTTACAAAATACTAGCAAATCCATTGGATGACCTTGAAGTCAAGGTCTTTCGGTTTTTTTATGTGATAAGCAAGTCACTATCAGGCAAGTTATCCTGTACAAGGTCAAGTTTTGTCTTTGCATATCCTCTTATGATGCATTGTATTTGTTAAGGTACAAGGATCAAAGTCTTACTGATATTTTGCATGTGGACAGAGGCTGCCAGATTTGGTCCTGAGTCAGGCAGATGACGAGGCAGGCAGATAATATTAAAGAATGGATGGGGATATACTTTGCTAGCACAACTAGGGCAGCTGGAGACAGGACTAGGTGAAAGGGGGTTGTTGTTAAATTATCTGTGATGCTCCAACAACCTAGCAAGGTTATGGAATAGACTAGACTTGTGAGATGATTCTACATGCAACTGGTGAAGTGTTGTTTCTCAAGAAGAGTTTTAGTCAATGGACAGCAAACAAATGTTGGCCAACGGGGTGTCCCTTTAGCTCTTTTGTCCCTCAGGCCAAACAGAATAACACATATAATGTGACCATTTTCCAGTTTTTAGGCCCAGTCAGCAGATCTATGTTCGGTTAAACTCTCAAAAGTAGCCAGCATAGGGGTTGGTTGTTCAAATTCCCATAAGGCTGTTCTCAAGGAGGCTGAAGAAGATGAATCCATACCTTGCACCTTCACATCTAGTCTGGGTACAGATCCTATGTTCAATATATTTCCTGCAAGGAAACATAGAGTCGAATCTGACGGTCAACAGAGTAATATACAGATTCGACTGGAGCCAGGCTACTCCACATCCTATGGTGGAGGTATAGTTATATGTGCAGTTGCAGATATAATTGTCGCCAGAGTTATGGTCAAAGTGGAGGGATATTTAAATGTGCAGTTGCAGATATAATTATCGACAGAGTTAGTTAAAATAAACATGTTTGCAATCTCCTCCTTTGTCCACAACTAAGGTGCTGAAGCTATTTTTGTCTAGAGTATAACTCCAAACTTATTTAAGGTATTGTGTTGAAGCAGTAACTCTTTGCTGGGCAGTAAAATATAGGTGTATCCGCTGTTGTCTTTTTATTGGTATACAATAAAAATTTGTGCCTGAGGTACATAATTGCATTTTGCCCATTTTGTGCCCCTTAAATTCACATAAAAAAGGAACCACAGGGCAGCAATGGCTATGGCTTTACTGTCACTGGACCAACAGTTTATGTGCCAGTGTGTTACAGTATGCTGCTTTCTGAGAAACTTAATTTTTTGGTGTAATTTTCTGATTTTTGACCCCTTATTGGGCCCTTCTGGATACAAAAATGCAATTACATTGATCCCCATCACCTAATTTTATGTGCCTTACATTTAGACTGATGTTTACACTCACAAATAAGTAACAGATACTGGTTTATACCAATAGTGTGTGTAACTTCGAGGCAATTTTGCTGATTCAACCCCTTTAATGGCCCCTCAAGGAAACATAATAAAAGTCACAGAGCACCCTATTGCCCTATTTTAAACCAATTAGTATTTGACTTACAGTTTCAAAGCCATTGTTATTGTAAGCACTGTTGAAATTTTTGTTTTGCAAAGAAATTCATGAGTTTTCATAGATTTCTATTTTTAACCCCTTATTGTTGGACCCCTAAATGACCCCTAAATATTCCATTGCCCTAGTTTATATCTGTTAACTTCACAAATATGTTTTCCCAACATATTAAAGAGAAACCAATACCCTGTTTTGCAGTTTAATGAAGAAAGTTTGTTATTTGAAGGAAATTTAGCCTTAAAAATCCCTTTCGGAGCCCCAAGAATGAATGTTAAAATGACCCCAGTACTGCTCCTTTTGATGTTTATAAATTTTGAATTAAAACTGATATTTTCACAACACTTGTACATGCAATAAATGTGGCCTTTCAATTGTTTAGGGAAATAAATAGGTGATTTTGTGCACTGTTGTGTTTCCTTGATTTTTTGATAGGGTATTGTTCGTTTCCATGGTTACGGTCCTAAGGAGGTAACTTCCCAAACATGTTTCTTCGGTTCATGTTATTAGAGATCTTCTTCTATTATGCTGTCATGATTTGTATATCAGAGTGACCGCGCGAACTGGCAGTACACACTTGAAAAAGCTAAACAAAAACAGGGGTTTTCGATACCTCGATACCCCACCCCACATCACGGGCTAAAATCAGTACCAAAGAACAAACAGATCTGGTTTATTTTTTTTCACTTCACTCTTGTACTATTCCCTAGTTTATCATTCAAAACACTTCTAGACTAAAGGTAATGTGCTCCAAGATATATAAATGTTCAAGATTTGGTAATTTTCACTTATTTTTGGGCTGTTTTTTTGGCAAAATCTTTGGAGGCCGTTGCCATGGCAACGGACACACAACAGAACGAATCAACCTTCATTTAAATGTTTTTAGGTGACAACACACAAACTGAGAAAGTTTGAGGAAAATCTGAGACTATGCGTGCCGAACCCCCATTGTAAAATGTGAAATGGTTACAGAGAATTGCTATTAATTAGGGTAGCTAAATGACCACCTGTTTGGGAAAGAGCTGCTCATTCGGCTTACCGTGCGTGTCTTTCGTGAACTTGTGTCAGTTTTTCCCTGTGTGTGTGCTTCTTTCCCTATTGGTTTTGAGAGCGGGATGTGGGATTTGAATGTATTAATTCCTGATCATTGCCCGTCTTTTTACTTTGACGCGCATCAAGCATTAAAAAATTTTGAAATATCGGAAAATTCCAGCAATTTACATAATTTCTTCCTTATCAAAATATAGATGTATATCAAGTTATTCGACATTTTTACTTAATTGTCATTCTTGAATTCTTTTCAGCAAGCTAAAGTGACATTTTCCTCTCCGTGTCCTTCTTGAAAGCTTATCTCTCAAACATTTATATTGCCTTTTTATCTCATCAATGGAATATACTAGGAGTTGTTGCTTTATGCCAACTTGCCTGACAGATAATGAAATTCAGCCGGTTATCAAATGCCAAAGTGAACAATTCTATAACATTATCATAATGAATTATGTTTGTCATTAAAGCAAACGTCATTAATATTATTTAGTATATAACAAAATTAAAATGAAAGCAGCCGATATTTGTTCGTGCATCAAACTTGTAGCTTAGACAGTACACTGCAGATGTTAAGAATCATACTGCGGGATTAATTGTTTTGTTATTATGCAAATGTCATAATTTAATTTATGTAATTAGTATATAATAGAAACAAGGTGAAAGCAGCAGATATTTGTTCGTGAATCAAACCTGTAGCTTAGACAGTTCACTGAAGATGTTAAGAATCATATTGTGAGATTGATTTTGGAACGGCATAATTTTTGAAGCCAAAGTGACAGCATTTAGCATACGAAACAGGATGGAGTTTTTCGGTCAGGACGTACATGTAACCACATACATCATATACTTGATTCGAATTATTATCTCGTTTACAGGAATATTTTTGAATTTATTAAACATTGCTATATTATGCGTGTCCTCCAGAAAACTATCACCAATTGGTCGTCTTGTCATAAATCTAGCAGCCGCTGATGTTAGTGTTTGTGTTTGTGATATTTGGAGTATTGCACAGGATTTTATTATCCTGACAACAAACTGGACTTCCCGCTTTTGTGCCGCAACATTTTATAAGTTTCTGCAGATCTCATCATTCCTGGTGACACTGTTGGCCGTCGTTTTGATCGCGATAAATAATTACATGATGGTGATAAAACCAATGAAATACTCAACGTTGGTAACCTCTTCTTGCATCTGTAGGACAGCAGGTGGGTGCGGCGTGGATCTCTGTAATTGTTTTAACTGGAATGGCCGTTGTCATGCCTGGAGTGACGCAGACAGATTCTTCTCTGGTCCATCATTTCGAATCCGTAAGAACTCATGAACTCGAAAAATTAAGATTTCGGAACAAAACGCTGAATTTTGTTCAGGCTGATTTTAATATTTCTCATAAAGATACTTCAACACTTCTGAACAGAAACGAAAGGAACGACTTGAATCTTCACCTTGAGCTTGAAACAAATGCTACAAACGAATCTGATAATCAAAGTAATGTTCGAGCATCAGTTTTGGACAGCAGAGTTTCGTATGCTGTTTTGTGGTTGGATAGAGAGATACATAAGTATTTAAGCTATATCAATTCAACACATCCAGCGTCAATTTGTTTCAAAATGTATATTAGTTTACACTTTGATCCGTATTCAATTTTCACTATAGGAACTTGCATAAGTATGCTTATACTGTTGTTCACATACTTTAGAATATGTTGCGAAATTTGTCAGCTTTCAAAAAGAGCGTATAGAATGACTGGACATGGTATTAGCCAGCGCAAGTCCTCAATAACAACATTTCTTATCATATTTTCATTTCTTATATGCTGGCTACCGGGTTCTTTTCTTCTAATGATGGTTTCGACCTCGCCAAGCCCAGATAACGTCGGCGTCGAAACCAGTGTTGGAATGACAAACACATTGTTCATCTTACAAATCGTAAATACAATAATTGATCCCGTGTTGTATGCATTTAGATTACCAGAAGTCAGAAATTGCTACCGGGATGTTTTGCAAAGGTGTAGAAAATAATATAAATTAGTTATCTTGTTAAAGCCTCTGGAGCTCATTCAAATTTACTTACTTGATTCGATGCCACCGGGAAGATGGCGGCCAGCGTGTTTCCCTTTGTTTGAGTTGTGATACTTTATGGTTTTATGTTGAAATCCTCTGATATTTTGTTCAGTTGATCATGTTGATAGCTCACATAGAAGAAACTTACTTTCCTGAAATGGTTGTGTGACGCATTTAGGGGATAGCTGTACTTAAAATGGTCATTTTTGGAGGTAAATCCTGTTTTAGAGGGCAAATTTCGTTTGATGGTGATTCATCAGCAGAGCCGTAGAACTCAAATTGCGACCATAAAACTGACGATTTACTTTCCGAAATGACAATTTTCAGTGCAGTTATCCCCATTTTAATATAGCATTTTTTTCACATTATCATTTTTGAAATTGTACTGTTTTGCACCAAAAGTAAGCGCTATTAGAAGCGACATTTCATAACTCCGATTATGATGCTCTTGCTGGAGCAGGCTGATCGTGCTTATTAGGATTGTCTCGGTTGTTTATTAAATGAGCCGCCACACGACAAAATCAACAAAGTGGGATGTGCACCCAGCGAAGACTCAAATCAGTCTGGGCATCCGCCAGGACTTATCAGAGTCTATGATGTGTGCTAAAAGGGTAATTAAGTGTCTGAGCTATCTCCATGCGGACAGCGAAGACTCTGATCTGACTGGGCGGATGCCCAGGCTGATCTGAGTCTGCGCTGGGAGCACAACCACTTTGTTGGTTTTGTCGTGTCGCGGCTCGAATGGTCTTAGTAGTATTTGAAATTTTCTGATTAGTGTGGGTGCTGTCATGGTTCATGGCACTCATGGTTCCCATTCGTTTGGAGAACTTGGCGGTTTGGCTGCTCTTATAATTGATCATAACCACATTTATTGACAAACCAGTTTTGTTCAGTACT